>CM047392.1:6383155-7583155 GCA_026123125.1 Chironomus striatipennis
AAATTAATATTTTAAATTATTTTTTTTTTTCAGTTCATTTAAAAAGGTATCTAAAATAAATTTGAAATGACTACATATAATTTTAGCAAATTTTTTAAGCATTTCAAGAAATTATTTTTCAACTAAATACTCACAATTTTTGCCACATTTTTTTTTTTTTGAACTTTTTGTAAAAAATTGCTTCTGAATTATTTAATGAACAACAAGATACTGACAAAAAATTTTTAAACACATGTTTATTATCTTGATGAAGACATATTTATCAATTGGATCTGTTTTAGATTATGAAGACGCAAAATCCCCTTTCATGAGAACTAAATGAATTTATCTAATTGCGCGTTTGAAAAATAATTGCGTTTTTTAAATAACTTGTGGAAAGATGAGAAGGATATTGTAATTTCAATTTCGGATACTTTTGTTCGTCATTCTCTTTTTTGCACAGTTTGACAATTGAGATTTCTTGAAATTATGTTCAAAGCAAATTTTATTGAAGCATATCAAAAAATTGAAAAGTTTTAAAATTTTAAAAAACTTTATTTTTATTGAATTTTTAATTAATTTTCAGGTTTTCTGATACATATTCAAATTTTTCATTTAAATTATGCCAAATTTAATATCAGAAGAAATTTTGACATTCATGCCAACTTTAAGCCAAACATCCCATATACGTCCGCCATGCAAATGGAATAGTATATCCAGCTAATGCAGGAATTGATGTCTGTCCACAAGAGACTGAACCATTAGCATTAGTAGTCCAAGCTAAAAAGCAGTTCTTAAGTTCTGATACTTTATTAAGACAAACGGCTGCGCTAATTGATGAAATTGTAGTTGGCTGTTGAAGGCATGGAATATTGGTAATTCCTATTAAATCAACAAATGTTGAAGGTCTATTCACGAAAATTGTGCAAATAAATGGATTAACAATAGTGATTGGATTCTGATAAAGATTCAAGGTAAATGCCTTTGACAATGAAGTTCCAGTGAAATTCAAAAGTGGCAAATCTGATATTGAATTATAGCTAAGGTCCATGTATGATAATTTTGGTAGTTCCCTGAAGAGATTTCGATCGATTCCATTGATTTTATTGTAGTAGAAAAATAAATATTCAAGCATTGGCTTCTGCTGGAATGTATCAGGTGGAATGCACGTAACATTATTAAACATTAAAGTAAGTGAAGTTAATCCTGTCATTCCTCTAAATGCATTTTTATCAATCGTTACAATATTATTTCTACGTAAAATTAAAGTCGCAACTTTTGAGCACGATGATGCAAATCCGTCCGGAATATTATAAATGTCTCCATTCTCAATTGCAATAAAGTTCAAAAGTTGACAATTTGTGATTCCATCAGTAACTAAATACTTTAATTGGCAATTATTAATAGTCAACGCTTGTAAGTTCGAGAAATATTTGAAGACATTAGTTGGAGGATATTTGAGGACGAACTTGTCAATGAATTGCAAATTTACAATATTTGATATTTGAAAGCCTGAAGGCTTTCCAGATAAAATTATGTTTTCATAGGCGGCTGTTACAGGTGTGATCGTGTAGTTGGATCTACATGCGGTATTGACCCAAGAACATTCAAAAACAGCTCCATTGGATGTCGATGCAACCATGCTTAGCATGATATATATTAGTCTGCATGTAAATTAAAAATTAAGCAATTATTTAACTATTTTAAATTTAAAAAAGCTGTGTGCTTACATTTTTGTCCACATTACAATAAATTGTAAAATAATTACTTCCTTCTCTTTTGAAAAATAAACTTAAACTGAAGTAAATTGATGTTTTGGAGAAGTTGAATTTTCTTAAAAACATACATTGAGTGTGTTTTATATGCAAACACTGATACACATGTTTTTGACTAAAAAGCCTACGTGACCTTATTAATGTTAGGAGGTTTGAATTTCAAATTCAATTAATATAAATTTAAATTTTATGCTTCAAAATATAAATTTTCAAATTACCTTAAATTCAGAAAATTTTTATCTGAAATTTTGCAATAAAATTTTCAATTTATCATTTTCTGGGGGACCTCGATTTGAGTAATTGTTTGGTTCCGGAAAAAATCTACTCAAAACGAATTTACTCAAATCGAAATGTATGGAAAATGGCCGTTAAAAAAAGAAAATTTGAATTTTTGTATGGGAGCACTTTAGTTACTCAAATCGAAATTACTCAAATCGAAGTTACTCAAATCGAGGTACCCCAGTATTAAAATTAATAAATATATAAAACACAAATATGGTTTAAAAGAATTTATTGAAAATGAGGGTATTTAAGAAAATTACACTTTATTTTTTTTAGGGTCGTTCAGTTATGATGTCCATTTTTTTTGTGGGAGGGGGGTGGTATGAGACTGTGTGACAGTTCAAAACAATAGATTTTTTTTAAAATAAATTTTGTGACAGAGGGTCTAAAAATTCAAGTTTTTAATGGACGTCATAAGCGGACGGCCCCTATTTAAAATTTGAATTCATTAATAGCTCAAATTATCAATAATCTGACTCCATAATGTATTCAAATTACATCCTTGTGGAGGAATAATTGGAGCTGGAAGAGGAGCACTTGTTACGCACATCGTTGTTCTACTTGTCAAAGCCCAATTTAAGTAGCATCCCTTCAATGTTGATAAAGAATTTAAGCATGTTGCAGCATTAAATTGAAATTTGGGATTGTTTGCAGGAACACATGGAATTTCAAAGATATCAATGACAGTTGTTGGTCTAGTTGAAAAAATGAAGCAAAAAATTGGATTAATTGCATAAATTGGATTCATCGTGAAGTTGAGAATTAATCCATTAGCAACAGCAGTTCCAGCTAGATTAAGCATAGGAACATACGTCAATGTGTTATTGTAAATATCAAATCGTTGCAATTGTGGAAGATTCCTAATTAAATTGCGATCCAAATAACTTATTTGATTATTTCGAAAGTAAACATTTTTTAATGCTGGCGTATTTTGAAGTAAATCAGGATGAATGCAAGTGATTTGATTTTGATACATTTGGAGAAGTTCTAACTTTGAGAGTCCAAAAAATGCATCTTTATCGATCGTTTGTACACGATCACGTAAAATAAAACTTAATAGATTAGTACAAGTTTGTGCTACTCCAGCCGGAATGTGAAAGATATTTGAACTTTCAATAGCAATTACTTTTAAATTTGGACAGTTAATAAAGGAATTGGTTACCAAATTCGATGTATCACAACTTCTTATTCTTAAATCTACCATGTTAGGAAATACAGTGAATAATTTTACTGGCACATATTTAACGACTTGTTGAAAGAAATGAACGTAAGTTGTTTCCGTGTCGATGAAATTTGCTGGCTTTCCACTTAATTGGATATCATCGTTTCGCGATGTAACTGGAGTTATGTTCAGTTTATCCATGGAACAAACACCATACCACATCCAATCACATGTTATTATTGCTGAGTTGGCCGTCCATGTTAAGTAAGTTAATATTAAAAGATGGAATCTGTGAATGTTTATGAAAATTATTTAAGGCTATTTTTTTTTTAATTGGTAAAGTTTTAAATATTGATGAAGCTATTAATTTTAACTCAAATTTCTATTGCATTATTTGAATTTAAATTTTTTCCTATGAATTTTATTAAATTTGGAAAACATGAAATTATTTTTAAAATATATATATTTTTTTTTCAACTCAGTAAAAATGAATTTATCTTCAGCTAAAATAACTAACATTTTACACGCCATTTTCACTTCTAATTATAATTCTTTTCTGCTGAAAGATATACGAAAAACTGATGAATTTTATTTCTGTGATATGAAATTTAAACATAATTACGACCACAATTAAAAACTTTGTACGTTGTTGTTTTTTTATCATTTTAAAACAGCAAATATTTTTTACGTTGTATTTGCGTTCTAAAAAAATACTTCTTCGTTTGAATAATATTTATGAAGAAATGTTTTTGAAGTTTATTGATATTGAATTAAATCTTTTTTTAAACAAAGTCATCAAATGCTTAATAAATCATTAGTTTTTTAATAATTTTTGCTAACTTATCTTCTAAATCCTAGCACAACTCAATAGTTCAATATTAATTCTGATGATAATATCTGTTTTTAAAACTTTCAAGGTTTAATGTTATTTTGATCATCAATCCCTAACAGACAAAGAGCATGCTCTTGTCTAGAGAGCATGGTCGAGAGAACGGTTTTTTAATCAACTCCCAAGATTCCGCTTTGAGCGGGCTCTATAGCGTACTCAAACCAAACTCTTATGAAGCAATACTTGCATGCAAGTTTTTTTAACGTACTCTTTTTCATACTCTTTAGAGTATGCTCAAGAGAGTACACAAAAAACATGCTTTTTAATGAACTCTTAAGAGCACGCTAAATTTTTGCTTGTTTTATACTTCACAAGCGTTTGCAGAAATTACTATTACAAGAGCTAAAATTTTCTGTATGGAAAATTTAAATTTGTTTTTTGTTGAATTGGATTTATCAATTTCGAAGGCAATAGGACAGCAAAGAGATGATAGAAATTTCATTAAGGCACCCTCAGTTTAAGGTTCAAATCTTCAAAATCACATAAACAAGAAGATATAAATATGTTAAGAGCGTGCTCAAGAGTATGCTCTTCTGAGCATGAAATTTTTTTTTTAATTTTTGTAAAAATAAACTGTGCTCAATAAAGCTTACTCTAAGCATGCTCTCAAGATTCACTTGCATGAAAAACTTGCAAGCAAAAAAAGCGAGCTCTCGAGATGTTCTTTCTGAGGTACCGTAGAGGTCCTTTTGATTATATGAAAGAGTACGCTAATTGAGTGAGCTCTTTTAAAAAAAATAAGACTTAGAAAGCATGCTCTGAGCACACTCTTTGTCTGTTAGGGAATGGTAAAAATATTTGCTCAAGTGTAACTAAAGCGACAAAGTAATTGTGGAATAGAATTTATGTGCTTCTTATTGCGTTTTTATTTTATCCTTCGTTACCCAAAAAACGGCTTTTTAGATTCCTCATTACACGTTTTGTATGATTTTATTTTGTGCTCTGCAGGATGATCTGATACAAAAAGTAAATGCACAAAATGGGCTCTTATGGTTAATAAAATATTCATAAATTTCAAAATATTAAAATTTTATTCAAAATTTATAAGTTTTGACATTTTACAATTTCCAGAAACTTTTTTTTAAAAAAAAAAAATAACTTTTTTTTTTTATTTTTTGGCATTTAATAAAAGCCATTAAGCACTTTAATGAAAAAGTTAAAAACTTTTCAAAAAAGCATCAATTTGTGATGAAACGCTTCTCATGAATTCCAAAACTTTTGCTAAAGTTGCACCTGAAATACAGACTGAGTTTGATGCACAAGGAAATGCGTCAGTCATTGAACTATTATAATTAGCATAACAAGTCTTCATGACATTATTAAAATTGACGCAATCTGCCTTGCTGAGTCTGTTGAAAACAATTCCTGGTACCAAACATGGAATGCCATTTTGAAGTGATGGATCTTTAAGATAAATGACATCAACATTACTTGCTGTTCTTGGATTGAATGTTGTACAGAAATCAGGCTCAACTGCATTAATTGGATTGCCGTATAAAAGAATTCCAGCCTGTTTACTCGATGCTGGTAAAGTGAGTGTTGGCAAATATTTAATTAAATTATTGGTCATTTGGAGCATTGCCAAATTTGCGAGATTTCTCAACAATCCACTATCAATTCCAGCAATCTTATTATCTTGTAAGTATATGCTGTCTAGCAATGGAGTTGGTTGGAATAAGTCACCAGGAATGCATGAAATTTTATTATTTCTCATATCCAAAAATGTCATCTTCCCCAGTCCTCGGAATGCATTAACATGAACAGTCTCAATATTATCACTGCGCATCATAACAGCTCCAACATTGGTGCAGGTTTGAGCAAATCCTTCTGGCACATTCTTTATAGTTCCATATTCAATAGCAATTGATTTAAGATTCAAACAATTTACATACGAATCTGTCGTCAAAGTTGCCGTGCCATAATTTTTAATATCCAACAAAGCTAAACTTTTAAAAACATTAAAAATATTGGCAGGAATGTAGCTGATTGCAAAATTATTTAAAGTCATTAAAGTTGTGACTGTGTTGACATAATTTGTAGCTTTTCCGGATACTGTGATGACTTCATTTGCTGCTGTCACGGGAGTCATACTTGTGACGGTAACACATTGCTCTCCACTCCATGTGCATTGAATGACAGATGAATTTATGGTTGAAATCATGTAAATGATTATCATGAGTAGAAATCTAAAAATATTTAAATTCAAATAAAAATGTTTAAATTAGAGCCATTTTGGCTTATTTGTTTTGAATTAGATAGAGGATATTTGAGATATTTAGTATTTTTTTTTTTTTTTTTTGATAAAATCTTCAAAAAATATGAATTTGTAGGATTATATCAAATTTTGAAAAATAAAGCCTCAAATAAATATTCTGATTTATACAGTTATGTCTTAGTTAGGAATAACAACTTTAAATCAAATTTTAGAAAAACACAAACTTACATTTTATTACACATTTTAATATGCTTGTAATTTTTTTTACTTCCTTACTTGAAGAACATTTAACCAATAATGAGTTTTAATAAATTATTATTTTTGAAAAATATGGTTTTCAATAAATTTATGGCATACGTGAAATTTGTATATTATAAAACTCAATTGAAGTAGTACACAAACACCTAAAACAAGTGTTTATAAAAAAATAAAATTGAACGGAATTGGAATGAATTCTTAAGAAAATGTCTGTTTTTAAGATAAAAAATATTTAATTAGATGGTTTGAAGGCTCGACACTTATTTCATTGAAATGTTTTTTTTTTTTTATTATTATTTTGTGTGTTTTCAACTCTTTAATGCGTAGCAAAATAAATTCATGAAACAAAATCCTGGTCTATAAATAAGACGGTACTTAAAGGTGTTTGAATAGGATTTAGAGTCAAAACATACTGAAAATATCTTCAAAATTTGCAATTTACCTTCAAAAAGGTTGTATCCTGGATTAAAATCATTCAAAAAATAAAAAATAAAGATAAAAAATTTTAAATTTCACAAAAAATTTAATTCATTTTACTTCATTCCAAAAATGGAATCAAAAATCATTTCAAAAGCTCAAAGATCTCAAAAAGTCCAACAACTTAATCCAAGCAAATCCTCGAATACAAAAAGGACCCAATTCACAAGGAATTGAATCAGACATGACTGTAGAGAAATTTCCATAACAATATTTTAATGTTGTAGCTTGAATTGTACAGCTGGAACTTAATATTTGAAAGAAAGTAGTTATTCCTGCCAAACATGGGATAGTGTCCGTAGCTGTCTTTAAATTAATCACGTCACGGTTGAGAGATCTTGTTGCGAATACTGAACAAAAATCAGGCTTGATAGCGATGATCGGATTTCTATAAAATGTCATTCCTACTGAATTGATGCTTGATTGAGTTAAATTCAGAGTTGGCAAGTATCGGATCAAATTATCTTCCAAATTTACATTAAATAAATATTTTAAACTTCTGAATAAATTCTTATCGATTCCTGCAATTTTGTTTTTTTCTAAAAATATATTTTGGATTAATGGCGTTGATTGGAATAAATCTGGTGGCAGACAAGTGATCTTGTTTTCTTTCAAGTCTATCAAGTTTAACTTCACAAGACCACGAAAAGCACTTTTGTCAATAAATTCAATATTATTGCCACGTAAATAAACTCTCTCTGTATTGATGCACGATTGTGCAAATCCATCAGAAACATAAGGAATATTTCCAAACATAACTGCAATAGATACCAAAAATGCACAGTTTTGGAAGGAATCAGTCATTAATGCTGTTGTAGAAGAATTGTAAATTTGAACCCATTGTAAGTTGGGAAATGTTCTAAAAATATCTGTTGGAACATATCTGAGGTAGAAATTACTAAAGTCAATGCCAGTGGTCAATGTATTGACATAGCCTAAAGGTTTATCAGCAAGTGTGATGACTTCATTAACTTGAGTAACTGGAGTTATGCTGATTACTTTTTGACATACGTCCCCATTCCATTGACATTGTAGGATTGCTGAATTTGAGGATGAGATCATCCAATTGACTGTGATTTGGAATAAACTATGGAAAAAAATATTGGAAGATTTTGTAGATTAATTTTAAGAATTTTATTAGGACATTATTTTTTAAGACTTGATTTTTTTTTAAAAAAAAAATTAAAGTTAATTTAACTTTTAGAAATAAAAGTAATACATACAGTATTTTATACATTTTTGTATGATCTTAAAAAACACTTCTTACTTGTTTTGTGAATAATTAAAGACTAAAAAAGTTGTTATTTTCAGAACACATTGCGATGAATACGTTGTGTTCATGAAAACTTATTAAGAAATATTTTCATGGTCATTTGTCAATTTTATTTTAAAACATTTTTATCCATTTTATTTTATTTCTTCTTTATATAATTTTTAGGAAAATGTTTATTTGATAAACTTTTAGAAAACTTTTTCTTGAAAAAATTATAAAAAAATTAAAATAATCAAAATTCAAATTTACTAAATAATGTAAATTTTACTGTTTTTTTTAACCCTAAACTGGATGAGTTTTCAAAAACTCTAAAAACTTTGCATAAAGTGCTGGTGGAATACAAATAGGAGTCAATTCGCATGGTACAGTAACTGACATGGATGAAGTCCAGCCTAAATAACAGTTTTGAAGGATACTAGCTGAAGATTGACAGTTTTGTTTTGTAATTGAATTGAATGTGCTTCCTGATGGTAAACATGGACTTCCTTTAATGTTTATCGAATCGGTTACAGTTGATGGTCTGTTTGCAAAAGTACTGCAGAAATTAGGGTTGATTGCCGAAATAGGATTAGAATACGCAATAGTGACTTGATAGATTGGATTTGCAGCTAAAATCAAAGGCGGTAAGAATGTGATTGAATTGTATGTCAGATCTACAGCTTGTAAACTCGGCAAATTTCTAAATAAATTTTGATCAATTGCCGTGATTTTATTGCGTTGTAAATAAATTGCTTGTAGTTGTGGAGAATATTGAAATATGTCGGGATGAAGGCACGAAATTTTGTTACTGTTAAGGTAAACTGATTGTATTTTTATCAATCCTTTAAATGCATTTTTATCCACAATTTCTATTCCATTATTATCCAAATTAACACCCAATAGGTTCATACATTTTTGTGCAAATCCTTCAGGAATGGATGTTAGACTAATAGTGTTTGATATTTTTATGAATTGTAGAGGATCACAATTGGTGTAAGCATCGGTCGTTAATGAAAACTTTGTACAAAAGTTAATCCCAAAACTTTTTAAATTTTTAAAAATGTTAAAAATATTCACTGGAATATTACTAATTGTAGAATAACTGAATTCTAATGATCTTGTGACAGTGTTGACGTAATTAGTTGGTTTTGAAAAAAGATTTATGACATCATTTGCACTAGTAACTGCAGTAATTGTGGGAATAGTACAGATTTCTCCAATCCATTTACAATTCATGTCAGCAGAATTTGATACCGACATGAATGACATCAGTATAAGGTAGGTAAATCTAAAATAAAAATTAATTGTTGAAAAAGTTCAAATTTTTTAAAATTTGACATCAATTTGTTATAAAAAAGAAAAAAAAGCATTCTTTTAGAAAAATGGAAAATCTTACATAATTTTCCACATATTTAATATATTTTCTTTAGAAGCACTTCTTCTCTGTAGAAAGTGATAGAATTAGGGATTTCAATCCCGGACTGATTTTTCGATCCCGGGATTACGGTATTGAAAAATCTCGAACCCGGGATCCCGGGTTCAAACCCGGGATTGAAATCAAACAAAAATCAGGTATAGAACCACTTTCTTGATGTTCAAAAATGCAAAAAATAGGTGACTTGTATTAAATTATTATACGTAAATTATTCTTACCAATTATTTAATCAAATATTTGTTTAAAATTTAATAATTTAAATTATTTGAAATTGTCTGAATTTAGACACTTTTAAGCAACATATCATTTATTAAAGAATTGAAAATTAGAGAAAAAGACATATTAAATTTTCAAAAAAAAAGCAAGGTTTTTAATACTTTATCATGGATATTATGATACGAAAAAGTTGAGAAATAATCCAGAAATACAAACAGCAAATTTATAAAATTTTAAATAAAATTCAACTCGCATTGAGAATTGAGTTGGGGATTGTTCTCCAAATCTTACTCAAAAAAGTTTAAAATTACAACATTTTCAAAAATTTCGGTAATTTTATGAGGTTTTTGATAAACTTTTACAAAAATATAGAAAACTAAGAGAACTTCCACAGATGTGTTTCCATCAAATATTTTGTCCTAAAATTAATTTTTCTTAAAATACAACTAGGGGTGTCAAACCCAAGTCCAAAATGTACCCCAAGTCCATGAAATAACTCTTACCTAATGAACCCAGAATTAAATCTAGTGATGCAGAAATAATGTTTAGGTCCAGATGCTTCTAATAAATGCTTAACTTTATTTTAAAAGTCACTCTACACAAAATTATAGTAAGGACTTGCGATCAGGACTTGGGATTTGGGGTATTTGGATCGTAAAATTGCCATAATTTCTCATAGAATGACTTTTAAATTAATGTTAAGCATTCATTAGAAGCGTCTGGTCCTATACAATATTTCTGCATCACTAAAATTATTTCTAGGTTGAATAGGGATGAATTTTTTCATGGACTTGGGGTACGTTTTCGGACTTGGGTTTGACACCTCTAAATACAACTATTTAGACAATTCAATAACCAGCTAAACATGTGTAAAACAATGAATTCTACATATTTGTCTTAAAATCTTGCCTCTAAATGCATTAATTAGATAATTATTTTGATTTTTGTGAGCGTTACTTTGTAAAAAAATTCAACTTTTTCTTACCAAGTAACGCTCACAAAAATCGAAATATTTCATTAATGAATGCATTTACAAACAAAATTAAAAGACGAATATGTAGAATTCAACGTTCTACATGACAAAGAGAAGTTTTTTGATTGTCTAGATAGTTCTATTAAGAGAAATATTATTTTTTTGAAATTTTCGATCTGTGAAACATTTTTTGACTTCAAAATTTTTGATTTTTTTTTTAATATTAAGGAAAATTTTTTCAAAATGTATGAATACCGTAAACCCGGGATTGAGAATTTTTCAATCCCGGGATTACGGTATTGGAAAAATCGGTCCGGACCCCGGGATCCCGGTTTTCGGGATCCCGGGTTTGAAATCCCTAGATAGAATAAACTGAAATGTTTTCAAAATTTGTTTTCAAATAAATTTAAATTATATTTTTAAATGTGTTACGTATTAAATAAATATTTTATTAATGTGTTGTTGAGGCAAATATGGACGGTTATGTAGAAATTATCAAAATATAGTAGACATTTAAAGAGATTTAAAGCAATGATTTTCAATTTAAAAAAAATCAAATAAGTCGTGAAACTGATAAAAAACTATCAAGAAATGATTAAGAAACCAATTAAAATTTTCATATAAAGTTTATCATCACCCTAATCAGAATAATTTTTAGCGAAATAACGAAATTTAAAAATGACCCCATAGTTGAAAAAGATTTTTTGGTATTTCCAAAATAAATTTAGTATCTGCAAAAATACGACACCTTTCTTTTATAAACCGTTAAAATGAGATAAAAGTCAATATTTTTTAACAACTCATCAAAAAATGTTTTTAAATTCGATAATATGTATCTACAATTATTTATTGAAAAAAGAAAACTTGAAGTGTGTTGGTAGAAATATTTTCCACGAGAAGTAAACAAAAGCTTCGAAACAGAAATTTAGGTGCTAATAAATAATTTTCAATGAATTGCGTTTTAATTTTTTTTTTTGCCTTTACAATTAAAAAGTACCTACATTAAAATAAATATTTAAATCATTTATTTACAGACTGTCTATCAACAAGAAGTTGTTATTTCCTTGAAAGAGAAAAAAATGATGTTTCAAAAATAAAAAATAATAAAAAAATTTAATTTTTAAAAGTGTTGAGAAAACGAAGATTTTAATGTTTCAAAAGTTATTTTAACTTTAGAACTCAAAAATAGCTTCACAATATCTTTTTTATAAGTTGCTTATAGCGATTATATTGATCGCGAATATAGCGACTAATTTTATCAGCTGGACATTGGGTTGTGGTAACAACGGCTGTTGTTGAAGGAACGGTAGTAGTTGTTTGAACTCCACAAGTTACAGGCGTATTCATCGAAGATGTCCAATTAGCAAAGCAGTTTTGTAGTTCAGCTTCATGAGATTTACAAGTTGATGTATATAAAGTAAGTGAGGTCATTGGAAGACATGAATAATCGAAAACATAAACTAAGAAAACGCTTTCAGGTTTAGCATCAAAAATAGAACAAAAGTCTGGTGTGATTGCATGAACAGGATTTGAATAAATGTCAATGTGTAAAAATCGGGAAGGTTCAGTAGAATAAGAAAAGTTAAAGAATGGTAAGTAAGTAAGTAAGTTATGTGAAAGACTTATGCCTTGTACAATCGGTAAATCGGCAAAAAGTTTGCTGTCAATTGCCTTAATAAGATTATTAGACAGATTTATTTGAGTTAAGACTGGATTATATTTAAAAAAACCAGGTGGAATGCACGAAATTTTGCCATATTTAAATGACAAGGTAGTCAAATTTGTCAATCCTCTCAATGTATCCACATCTACTGTCGTAACATTAGTTTTTTCGATAGTCAAATAAGTGAGGCTTTTACATGACTGTAAGATTCCCGCAGGAATATGAGTGGATAAACATCTTTCCAAAGTAAAGATACTCAACATTCTACAATTTGGTATTGAATCTGTTATTAGTGATGTTAATTGATTTCCATCTATACCTAACATCTGCAAGTTAGGAAAAAGTGTAAATAATCCTGATGGTACGTAGTTCAATATTTGGTTTGAAAACCATGCTCTTGTTGTGTTAAGGTTGACATAATTTGAAGGCTTTCCATTGATTGTAATAACTTCATTTGGTTGAGTGACTGGAGTTATATTGTAGGCCGAGCAAAAATTCATTTCTGGATCCCAAGAACATTCTAGAACTGCTGACTGTGTTGGTGATATTATCCAAATTATTATTATTAACAGAAATCTGTGAATAAAATTTAATTGTTTGTGTTATTATTTTTTAATTTGAACATTAGGGCTCGTTCACTTATTACGTAACGCAGGGGGGGGGGGTCGAGAAGAGAACAATAGAATTTCTGAGAATTCCATTGTTCTTTTTTGAAATATGACCGTTATTTTGTTACGTAATAAATGAACGATACCTTAACTATTTTTTTATAATGAAGAGTTTGTCAACAATTTAACCACCAATAAAAAATTTAAATACTTACAATTTTTGCAACATCTTTTCTCACTTCTTTCCTATCGAACGAACAAAATTTATCTGACTAAAATTTTTAATTATTAAATTGGATAATACGTGCAAAACAGATGCTTTATTGGATAATGACGAGCTTACGTATTATAAGTTTTCGACAATAAAATGTTTTGGAGGAACTAATACGTAAATAATATTCCCAAGAGGAAAATGCGCTAAAAATATAAAATATATAGCGAAAAACTGAAAATACTCATTAGAAAATTCCAAACCAAATGTATATTATTCAAATGAAAATTTTATTGAAAACTAAAACTCTCTATATTTTTTATAAAAATATCCAGATTCATTAAAAAAATTTCTTTTTCGACATATTTTTCATCTGTTAAATCAGAACCATTCCTTGTGGTCTGTTGATATAAACAGCCTTCAATGCAGGATTATTAACAAACAATTGTCCACTGATCATGTCAAACTGGTTTCCAGTCAAATCAATCACTTCCAATGCAGCACAGCTCTTAAAAGAAGCTCCATCAACAGATGTAATGAAATTGGAACTGGCATCAAAAAATTTCAAATTTCCACATGATGTAAATGTATTTGTGTTGATTGCACTCATTGAGCAATTTGAGACTGTAAGATATTCAAGATTTGTGAACTTTTGGAATAAAATTGGTGGAATTCTTGACAGGAATGAGTTTGTGAAGACAACACGACGAACATTGACATCAGCAAATGTTATTAAATGATTTCCACTGATCGATGTCAGAATTGAATCAACTCCATCAAGGATGCATGTATAACGATTATATTGATCGAGGAAGTAACGACAAATTTTATCAGATGGACATGAACCAGGAGTTGGTGATGGTGTTGTGACAACATCTGTTGTTGGAGGAACAGTCGTAGGAGGAATTGTTATGGGGGTTGAAGTTGTTAGTGGATCTGTGGTTATTGGTTGAACAGTAGTTGGTGGTATTGTTGTAGGAGGAATTGTAGTTGGAGGATTTAGCTGACCTCCACAAAGTATGGGATTAGTCATTGATGTGGCCCAGTTATTATAACAGTTTTGCATTTGAGATGTATAGTTTTGGCAATTTGATGAACGAATATTAGCACCTTGTATGCATGTAGAATCATGAAATGTCATAGAAAAAACATCATTTGGTTTAACTTGAAACATACTACATATATTAGGATTGACTGCATTAATTGGATTCCAAGTTAATTCGATTAAAAGTGGTTGTTTGTAATTATATGAGCCAACAGGACCAAAAGTAAAATTAAATTTTGGAACATAAGAAATAAAATTGTACCTAAAGAGAATCATTTGTAAATTTGGTAAGTTCACAAAAAGATTACTATCAATTGCTGTAATCATATTGTTGGGAAAATATGCATCTTGTAACATCGGAGTATGTCTAAATAGTCCAAGTGGAAGACATGTAATTTTGCACTTTTGAATATTAATTGAATTAAGAACTGACAATCCTTGTAATGCATCCATATCAATTGTCGTAATATTATTATCAGAAAGAGCCAAATCACGAAGAGCTGAACATGACTGTAAAAATCCAGCCGGAATATTTGTAAATAATCCACCAACCATTTGAAAATATTGCAAATTTTGGCAATTTGGTAATGAATTTGTTTTAAGGGACGTCATATAGCCTCTTTCCAAATATAATGACTGTAGGTTTGGAAAAATAGTTAATAGTCCAGTCGGCATGTAGTCGAAAACATGACTATAAAATTGTGCATCTGGATTGTTAACATCAACAAAATTCGAAGGTTTTCCATTAATTGTAATGACTTCATCTGGTTGAGTAATGGGAGTAAGATTGTATGGTCTGCAATATCCAGCTACTGGTTCCCAGTTGCATTCTAAAATGGCTGATTGTACTGTACATATCATCCAAATGATGAAAAAAACCAAAAATCTGTGAATTGTAATAAATAAACAAATATATTTTTGTTTTTATAAATTAATGAAAAATTTAAAAAAATATATATATACAAATTTTTAAAAATTTAACTACAATATAACAGTGTAGTTGCAAAATTATAGTGCCAATACAAAAACGTTTTCCACATTAAATATTAAAACTCTTCAATCTTTGAACTTACATTTTTTTAAACATTTTTCTCGCTTCCTTTTTAATAAACGATCAAATTTTAACTGATCGAATTTAATGAAAATTCGTTTTATTAAATTGTATTTTATTTACAAAACAGACCTAAATATTTTATCGAATAACAATGACAATCCAAAATATTCTTGTAGTAGTGCATATTCCATAATAAATTGACAATAACAAAATAGTTTTAAATGAATTGATAAGCAATTCCTTTTATTTTTCGTGTAGTTTAACTCATCTGTTTCTGTTATGATCTGTATTTGGAATAAAACTTTTGCCACCCTTATTCTAAAAAAAAAGCTGAAAAAAATATGAGAAAAAATAAAAAAAAAACATTTTAAAATTTAGTGATAAGTAAGTTTTGTCTGATTTTTTATTTAAAATTGTAATTTTTTGCACTACTCTAAATTCTACATTTTGAATTCATGTTTTTTTCATCTCACTTTTTTTTATCATCATCATTTGTTGTAAATTTTTTATTTGTTAAAAAATTATCATTTTCTATCAGTATAATTTGAAGCGAATAAATAATTCATTTTTTTTATTAATTACGCAATTACTAATAATATTTTTTTTCTCATTTTTAATATGCATTAAATTTAAACTTTTTCCCGAAATTTTTTACTTATTTGAGTACTTGATGCTGTCTACCTCATCATTTTATTTTTACTTTTTTTTTGTCTTTCTTAAACTTGATGGAATTTTTTTTTCTTTATTTTTTTGGTTTAATATTTTTTAAGAAGCACTTTAATATATTTTTTTTTTGTTTTTTTTTTTAATGATTATAGTTAATTTTAATTAATTAATGTATATTTTTTCCATCGTCATTTTCTTTCACTTTCTTCTTACTCTTTTTCTGTCTTTCACACACACCCAACAGTCTCTCTAATCACAATATTTTATTTTTTTTTTTACTTTTTAAAGTTTGTTGAAAAAATTTGATTTTTGTGAAGATATATTCGATTTAGGAGCGGAAATAAATTATAAAATTTTTTGTTTTAATTTAATTGATTTGAAATTAAAATCTTATTAAATTAAAAAAAACGCTAAAATTTTAACAATCATATTCACACCAAATTTTCAATTTGGGTGAATATATTGCTTTTGTATAAAACTGAAAACCACATTTTCTAACTTGCTGCTTCAGGATTACAATTTTATCCCATACTGTCTATGGTGGAAAGTCTGTGCCTGAAAATACCAATCTAACAGTGAAAACCGCATCTCATTTGGTGCTTCCAGTCAAGAGAATTCGCAAAAAAACGCATTCTGTCATTTAGCAAGTTAGCAAGTTAGCAAGTTAGCAAGTTAGCAAGTTAGCAAGTTAGCAAGTTAGTTTCCGCGATAACTCAATTTCAACGAAACGTTAAGACTTCGGGTTTTTTGCATTTGATTAATATTGACCCAAGGAAAACCGGTATAGTTTTTGGAGTCATGAGCTGCTTCCTGTGAGGCACAATGGACGAAAATGTGCCATTTTTGACCAAAATATGCAAAAATTTTACATTTTCTTTAATATCTCAGACATAACTTAACCAAATGATTTGAAATTTTCGGTGTTAGATTAAGCATTATTTAAGGTATAATTCACACTATAATGACAAAAAAAATTTTCATGCGCAGTGTAACAAAAAAGTTGAAAAATCGAAAAATTTTTCGTGTTTTGACACAAAATTGTTTCGTTCTCCTCAATGTTAAGTCCAAATGGAATAATTCCAAAAACGTCTAGAGATATAGATGCACAAAATGTATATGCAAAGTTTCAGCTCATAAAAATGAAACCAATGAGTACTAGGTCAATTTGAATTTTTGCCTAAATATACCCTCTTAATGCGCATATTATGAAATTTTTTTAACATATACAGTGTTCTAGGACCTAAAAACATCCAAATACATCGAATTCTATCAAAAAAACCCGAAACCATACTTTATCATATTCACACCAAATTTTCAATTTGGGTGAATATATTGCTTTTGTATAAAACTGAAAACCACATTTTCTAACTTGCTGCTTCAGGATTACAATTTTATCCCATACTGTCTATGGTGGAAAGTCTGTGCCTGAAAATACCAATCTAACAGTGAAAACCGCATCTCATTTGGTGCTTCCAGTCAAGAGAAATCGCAAAAAAACGCATTCTGTCATTTAGCAAGTTAGCAAGTTAGCAAGTTAGCAAGTTAGCAAGTTAGTTTCCGCGATAACTCAATTTCAACGAAACGTTAAGACTTCGGGTTTTTTGCATTTGATTAATATTGACCCAAGGAAAACCGGTATAGTTTTTGGAGTCATGAGCTGCTTCCTGTGAGGCACAATGGACGAAAATGTGCCATTTTTGACCAAAATATGCAAAAAATTTTACATTTTCTTTAATATATCAGACATAACTTAACCAAATGATTTGAAATTTTCGGTGTTAGATTAAGCATTATTTAAGGTATAATTCACACTATAATGACAAAAAAAAATTTCATGCGCAGTGTAACAAAAAAGTTGAAAAATCGAAAAATTTTTCGTGTTTTGACACAAAATTGTTTCGTTCTCCTCAATGTTAAGTCCAAATGGAATAATTCCAAAAACGTCTAGAGATATAGATGCACAAAATGTATATGCAAAGTTTCAGCTCATAAAAATGAAACCAATGAGTACTAGGTCAATTTGAATTTTTGCCTAAATATACCCTCTTAATGCGCATATTATGAAATTTTTTTAACATATACAGTGTTCTAGGACCTAAAAACATCCAAATACATCGAATTCTATCAAAAAAACCCGAAACCATACTTTATCATATTCACACCAAATTTTCAATTTGGGTGAATATATTGCTTTTGTATAAAACTGAAAACCACATTTTCTAACTTGCTGCTTCAGGATTACAATTTTATCCCATACTGTCTATGGTGGAAAGTCTGTGCCTGAAAATACCAATCTAACAGTGAAAACCGCATCTCATTTGGTGCTTCCAGTCAAGAGAAATCGCAAAAAACGCATTCTGTCATTTAGCAAGTTAGCAAGTTAGCAAGTTAGCAAGTTAGCAAGTTAGTTTCCGCGATAACTCAATTTCAACGAAACGTTAAGACTTCGGGTTTTTTGCATTTGATTAATATTGACCCAAGGAAAACCGGTATAGTTTTTGGAGTCATGAGCTGCTTCCTGTGAGGCACAATGGACGAAAATGTGCCATTTTTGACCAAAATATGCAAAAAATTTTACATTTTCTTTAATATATCAGACATAACTTAACCAAATGATTTGAAATTTTCGGTGTTAGATTAAGCATTATTTAAGGTATAATTCACACTATAATGACAAAAAAATTTTCATGCGCAGTGTAACAAAAAAGTTGAAAAATCGAAAAATTTTTCGTGTTTTGACACAAAATTGTTTCGTTCTCCTCAATGTTAAGTCCAAATGGAATAATTCCAAAAACGTCTAGAGATATAGATGCACAAAATGTATATGCAAAGTTTCAGCTCATAAAAATGAAACCAATGAGTACTAGGTCAATTTGAATTTTTGCCTAAATATACCCTCTTAATGCGCATATTATGAAATTTTTTAACATATACAGTGTTCTAGGACCTAAAAACATCCAAATACATCGAATTCTATCAAAAAAACCCGAAACCATACTTTATCATATTCACACCAAATTTTCAATTTGGGTGAATATATTGCTTTTGTATAAAACTGAAAACCACATTTTCTAACTTGCTGCTTCAGGATTACAATTTTATCCCATACTGTCTATGGTGGAAAGTCTGTGCCTGAAAATACCAATCTAACAGTGAAAACCGCATCTCATTTGGTGCTTCCAGTCAAGAGAAATCGCAAAAAAACGCATTCTGTCATTTAGCAAGTTAGCAAGTTAGCAAGTTAGCAAGTTAGCAAGTTAGCAAGTTAGTTTCCGCGATAACTCAATTTCAACGAAACGTTAAGACTTCGGGTTTTTTGCATTTGATTAATATTGACCCAAGGAAAACCGGTATAGTTTTTGGAGTCATGAGCTGCTTCCTGTGAGGCACAATGGACGAAAATGTGCCATTTTTGACCAAAATATGCAAAAAATTTTACATTTTCTTTAATATATCAGACATAACTTAACCAAATAATTTGAAATTTTCGGTGTTAGATTAAGCATTATTTAAGGTATAATTCACACTATAATGACAAAAAAATTTTCATGCGCAGTGTAACAAAAAAGTTGAAAAATCGAAAAATTTTTCGTGTTTTGACACAAAATTGTTTCGTTCTCCTCAATGTTAAGTCCAAATGGAATAATTCCAAAAACGTCTAGAGATATAGATGCACAAAATGTATATGCAAAGTTTCAGCTCATAAAAATGAAACCAATGAGTACTAGGTCAATTTGAATTTTTGCCTAAATATACCCTCTTAATGCGCATATTATGAAATTTTTTAACATATACAGTGTTCTAGGACCTAAAAACATCCAAATACATCGAATTCTATCAAAAAAACCCGAAACCATACTTTATCATATTCACACCAAATTTTCAATTTGGGTGAATATATTGCTTTTGTATAAAACTGAAAACCACATTTTCTAACTTGCTGCTTCAGGATTACAATTTTATCCCATACTGTCTATGGTGGAAAGTCTGTGCCTGAAAATACCAATCTAACAGTGAAAACCGCATCTCATTTGGTGCTTCCAGTCAAGAGAAATCGCAAAAAAACGCATTCTGTCATTTAGCAAGTTAGCAAGTTAGCAAGTTAGCAAGTTAGCAAGTTAGTTTCCGCGATAACTCAATTTCAACGAAACGTTAAGACTTCGGGTTTTTTGCATTTGATTAATATTGACCCAAGGAAAACCGGTATAGTTTTTGGAGTCATGAGCTGCTTCCTGTGAGGCACAATGGACGAAAATGTGCCATTTTTGACCAAAATATGCAAAAAATTTTACATTTTCTTTAATATATCAGACATAACTTAACCAAATGATTTGAAATTTTCGGTGTTAGATTAAGCATTATTTAAGGTATAATTCACACTATAATGACAATAAAATTTTCATGCGCTGTGTAACAAAAAAGTTGAAAAATTGAAAAATTTTTCATCGACGCAGGCTGTACTTTAGTTATAGTGCTAAATGCGCGCTGAACAGATGTAGGGTTTTAAAACGATTAATTATGAATGATGTAATCTATAATCAGTAGATAAAGTATAATTATTTTTTTCTCTAATTGAAATCAAAAGAAGTTCTACTGGTGGTGTGAATATACCCATGAAGCGTGATCCGCTTCATTACTAGTTTTAAGTTAAATTTTAGATGAATTGTAAATTTTGTTAAATTTGTTTTAATCGTTAGAATTTTTGATGCACGGACGTCAAAATTGTTAGCAACAATTTAAAAAAAAAAAATTTTTTGAAAAAATTAAAAATCTAAAAAATAATTTGTATAATTTGGTTATGCTCCTGATTTCAAATTTTTAAAAATTTAAATTATTTCAAAAACTTCAATTTTCTCAAAATCAAATCCATCTTCACACTAATCCTTCATTTTCCACTTTAGTTTTCATCATTTTTATGTTGTGTGTTTTCAGTTTCTTATACAAATTTTCATCAATTTAAATTTGTTAGTTGTGAACATGACTTCATTTTCTCAAAAGAAAAACGAAAGGATAAAAAAAATATTCTTTTTTGCCACATAATTTTGTTTTATTCATCATACTTTAATTTTTTTTTGCTTGAGACTGTCGGTGTTTTTGCATATGTGTACGGGAAGGAAACTTTTTTTTCTCAAAAAGAAGAAAAAGGGTTTAAATAAAATGGTACAAAAAAAATTATTGCATATATAGAATTATGTATTTACACACACACAAGAGGAGCAAAAAAAAGGAAATGGAAATGTTGAATAATTTTTTTTTCTGATTTACTTTTTTTTTCACTAGGATTATAGTCAAAAGAAAGTTTTTTTACTTCTTTTCATATTGGCATAATAAAGCATAAATTTTTATCGAAGCGGAATTTTTTTTGTCGAATCTTGAGAATGTTTGAATTTGTGGATGAATAAATTTTTACTTTTTTGTAATATGGGAAGGATAGAATTCATTTTCCTTAATTTAGGGTTTGATTTGTGAATTTTTTAAGGGTTGCAGACTAGAAAAACTGTTAGGAGTAAAATTATTAAATTTTGTATTGAAATTCTTATAAGAATCATTCAAATTTAAATCAATTCTGATAAGATTGAGTCTAGTTTTTTTTTCTAAAATATTTTTTTTTTTTTCATGATCAAGAAAGTTAAAAAAAATGAGTTTTAAGAATTTTTGATACCAGAAACCTTCAATTTAGGTATTTTTTGACCCAAAATTGCTAATAAAAATAGTTCACCCAACATTCTCAAGATTTCCTGCCCTTTACAGCTTCTATGGCTTGCCTTTGTATCCCTACAATATAAATTGTACATTACTGTATTCTCGTACCTAATAAAATTCTTCTCGTCATATCATAACTGTCTTATTAAAAAAAATGAGCTTAAGAATGAAAGTAGCAAAAAAATAAAAAATTATCGATGAAAATGAAAATAGAAATTCCCTCACATAAAACTGATTTATTGTACGTATCTCATGTATATAATAACAATTTTATTTTATTTATTTATAATCCTTCATCGCGTTCTATGCTTTCGAAGGAAAAAATGAAGAAGAAAATAATTTTTTTAGCATGCAACCCTTGGAAAAAATCACTACAAAGTTTTTTATTCTTGATGTTTTTTTATTATTTTTCATTCGTTATAAATGAAAATAAATTTTCTTATAATAATTTGAAATATAATTTTTTTTAATGTAATTGCTAAGAAGTCTCATTTCATTGTTGTATTGTTGGATATAACCGATTGTAGACATTTCGTGCATGTCCACAATTTATGTATGCAATATTTACAAAGTTTTTCATTCTTTTTTTGAGAATAAAACAAATTAACTTCTTTGCTTTTCAATTTTTTTTTAATTTGATTTTAATTTTTGTGATGAATTTAAAGATTTTATAGAGGTTGAATTGAAAATTTCTTAACTTTTCAAAACTTTTTAAAATTTTTAAAATATTTAAATTTTTAAAATTTTAAAAAAATTTTAATTTTTAAATTTTAAATTTTTAAAATTTTTAAAGAATTTAAATTTCTTAAATTTTATAAATTTAACTTTCGAAAGCTAAAAAATTAAATAGTTCGAAAATTTGAAAAATTCAGCTTTCAAAAGTTAAAAAATTAAAATTTTTGAAAATTTAAAAAAACTCAAAAATTTAATTTCTCTAATTTTTGAATTTTTGCTCCTTTTTTAAAGAATTTAGTATTTTGAAATTCAAAATATTTTCACTTTTAAACCCCTAAAAATCTTCATAACATCCTCCAATCTACAAAATCTCATTACTTTGTTTTTAATTCATTAAATGTAAGGGTTTATTTGTGACTTAATGGAAAGCTAACTAGAAAACAAACTCTCTCTTTTTTAATAAATTGTTTTTAATTCAATTACTTTTTTTAATTTTCTCAAATATAATTCTCATTTTACTTTTTTTGTGTTTGCCTCCGCGCACAAAAGCATGGAAGGCTAGTAAATTTTTTTTTTTGTTTAGTTTAAGAAGAAAAAGGAATTTCTATATAATAATTATCATTTAATTTATTATAATAACTGTGAAACTGTAAATTTAATTTAAAGTTTTTAATGATTCTTTTACTTTACTTTTTTTGTGTAGATTTTTTTTATAGCTTTATTACAAATTTTATATCCCTTGTTTTATGTTCTTGGTTTTTTGAGTTTAAATGGCCTTTTTTGACTTAATTTGATTTATTTTTTGTTTTTATTTTGGGCTAATTTTTAAGAAAAATTTAGGATGAAAAAAATTGTTTTAAATTTAGTATTTTTTAAGTTTTTGAAACTTCAATTATTTTTTTTACAAATTTCAATTAAAAATATATATAAAGTCAAAAAATAAAGTAAATTTATTGATTAAATTAAATTAGAAAAAAATATCAAAAAAAATTTAAAACGAAATGTTTGCAGTAAAATTTCATAATTTCAACAAAATTAAACTTTTTAATTAAATAAAGTTTTAAAAAATTTTTTTTTTAAAAAAAGATACTCTTGAAAAATTTTATAAAAATTTTTAACAAATTTTCCCATTCTAAATTATTCTTAAAAATTCTTCCATAAGTTCTCATTCTTATTTTTTTACATTTTATTTCCCAGAAACTTTGATTGATTTATGCAGAACATGCCGTCTCGTTTTTATCATTTTCTTTTTATTGCTAATATTCTATTCTCATAATTTCGTTATTTTCTTTGCTCTTATTTACTTTCATTCTATTCATCATGCCTGTTTGATTGATTAAAAATCATAATTGTAATAAATTGTTGAAAATGAATTATTGTAAAGAAAAATATTTCTATTAATAAACTCGTCTGTATTTACAATGAAAGACTTTCTCTTTGGAATGTGTATTTATGGAAGGTATGATAAAATTAAATCGATTAGATTGAATTCAAAAAATTATTTAAGAATTGAAACTTAATTTTCTGAAAATTTTCAAAAGAATTTTGAATGATTTTTTTAAGTTGAAATATTTTTAAAATTTGATTATTATCAAGGCTTAGACATTCATCAGAAAATTTTAAAGTTTTAAAATTTATGCATTAAAAAAATGCAAAATTAAAAAAATTGTACAATTTTTTGACTGAAAAAAATTGGAAAAAATTTTAAAACTTTTACAATTTTTTGAATGAAAAAGTTGAACTTTTTGATTGAAAAATTTGTACAATTTATACAATTTTCTGATGAATGTCTGAGCTTTGATGATTACTGTTAAAAAATAACTACTAGTTTTGAATTTTTAATTTTTAATTAATTTGACTGCATTTTCAAGAAAACTTCAACAATTCAATAAAATTATAAGATTTATATTTATAATATTTATTCAATTAAAATTGTGAAAATTAAAACAATTTTAAGACAAAAAACCTAAAATTAATTAAACCTGAAAAAAATTATAATAATTTGAAACATTTTCTCCAAAATAAAAGTTTTCACAAAAAGCTTCAATTTTAAAGAAAAATCAATCTTTAAAAAAGTAAAGAAATATATGAAAACTAATAAAACCAAGAAAATAATAATAATGAATAAAATATAATTTATTTATTCAGTCTGTAAAAATTATGATATTATTAATGTTAAATATTACATATCTCTTTCATAATCTACGTACTAAAATTATGTATGTATGCACTATTTTTTTATTTACAAAAATAAAAAGAAAAACAAAAAAAAAACATAAATTGTGTTGAGCGAAAGAGATAAGGTCATAGAAGGAAGAAGTAAAAATAAATGTAATGAAAAAGAGATTCTTATTACTATTATTATTATTATCATTATCATTATGTATATTTATATGTATATAAAAAAATTCTTTGGTATAATAAAGAAATATTTTGTAACAATAAAAATTCGAATGAATGTGTACGAGATTCGTGATTTGTGTGGTAAATGCAATCATTTTTTTATATATATAATCTGGCTTTGTTGTTATCAACAAGGATTCTTTCTTCTTTTTTTTTCATTGTTGCTATATATTTTCATATTATGTCTATGTATATATATAATATAATATAAATTTTATTTCATGTAATCTGTCGAATGAAATTGTCATTCATTGCAGCCTCATGATGATTTCTTCTTGTAATTTTTTTTGTTCTGTATAAATTTTCATGCATCATGCATGAGATTCATTTTTTATTTATCATAATCATTTTTAATTCTGGTATGTATTATTTAGAAGAAAGTCAAAAAATCGATTTTTTTAAGTATATATTTTACACTAGTTTTATTTAATTTGTTTTTTTTTTTTTTTTTTTTTTTTTAAAAAAAGAAATTCATTCTTGCGCGTTTAATTTTCATCGTGTTTATTTCTTAATTTGTTTTATTTAAAATTATTAAGGAGACGTGAGAGGAATTTTGATGCATGTTTGTGATGTTTTTGGGTGTTTTCGGGGGATGAATCTTGTAGTTTTTTTTTATTTATGCAGATTAAATGTTTAATAAAGGCGAATTTAATTTTTCTCTTAGAAGTCGTTTATAAATAACGTTCAAATGGGGGTTGAGGTCGAAAATAAGAAAAATTTCTTAGAATTCATTTGTTCTTTTATAAAAAATGACCATTAATTTTGGACGTAATTTATGAACGACCCCTAATTACTAAAATCATGTTTTTAAAAAATTTTTTTAAAAGATTACTGAAGCTGCTCATTTACCAGCTATTTAAATTATGAGAGTTATTCTTTTATTTTGTTAAAAAATTAAATAAAATTCATCAAAGATTCCTTCAAAATCTCTTCAATAATTTCAAATAAAACCTGAAAAAATCACATTCAAACCCACAACATTTCACCCTACAAAAGCAAAAACCATTCAAATTTCATCTATTTTTAAAAACAAAATTTACAAAATTTGCACAATTTTTTTTTTTCTTTTCAACAAAATTGAAAAAAGTTTTGCTTTGTGTGGCTTCAAAGTTTACTTTTTACATTTTAGCAATTCATTAGCATAAATGTCGTTGCTTGGCAGCAATATAATTTGTTATTCATCCACCAATTAATGGCATTTATGATATTTAAATTACTTTTTAATTAGAATGAGCTTGTTTTTTTTTTGAAAAATTTTATAACAATTTTATTTTTTGAGTTTTTTTTTATTTTCTTGTCATTTGTTCACTCTTCTCATTTCTAAGTTTAATTTGTTGTCAAATTTTTTTATAATATTATTTCTTTTTATAATTCCTACAGCTAAATTTCTACAAAAAAATTTTCAATTTGTTCAACTAAAATAATTATAAAAAAGGAAAAAAAGTCATAGAGATTCACTCTCACTTCTTTAATAATGCCGTATATTAAATATATAATATTGTATATATAATTTTGCAGTTTATTTAAATATTTAATATTCAAATAAAAATCAATCATCATTGAACTAATTAAATAATTTTTTTTTAACAATTTATCAATGTTTTTTTTATATCAAATATATATACTTGTTGGTTTATATTCTATTTTTTGTAGTTTCCTTTTCATTAATTATTATATTACAAGCCCTAATGAGATTTATTATGAAGAAATAGAGATGCTAAAATAGCGAGTAAATTTGTTTTTCATTTTTTTTTTCAATTAGTTTTTAATTTATATTTTAGGGTTTTTGTTCATGGAAGGGGGTTAGACTTGCCTGAATTTTGGAGAGGTCGTTGATGGATATTTTTTTTGGGTTAAATTTAAGTTTTATTTTGACTTTTTTGGGGTCGAAAAGTTTAAAATCTGTAGAAGTATCAAAAAACTAGATTTTATTTTTTTAAATTAATTCTTTTTCCAAAAAATTTAATTTTTTGATTATTATATTAATGCCTAAACAATTAAAATTTTTGAAATTCTAAGTTTTAAAAATCTTAAAAATTTTAAAAAATTTAAAATTCAGTTTTATCAAAAACTTAGTACCAAATTATCAAACTTTGAAGAGTTAAATAAAAATCGAAATGTTTAGTAACTTAATAGTTTGAGTTGTTATATTTTTTTAAAAAAATATTTTAAAAAATTTAACTTGAATATTTAGTTCACAAAACGATACATTCAATATAATCTTACATTATAACTCTTTTAACCTCAGATTCCATCCTAATCTCCTCAAAAAACTCAAAACACAACAAAAATTCTCAACACAAAGAAAGAATTCCATATCAAAGACTCTCCACCAGGACATAATATGAGGGGTATGTTGACTTTATTTACGTTTTTTTTTTTCTTGTTTACTTATTTAAAATTCCTTTTCTCGGGGGGGTTAGTAGTACTAGCAGAAGAGAAGTTTTAATAAGAGAAATTTTAAAAATTCATATTTTCATTAGAGAAGCCCACAAGATGGTATGGAAAAAATGTTTTTTAATTAAGATTAAAGATTGCGCGCCTTATTCCTTCTCTATCTTGTATAAATTTATCATTCCTTACAATCTATATGCTTTGTGATGTGAATTAAGAGGAAAAAAAATATTTTTTGGCTTTTATATGTTTTTTTTAGTTCATCATCGGAAGTGGGACCTTACAGTCATCATCATCGAACATTGGTTACATTAAGATTATGCGTCAATATTTATGTAAATTTTCTTGTGTCTCTCTTGGCATATCTTATGGGCAGTTCGTGATGTGGCATAATTTTTTTAGAGGCAATTGGATTTTTGATTTTGTGACTGAGAATAAGTTGAAATTATTAAAAAAACTGAATCTTTTTTCAATCCTTAAAAATTATCCTCATCTTAAATTCAATTCTATACAGGACCAACTGCTCCAATATGACCATAAGGCACCATCCACCTATCCAACACTCACACCATTCCATTTGAAAAAAAGTTTTACAAAATCAAATAATTCACAAACAAGACTTCTTGACAATAAAAAAAAAAGAATTTAAAAATCCAAAACATCAAAATCATTGTCATCGCTAATTGATGCCTTCGTTCCAGTCATCCTTGACGGATAATGATGTCGTTTTAGATGAAATAAATTTTTAGCCTCGAGGCTATTCGAGTCGACTTTATCGCCAGCAAATTTGAGGAAATATTTCTTCAATGACGATGACTTACCACCACTACAACTTGATTTATCCGTATTTGTACCGTAATTAATATAATCGTAATCGTCACTTCCAATAAATGATGACGATGATGTACCGTGCTTTTTAATTAATTGAAATTTTTCATTCATATTTAAATTCTGTCCAGTCTGTCGACGCTTTGAGATTGAATGAAATTTTATTTTACTCAATGGCGATGAGGACGATTTTTTAGGCTGTAATGTTTTGGCATTTGATTTTGTTGTTGTTGTTGAACTACGTGACATAGACGGTGTTGTTGTTAATGACTTAACATTTGGCTGACATAATTGATTGACAATAGGCGATGATGAATGATTCATTAAGGATGGCGGCGTTGTGTTAAATTGCAATCAATCTCGATATATGTAACTGCAATTTTTCGGAGATTCTTGTGGACTTGGTGTGGAGCTTTGTGGTGCGGGACTAGATGATGAGCTATTTGATAGTGCTGGACTCGAGCCCGAGCCGGAAGAATGATGATGTGGACTTTCCGAACGAACGTGATGTCGGGGCGGCCTTCGCATACGATTTAAACTTCTATTTGTGCCATGTGAACTGTTATTATTACTGTGATGATGATGGCTTCGATGCGATAAATTATTGCTTTTTTCGCTATTGCTGCTTATAATATTCATGCTATGTTGTTGATTGTTGCTATGATGATGATTATTTAGATTATTCGATAAATTATTTGGTTGATTTATGTTTTGTTGCTCGGTCGCCCCTAACCCGTCTCATAGATATACTTTCTTGACGCTTCTCGTCGTTGAGAAACCGTCACGTCTGTAGATGTCACCCTGTTGGGATCTTAGTGTTCCAAAATTATCACGTCCGCGAAAACCATCGCGTGGTGGATTATATCCATCTGGTTGGAACTGAAATTGGAATTAAAATGTGGTTATTTAACAGATATTACAATATTTGGAGGTTATGCTTAACGTACCTGGAATAATGTTTCTGAATTGACTCCACCATGATGATGTGGCATCATGGGTTTTCTTAATGTGCTCTTTGGTGAGCCCATTGGTGGCTGGTGAATTTTATTTGGATTTGGGGGTTGGGGCAATAAAACGGGTTCGGCATATGTAACTTCTTCAACTTGTGGTAACAATTTGGGTTCGGTTTGTAGGCTGGAATGAAAAAAAAATTATCATTTTAGCATCATGCATCCATAATAGACAGCCACAAAAAATACTCACCGATTAAGATTAGATCGTTGTTCAAAATACTCGTATTCAGTATCTGGATATGGCAAATTATCATCCTCATCCTTATGACATCGTCTTCCGCAGAAATATCCAGTGATGAAGCCAACAAGAAGTGCAAAAATGGCAGCAGCAAGTACAGCCATGACAACAGTTTCAACAGTATATTGTGCATTAATAGCATCCGCTCGGATTTGTGGTCCATTCATACCATCATAGCTTTTATCTTGCATTGTTCCGCTTAATTCACCGTCCTTACCTGGAAATAATGCAAAAAAAATATGAAAAAAATGTTGAAAGATTTGATTACATAGCATGGGTAGGAATTGAAAATATTTTCAACATGCAGCATTATCTGCTCTTTCTGTTCATAAATTTATGTTTTCAGTATCATATTACATGGTACATTCACATGTTTACGTAAATATGTATCATCTCTATTAAAATAAAGTTCATGAAGTCGTTAAACGCTACATTATGCTTCTGCATAACTGAATATAATTCCATCCCACTCTTTCCCTCGACATAAAAAAAAGAATAAATAAAAAGGTCATCATAATATGTTGCTTGGGTGATTAAACCACATTAATATGTTTATTTTGTGGTACGATGCTAATTGATGATTTTGATAGAATTTTGTTCTTATTTGTATCCAGAGATACAGGAATGAATGACACATTAGAACTGTTGGAAATAGAGTTGGTGGTTATTGTCAAAGGAACGAGATATGTGATAGCTTTGTCCTAGTTACAGGTTGATATTGTTGAAAATGGACAATACAATGAATTTAATGAGACATGCTGTGAAATTTGGGACATTTGTTATTCATCAAGAATCTGATTTTTAGGTTTTCTTTTACTAATTAATTAAAATTTTCAGTCTTTCTATGCATGATACCCTCAATAAATAAAGTCAGAATTTTAATCAAAAATTCAACTACTGCATAACAATAGCGTTATTTATTAAAAACTACCTCCCAACTTATTTAGATTGATAAATCCAATAGCAAAAATATTTGTCCAGACGATCAAAAGATTTTGAAACACATAAAAATAAATAAAACAGCATAAAAATTTACAAAAGTACAGGGAGAAATAAGCCGAAAAAAAACAAAAGTTTATAGAAAATTAAATTAAACTTTCATGAAGAGGGTTTAGCCAGACGTAAGAGAGAATGGGGTAAAAAAGGAGGTCGGACCTTCATTAAATTTTATATAATGCACAAGCAAAATAGCACAAAGGAACAAAGAATATAAAAGCTTTATTCATAGTCTCTATAGAAACAATAGTAATATTTTTATGATAAAATAACAAAGTAAATTCCATTGTTATTTCATGTGCCATTTTAATTTTAGTTTACCAGGAAAATATCACAATATCAATTAAATTTGAACAAATTTTATATCAATATTCATTCAGTTTGATGTAAGTTATTATAATGGCTATTATTATGTTCATTCTTGGTGATTGGCAGAATTTAATATTGAACAAAATTTTGTTGTCTTAAGCAATCAATTGACATGCTTATCAGCTCATGAATGTGCTTATATAATGATATATGCATATTCTTTCGAGGGATTTTAAATGAGATTGAATTATTTAGAATTGACATTTTGCTAAGGTTATTGGTGCATTAAATATGTCAGTTTATAATTTAAGGTATGTTAAATGACATTTTGAATTTTAATTAAATCAAATAATTTAAATTTTTAAGTTTTGATAAAAAGTTAAATTCAATTTTCAGATTTAAAAAAAAAGGTTCAAATTTTATTTTAAAAATTCAAAAACTAATGATATATTCCAAAATGGAACCAAAATTTTAACCCAAAACGCCAACCTCAAACTTCAATTCTTGATCATCCCCACTACCTGACATAGTCACAATACCTTATAAACACATAATCAAATCTCCATAAACAACATACTTGTCATGAGCACATGTCATGATTGCATTCCCATAAATACCTACACAGACATCATCAACCCGTACATATCTTGTCCTCCCAAGTATTATCAATAGCATAATCAAATGACATTTCACAAATAATAATAATAATAAAATAAAGCATGTGAAGACACAATAATTTTTTTTAACATGACAAACTACATTAAATTAAATTACATACCCATTCGCATGTCAAAATCATCACGATAACCTTTGGATTCAACATTTGGATCCTTGTTTGATGTCTTTCCCGATGGACATGCTGAATGTTTGCCAGTTGATACTTCTGAGTAGAAATATGTCTCATCAAGCCAACGTGGTGCACCATGTGAACGACATTTTCCAGCAATCTTGTCCCAGGCGCAGTATGGATCTTGCAGCTCAACGCAGTCACTAAAAAAAATTAGATTTTAAATAAAAATTCAGATTTAAAATCAAAAAAACTATTTTTAACCCTGAAAAAAGTTCATCAACCTTCCCACATGAACTCAATTAAATCGAGTCAATAAATTCTTATTTGAACTTACCTGCAACTATTAATCTTCTCACTATTACATCGATGTAATGGTATAGAAATGATCTGACTGTCGGTTACAATAATCAATTTTCCATCATCATAATTACCGTCCTTTGGTTGTTCTGTAATTGAAAATGAAGAAGAAAAAAAAAGAAATGAGAAATTGTAATGAAAGGTTATAAAATAGAGATTTTTTGCTGCTATGTGTGTGAAATGAGAAAAATTGAGTAAATTGTAAGGTACGAACTTGATAGAGATTTTCAAAGCTTAATATTTGACGTTGTAATCGAAAAAAGATTTTTTTTTGATCTAGCTTGGAAATGATTTTTTTTCGACTGTTCTTGATGGTTTGTTGGAAGCACTTGACATCGAAGTTAATTGAAATTGTATGGAAATCAGGATGGATTTTTTTAGGTAGGTAAAGGGGTTGATTAATGAGAATGTTTGTACTTTAGATATATTTTTGAGAAATGGAAATTATTTTTGGGGTAATAGCAAATTTATGTCCAGAGATAGTTTTTAAGGATCAAAAATAGTTTTGAACTTTTAGGAATTTTTAAAAACTTGCTTGCTTTTTCTGGGGGAAAAAAATCAAAACCGCCAAAATTGTGCAAAAACTTTTTGCAAAAATTAATTTTGTCCATGATCTGCAATTTGCAAAATTAATAATCAAAGAATGTTCAAAAATCTACAATTTAAGTTCCATACTTAATTTTTAAAAAATTTCTTCCATTTCATCCTTTCAATCACTCCAAAATTATTGAAACAACTGCAAACACAACAAAACCCCTCTTCAATATCCATTCCATACTTTTGGTTTACATTTCATATCCAAAGTAACTAAAAGCATTCTGAAAAGCTGTAAAACTATTGTACATATTTCATCTCATCTCTTCAATAAAATCCACTCACAATGGTCTTTCTTTTTCATTGTTTCTATAGTTATACTTCATTCTAGCCATGAACAGGATTCTTATGCTATTCTGTATGATAGAAACTATCCACAATTTATCACACTTTTACAGAACAATAAACTGACCATTATGATTTTGATAGATGCAATAATTTACAAAAAAATTCTTTAGTTCCGATCTTTATATTTCAGCAGACATGATTTGTTTTCTTATTTTCTGTCTGTATCATCAATATTTTTTTCTTGCTTGTGTTTGGGGGATGGCTTTGGATGTGATGTAGCAGTGTAAACTATTATTTTAATGTCTTCAATCCTTAAGGTCGTTAAGGGTATTTAAAAGCTCAGCATCTACCTTCTGAATGTAATAAAATCAATTTTAAGCTTCCATACGCACAACGTAATATTTGCACATACCCATCACACCATATATGCTGAGTAGAATTGTAATAAATCTTCAATAAACCAAACCAATAATCGTAATGGAATTTTTTTTCGGTATATCATTTATATGGAAAAAGGCACTGTATGGCACGGATGAAAGCTTTTTTTTTCGTTTCTTTTGAAGTCAAAATGGAATAATTTTCCATATTTTGATATTTTTTTAAAAAAAAGCATAATATATATTCTATGAGTGGGAGTGATGAGGAATTGCTTGAAGAAACTTTACAATTTTAAATTATTATAAATAATGTTTACTTTTTGGTGAATGAAAAAGGAAGGAAAAATACTTTTTTTTTATTTTGTAAAAGTAAATATTGACAGAAATTTTCAAGGCTTTTTGTGTAAATGATAAACAACAGCTTGACTGAAAATTGAAAAATTATTATTTTTTTGTTTAAACTTTCATGAGGATTGGTTTTTTTCATTCGGATTTAATTTTTTTTAAATGTTTGAAATTTTTTTTTTTTTTGGAAATAATTTAAGAAGTGGATTTCAGATTGGATTGATTTTTTTGTGAAGGTTATTTAGAGAATTAGAACAAAATTTAAAGAGCAATTTAAATGATTTTTTGGGGTTTTCTGGCATTTTAAATTCCTCAGAATTTAGTTGCCAAAAAATTCTTTTTCTTCTTTAGATAAAGTCTTAGGGTCAAATCCCCCCCACCCCCTATTTTTTATGAAAAAAACGTCGAAAAGTAGCAAAAATTCCTGGCTACGCCCCTGTAAAGTCTTAATATAATAAAGTTTCTTTTCTATTTTTTATCAAACCAAAATCGAATTTTTCTATTTTTTCTTCATCTTGACTTTTTACTTCCTCCACATTTTTTCCAATTTTTTCAAAACTTTCAAACATAAGAAAGAATCAAGCAGAAAGCAAATATCATTCAAGTTTCGCAGAAGTATCCACAATTTAACAAAAAAAATCAACTCCAGCTGCAACTGCTCACAGCAGCTTCACAGTGCTTAATACTTGTATAATATACATTTGATGTAGTTGGTTTTAAGTACCATTCAAACATTACATCTCCCACTCGCTCACAAATCCTTCTTTTTTCATATTCATTGGATATCTTTCATTTTTTATCAGCAGTTGTTATTGCACAGACATACAAAAAAAGCTCTCTTTGCGGAGAGCTGACGAATACAGATGGATTTGAAAAGTACACCACAAGTCAATGTGGTTAAAAAATAAATGAATGAATGCACTTTAGGATCGGTATTAAGAGCAAACTCGGGGGGATGATGTTGATGAAAAAAATATTGCATTTTTAAAGCTTCATAAATCTTCTTTTTTTTTGGTTTTTTTAGATCTGATGATGAGCTTACATATAATGGGTAAGTTCGCAGTCGAGATAAATCAGTTTGTTTGTCGTTATTGTTTTAAAGTTTTTTGGGGGTTGCATTGTGGATGATGGGTTGATTATTTCACTTTTTTGTGGTAAGCTTGGATGGATTAATGAGAATTATAAATGAGTTGTGATTTTGATGCGATGGAGATATTGACAGGGATGAAGTTTTAAATCTGCTGAAGATGATTTGATAAATGGATAATTTTTAAAATTCGACAAGATTTCCAATATATAGACGACATGGACTGGACTTTTTATTGAATGTTCAAATTATATTATATTTCTTTAAATTTACTTAAGTTTGACAATCAAATTTTTTAAGGAATTTAAAATTATTTTTTAAAATATTTTTGCTAAATTAAATAACTGTCATTTTTACGCTAAATTTAGGGAAAACTTCAAAATCAACGCCCTATAAGTTGCAAAAAATTATTTCTACCTCAACAAGAACTTTAACAATCTTTAATAAGCTTCAATGAATGATTACTAAGCACATCAATAACTCAATTTCTAAGGAATCTTCACATACATTCCAACGACCCTTTAATGAGCTTTTCATTCACAATTTACTCTCTTTTCTACATAAATAAATCCATTCAGTCTTTAAACTGCAAAAAGCAAATATAATAATTCATTCAACTTTAACTTTAATACTCATTCATAGAAATTCTCATCCACCTCCTCAACATCTCTATCATTAAAGTTCAACTAACCCATTTTACTCTATAAAATTTAATTTCTATGCACTCAAGTCTCAACGACCAATTAAATTCCTTCCCGAAAAAATTGGAACTTAATTGCATGAAAAAAAGGAAGAAGAAGTTGATAAAAAGGATAGCAAAGTTACAGTTTTGAGCACGTTCAATTAAATTCAATTATCATTCTCTTATGTAATCAGGTGTGAAATGAACAGGAAAATTATTTTAATTTGGAGAAATAACAGAAAAGATTTTAATCTTTTTTGGGAGAAGTTGGGTGATGTATAGGACAAAAGGATTAGTTCTGTAGTAAATAGGAAAGTAAAAAGAAAATATTTACTGGAATCGAATCAAAAGATTCTTAAACACATTCGACTGAGATCATAAAGTTCAAACCATCACAAAAACCTTATTTATAATAAAATTTTACTTAATTTTTGCTCCAGACAAACTCAAAATTACACAACCCAAAAATACAAACCATCCCTTCATCCCCACAAAACATTGAACACCGAACAGGGTGAAACTTATAAACTCACATTTTTTGCTGCTTAAAAGCAGAACAGAGCATATAAAAAACTTTTTCCACGCCATTAAGCAATCTACTTTGTAAAATGTAAAGGAAAAAAAAAGAAAAGAAATCTTTCACATGACTTCTCTCTTTTTTTTCCTCAACTGTAATTAAGCATATTTGTAGTTTCTATTACTTTTTTTAAGTTTTAAATTGTTTTGTAGTTTTTTTTTCTCTCTATTGAATTGCATAGCATTTGTAGAAGTAGCATACGATGAACTCGAAGATTTGAAAAGTTGAAAGAGAATTTAAAAGTTAACAAAAGTATGAAAGTCGATGTATTTGAAAAAGATTTGAAATCAATAAAATTGAAGAATTTTCAATTTAATTAATGTTTTAAAATTTTCAAATGAAGTTAAAAATTTGCAATATAGCCTCAAAAAATATTTTTAAAAATATTTGAAATTCAAAAATTTACAAACTTTCAAAAAACTTATATCAAGATATTCAAAATTTTACAAACTCTTGCTTCAAGGACCCACCCAAAAATGCAAATAATCACTAAAAACATTAAAAAATTCTTACAAAAACTAACAATGAAAAACCACCAAATCACACGAGTGAGAACATTTTTCCTCACACAATTTCCATCATTTCCTAACGTATGACTTAACTCAAGAACAATTTAATTTTCATGGATAATTTAAAGTCTAATGCCTATTATGATTCCGAAAATTTTTGCTCTTTTTTTTCATCATCAGCCACACATTTCTTTTTTTTTATTCATCTAACATTTTAAATATCATAAAAATATTATGGCATAAGTGGTTTTTGTGTTGTGCGGATGAAAGATATGCGAAGGAGTCATAAGTCATATGTATGAGGAATATTTAAACGCACTTAATGGTAATCGGTAGACATGAGGAAAATGAGGCTCCGCCTGACACGAGGATTTATAAAATGTAGAGAAAAAAAAACGAGAACATTTTCAGAAATGAGAAGGCAACGGAATGTAGATATGAAGACACATTTATCCTTGTCATAACTATGGAACATCGTGTGTCTTTCTTCCTTACTGTGAAATGAAAATTCTCAACTAAATTAATTCATGAATGCGGAATTTTTAAAAGGCATTTATAATGAGAATGAGAGTGAGGCTAGACATGATCCTTACTTATTTATATTGTATTGTACTTTTATCATAAACCAACTTTAATTATGCTATGGTCTACTGAACTTCCGATTGCAAAACTCTCAGAAATGAAAATTTCATTTTTATTTATTAGGTAAAGTCCTTTGGGGAGAATCAATTTCTCAAAGTTGAATTTTTTAATTTTTTTTAAGAAATTTATGATTAAAAAATTAAAGTAAAAGTTAAATTAAAAAAAATCTATATTTAATTATTTTTTTTAGTCAGATTTTGAATTTGGAATAAAATTAAATTGTGAATATTTTATCTCTAAATTTGAAATTGATTGAAAATTGAAGAATTAAAAAATTTTGAATTTTATTTATTATGAGAACAAATTCCTTTGCCTGATATTAATTAATATACAATATACTGAACAAAATCGTTATTAGGTAATTTCAAAAAAGAATATTACAAATAATGCATAAAATGATAATAAATAAATCCAAGCATTAACTCAGACACATAAACCAAAATTATGTGGAGTTGAGCAGGAATTTAAATTTAATCGTTTAAATAAATTTAATGCTGACACAAGGCAAGGGAATAATTAATGAGAATAAAATTCTTAAATTATTAGTGAATATTTTGACAAATTTTGGGATGGATTCTATGAGGGAAGGATAGGTACTTGAATCAGGTAATGCATAAAAATAAAATAAAGATATTCTGTAGATTAAACATACTTTTTAAAAATTTAGTATAAATTTTTTTTCAAACATTTTAAAGACTAAAATTTATTCGAACTTGATTTTTTTGTGAAAAAAATAGCATTTAAATATTTATCAAGTTCAGACCTTAAAAATTTTTGCGTAAATCATTTCTAACCACCAAATCCAATAAACTTTATTTTTTTCTAATTTAAATAAATTCAAACCCAAGCCTTTCACATTTGAAACAGCTGCAAAAAAGTTCACCAAAAATAAATCAATAATCCAAAATAAATCTACACCACAAATCCCCTCCTCCTCTCAATCCTCTCTCCAAAAGTTCATTAGAATAAAAATAAATAAATCAGACAAAGTGAATTCATAAACGCATTTACCCCATCCTGCACACCATAAAAAAGCTGTCAGTTGAGAGGTTGAATTAATATTAATGAGTGAATTATGTAGACCGAAAATTGATGAGTGTGTGTGTATATAAAATATGCGTATATGCGTAAGCATAAAATAACATTTTTTTGCGATTGAGCCTACAATCGATGCCTTTAGGATTAATTTTATTTAAATATTTCATTCCAAAAGCCATTTTTGTCTCGTATCCGTATTTGTTTTTTTTTTGGCATTTATCAGAGAGTACAAAAATTTTGGTTTTAAAAATTCTCTATTGTGTAGATGTATAAAAAATTACAAAAGTCCTCGTTTATATCGAGGGACTTCAGCGCATTTTTGACGCAGCGATTAGCAATTGATTAAATAGAAAAGAATGTCGAGTTTTAAAACTCTATTGCTGTTTCTTTAGTCATAATTCATTTCAATAATAAGTTAAAAATTAAAGATTAAAACTCGTTTAAAATTGATTTTTATAATGTTCAATGTAAAAAATAGCTTTACGATTTACCGGTTTTTTGAAATTCAAAATTTTCCATTAGTGAAAAATTTAAATTTCTGAACACATCCATTATTTTTCAAATTTCTAAACGCACTTATATTTGTTTTGTATGAAAAAATTAAATGTTAATTAAGGTGTATAAAAGAAAAAATTTAATCCGAAATAACGGTCAAAAAAATTTCAAATTTTTTAACGGTTAGAAAAAATTCAAACTTATCATCAGCATAGCTTTGCCCTGCATTGTTTACATATTTTTTTTGAAATATAAAATCGATGAATTAAGCTATTTAATGAGTGTTTTTTGATTTTTCAATATAAACGGCGGGAATAAAAACATTCAATGAAGCTATTAAAACAATTCCGAGCTTGCTACGAAGTCTAGATCAAGAGATAATTGGGACCCGAACGACCGAACGACCGAACGACCGAACGATCGAACGACCGAACGACCGATCAAAGTGCATGATTGAGCTTCCTTTTTGAAAACAAGTTTTCAAAAATGCGCTAAAAATAATAGTTTAGGGAAAATGTCACACAAAAATCCTTTCAGTCTCAGAACGAGAGATAATGCTGGTTGTTTAATATACATTCAAATGTATTAAGCTTTTGCAGCATAAAAATGATGAATCTCAAACAGAGAATAATATTGTATCAACTAAATTAGAAGATTTTACTGCAAAATGAAAATCTGATAAAAATCTAAATCGATAATGGCTCGGTGGCATTTTTTGTGTGACGTGAAAAATTTGCTATTTTTTTTCATCCCTTTGCGCATTTGAATTTCAATGGATTTTGTGTGTTTGCTCACGTTTGCAAATTTATGAGCCACATTGTAGGTAGTTATGTAAAAAAAAGTATCATATTATATGTCAACATGTCTCGTGAATTAATTGCTCATCATATTTTTTGGAACCTTTTGTGAAAATTGAATTAATTAATTTTTTTTGTTATATTATGATGTAATGGAGGTTGGGAGTTTGGGAGTAGAAATGGATGATGAGGATAAATGGAATGGAAACATTTTTTGAGTTTCCGTTTCTCTGTTGTTGATTAATTTTTAATGAAGATTAAAAATTTTCAACTTTTTTAAAAATTCTTAGTTTCACACCCTTTTTCTTTGACTTCATAATTTAGTACCTCTAATCTGATTTGCGCAATTCAAACATTGCGACCGTTACAGTTTTCAAACAAAAGTGCAAAAATGACATTTTTGTCTGTCTACCATGCGAAATCTGAAGTTAAATAAAGTTGCCACTTAATTGAAAATTCGAAAAAATTCAAACTCAAATTAAATGTTTTATCACGTCAAAAATGTCATATAAGTAATAAATCTCCAAAAATCTTATGTAACTTAAGAAAAAGCGAAACTTAATTTTTTGAATGTTTAATTTCCGAACATGTATACCCCTAGACTTTCGATAAGTCTGCCGAAAATGCATTGCGCACATCAGCCGCTAATATTTCAAAATATCTAATATAATAAACCAATTTCATGCTGATCTATTGATTGCATCATAAACAAAAGAATTAAAACTTCATGACTACATTTCTCTCAATTCAAATCAGTATCAGTTGCCATTTTCTGCTCGTTCGCAAAAAAAAGAATCAAAAAATATCTGCAAAGCAGCTTAGTTTTTTTTTCTCTTTATTGCTCCAATCATTTCCTTCCATTTCATCAAAATCTAAAAGCCTTTTTTTATTTCACTTTGCTCATCAATTTCCATAGCAATGTGGATGGAAAAACTCATCCATTGATCGAATAAATAAAAAAAAGTTTTTTTCTTTTTACTCTCATTTTTTGACTCTAATGAATTATTATGCTCTGATAACTAAAAAAATTCTTTTTTTTTTTTTTTGCTTGTACTGCTTCGCTCTGCTTGGTTTCTTCTTTTCTTATTCAATTAAGCTGAAAACAGATACAAGTTTAGTGAGGAGAAAAGATGAAGAAAATTGTAACAATCTGTAGCGCATTTGTTACAACTTTTCGTGATCTAATATTGATGGATGAGAAAAGTTTCTTTTTTTCTTTCTTACAAGCCACGACAAAATTAGAATTGAGAAAACCTTTTAATTGTGATTACTTTTTAATTTTAATTAATTGAGATTTTTTTGAGTGGGCATTTGTGGGATTTTAATGGAGGTAAAATAAAAATGTTTTCAATATTTGATTCAAAATTCTTAAAGCTTAAATTTCGGGGTCGTTTACTAATGACGTCTTTCCATAAGTTGGATGTCATAATACCTTCATTCGAAAAATAAATTGGAATTATCACACAACATCAGATCCCCCTCCTTCCTAAAAATTGAATTTAATAAGTGAAAAAACTCTTCACATAATTTCTTGCATAAATTTGTTTAATTTTTATTTTATCTTACTTCATTTTTAAATTGCCAGAAATCAGTGCTCTTAAAGTTTTTCTCCTTTATGTCATCAATCCTACACAACACTCAACTGTCATTGAACTTAAAAATAATCATTCTGAAACCTTTTGAGGGACTCAAGAATGCTTTTAAATAGATTTATCAACATTTACATTTACATCAGAATATCAGCTTACCCCCTACACAGTATGAATTGAATTTCATTGCATATCAGAAAAAAAAATTATAATCAAAATTTAAGTTCTGATTTTATGATAAAAATAAAGAAAAAAAAATTTCATCAGAAATGAATGAAAAAAAAAATATTACACAAAAAATAAACTTTTAAAACATAAAAAGTACCAACTGCAAGTATTGGGGGTCCTCGATTTGAACAGATTCGATTTGAATAACCAAAAATTTCCCATACAAAAATTCAAATTTTCTTTTTTTAACGGTCATTTTCCATACGTTTCGATTTGAGTAAATTCGGTTTGAGTAGATTTTTTCTGGAACCAAACAATTACTCAAATCGAGGCCCCCCAGTAGTCTGACGTAAATGAGCGTTGTCATGATTATAAGACGGATGAAAACATAAAGAATCAGGTGGAAAAATGAAATCAAGTAACTCTGTAAGATACTTTTATTTTGCATAAATTATAAAGAAAAAAAAAATTTTACATGAAGAAAAAAAAGTTTTTAGCTTTATGCATTATGAAGAGCTTTAAAGGTTGCTTTCGTCAACATAATCAAAACGTGGATGAAAATTTAAGAGACTTCTAAAAATTTCAATTGATGAACTTGCGATCAACAGAATAAGGTTTCAATCTAATATCATAAAATCTTAAATTAAATACACTCCGAGACAATTTTAAGAAATAAAATCAATTTTTTTGCCATTTCTAATTTATTGAAGATCAATTTTTATTTTTTCCTAACGAAATTAAAAATTTTCAACCGCAATTTTGAAGAAGGCAACCAAAAAAATTCTTCGGCCTGATTTAATCATTGTGCTTCAATTCTTGCCAAAAAAAAAGGTTGTCAAATGTTTTCTAGATGAAAATGTCAAGGCTGTTTTTTTTTTTCTAAAAGTAATTTGATATAAATTGGTTTAAGGATTGATGAGTTTTTGAGTTGTTTTGAAGGATGTTGAATTTTCTGAAGGGTTAAAGGTGATTTTTTTTGAGGTTTTTCTGGTAAATTTGAAAGGTTATACACTTGAAAAGGTTTTAAAAAATTTAATAACTGCTTTGGTGATTATTTACAGCATTTGTAAATAGATGAAGGGTTTTTTATTGATAATGCTGGTAGTCAACTGTAAATTTTGAATTTTTGATTTTAAATGGATATGCAGCCAAAATTCTAAACCTATTAATATATTTTTATCAACAAAAGCTTTCTTATTCGTATTTGTGACACATCAATAATTTTTCCAGCCATAACTTCCTAATTTTGAGCCATTTATTTAGAATTGCGATTTTTATTTCAGTTCCTATTGACAACAACCTTCAAGTCAAAATCATGAGCTTGAAACCTCATGCACTAACTAAATTGGAATAATTCCTGGAAGCTTTTAAGCTCAAATGTTGATGGAAATAGAAAAATTCTAAGAAATCAAAATCGAGTATACCAAAAGTTTTATATAATAAAATATTTGCGCAGGCCAATAGCTTTTTGTGTCAATTTCAATCAAATTAACTTTTCTTTGAATCATTTTGAGCTTCAAAAACTTTTTTTTTAAAATTAATTATTTTAAAATGACTGCTTTAGGCATTACTGGTGTTTGACAGACTAAAATAATTTTATTTTTCTTAGAAAATTTAATTTATATCGTCCAACTCATCGGTGGACAATAATTTTCAATTTTATTAGGTTCATTGAATTTGAAATTTTAAAACCAATTTTATTAAATTAAATCTTTAAACTTTTTCTTAACAAAACTTTTTAAGCTTTAAATTTTCAATTAAACAACAATTAAAATGCGTCACAATTTTCAAGCACCCTTAAAATCTTTCTAATTCTTCATTAAAATTTCAACATTGAACAGTAGACAGCGGTCGAAGGAATCCAAAAAAGAGAAGAGAAAAAAAAATTGAAAAACAATTTTCATTGCGAACATGAGAAAATATTTTTTCAGCTAAGGCAAGTAAAAGACAAAGAAAAGCTTGGAAAATTAATATTTTTTTCATTCCTTATCTTTTCTGCGTGCCTTACTCACTTCTCAGACACTTCTCTCTACAATTTTAATTTGAGTGCTTTCCTCATGAAGTGCTGCACACAGCATGGATGAACGTGTCGAGTTGTTTTGGAAATTCTCTTGTGTGCTTCTTGCTCTCACTTTTTGTGTGTCTGCGTGTGCGTGTCTGTGCAATGATTATATATTTTTTTTGGGGTATGAGTGGATTTAAATTGGAATCTTTGACTGTAACGTGAGATTAAAGAATTTTTAAGGGATTTCTTTGAAGGATATTGAACTGTTTTTGAAGTTATGGAAACTTTGAAGATTTATTTTAGATATGCTAATAAATTTTCTTTATAATTATGATTTTGCTAGGTTTTCAGAAAGTTCTAGCAAAATTTGAAAATTTCTAGTTTTATTCCCCCCAAAAAAAATCAAATCTTAAAATTATTTAATCTTCCTGCCACTTAAATGCACTCACATTAACAGTCATGCCTTCTGTAATTAATTTCCACTCAATTTTCCCTCATTTTCATCAATTTCAATTTCAAAACGAATTTTTATGTCACTTTAAAAAAGAAGCAATTGCTCGAATGATGATGATGAAAAAAAAAACTTCAATTTGTCATCAATTAGAGGCATGAAACAAAATTGTTTCTTTTTCTTCCATTTTCCATTTCATCATCTTCGCAGTTCCTCACATAATCTATGCACCGCGTGAAGAAATACTTGACATAAAAGAAACGACGAGAGCAAAGAAAAGTTTATTTGAATTATCATTTTTTTTTACGAGAAACTTCATGTCGAGTGCTCTTTTTTACGCCGATAAAAAGAGCGGGAAATAGGAAGGAACTTAAATGAGCATATACGTGCAGAATGGAATGATAAAAAAGGGAAAAAAGAGTAGCAAAAAATAAGAAGAAAAGGAGGGCAATTCAAATTAAATTAGAAATTATATATTCCAAGTCCTTTTCTTGTTCTGCAAACTCTGCATACAATTTAGCAGTCATTCCTTCAGCGCCATTTCAACTTCATATACACGTTCATTGTGTGGATTTTTCTTTATTTAAAATGGGATGAAAAGGAATAGGAACAAAAAAAAAAGAGGAAACATGGGAAGCGTAGATGTAAAGTCATAGTTGAAGTTGAGACGGAAAGCAATTCAAGGATGTAAGATGACTGAAACGCACTACTTTTAAAAGCATGTTGGGTTCAAATAAGCAAATAGTTTCTTTCCTAAAAATCCACTTTAGCTGCTCGCCCTCGTACGCACAATACAATTAACTACAAAACTATCAACCTTGATACACAAAAAAGAAGTAAAATCTTTCATCTTTTCTCTTTATTTTCACTTCCATTTCAATTCGATCACATGATATGTTCGTCAAAAAAAGAAAGAATGGAATCGTAATCAATAGAATTGCAAGTGAAAGGGAAATTTTTTTATGTGACGTCATTTGATTTGTATGATGAAAAAAATGTCCCTTTTTCCGGTTCATTTCATTTCTGTGATCATTTAACTAAATGATATTGTCCAACTGAATGGTCACAATAAGCACAAAAGAAGGAAGGTTTTCATCTTTTTTTTAAATTGTTTTGTTTTCTTTTATTTTCTCTTTTTTAAGGACTGGGGTAGTGGGTGGGGTGTTGGTTAGGTAAGGGTTGTGGGTTTGTGAAGTTTTGATGAATTTGAAGTGAGTTTTTGGTTAGATTTAATCGAATTTAAAATAATTTTCAACACTTTCAGTCTAAGATTCAATTTCCCCCTGCCATCTTCCTAATCCCCCTAAAATTCTCATACATTAAAAATTTACAATTCCACCCTTAAGACATCTTTAATTTTTTTAAAAAAATATCACGTGAACTCAATAAATGAATTTGCTTGTTTCACTATCTACAACATTTTAAATTTAATGACACAATTTATTGTATTTACTTTTTTTGTATCCTCGACGTCGTCTTTAAAAGAAACTTTCTCTTTAGTCGTGTATCAAAGCTTCTTTCCTTTTATTTTTTTATGCTGTATGACAACAATAGATTTGAACAATTTTATTCTTTTGCGAATTTTTTTTCCATCGTCATCATGGGGACGAAAATATGTAACTTCCCTTTTAAGCATTTTTTGTAATGACTGGTCCACATAATAGGAATGAAACTTTTTCTTTGCTTTCATATAATAAATTAAATTCAAATGTTATACATCATCTCAATGTAATAAGTAAGGAGAATTGTTGAACTGAAAATTGACTTTTTGTCAACTTTTTTTTTTCTTTCTCTTTTTACATACAAAAAAAATGTGAATATACATTCAAGAACAGTCGTCATTTCCACATTTTCGTTTTTGTGACATCTCCTTTATTAAGGGTAAAAATTTTGTTCATAGTTGTATGAATGCGTATGTGGATGTGTTGGTTTATGAGTGTGGGAGGTAAAGTTTAGGTTAAGACACTTTTTTTGGAGATTTGCTTAACTTTAGATCCTAAAAAATCTGAAGTAAGAAAATACTGTGTCCAATTTCAAAGCAGACCCCTGAATCTATGGTGGACAGCAATTTTTCAAAAACAGGACATTTTGGAGCTGTTTCGTTGAACAAATAAGAATTTTTTAAGTCAAAACCCTGCAAACGATCACCCAAACTTAACCCAAATAAAAAAAAAATCACCAAAGTGTCTACACCCCATCAAAAATAATGATGCATCATCATCACACTATCCCCAATACAAAATATTTTTTTTCTCATTTCACACTAGAATATCATCAACAGCATAATATATCTGGTACTTACCATATTGCATAGTTCGAACAATTTTCAAATTTCTAATTGGTTCGGGTTTTGAAAGGACATCAATTTCCTCAATAACCACGGATGACACTTTACTCGAGTCATTTGCTGATGCGGCATTTATTGTTTTCAGTACTTTTCCATGATCTGTAAAATGAGACAAGAAAAAAAGAGAAAATCATTAAACATGGCACATGAGAAAGGAATTTGAAGCAAAAATGACAATCAAAAGTCAACATATTGAATGTTATTAGATTTTTTTTATTCCATTTATGTCTCCTTCATTTCTTTTTTATGTCAAATGGAATTGATGGAAAATTTCCTTGCTGACTTTTTTTTTTATTCTTTTTGTATCATAAAAAGATGGAATTTTTTAATAATTTTTTTTCCCATATCCACAAAAAATACGTTGACTTTTTGCTCCTTTTTTTTAACTGTAAGAAGCAGCAGCAACGGATGCAATAGCATAGATTGAGTTGTGAAAGTTGCTGTCAATTGACAATACACAATGCACTTTCGATCGTATAGACAATATGTGTTTATATGATGCTCACTGAAGATAAAGTTTAAATTGAAAAAAAAAATCAATTGAGATTTTTCATTCAGAATTGGATGGTGGGATGGTAATATGGATTAAGATGAGTTTGGGATGGAAGATTACTGAATGAGTGCAGAAGTGAGGTTTTAAGTATTTTTTTCAGCAGTTTATTCACAGAGAAGCTATTTGCCACCTTTACAACCGTAACTACAAAATAGTACAAAAGTATGATAAAAAAAATTATTTTCAATTTTTGTTATTAAAGAAAAAAATTTCAATTTTGATAAATGAAAATCATAACTTTAAAAATAGTAAAAGATAAATTTATTACACTGTGCAATGAAAAAAACAATTTTGCTATTTTTTTTCTATTCTCCAGAAGAATTCTTTTAACTGCAGCAAAAACAACATTTTACACGCTTTTTTTTCTATGTGAACCTTAACCTTTTTAGATATTTTGTATAGCTGAAATGATAATTCTTTCATGTTAGAATAAAAAAAAGTTTTATGAAATAAAAATTCTGTAGAAGCGCTACGTGAATAAATGCGAGACGTAAAAAAATATTAAATGCAATTTTGTTTTATTCGCTTTTTTGTGGGTTTGTTAGAGCGCATGCAGTAGAATTGAAATTTATTTTTTGATTGTTAGAATTTTGGTTATTTTTGTAGGAAAATTTCAAAAATAATTTTTTTCATTAAAATCGAACGATTTTGAATTTATAAAAGCTTATAATTTAAATTTGATGGTGGTTTTTGGTAAAATTTATAAATTTTTGAGTACAACTCTTTTTTTTAAGTTTTTGAAAAGCTTATCAAAATTTTTAAAACTTTCAATAAGTATTGTTCAAATATTGTTAAATTTGATGAAAAAAAAATGATTTTTCGCATTCAGCAACTCTTTTTTAAATAAGAATCGAAACCATTTTCTCTTCTCCCCAATTTCTCTTTTCATCCTTCAATCTATTGAAAAATTATTGAAAAAAAAAATTCTTCATCCACCATAAATTCCTCTCGGCTCTTGCACGATTTTCCTCTTTTTTCAAAATTGCAAAAATTGCAAATCAACGCTTTGAGAATTGAAAAGCTGAACATATACACAACTACTCTAGTTTTTTCATTTAATAAAAACACACTCAATAGTTAAATATTGCAATTGCATATCTATCCAATCAGCACGAAAAAATGGCATAACATTAGCAATTTTTTCACTCTAACAGAATATTGAGCTCTTTGAACATAATATCCAATTAAAAAAAGTGCGAGATAGATGTGGAAAAACAAAAATCTGAGTGAAAATTAATTGCAAATTGTGAATAGCTGCAGTGTAGCTTTTGAATTTCGATTGAAAAAAAAAATTTGAAAGAGAATTTTTTAGATTTATTCAGGAACGAGAGGCTGAGCAGATTATGTAAGGTTCTTGAACTTACTGTTTTCACATCGTTTTCAAAAATAAAAGCTCTTAAAATTATTATGAATTTAAAACGTCTTTTCAATATTCAAATTCAAAATATTTTTTGAATTTTTAAATTTTTGAAATTTCCAAAAATTAAATCAAACTCTGCACAGCCATCATCATATCAAAAGCAATCTATCCAATTTAGGTCATTTAGTCGATGAAGCTAAAACATCATTTTTTGTTTAAATAAATATACCAAATGAGATGAGATACAGCCCCAGTTGTGTATGAAATATATCCACATATCTAATACACAAATGTGTCTTTCTCGCCTTGCTATACAAGCAGGCATGAAAATGCTCAGCCATCAAAAAGCCTCTTGAAAAGTGATTTATGTTCAATGTTTTATAAAACATTACGATATGGCAAAGTTTATATTTAAAATATACCCCATATGGTGTTCTCCATAATATGCTACATGTGGTAAAAATGGAAAAGTTTTCTTCCTTTTTTCACTCTTTTCCTTTCGTTCAGCATGTAGACATGTGGATGTGAGTTTATACATCCACACACACACACACATAATTTTTTCAAGTCAACGGGTTTGAACTACTTGGATATGGATGAATAGATGCTACATCTTATTGAGTTAATACTTATTTGATGAAATTTTGTAAAGTTTGTTTTATTTTTGAAGAAGAAATACTTTTTCGAGCATTTAACGTTTTGGTTGTCATTTTAGGTGATCAAGTTTGAGAAATTATTGAGAATTGAATTTTCTTAAGCGCTTTTATTGTAATTTAATTTTAAGGGATCTAAGGTTGTAGAAAATTCTTTTGTTTGAAGTATTAAACTAATTGGATTGAAAAATTAAATATTTGATATTCTAAAGGGGTCGTTCACTTAGAACAACCCCCCTCCCCCATTGTTACGTTTTTTGGATGAAAAATTTTTTCTTTTGTTTGACCTGTTACAAAATCCTAGACCCCCCTCCCCCATAAAAAGCGATCGTACTAAGTAAACGTCCTCAAAGTAGTTTTCCAGGGTGTAGAGATAATTAAAAACATTTTTGATCAATTTAACAACCTGCATAACTTTATTGCTTAAATCATTCATTTTTTTAAATCAAAAATTGACTTTAAACATCCCATAAATTAACTAATATCAAAATACATCATCCTACCACAACTCCCATACCCCAATTCCCAAGTAACAATTAAAACTTTCTAACTTATTTAAACCGCATTCACTTAAAAATTTAAAAAAAAAAAAACTATCTCAACCCTCAAAGCACTTTTTTCCACTTTAGTCTTCACCAAGTACACAAGCACACAAAGTCATCGAAAAAAAAGAGTCACAACAAAATTTATTTATGCGGTGTTCGTTATGATAAGGAGCAAGTTTTATTATTTCATTATAAAAATTATTATAATTACTTTTTAATTTAGAGCGTAGAGCAAAAAGAGAGTATGGAGGATTCTGCGAAGCCAATGCCATGACCAGATTCTTGTGCATGCCTTTTTAATTAAAATTAAATTTTTATAGAAGCAAGAATTTAAAAAAAACCATAAAATCTCGTTTATGGCTTTTGAATTTTTGCATAACAGTAAGGAGCATGATAGTAATGATGATTATACATTACGTAAGTTTTGCTTCTTTAAAGCGCTTCCTCTTTTAAAGTTTACCATGCTGTTCGAAGTAATTTGAGTTCTTATCAGTTTTTGCTACAAGTTTTTATATCTATTGATTTCATTTCTACTTCTACGTCTTCCCTTCTCTTAACTTTTTTTTTTATTTTATAACTTTAGTGTATTTATCTTGAAAGAAGCAAGAAAGTTTTTTTTTATCGATTTGTATACCTCCCAACAATATCTACGTATATATATAATAAAATATAATACCTAACATCAGAAAGAGAAATAAAAAAAAAAGAATTTAGCTTTAAATTGCATGTGACGTTTAAAGGCATTTGACATTCTCGCAAAAATGAAAATAATAAAAAAAAAATGTAAAACTTTTGGAGTAAAATAATTTTTCATATCTGGAACTTTTTGTTCCTACTCTCGTTTCTGATTGTCTGGATGAATTTGGATAAAGCTAGTTTTGTCTGTTCATTCGGTTTTGTGAATATTGCAGATGCAGATATGTGTGTCACATGGATGAAGTTGAGGCATAAGTTTAGAGATTGTTGGATGAAGCAATCAAAGAGGTATGGCTGCTGCTCTTTAGGAGGATGCAAATTGAAAATTTTGAGCTAATTTAAACGTTTAAAACTTTTTTTTATTCGATTGGATATAATTTTGGTAAAGATTAATTGCCGTTTATTGAGAATCGAACTCAATTTTTATTAGGAAATGACTGCATTCCTACACAGAAAACTGCAATGAGACCAAAAATTTCGTATCATAATTTTGCAGATTATTTCAGCGCTTATTAAAAATGGTTAAAAAATAATATTTCATTATATCTAAGAAGCATCCAAATCCAAGTAGATTTAAAAACATACTCTAGGACAAGAAGAAAAATAGTGAAAATTTTGGTCAAGGTTTCATTAAAAAAATGTCAAAATCTGGCAATATTCATTTCAAATGTAAAATCCATGATTTTCTCCAAAACGCTTTAAAATTCTCAAAATTACCTAACTTTTGCTACTTGTTTTTCATTTCCCTACCATTATTATCATTTTTATCTTTCTTTTTGTCACTTTCGAGAATTTTCATTTTCAGTGCCTAACATAGCGAGATACAGCATTGAAAATTCTTTTTTTTCTCTCTTCATTCAGCATAAAGCTTTTCATCTCATCTCGCCATAATAATACGCAGAAATGAAAATTGCCTGATGCTACAAAAACGTGTTCGTCATCGTAGACATCATAAAGCATTTTGTGGAAGTAGAATATACACACATCTATGCTATTGCCTTTTGTGAATATTTTTTTTTCTCGTTCTGCTGACTGTTTTTGTTTTACTTTCTGCAATATGAAAAGATTTCTTTTTTCTAGTTGACTCACCTGTACCGACGAATATAACATCATACGTTCTACCTCCTGGCGTTTTTATTTGTGGATCAACAGCAATTTGTGTGAAACGATACCTGTGATTTTTGTAAATGAGAAGATATCAGTTAAATTTCGAGGAATTATAATGTGCAAAAATATTTGAATTTGGTATCAATTTCAAAAAAATTGATGGTTTTGAAAATATCCTTCAGAATTTAAAAATATTTCAATAAAAATAATTAGTCAACTTATAAATATGCTGAGCCATACGTTCATTAATTAAAGTCTGCAAACTCATATGTTAAAAAAACACAATTTAAACTAAAAATATTTTCTGATAAAATCTTCAAAACTCATCAAAAAGTTTGTGTTAGTTTGCGTATTTCTGTATGCAACCAGCAGACATGAGACCATAAGTAAATATTGATCAAAACTTTGTTTTGAGGGATTTTAAAGCTTAAACATAGTTTTGAGTTATTTGTGGAAATTTTGTCAAAATTTTTCATTTGTGATTTTTTTGTTTACCAAAAGTTTACAAATATTTTTGACATTTTTGAATTTTTAAAAAAGCTAAAAATTAGATTTTTAAAAAACATGAAAATAATTTTTTTGAGAAATAGAATTTTTTCAGTAATAATGAATAAAATAAAAATCAATCGATCAATCAAATAATTGTGATAATAATTTAAAATATAAAAGTTTAGGTTAAAAATTAAAATTTTGACAAAATTTCTTCCCATTTCCCAAATAGAATAAAAAATAATTAAAAAATTTTCAAATAAAAACTTACTGAGTGCCGACACGTGTTAAAATTGGAAGTCCAAAATATGCTGGTACATTTTCATCCATCAACGAGTGAGTCTTGATAAATGAGAGAGTCGCTTCGGGTAATACTCTTGTATCATTATGGCAAGAGCCGGGTCTCGGTTCAGGAATCTGTTTACACAAAAAAAAGAGAGAAAAAAAAACATCAGAGACAGAACATGAATAAAAGATAATTGCATACATAAGCAACGAGGAAAAAAAAGCAAACAAATTGTTGTAGATTAATTCAACAAAAGCTCAATTCATGATGGCGATTATCAAGCTGAGATAAAAATTCTATTAATTTTTTCCACCTCACTAAACTATATAGATGAGTGGATAGATGATCGTGTTGAAAGGAACGGATGTGATGATTGTGAATTGAAAGTTTTTTTGTAGAATTTTTTTTTGGTATTTTTTATCGATGCTGGTAGTCAAATTTTGAGTGATTTTGAGTTTTTAGTAATATGTTTTAATTGTTAAGATTATTTGGAATAATTTTGCATTTTTAGATCATCATTCAGTCTAAATTAAGTTTAAGATTCAAAACATGAATATTCGTCAAAAAAAATGCGTTTTAGTCATTTAACAAAAATTTATTCCTTACTTGAACTTCTGAGCTAACTAGAATTCCCAAGCAAAAAAGCACTCGAATCCTTCACAGTATGCTCATGAATTTTTCTTTCACTTAATTTATCCCCTCCAACCATTTTATCAACTCCTTTTTTCACACAGAAAAATTTTTAATTCATTTAAATTTATCAAAAAAAAAATTGTTTGGCATTTATTTAAAATGCAAATTTTCATTATCAACTTTATCCACACTTTATAAAAAAAATGTTTCCTAAATAATTAAACTGTTCTTTGTTGGACTTGCTTATAGCAGTGTTGGCTAACTTTTTTTTTTGTGGGGCTGCACACCTTGTGAGTAAGTCATGATTGAAATCACATGCCGAATACGGCTTGTGGTACTTTTTGAAAAATGAAAGGATGCCGCGACACAACGGTGGGCCATTACTGGCTTATGATATGCTTTTAATATGAACGAATAGAATGAAGTTTCTCTTTCGGACTCTTTTACCACTTGTTCCTTTGATTAATGAATTCATGTTGATTTTAATTCTTTTATGTGTGTTTTTAATAAGCATTGTGGATTTCTTGTGAGTCGAATGAGGTTTAGGGATGGTGGTTGAATGTTTGGTGGTCAAAAACTGGGATTTTTGCGTGTTCTTAAGATATGAGGACAAAAAGGAATTAAATGAACAATTTTCTTTAAAAAATTTATTAAATTTTGTAAAAAAATTTGAAATTTCTAAATTTAACTAAATTTATTCAAAGTTAACTAAATTTGGGCAAACCTTGCTCTAAAAAACTAAAATAACCAGCTAAGAGTCTTTGAAGAAAAAATAGAAATTTTATAGTAAAATAAACTTTTCTTGGTCTCGGGTCTCGGTCTCAGCATCGGGAACTCTTAGCCTAAGACCCCATCAGCCCCACCAACCACTTCCAACACTCCAAAAGCTCCATTCATATCATATCCATTCCTTATTGTTATTCATGAACATTTTAAAATATCAACAGTATGTCTGGTTTCTTTTTGAAACAGCAAATGTTTATCTAAGTTATTAAAGGCCATTTATATTTGAGTGTGCATATAAACCCTCATATTTCTCGTCTTTCTCTGCTTATGCTTTCTTTTTTAATAAAAAGCTTATACATACACAAAAGAAAAAGTCCAGTACTTCATGAACACTCAACCATGGTGACATTAATTCTGATATCCTTGTGAAGTCGAAGAAGCCTAATGTGAGAGTTTATTGCTATTAGTTGACTGTGGTGTGGATGGGGTGTAGATTAAAGTTTTTTTAATGATGTATTTTTTTTTTGGAATTTTGAAAATTGAAAAAATTTAACAAAATTTTTTATTAAATTATAAGATTTTCCTTTCAAAAAAAAAATTAATTTTAACAATTTTTCTTTAAAAAATATTAAAAATTCATAAATTTTCCAAAATTGAGATTTTTATTTTTTCTTTCATTTTTAAAAAATAAAATTTAGATTTCAACTCACAAATTTCATTTGCTTTTGGGCCTTAATCAAATATTTTTTAATTCATAATTTTCTTAATATTTTAAATCGAAGTCTACAAAATTATTAGAATAATTATATATAATAAAATAAATGTAAAAAACTAAAAACTTAAAAATGACCCCAACCCCTGAACAAAACTTAATTTCATTCAGTACCTCATAATGCAAAGTACAGAACATAAGAGCCATGAAATAAGCGGAAGTACAAAGTATCTTCATATACACATTGCAGAAGATGAGATAATGATATTGATGATGCTAACACAGAGTAGACCTGTTTATACTTTCATGATACTTTTCATGTTTGAACGAGAATGAAAAAGAAAGCAAGCTTTTTCGCATAATTTCCTTAAATTTTCTACTATTTTCATAGAGATAAAAATTGAAAATAATGTACGTGAAAAACATCATGAAACTTTTTTCTGCTTGTTCCATTTTGTTCTAGCTATCTTTTATGCTTGAGAAAAGAATGAGAACAGACACGTGGAGAAGAATGAAAGGAAGGAAAATACAGTAGAATAGGAACTAAATAGTATGCATGAGTTCAACAGCCTAGACTTTGCGGTACAAAATTTAGAAAAAATCGTTGATGTGTTTGATTATCATTATAGAGAGTTTTGTGTAAATTTTGAAGTTATGAAAAATTGGAAATGAAAATGTTTAATTCAAAACTTAATTTCCATATCCATTTAATTAATAAAATTTCATTAAACTTAATTTCACCTTTAAAAGGGCATCTCAAGCATTAATTCAAAAGAACTCATTAATTAATGTTTCAAGGATTTTTTTTACGACTCAGTTTGCATAAAAGTTTCATAAACTCTGAACAAATTGAATCATTCAAGCATCACTTTCAAGAAACATTAAATATTAATTTACCTTTTCTCATTCTTTTACTTAAGAAAATTTTTTCTTTTATTGAAATTGATGTGAAGATTCTGAGAAAAACTTCGTCTTATTTTTGTTGATTTTGGTATGTTTGTGAAAAGTATCAGTATCTGATAATTATAAATAAATGTCGGTAATATGAAAATATTGACATTTTGATTTTTGAATTGATTTCTTTTGAAAATTCAAAAACCTTATTAGAATTCAAATTTTTATGGAATTTGCACATATTATGTTTGAGGAAAATTCTGAATTTTCTTAGAGCAATTATTATTATTTTTTTTGTAAAATCGTTAACATTTTTTTAAATAAAAATAATAATAATAACGAAAATTAATGAAATTTAAAATTTTAAAAGATTTATGTTTTTTTTTTCAATTTTGTTAAAAAAATTTAAGATATTAAGTTTTAAGGTACGAAAAATTTTTAAGATTAAAAAATATTAAAATTTTAGGACTTAATTTAAGATATCAAAAAAAAAATTTAAAAATAAAAAAAAACTTTAAAATTCACTAAAACCCACCAAGTTAATATCACGTCCTCAGGTCATTTATTAAATGAAACAAAATGAAATAAATTCTCAAAAAAAAGATGGAAAAAATAAATTTTAAAAAATAATGACAAAACCATCAGTCCGTAATTTATAAATACAACCCACAAATGGCTAGAGAAATGAAATTGTTTAAATAACATTTTTTTCCTGCTCATCTCTATGGCTTCAGTGGTTGCAAAGCTGATGCAGATAGAGCAGGAGGGATGTAGACAAAAATATTGTAGAATGGATGTGGGTGGAATAATCAAAAAACTATTCTCTTTGTTTCAGCACAATTTTTTTTAAAGCTGATTGTTGTTGGTTGATGCTATGGTGCATATAAAATGTATAGGAAGTGAAGAAGCGCAGGAATAAATGTTTTAAAAATTAAATAAGCTTTTGTGCTGATGGTAAAAGTATGCTTTTGAACTTATACTATTAATAAAGTTCATACATTTTATGTGAATAACTGAAAAACAGTTGATTTTCACTGTCGATGCGGAATGAGCTAGAATAAAATATTTTATTTAATATTTTATGAAATTCTCTTCTCATTTTAATATAATTTTGTTTCTATCCTTTTGTGGTTGAATTTTGATGGAATTAGTGGAAGTTGTGCATTCATGCTTGTTTAATTTAGCTGATGTTATGACTAGCTTTTGTGTTTTGTGGTATTTTTTTAGAAATTTCAAAAAAATTTTGAAATGTGAATTTTGCAGACTGGAATAAATTTGTGTTTAGATTCATTTTTGCATTTTAATTTTGATAAACTTTTAAAGTGATGACGCATTTAAATGTATCATTTTGAAATCATTTTGAATCAAAATTTAAAAGTTAAGTTTTAGGTCAAAACACATTTTAAAGCATTGATTTAATTTTTGACCATAAAGATAAAAGCAATGCTTTGTTTTGAAGCATGGCTTAAAAATAGAACTTCGATGTCAAAGCAACGATTTAGTTTTGCTAAAAAATGGAGCGTAAATTTAAAAAATGAAGTGACGATTTAAAATAAAGTGACGATTCATTATGAAGTGACGATTTATAATGAAATGACGCTTCAAAATGAAGTGACGCTTTATTTTTTAGTAAAATTCATAAATGTTTGTAATTTTTAACAAAAAAGTAAGATTTTTGTCTAAAAATTCAATTTACAAATTATTTTATGATATAGTTGTACCATAATTTTCAATTTTAATGCTAAGCTTTTTCTGTTTACGATTGTGCTAAATTCACTAAAAACCTCCTCAGTATCAAACTATCTTCACAAACAAACAAAAAAGGCTAATAAATTTCCAAAAGTTCGTTCACTTCTGAACCCCAAAAAATACTCTAACAAAAGATAAAAAAAAAATCCCCCAACAACGTTCCAGCAGAGTCATCTCTTTTCAAAAAAACAGAACATCTACACACAGTAAGTTCATGTGTTATAAATAAAAATAAGCCTATCCTCATCGTTCCATCTCCTTATCTTTCTGTCACACTACACATTTTCTAAGAGGGAACTTAATACTAGTTGTCAAATAAATATAAATAAAAAAGCAAGAAAAAAACTTTATTTTTGCCACTTTTTACATTTCAGTTGTCTATCGCATTTTTTCAATCTTTTTTAACAAAAAAAAAAAAAAACTTTTTTCTCATTTTTTTGTTCATTCTCATTCTAGCTTGAGAAAGAAAAAAACTTAAAGGTCGATAGGAGGTTGAAATGGATAGAAAATTTCTTTCCATTTACGCAACTGAGTCTCATTTGCCCAGAAGACATTAAATCGAAGGCAGCTATTTGTACATGTATGGCAATCGTTGTTGTCATATGAAAAACAAGCATGGAACAAGTTGTACCAAAAATGTATATACATTTTAATGAAATCTAAAGTTTTCTCCGTTGTTTCTCCCTCGTTTTTTTTTTTTTTGAAATCTCTCCCGTGAGCTTTTCCCTAACAATATTGAAGGTTGGAATTAATTGAAACATGAGATACATTTTCTACTTCTTATAATCTAACAATGCATAGAGGAAATTTTTATGTTAAAGGAAAATGGAAAATGTTTTATTTTTTGACCTTCTTAGAGTTTTAAGGGTGATTCTTGTGAAGTTAGGATCATTTTTTTAAATATTGTGAAAAGTTTTATATTAGGCATGTTTCTATTTAGAGTTGCAGGCTGATCTGCATGATAATCAGCAACAGAAAAGAATCGCAATAAAATTTTAATTTTTTCATTCCCAAAAATAATCCATCATGTCTTAAAGATAGGGGTGTCAAACCCAAGTCCAAGAAAAAACTCTTACCAATTCAACCTAGAAATAAATTTAGTGGTGCAGAAATATTGTTTAGGACCAAACGCTTCTAATGAATGCTTAACTTTAATTTTAAAGTCATCCTTTGAGAAATTATGGCAATTTTACGACCCAAATACCCCAAGTACCAAATCCTGACTCCAAGTCCTTGCCATAATTTTATATAGAGTTTAAAATAAATTTAAGCATGCATTAGAAGCATCTGGACCTTTACAATATTTCTGCATAGCAAGATTTATTTCTGGGTTGATCAGATAAGAGTTATTTCATGGACTTGGGGTACATTTTGGACTTGGGTTTGACACCCCTTCTTAAAGAACCTAACAAAATCAAATCCGAAGCAATAATTTAAGATCTAAAAAATTCATCCTAAATAAAAATGCCTTAACACGAGAAAAAAATAAGTTGCGATCATCGAATCTCAAAAAAATTTTAAGTCTACCTCCACAAAAATAAGAAAAAAACTTTTTTAAGGCAACATCACGTAGATAGTTATAGGATAAAGGTATAAAAAGGAAAAGGGAATAGAAAAATTCTTTTTCATAATACTAATAACTTTCTTCCTTACCTTTGACTTATCCACTGGTTTCCATGTAGAATGTGCACTAGATTGTTCCTTAAAATTGCCCTCAAATGTATCAGAAATTTCCTAAAAGTGTAAAAAGGGAAAAGAAAAATTTGTTTATCATATCAAGTTTCACATAGAAAAAAAAGGGGCAAGCACAAGAGAAAAATTCAAATGGAAATGAAAATGGAAAGGAAAGAAGTAAAAAATTTGTAAATGTTTAAAAAAACAATAACAATAAACAATGGAAAGGAGGAAAGTTTTCCATTTCTTTTATGTAAAATTTTCGGAACCGAGCTAGTTTCTATTTTTTTTTCATATATATTCTTTAATACTTGTTATATACTCTACAAATGCTCAATGACACAAAAAAAGTGTTTACGTTTTCAATTCAATTTTTATGCTTTTCTTATGATGTTATAAAGCATCAGCATCATAAGGGCTTTTGAGATGAAGACAGATTTATGAAAAACGGCAAAATTGACAATGAGAAAAAGAGCTTTTGATTTGTGAGGAATAAAATTCCATCGTCTATCAAAATTTTTATATTTTTATACAGGGTGTCCTCGATTTGAAGAGTTATTTTGTTTCTGAACTTTTCTATTCAAATTGAATTTATTCAAATTGAATTTATTCAAATCAAAACGTATGAAAAATGACCGTTCAAAATGAAAATTTGAAATTTTGCAGGGGCGTAGCCAGGAATTTTTGCTACTTTTCGACGTTTTTTTTGGTTCGGATCTGAAAAATTCAATAATATCTAGTATAAACTTTGCGGAAACAGGGGAGGTTTTGACCCTAAACTCCCCTGGCTATGCCCCTGAAATTTTGCATGGTAAATTTTTGGTTATTCAAATCGAATCTGTTCAAATCGAGAACCTCCTGTATTTTGAAAAATTTTTCATATTTTTGCAAAGAAACTTAAACGATTTTTTTAAGATTTGAAAAAGATTTGAACTCAAAACATATCAAAAAATGCTTCAAAATAAATGCTCAAAATCAATAACAAAATCATTCATCTTTTCCTTTTTGCATCCCATCGACATCCTTTGCATTTGCTTATCTCATTTTCTATTCATTGAAAAATGACTAGCAGAATAAATTAAATGACTTTTCCTTTTGTGCACTTTAAAAAAGAAACTGAGCACCATTCAATATCCTTTTTCACTTAAAACATCAATGAGTCGATAATACAAGATTTAAAAGGAATTTTCTTTCTATTTTTTCATCACAAACACAAGTCTGTGCTTATCTCTAAGACATTCATTTATTTCTTTCCTTTCTCTTTTATTTGATTTATTTATCTTACCTGCAGTGAAAATGCACAGATGGCGGAACCAGCAATTGCATTATGTGATGTTGTAAATACACCGTAGATTAATCGAGCATTTGTGTTGCCGTAAGTACCCTCGACGAGATCACTATTGGACTCTGTGAAATTGAAAAAGTTGAAAAAATATTTAAATTAATTTTTTTTAAAAAAAAAGTCAATGAAAAGTTGATCGAATAAATGTCAAGTGCTTGTCGGAAATGGAAAAATTAATCAATAGCTTGTGACATAAGATTAAATTTGAATTGAAATTAAAGTGCTTTTGTTTAAATTGATGAATGTGAAATTTTATAAAATGAAACTTTTTTTTTATTAACTGAAACTTTTTTAATGAAATTTGATAGAATTAAAAAAAAATCATGCTACATGCTCAAATCCTGATCAATCAATGCACATGTCACAATTTTTAATGGTTTACAGGAAATTTTCAATTAAAAATTTTTCAACAAAACAAATTGAACGAAACTAAACTTTTCATTTATTGTTCAATTTTCAATAGCGAAAAAAAAATTAATTTAAATTTTCCATTTTGAAAACTTTTCCATTTAAATAATTTTTTTAATCATTCTAATTATTTTTTTTTATTTTTCTGCTAATTCCGAAACAAGTTTGACAAACAAATCAAAATAAAATCTAATTAAATTAATTTAAAAAAAAAAAAGTTGAAAAATAGAAAACTTACGAATTTCATTAAAATAGAATGGAAAGTCTCCGGGAATGGAGCAATTTAGGCGTGATTTAAGGAATGTCGTCCAACGATTACGGAAGCGATGTGGACCGCCTTTATCCCATTTACATACACGTGCAATACGACTATATACAACCTGTGTGAGATGATAAGAAGGGGAATAAAGTCATAAATTTATATTATTTACCATAAATAACATCATTATGATCTCATTTGAGAATAGACCATTGTAATTTAATTAAATTTAATTTAAATGGATGAAATAGATAGGCAATGTGGTTTTTTGGTGGTTGTTGTGGATCCTTGTAAGAATTTCTGAGAATTTTAAAAATTTAAATTATTTTGAATAATTTTGTTCGAATTTTACAAACAAAATCTTGTAAAATTTAAATTGCTGGGTCTAGAGCATTTCAGTTCAAAAATTTGTATCTCTTTTAACTAAATCTTGATAAATTTGATCCTAACCTCAAAACTTATAAAAAAAATTCTCAAAAAATTCTTCCACAAGGACACCCCTCCCCCCCAAAAACAAAATATATATTAAGCAATAACATTACAGCATCTCATCATCATTATCATCATACCTTGCCACAGTTGATGAACTCAACAGCTGTTTCACGGAAGAAGAAATAAACAAAATCGCCGAATGTAAATGATCCCACAAAATTGGGTGCTGAAAAAGAAATAGAAATGAAAGATGATTATCAATTAGGAACAGTGGGTGTAAGAGAAAAAAATATATTTTTTTGATTAAATGTCAGTCAGGTGCTTGTGATAAGGTCAGACTGCGATTCACTTACCATTTAAACTGAGACTGTCAAACTGGTCGGTTTGAAGTGGTTCGCGATAAATAATTGGGTCGTTGCCACTGAAATCAGCATCAGTACCAGTGTAGAGGTCGTTATCTGGAAGAAGAGGTGGATGAGTATTAAAATTATTATCATGAAAAAATTATTGATTTATAAAAATATTTGAATTGCTTAATGATTCAATTTAATTTTAGATTTGTACAATTTTTAAAAGAATTGACTCATTGTAATATCCATAATTGGACATTTTTATGAAAATTCCTGAACATATCCTGAATGATTTATAATTTGGAATTTTTGTTGAGCATTTTCAATCAAAATTGTTTAAAAATCATGACTTTTTTCATTTAAAAAAAACTGTCCTGAAGCTTTATGTCAATAGATTGTAATTTTACTTAATTCATGTTTGTAAACTAGAGCAGATACTTTTCTCTTGCGTATATTCAAAACAATCCAAAATGAAGTCAATATTGTGAACTTTTTTCATTCAAACTGAATGTTTATGCCTATGGGGAAGGATTTCTAAGAATGAAATCATGTACATTTTTTGAAGATTCGTAAACAAGCGAGATTGTCGGGATTAATGAAATAAAAAATTGTAAATGTTATTTTTTTATTCGGGAAAAATCAAAATGTAGTAAAAATTTGAGAAAGTTGATGAATAACTTAGGGATCGCAGTGCCTCCAGCTCACACTTTTCGCTGAACATTGGACTACATTTTCGTGCTGAAAGATGCATTATTGGCTATATTGGAACCCTATTTGTCATTATTATTATTATTATGAGTAACTCTGATGTAAATAATTCAAGTTCGACAGACTTATCGAAAGTTTAGGGGTATTCAAATATGCATATTCGAAAATTGAAAATTCAAAAAAGTTATGAAATTCAAGAAATAGCGTAACGAATTTTTGGAATTTTCAATTTTTATAATTTATTTGGCTTTATTGTAATTCTTAATTCAATCATTTTCTTTAATAAATTCTTTATGAAAATGGTTTAATTTAAGTTTAAAGTTTTTTGAATTTTCGAAAAAGGGGTATTTAATTTCGAATTTTGCTTGGCAGGCAGACAAAAGTGTAAATTTTGTGCTTTTATCGGGAAACTGTAACGGTCACAAGTCTCGAATTTTTCACATCAGGAATAACTGAAGAGTTTTTCAATGCAAAATTTAATTGAACTTCACTAAAATTTTTCTTCCATACAAAAAAAAATTGACCCCCTAGATGCCTTCAAAAAGACGCATCTGATTCAAAATGTGTCAAAACTGCACAAAATCATATAAAAAGCCACAAAAAAAAAAATCATCGCACATAAATTACAATTCTATCATTTTATTTTCAACAAAAATAAATATGAAAAATAAATATAAAATCCTATTCAAATTTTCTGACATTTGTAAAACAAAAGCCTCAAAGAAAATGCAAAAAGTTTTCCTGTTTACACAAAAAATTAAAATGAAAAGAAATAACTTTATGACACTGAGGTTTAACAAGAAGCATTCATTCCTCATCACATCTACTAAAGCTTCAACTTTTAACACAATTTCGCTATTTAAACACATCAAGCAATCAACAAAAATATTGCAGCACACGCCCCATTGTTAATTATGCACTTGCAATACTTTTTGTTATTTACTGTAGTTTAATATCACGTGTCTCACTTAATCCACAAAAATACGCAAAAAAAAGAATCATATTCATTATTATTTCATCTTTTCATTTAAAATTTTTTTTTGTAAGCGTTGCCAAGTGAATATGACAGAATGAAAAGAAATGAATGCTATTGTTATTGAGTCTAGTGGGCCTTAAAATAAAATGAAATGTAGATAAAGGAAAAAAAGTGCTCAGAACAACAATAAAAGTTGAATGAGGAGATTGAGTTGGTGAGTTTTTAAGTTTTGAGTAAAATGAACGCATTTGACTTAATTTTGTAGCAATTTAAGTATCTATAAAGTGAAGAGTTTTCCATACAATAAAAAAATTTCAATGACAAAAAATTCAAGACAAAAATTTTATATTTTTGTACATTTTAAATTTTTACTTTCAAAAATTCTATTTAATGGACTTTAGAGACAAAAAAATGAAGCAGAAATTGTAATTATTGACCCACTCTCATAATAATTAAAATCTACAAAGAAACATACGTACATCCAGCATCATTAACAGACTAATTAAATTTTTCAACAATCCAATTCGGCATTATTTGAACCATAAGTGAGCAATTAGACTTCCAATATCAAATTAATCCCACTTCATCCATGACCAACCATTCGAAAACAATACAATAGCCGTAAGACAAAACAATCACTCCAAACTCCCCAAATTGTTATCAAAAAATGGAACTCGAAAAAAAATTATTTTTTTAACAACAGAAAAAAAAACGAAATAAAAATGATGAGAAGCAGAGAATATCTTGTTATCCTCGTGTATTGTTACTGAATAAAAGGTTCTTTCAGTTGAAAAAACACTTCAATATCATATTTTTTTGTGTACGAAAAAAAAGAGAAAATTTATACAATTTGAGGATGAAATCGGGCTGATTTTGATTTTTATCATTATTGCTCCCCAATGATTTTTTTTTTTTCAGCTCCCAAATGTCTTATTCATTCGCCTTCATACGACAATATTGATCTTGAAGCATTTCCTCCTATTTCGTATCTATCTATGTCGTTTATTTGTTATTATTATTGTTGCTTTACATGCACATATAGACATACTTTTTCTTTCATATTTATATACATTTTTTTTTGTGGGGATGTGAGGCTTCTTGTATCTTGGTTTTCTTTCAAAATTTCTTCTATCGATAATAAAATAACATGACGATAAATAATCGATAAAGAAAAGAAGCAAATGAAAAGATAAATTTTTGAGGGTATGAAGGAGAGATGAAGCATTTTTGAGTGTTTTGTTTGATACTAGGAATGGAAATTTGAGATTTTAAGTCTTTTTTTTCTACATAGAAATACATAAAATGGGAAAAAGATGCAAAAGTTGGGAAGAAAATGTTGAATCCAAAAAAATATGCCATACTTGATCACAAAAGATGAAAAATTCGAGAAAAGGATGCAAAATTCAAGTGAAAGATTCAAAATTCAAGAAAAATATGCGAATTTCAAGTTAAGGATTCGAAATTGAAGAAAAAGATGCGAAATTGAAGAAAAAGATGTGAAATTCAAGAAAAAGATGCAAATTTTAAGAAAAAGATGCAAATTTTAAGAAAAAGATGCAAATTTTAAGAAAAAGATGTGAAATTCAAGAAAAAGATGCAAATTTTAAGAAAAAAAATGCAAAATTTAACAAAAAGATGCAAAGTTCAAGAAAAAGATGCAAATTTCAAGTGAAAGATTCAAAATTCAGGAAAAAGATGTGAAATTCAAGAAAAAGATGCAAATTTTAAGAAAAAGATGCAAAATTTAAGAAAAAGATGTGAAATTCAAGAAAAAGATGCAAATTTTTAGAAAAAGATGCAAAATTTTAGAAAAATGAACAAAATTTAAGAAAAAGATGCAAAGTTTAAAAAAAAGATGCCAAATTCAAGTTAAATATTCGAAATTGAAGAAAAAGATGCAAAAATTAGAAAAAAGATGCAAGATTCAAGAAAAAGATGCAATATTTAAGAAAAAGATGCGAAAAATAAGAAAAAGATGCGAAAATTGATCATTCTTAATGAGAAAAAAAAAGAATAAAATCACAATAAAACTTGAGACAAATCCTAAAAAACACGACTTACGTAGAAAGCCACGAACTTCCACGCTTGACTTATGATAGATTATAAATACACTTATTATAATATTATAAAAATTTTCGGAAAAAACAAATTGAATGTATTTTTTTATATTTAACGTTCGAGTTGTACTTCATATTCTTCTATTTCATAAGTATAAAATGTTAATCATAGATTTTACTAAACTCCTAAAAACATGTAGTCTGTATTAATATTTGTGAAATTTGCATTTTATAGATTCCTTAATGTACGAAATGGCACTTTTAAGAAACGTTTTAGGTCCATTTGGGAGTTGTGAAGAGCTGTGCGGAATGAAACGAAGTGAATAAACCATTGCTGAGCGGAGCGATTTTTGGGGGGTCGAAAAAATCAGTTTTTTGGCTTTTTGACCCCTTTAATGGCCTTTAAATTGAAAAATTCCTGCAGATTATGAATCTACTCATCGAGACGCACATTTTGGTACCAAAAACTTCTCATAAAAGTGGTGGGAACATAGTGAACTCGAAAATGGGCATTTTGGGTGAAACCAATAACTTACACGCGATGCGTGGAAGTTAAAAACTTTAGGAAAAAGATAAAAATCTTGGGAAAAAACGACTAATTATGTTGTATATCGGTGGTTAGAGACCATTAGGACCAAAAAAAATTTTTCATAACTTCATCCTGCCATGCGTACCCAAAAAAACGAAAAATGGACCTTGTGGACACAGGTATGGACGAAATTGGCTGAAACTTGGCCTATACATTTTGGGCATAAATACCCCGAAATGGTTTTTGAATTAGCCAATTTGAGCTTAATACAAGCGAGAACGATGCCAAAAATGGTCAATTTTGAGCGTTTTTTGACCCTATTTTGACTGTCCAAAGGTCTATAAAGTTGTGCACATATCAAAAAGTTAGTTTCCATTCCCCCAATTGCTTATGTTGCCTGATCATATGGCAAAAAAATCAGTTCCTGAAAGTCAAATGGTTAAGCTGTGACCCTGATAACAAAATTTTATGACCGAAAAAATCAGTTTTTTGGCTTTTTGACCCCTTTAATGGCCTTTAAATTGAAAAATTCCTGCAGATTATGAATCTACTCATCGAGACGCACATTTTGGTACCAAAAACTTCTCATAAAAGTGGTGGGAACATAGTGAACTCGAAAATGGGCATTTTGGGTGAAACCAATAACTTACACGCGATGCGTGGAAGTTAATTTGTCCAACAAAAATGTTAAAATTACATCCAAAATTATCTTTCAACATTCCATCCCCAGCACAAGTACCATTCTCAAAATAAGTAAATGTCGTTGACAGTAAGAATAGAATGTAATAATAATGGTGTAACAGAAAAGAAGTAAAAAGAAGCAGAGAGTATAAAAAATGAAGACAGCATTTTTTAGTAGAGCAGAATATCACTTTTCTTTCATTCTTTCGTTTATGATGATGATGATGATGATGACAATGGTTTTATTGCTATTACCGTTAACTATGTTAGTGTTTGTAGGTACTTCCGTTCTCTCTCTTTTCTATCCTCAAACATCAACAAGGAATCAAATAAATATTAAAATAACATGAAAGTGCTTTACATTCTGATACTTCTCACTTTCTATGTTGACGTAGAAGACAAGTTGCTATGCTGGATGTGATGATGATTTAGCGCATTTTTTTAAAGAAAAAAATGTTTGTTGCTGATGCTTATGTCAGCTTGATAAATTCTTGGATAACAGTTTTCTGGTTAGCAACATAAGAAAAAGGAGTTTTTTTTCCTGTGAATTGTTTCGGGGGCACATCTGTTTGTGAAAAGCTCATGAACGTAAATCCTTGACATTTTCAAATAAACTCGATGAAGACTTCATCCGTGAGCTCATCAAAATCCTTCAAGAACATCAACATCATTCACTTGATCTTGTAAAAAGCACAAAAAAAGAAATTGCTCAAGTCAAACCAGATTCCTCTCACTTGTTCATGTAATGCAAACTTTCAGCTGGCAAATTTTCAATAAATAAACCATTTTTCCTTCTCATAAAATTGTAGAAAGCTCCTTGCTTCCTTTTTTCTTCGTGTGCATAGCAAGCATAAAAAAATATTCTCAGTTCAGTTGAGTGAAAAAAATGTGGCATTTATTAAAGTCCATGAAAATTTATTATTTTATTCAGAGAATTTTTTCTTCTTTCCTTGCTGTACCGCGTTTTGTAACGTCGACGTTCTTCATAAATATATGAAGGAACAGGCTGAATGCTCGAGGCAATGAAAATAAAAGTGAGTAAGAAGAAAAACGTGGAGGAATAAAACAGACACGTGAAGTGAGAGAAAATTTTTGGAATTGAGGGTTAAGGCGCAGTTATTTGGGTAGATCATCGAAATGGTCGACTTAATGATGTCCTTAAAATTAGGAAACATAGCTTTTGAAGCTTCTAATGAAATAAAGCTTTATTAATTCAAATTTTTGAGCTTATATATTTTTAAGTCACAAAACAGCCACTCAGCCACCCAATCTGCATCCAAAAACCCCCAAATTCTCTTTTAAAACCTCAACCATAATAAAAACAGTCAACACACAGCAAAAAAACGCAGATTAACGTCAGGATAATACAATATTTCACATTTTTATCTTCACCCATCTAGTGTGCTCGATCTACCGTAAAACTCCTTTTTCCTGCCTTGCGTCTCCATTTAACTGTGTTGCCTTTAAAAACGACAACAATATTCGCTTTTAATGTGTTATTTTCTTTACACAAGTAAATGTGTTCATAAAAAAATAAATATACACAAAAAATGTGAAACGAAAAGCTATAATTTTTTTTTATATATAAATTCTTCCATTTTTTGCGTTTAAATAATATTTTTTTGGTGTTTTTCATGAGATGTAAGGTTTTTGGTTGGAGGTGAAGGAATTGTTGAGGAACAAAAATACATATTAAAAAAAAATTTCGAGTAAGGAATTCTAAAATTAGAAATAATTTGATTTTAAGGTTATAAAGCTAGTTTTGAGGTTATGTAATGAATTACTAAATTTTAAAGTCATCATTTTGAACCTCAACCTAAAATGCAGACTGCAAGATAACTGCATTTTGAAAATTTTTATTCGATCAGAACTTTATCTGCATTTTGACAGCACCAGCGTTTTAGGTTGAGGTTCATTTAGATTTTTTTAGTTTAAATGCTTTTCTACCAACAAAACTTAAATTTGACTAGCTGAACTTCCAACATTATCCCCAAAAGTTCACCAATTCATCCACCCTTCAAAAACATTCCTCAAAATTTATTCACAAGCACCAATAATATTTCACTCACAGTTTCAATATTTTCTTGACATTTTCTCCTTTCTTATAAAAATTCTAGAATATTCAAACGAAAACTTTTATATTTTTCATGTTGATTTTTTTTTTTTTATTGAAATCATGGGGACAGAAGAAGAATTTTACAAATTTCGATTTTCATCGGTTTTTTTATTGCTCGCACGTTTGTTGACTTCACTCTTCAAAAAAATTCTTATTTAATAGAAAATCCTCCTGAAAATTGTCTTTGTTATTCACGTCATCCACCCACACCTTTAAAATAGGACTTTTTTGTTGCTATGAAAAAAGAATGTTTCACAATGAGACATTAAACGAAAGTAGGTGGAAATGAGAATCATAAAAGATAGTTAATAAGATTAATGATACAAATTTCACCTTCAAGTGCTTATTTCTATGTTTCATTTTGAATATTTTTTTTTTTTTTTTTGAGTGAGTTATTGATTTTTGTGTCTTTTTTGGCATGAGAGAAGGGGATGTCAATTATGCTAGTAGAACTTTTTTTGGTAGTCATTTACTTGTCTGAAATTCAAATATTTGAATTATTTCAGTTTTTTACAAATTTTAAGGAAAAATTTTCAGTTCTAGACCCCACCCAATATTCTAGTCCCATAAAAAAATCTCAGCAAAATCAAATTTATTCCCAAAATTAATCAACAATCCCATCCATCCTGTAATCTCCTTAATTTCCCAAAAGATTGAAATTCGCTTCCCTAATGCATCTGAAATGACTTCATCACTTTCTGTTATTCAACCTTGGATGGAGGCATCACCCACATCCATATAAGCCTCAGTAACTAAACACCATTTACTCCTCCTATTCACATCCACACTACTATTGTTAAATACAATAAAACCACACTGACAATTTCATTCCACATAAACAGCATGATATAACAGCACATAAACTTATTCATCCTTAATTTGCAGCAACAACAATAACATAAACATGATAAGGAATTAAGCTTCCCGGTTCCCTGAGCGATTTTTACAAGGCAACAACTCCATAAGAAGAAAAATTGTGCATTAATCATAATTTTATTTTTTTTTTCTTTTTCTTTTTTTCCTTTCATTCTTTAAATGTTGAAAAGCACAAAAAAGTAGGTCGGGAAAATCTCACTGGAATATTCATGTCTCCAATGTTTTTAGCAATCAATGACAGAGCTTAATGAAATTTTCGAAAAAAAAGAGAAAAAAGTTTTCTAACAACGTAATTTGTTACTCGTTGTGTTTATAGGTTGAATGGAAATAGTTTAATAATTACTATGACTTTATAGAGCAATAATGGAGCAGTGAAAAGAGGATTTGCGATTTATGTCAATTAAGGAATATTTGTCGGATTTTAAACTCAATTTGTCGAAGATTGGAATAAAAATTTCCAATACTTTTAAAATAAAGTTTTTAAGACTTTTTATCAATTTTGAAATCTCAAACTTTTATTGCGATTTTAAATTAAAATTTTATTACCAATAAAGTGAACATATTCAGCACAAAATTAAACCATAACCTCAAAATAATAATTCTAAACAGATTTCACAACATTTTCAACTAATTTTAAATACCATCCCCCCACCCCATCTACATCATAAAACCTCCCTTAATGCGGCTTATTTTCCATAAAAAAAATCTTCACTCAACACGAGCAAAAAAACGTAAAATCAATAAAAACAGCTTTAAGCTGCAGAGTGCGCAAATTAAATTTTTAACCTCAAGCATATTGTGGATTGGATATATTAAGAAGAAGTGAAATGAAATTAGGATCATATGCTTCCCTCGTGACGTAAAAAAAATTACATTATAACGCTATATGCATGCTTTTTTTAAAATTAATGTGGGATTTCAAGGTGGAAGTAGATGTAAAATTTGATATTTTAAATAATAATATGCTGTGTTTTAGGAAGTTTTTGATGGGATGGGAGGTTGGTGATTTGGAAGGAGTGTAGGAGATTTTAATTTTTAAGAATCTGGAAATTTTGATCAGTGATTTAAAAAAAATACTGAGCGGAAATAAGCAAAAAAAAAAATCTACAAAAACTGAGCAACAATATCCAAAAAGTGAGCTAATATATTTGCGAATATAAATCTTTAAAAACCCGTCCACATCCTAGCCTAAACTTAACCCACTTAAAAAAATTTCATTCATAATCAAATCAACAGTAAATTCACCCAAATCTTCAAGTTACTTGTCCATAATCACCCCACATACAGAAATCCAATCCATTACCACATACACACATCATTTCTTTCAATATTCAATTTTTGTGACTTCTTCACCATTCAATTCAGATTTAATACCATGATTTTCGATATCATTCTCCAATTCCCAACTTATACACCTTAATCTCAATGTAATTCCTCATATCTATTTACAAATATGGTATGAATCTATATCATATAACGAAAATGAGAGTCTTCATCCCCAACAGAGAATCATCAACCCCCAAAATAGTAATAAGAAAGAAGATCTAAGCAGCTCATACGTAAGATGAAACCAAGAAATGTCAAATAAAATGAATTAAATGAAGAAGAGAGAAATAAGAACTTTTGCACTTGCAAACCACCTTAATGTACTCTGAAAATTGTTACTTTTGGCATTTTTCTACCCTCAATTTTATACAGATAGATATAAGATACAACCTGAGTCATTTACATAGTACTTTTTTTTCTTATCTCGCATCCTGAGTTCATACTTTATTATTACTCCTTGCTAATGTCACCCGTACCCCCCTCATCATCATCATCTTTCGTTTGTTACTGACTTGCCATCGTAGTGTGAGGAAAACATTTAATCTATACAGAAAATATTGAAGAAAATATTATCATTCAAGTATAAAGTACGTTCATCAATTTTTCCTTTTTTGCTGCTGCTGCTGCTTCACTGTCGTCTCCTTTTTTAGAGACATTATTTTTTTTTCCTTTTCTCTTATTTTTTTTCGTAAATGATACGGTGATATCTTTTTCCATCCATCCATTCAACCATGACTCTGCGCGACTTTTATGCTAACAATATTTTTGCTTGGTTCTGTACACTTCATTGACTTGATTATACTAATACTTTGATGATGGAATGAAGAGAAAAAAAAAACTTTTTTTTTCCTTTTCTTTTTTGTGTGTTTGACTCATCTGATAAGAATGTATCGAGATATGGTGAAATGAAAAGAAGTTTGGGGAGGATGTTAAGCTTCTGATGGAGATGAATGAACTTTTTTTGGAGCGCTTTTGGAAGTATTTGAGATTCTTGAGTTGAGGGATGTGGATTAAATTCTATTTTTTGAATTGTAGAGCCTTAAATGGTTGATTAAATTACTGAACAGTTCACAAACCTAAATCTCCTGTGTATCGATCAAAAACACTAACAAATTCAACCAAATGCAAATTATGTACCAAAAACTCAAAAATACTTCAAACTCCCACAAATATAAATCTCAGCCGCAACCCAAACTGCCAATCACACAATCTCTTCTCTATTATACTCCTCGCTTAAAGCTGTATAAGCAAAAAATCCACAACATCATTAAATCTTTAAGATGATGATGTTTCTCTGATAAGAATGAAAGGCATCGCAGACGAAAGTAAAGGAGCATGATTTAAGTATAATCATTCCATGCTTTCATGTCTGTCAAGTTTAATTAACACACAGCCAAAATTTAATTAGTGCAAAAAGGTATTTTTCTATTTATATCGTAACAAAAAAGAACAAGGAGATAATAAAAGTTGGTAAAGCCGATGAAAAATATGTTAAAGCGTAAATTAATATTTCTTGAATCTTTCTCCATTTCTCTCACTCATCTTATCACCAACATCTTGCGGCAATGCTTTTTTTATTCCTCAACTGTAATTGAAACGCCGAGAAACGAGTGTATTTGAAATTAAATACAAGAAAGTGAGAGTATAAGAGAGAGAAATTTAGGATGATGAAGAAGAAAAGCGAAGAAGAAAAATTTACAGAATGTGTACATAAATTTTACAGTAAACAAGTAAGTAAAATATTACTCAAATTTCATGATGTGGTATGCAAGGGGTGGGAGTGTGTATTGAGAATTTTATGAGGGGATTTTGTTGAATTTTTAAGGTAGATAAAATTTCAAAATCATTAAGCCGAGAATGATGAAGTCTGGAGGGTAGAGACTTGAATATTTTGGAATTGGAGATGATTTGGATCTTTGGTTTTCGTGGCTGTGCTTATATGCCTGCAGCAACTAGCTTAATAAATAATTTATACAGTTAAATATTTTGTTTCGACATAAACTTAGTTTGAATCCATGACACTGCGTAATTGTCTTAATTTATAACTTAGAACATAATTTATACTGAAAAAATTCCCATCCCTTTGCTGCTCAAAAATCTTCTCATAAAAGTTCAAAATTCTTCATATTTCACATCATTCGCTCTTATCAAAAGAATTTCTTTTTCTTTCTTCATTTTAATTTCCTTTTTTTACTCTTCATTTTAAGCAATTTCATTGACTTCATTTCACAAGAAAATAACTGAAAGAACAAGAAGAAGAGCGAAACAGAAATTTTCTCACACGCGCATTGCAGTTTCTGTGGGTGCTATGGTATGTTGTGTATGTCAATGACACGTGAAATACATGCAATATTAACATTGTATGAATCTTTTAAAAGGAAAAGTTCATTGAATCAATTATTTAATCAGTCGGTGATTTAAGTTTTATACTGTTTTGCTTATTCTCATTTGTTCGTTCGTTTGTCGGAGTCTTTGGACTTTTGAGGAGAAGATGATGATGATGACTGGAGAATGATAGAAAAAGGGGGTCGCATGTGCAAAACATTTAGACTTTTATTTAATATTTTTTTTGCAATTTTTAATAAATATTTGCTTAAATTTTTGAAAATCTACAGGAATTTTTTTGGATCAAAAATTTGTATGCATCAGTAAAATTTTTTCAAAATATTAAAATTTGTGAATTTTAAATTGAGTTCTAATTTTTTTTGTTTAAAAGACAAATCAGAATTTTAAACTAACTTTTTGAAATTCCGGTGAATTTTTTGATTTTTTTTTTTTTTGACAACTCAAGATGCCAATTTTCTCGTAATTTCAAGACACAACTTAAAATTACATATGTAAAAAATATTCAATCATACACTAAAGAGAATCAAAAGCAATTCAAGTCATGATGACTATAATCATCCTTTCATACGAGCTCAAATCTTCGCATTTTACTTACCGACAAAAACTGAAGTGGAATTATGCTTCGGTCCATACGGACACATCGCCTGACCAGCTTTATTTTTCTCTAACACATATTTAGTTCCCGTTGTGTTATAATAATGACATACTGGCCGATAGGCATTCGTACCACATGCCAATAACGTTCCTGGTTGTGTGATTGTAAGAATTCGAATATAATTCTGACATGATTCCTGAAAAAAAAACAAAGAAAAAAAAATTGACATCAATTTCAACAGAGCACAAAATATAGAATAACAATGTTCGTCGTTGAGACTGAAGACTGGCACAGCCAACGGTAACACATGAACCAATTTTTTATTGATTTTGGCACGACTTCAAAATGTTATGTTTGGCGAGTTACTTCTACTGTATATGATATACATTGTGCCAATACAATTCAAGTGAACACGAATTCAATTATCTGTCGGAGCAATTTGTCTTATTGGTTCTCATTCTGCTTACTGCTTTTGCAGAGGTTCTCTCTTATGTGTTTGATTTTTTTTGGGTGAGGGGGTGGGAATATGTATGTATCTATGCATGTATGGATAAAAGAAATGCTCCATATACTTTACTATTATTATATATTCTGTTATAAAGTGTAAAGTGTGTACGATACTATAACATAACAAGTTCAAAGGATAACGGTGGTGATATAAAATGCTTGGATAGTGTAGAGAAATTGCATAACAATGAGAAGTAGCCACTCAGACAGTTGTTATGCTTTGTTCATGATTCTGACTGTAGTTTGCATTTTTTAGAGGATTTTATGCAGTTTTTGTTGTGTACTCAACAAAGTTTGTTTAGTTGATGTCATGTGATGCATGATGTTTAAGAGGTTTAGGTGTGTTGTTATTTGGGAATTAATCAATATTTTTTTAGATTTTTTTTTAATTTTGTGAATTTAAAAAAAAAAATATTTGATTGTCTTAAATTTGATTTTTTTTAATTTTTTTAAAAATTTTGTCGCAAATTTTATGCAAAATTTAAATTAAAGAGAAAAAAAGTTTAATTCATATTAAAAATTCATTCACTTAACAACTCCTCGACACCGAACCGAGTACTTCAAATAAGTTCTCAAAAATTCGTGTTCATTCATGCTGTGTATATTACATCCAATAAAGCTAGAATGAGACACAGACAGAACTCAGTAAAAGGAGAGAAAGTTTGTTAATTTCACTTTATTACAATTTCATGTGCTCGTACTCGTTATCTTTTTTTCTCTTTTTTGTTCCTTGTACTTTTTAAGCCATCCTGATTTAGCATCGTATACATATAATATTGCATATATTTATGTTATGTCGAGTGTGAGATGATGTAAGATGGTAAGGAATGAGATAATTTTTAATTAAACATCCATGTGATGCTCGAAATGTTAATTTTTTATATTTTTTTTTCTTGCTTGCTCGCTTTTCAAGGAACAGGAAATTCAAAAAAAAAAAATATTCCATTAGCAGTAAGGGTTCACGAAGTCTCGGTCTCGACAAATTTTCGAGACCGAGACCGAGACCGAGAATTCCCGGGATTTCCCGGGAAGTCTCGACTTTAATTCTACAGTAAATTTTTGAAATTTTTTAAGTGTTTTGCAATTTTTATGGCATTTTCATGCTTGTTACAAATGTCTGATTTAGAGAAAATTCAAAAAGATAATAAATTTTGGTTTTTTAACTCAAAAATTTATGAAAATTATGAAGATAAAATTTTATTTTCCTTCATATAAATCTTAACCCATCTTTCATACATATTTTCAGCCATTTTCAGAATATCAAAAATCAGTTAATTTGTTCACTTCATAAGTAGTAAATGTTAGTAATTTTCTTATAAAGTTTTAAGAATTTAACTTTTGAAAATTTATTTTCGGATGTGCTTTTCTCAAAAAAAAAAGCTTAGAATAATATTTCTTTAGCTAAAACACAGAGATCAAAGTCGACTTTTTCGGCTTAACTTATTTTTGCTTCTATTGACGAAATTAAGCCATTTACAAAGTTTTTTGATATTATAACTGTTCCTTATATTATTAACTAGCATATTGTATCATAATTTCTTAATTTTCATACGTAATCAGCTCAAAATTTTACTTCAGCTGAGAAATAAGCCGATCGGCTTAAAATCAGCTTAGAAAATTTAAAAGTTAAATTTTGAGCTTAACACTTTTCCAATTTTATGAAATAAGACTCAGAATAATAGAAAATGACCCTAGGAATAGTAAAAATATCTAAAGTACTTTGTAAATAGCTTAAGTTTATCAAAAAATGCAAAAAACTAGTTAAGCCGAAAACTTCAGCTTCGATCTCTGCTAAAAAATTCAAATTTACTTTTTTAAATGTTTTTTGTCATCAAAACTTTAATTTTTTTATTGTATAAATGTCTATTTAGATATACTTAAGTATCTTAAAAAATTTTCCTTTGAGATTTAAAATTTTTCTCCGAAGAGAAAATGTAAATTTTTTAGTAAAATAAATTTTTCTTGGTCTCGGGTCTCGGTCTCGGAAAATTCTCGAGACCGAGACCGAGACCGAGACCGAGAATTCCCGGGAATTCTCGGTCTCGGTCTCGGCATCGTGAACCCTTAATTAGCAGGTATGAAAAGAGTCTATAAAATTTCATTTTGTGAATGCTGGCTGTTAAAGATGTGTTGATAAGAGTTTTATGAATTTAATTTCCTTTAATATTCTTCTTGTCCATGTTTTTACTTGTTTAGTCTATTTTTATGTAACTCTCAGTATTTAATGTTAAAAAAATTAAATTTTAAGTTTTTTTTAAAAAAAAAAAAAAAAAAACAATCAAAATACAATTATCTGATGTGTGCAACATTGTGTCCGTTACAGTTTCCAAATAAAAATGCAAAAATGACATTTTTGTCTGTCTGTCTTGCAAAATTCGAAATTAAATACCCCTTGTTCGAAAAATCGAAAAAATTTAAATTCAAATTAAAGCATTATCGTGTAGAATTTATCAAATTAAATAATTAAATCCATGATCAAGGACTAAGATGATGTCAAATAAGTGATAAAAATTTAAAATAGATATTAAATTCAAGAAATAGCGTAACGTATTTTTTTGAATTTTCAATTTCCGAATAAACTTAATTGAATACCCATAGACTTTCGATAAGTCTGTCGAACATGAATTGCGCACATCAGACAATTATTTTTTTCATAAATTTTAAAATTTTAAATATTATCCTGCCTAATATTTTTTATAAATTGAAAATATTTTAAGCGTTCAGAGGGGGGTTAACAATTTGTAACTATGCGTAACAAGGGGGAAGAGGGGTCTAAAAAGTAAGTTTTTCGCCTTACGTACTAAGTGAATGACCCCTTCCTAAGATTCAATGCAATTTTTAATATTTTATGATTTTCATTTTTTTGTTAAGATTCTTATTTTGTTTTTAGTTTTTTTTTTTTAAATTTTCAAACTTAAAAATTTTTTTAAAAACAAAAACTCGAATATTTAATTCGAATAAAATTTTGTAATTTTTTTTCATTTTTTTTTTTGAAAAATCTTCAAAATTCTTTTTCAACCTTTTTTTTAAAAAAGGAAAATAAAATTTAAATTTCATAAAAAAAAAAATTGAAATGAAATTTTCCAGATTCTGACAATTTTCTAATAATAAACAGCATCCCTCATCATACTTGACAACGGACCATCGCCAAGAATTTCTCATACCTTACATTCTAATCCCCATTTACATTAGCAAATGGCATGTGTTACCGTTATCACAATTTTTTTACCCAAAAAAATATTACATCCTCATACATACTATCTACATTATAAGATAGATGCCTTCCATGCATCGTTTCACATTCTTACCTCATCCTTTCCCTTTATTAGACACATCTTTATATCATCTTCTGTGGAGTGCCAGAGAACTCGGTTCTGCTCTGATAAATCATGGATACTTAAATTATAGATAACGTTTCTGTAAGATAAGATGAAAAAAGAAGAAAAAAAAATTATTATTACATTTTATGAATATAATTGAAATATTAAATTCAGTTTAATTGCATTTAACTTTCAGATTTATTGCTGATTTCATAGTTCTTCTGTTGCTGTAAGAAAGTTGTAATAAATTTTAAGAGATAGACTTGAGAGTCGGAGATGTAAAATTAAAATAAATTCCAAAATATTTTTGCTATAAATTTTCCCACAGAAAAAAAAACATTGAAGACCAAAAAAAATGTAACAAAACCAGAAAGGAAATTTGTCATTTCATTTACTATCTAAAACCTTATCAATTATATTTCCACAACTAATTAATCATTTGCTTTTTCAACTCCAAACACAGAAAATGTGGACGAGGGTGTGCGAGGTAAAATGTAAGAAGTAATTAAGTTTCTAGTTAATATTACTCAACAATGTAATTTAATATATCGTCTTTTATTCCCTTTTGTAATATGTATGTAGTTCTACCCACTATTCATTCATTCATTTACTCGACCATCCATTAGTTAATTTATTCCATTCATTTTCTTTTGTGCTTATCTTTGTGAATAGATTACATTTCTAAGATTTAATCTGTTTGTGATGGAGGTGTTAAAATCTGAGATTTTTGGGGTTTTGTTCTCAATTATTAAAGCATTATGAGAAAGGATTTTCAAATGATTAATTTAATTAGAAAATTCAATTGCAAACATTAAAAAATTATGAAATATTTGAAAAAAAAATTTAGAGTTGGGTAACAAAAATATTTTTTTAAATTCTAAATCAAATCCAGGTAAATTTCATAAGTAGAGAAAAAAATCTATGTTTTTAAAAAATATTATTTTAAAAATGAAAATGAAATAATTATAGTTCATTTGAATTTAGAAAAATTATAAATTTCAATGCATTTTTAACAAATTAAATTTTTTTAAATAAAAATGTTAAAATATTTTTTTAAAATATTAAAATATTTTTTTTAAATATTAAAACATTTTTTAAAATATAAAAATATTTTTTTAAAATATTAAAACATTTTTTTTAAAATATTAAAACATTTTTTTTTTTTAAAATATTAAAACATTTTTTTTAAAATATTAAAACATTTTTTTTTAAATACTAAAATATTTTATTTAAAATATTAAAATATTTTTCTAAAATATTAAAATATTTTTTTTTAAATATCAAAATATTTTTTTAAAATATTAAAATATTTTTTTAAAATATTAAAATATTTTTTTAAAATATTAAAATATTTTTTTAAAATATTAAAATATATTTTTAAAATATTAAAATAATTTTTTTTTCAAATATTGAATTTTTTTTTTTTGAAATATTAAAATATTTCTTAGCAAAAAAAATTAAAAATATATTTTGTTAAAAATTTCAAATCATATTTTTTCACTCTTGTCTCTAGAATTTCAAAAAAAAAATCATTAACTTTAGTAAATATTTAATATTGTTGACAACCAAAAGTTCAGAATCCTCAAAATTAGAATTCACTGGAATCCTTCGAGACAAGCCGTTGATTTTACATGAAAACTTATAATTAAGTCTTTAAATAATTTATTGCGTTGAAACGCTTTGTGGTGTTTCACAAAAACTTTTCCATGCTGCGTGTTGTGTAATTAAAATTTAAAACTTTGAGTTGAGTTATCATGAACATAAAAGTTTTGCAATTTTGTATGAGCCACGTGTGGTGTTGCTTGTAGGTGGAATATTAAAATATAATTTAAAGTAAAAGTTCAATTTTGTATGATTTTTGAGGCTTGCTTAAAAGGTTTAATCTACAACAAAATTCTGAGAAATGATTTTAAATAGAAAACTTTTCCACCCAAATGACTAAATCATGATAAATTATTTTTATATAAATCCAATTAAGAAAATTTTCTTTTCAATTATTTTATTTCGCAATAACAACATATTCTATTTTTAATTCAAAATTAGTATAAAAACATAAAAATAGAAATTATTTTCCATTTTCATAAAGCTGATTTATCATCAAAGTTTTGTACCCTCAAGAATAATACCTTACTCAGCTGTCGAGACTTTATGAAAACAAAAATAATTTTTTTGTGTAGGTTTTCGTCCAATTTTGCTCATGTCTATCTAAAATTAGACGAAGATAATTTGATTGAAAAGTTTTCGAAACTCGGCAGTTAACATGAATAAGTTTAATTAGTCTAGGATATTTTTATGTTAACTTAAATTTAGATCTAGTCAAATATGCTAAAAACTAGAAAAAAATATAATTTTTAAAATTATCAATATTCTTTTCGCACAATACTATTGGGGCCGTTCACTTATAACATCCATCAAAAAACTTGGATTTTTAGACCCCCCCCCCCATCTTTCACAAAATCTTGAAACAAAACAAAATCCTATTATTTAAAACTGTTACGCAGCCTCAGACCCCTTTTCACCCCCTAAAAATTGAACATCATAAGTAAACGACTCCCGAATAAAATTTTAAATTTAAGAAAATGGGATGATTTTCCATATGAATTAATTCCAACATCTTTTCCATATCACATCTTACAAGGAAAAATTCTTGAAAATATTTTCTCAATTCACTTGGAAAATTGTTTGATAATTAATATTAATTATAATCCATTATGACATACGAGTAAGTTTTGATATATGTCACAAAATTGATGACTAATTATAGACCACAAACTAATAATTTTCCCATTCAAAGCTCGTGTAACTCAAAACAGCACATCAATGCCATTCAAATCACAAATGAGCACAAAATTGTATGTGTTTTAAAAATGTTTTTCACTCTGCTGCATTTGCAAATGTTCCCCATCCCAAACCCTTCCGTCACACTCATTTGTTCATAGTAAATTCCTCCTTCTAGTTTGTTTTTTTTACAAACACACAACGATATCAGTAGCAAAAGAGGAAAATTATGTGAGAAAATAAATATTTTCACGCATTTGTACACCTTCGTATACATGCGAGAATCGTATAGAATTGAATGAAAAAAATTTTTTTTTCATTGGAATTGAAGCACAATGTGTTGAAACATAAATTTCAATACGACAAGAGAAAAATGGAACAGAAGAAGAAATAAAAGGAATGAAATGATGTTCTATTAGGATTTTTTTTTTTTTTTTGCTGGAGAATGGGAGGAAATTTTGTAAAATTTGCTGCAAATTTGCTAAATTTACAGATCAAGTTGATAAATTTTTCAGACAAGAAATTTATTTTAAATTTTATTTTTTTTAGTCAAATTTATAATTTTTAAGTTAAGTATTTTTTAGCCAATATGCTTGAATCGAAAGTAAAAATATTGTAAGATAAGCTACTGATTTTTTTTTTTTGGAAATTTGATAAAATTCGAAATCAAGTTGCTTAATATTCAAATCCATTTGAACAATTTATAATCAAGTTACTGAATTTTACAATCAAATTATACAATTATCTTGTCAAGAAAATCAACTTTTCACCAAATTGTTGAAATTATTTAAAAATTTTACCATAAAGTTGCCTTCCATTGAAATCATTTCTTTCATTTCTCCAACTTCTATTTACCTTTCTTCTGTACCATAAAAATGTATATATTTCTATTCAACTCATAATGTTCGCTTCATAATCAAATAATTACCTTGATGTAGCACTCATACCTACACACTCACACATTTTATATCATACTTATTATTATAATCGTCATCATATATTTGCGCAATACGTTTATGCTCACGTTAATGTTTGAATAGCAAAAGATTTATTATCAAGAGAGAAGCAAAGAAAAAAAAGGAAAACGGCAAAATGGTTTTGATATTTGAGTGCAATAAATTACATTTTGTAAGATAAACGAGTGTGTATGTTGAGTATTCGATGTAAAGATTGTCATAGAAAATGGGAGAGCTATAAAGTTGTGGCTTTAATGCTTTAAGAAATGACTTTAAAATTTGACTTTAATTACTGTTTTGGCTTTGGTAGAAAATTGTTAAGGACGATACCACAACTTCCAATTATGATGTAATTTAAACTTTCCTTTCCTTTCCATCTTCTCATTATTTCTCATTTTAAATTGAGAATAATGTTTTTACTTCTCATGTTACTTGACATTTATCCAACAAACTAACTAACCTAACCTCATCTCTTTGCCTCATATTAAGTGGGTCGAGAGAGAAAGGAATTAAAATGTAGAAAAGCTAGCAAAAATTTCATACCCAAACACATCACAAAAGGATTTTCACTTAAAATGCGAGAACTAAAAATGAATATTTTCAAAAAAAATTTCTCATTATGGAACGAAAAGTGTCGTAAATGGCAAGAAGAAAAAGCGAGAGAAAATGTCATAAAATATTTCAAGTCTAGCATGAAATTATGATTCCCATACAACCCAAGCGTCAAACTAAAACTCCATTCATTCACATCCAAAAAGTTAAATGAGGAAAAAGGAATATTCAGCTTTGCTGGTAATTGCTCTTTATAAATTGCTTTTAGACAATTTTCCATCGTCATTCGTGGTAGAGTAGATTTTTAGTTTCACATGCCGTAGATGCTTTCCATACTTTACACCTATGAGGAGCACTTTTAAGGAAGAAAATGGTTGAGGAATAGTGTCAGTTAAATGAATAGAATGAAACTTTATTTTAAAGAAATTGAGATTTTTAACTGACATTTTTTGAAAAAAAAAAAATAGAAAGATTTCAAAATGCAAGGGGTTCTTGATTTGAACAGATCCGATTAAAATATCATAAACTTTTCCATCCAAAAATTCAAATTTTTATTTTTAACTGTCATTTTTCATACGTTTCGATTTGATTAAATTCTATTTGAATAGAAATCTTTTGGAACAAAACAACTCTTCAAATCAAAGATTCACCTACCCACCCTACAATATTCACTTCCACTTCAGAAATATCAACTAGCAAATAATGTGAATGTGAGAACATTTTAATTGCATGTATAGGAAGGTGTAGCATTTGTTACAAATAACGTGCAACTACGATAATTTGTTATTTGACCATCAATTCCACATTCTGAAATAGTTTTGCATTCTTTTTCCATTTCACACATCTATTCCATTTTGTGGCATGTGAATAATGAGTAAATTGTTGGCATTTGTGCATAATTGTACGGGATAGAATAGGGATAAATATAAAACTGTTTTTTTTTTAAAAAAAAAAATATTATAATTTGAAAAAATTTAAAAAAAAAAAAACATTTTAAACTTTTTTTTATTTAAATTCAAATTTTGTTTAAAGAAATATTTTTTGTTTTTGTTTTTTGTTTTTTGAAAAAAATTTCTAAAGCCACTAAAGGTGCACTTATGACGTCCATCAAATACTTAGATTTTTAGACCCCTATCTCTCCTCTGTCACAAAATTTTAATGCAAAAAAAATCTATTGTTTAAAATTGTCAAACAGCTTTAGTCAATTTTGTAATAATTACAAATTGTCAAACCCCCCTCGCCCTCAAAAATCGGACGTCATAAGTGAACGACCCCAAATAAATTTAAAAAAAAAATCTTTAAAAAAAAAATTAAAGTCATCACAATCCATCATTAACCTACTTATACTATTTACAATCACAATTTCAAATCATTTCATCACCAACTCCCATACCACTTCTCTTCAATCCCAACTAAAACAATTATTTATCTCTAAAAGTAAATAAACATCAAAACAACCTTTAAATCCCCCAAAGGCAACTTTAATCTCATTTTCATTCCTACCATAACAAAGTATCTATTTCGTCTCTAATTAAATCACTATAGCCACCCGCCGTACTAAGTAGGAAGTTGTGATCACATCCTTGAACTTATTCTATTGTGTATTTAATTTTTCATAGAATATTTACACAGAAAAAAATAACAAACATTTTCATTTCCGCATGAAGGCATAAAGAAAAGTAGAAATTTTAGGCCATAAAACAAATTAGTCAAATGAGAAGGAAATCATCAGCTTTTGAGTAACCATGTATATAGAGATAAGCACATGAATAAATTACATTATATTAAGTTATTGATTTTTTTTCTTCCTTTCGCTTCTTCTCTCCCAACAACTCTGAAGACGTAACGGTTTTCCTTATTTTAGTACAAAATTTGAAATAAGGAATTTTTAGTATTCCTTATTTTAGTACATCTTGTCCGTTAAATTTTTAATAACGAAATCTCTGAAAATCGTGCTTAATTTTGTATTTTCTAATGATTAAAGTTAATAAATGCATAGAAAAACAATACTTTAAGAAAATAAGTAAAAATCAGCAATTAAATGAACCAAGAAAGTGATTAAATTAATCAAAAAAAAAAATAAAATTTCTTTCAAATGTATTAGTGTGTGAATGTGTTTGTAAATTTCTTAGAATTTAGTTTTGTAATTTTTATTGAATTTCATAATTTTAATGTTTTAAAATGAAAGAATGCTTAAATATAAAGCATAATAATTAACTTTTTCATGTGATAATTCCTTAAAATGAGTTAAATTTTATGTTTTAATTAAAAAATGTTTGCTTATGTGTGTGAATTTTTCGAACATGCAAATAATTTGAATTCAAAAATTTGAATTAAATAACGGAAATTTTTGCTCTTCAGAGTTGTTGGCTTCTCTCCATACACATATAGGCCTTATTTCATATTCTTTGCATGATGTAATAAAGAGATATTGTGAGTATGATTTCAAAAAAAAGAAGAGGAAATTTCTTCAAGTTTATTACCAATGCTTTGCCACACATGTCGAAAATGATTTGACATGTCGAGGTGGGTATGTACATGTGTTGGGAGAAAGGAAAAAAAAATATTTTTTGTGAGAGCGGAAAGGAAATTGAATTCGAAATAATGATACGTAAATTGATTAGAAAAGGGCGGAAAACTTTTATCGTAAACTTTTACCTACTCGGAGCTTTTTATGGTGTGGAAAAATTTTGTTTGATGGAAAAGTTTAGGTTGAAAGTTTTGTGATGTATTTGGAATTTATTGAAGCGCATCTTAGAAATTTTTGTGATTTTTATATTTTTATAAATTTTTAAAACTTTTTCTTAAAAAAATTTTTACAGGAAATTTATATTTTTTTTTTTAATTTTCATCAAAAATTCTATTAACTGATTTTAATTTTTTATGATTTTTCATACATTTTTCCAACATTTTTCAACATGAATTGACGAGATTCATAATTTTCAAAGTCTTAAAATTTAAAACTACCTATCTAAAGAAAATCAAACTATTGAGACATTAAAAATACGTAAAAAATTGTAATTAAAAATTAAAAAATTTTAAAAAATTTTAAAAAATTTTAAAAAAATTTTAAAAAAATTTTAAAAAATTTTAAAAAATTTTAAAAAATTTTAAAAAATTTTAAAAAATTTTAAAAAATTTTAAAAAATTTTAAAAAATTTTAAAAAATTTTAAAAAATTTTAAAAAATTTTAAAAAATTTTAAAAAATTTTAAAAAATTTTAAAAAATTTTAAAAAATTTTAAAAAAATTTTAAAAAATTTTAGAAAAATTTTAAAAAAATTTTAAAAAATTTTGAAAATTTAGCTTAAAAAAGCTTAAAAAAATTTTAGAAGAACTGACACCTAACCTCCCCAAAATATAGCTAACCGCTAAGTGTATTCCTTCATACGTTTAACCCCATCCAAAGTTATTTTACAAATAAAAGCTCTGCCTTCTAAGAACTTTCATATTTTCTCTCCCCTTCTTATTCTTTCCGCACAATTTTGTTCATCCATTCAAGTTTTGTTCACACATATATTGCTTAATATACATCAACCCCATATGTAATGAAAAACTTTCACTTCCTTCATTGCCGTCAATAATCGATGTAAAAGCAAGTGAGTGAGAACAAAAAAGTTTTTGCCTCTTTTTTTCACCAATTCCGATCGTAATTTTTGGGCTTTAGTTTACCTTTGAGAGGATTTTTGGTGAATTGCTTCTGGGAGGTTTTTTTGAGGCTCAGGTGAGGTTTTTTTCAATTTAAACTTTTTAACAGGTTTTTGTCAAGATTTTTCTTTTTTCGAGGCAGTTTGAGGAGCTTTGTTGTTAATGTTTTGAGTTGAAATTAAATTTTTGAGATTTTTATTGAATTTTGAAGTTTTTTTTTTATATATTTTTGATATTCGTATCCTAAATGCAGTGTTATTACACCCTTTAACACCATAAAAACTATTAAATCTGAAAATAAATAAATTTAAATCCCAAAACATCAAATTCATCAATCCGCATCATAACCTCAAAATTCACCACAACATTCGCAAAAGTCACAACAAAACTACACATATGTAGATGCTGTTATTTAGTCAAAACTTTATCATCTATGAAAATTATTCTTATCACTTATTCAAGTCAACAACATTTACTTACAATTTCCATACATCTCCCCCACATCCAACCTTAATCCAAACCATTGCCATTTCTCTATTTTCTATTTCTTCCGTTTATATAAAATTAGTTTCATTTCGTTTGATAGGCAAAATAGCAGTTGAAGCATTTTTGTTTGTCGACAGCTAAAGATTTATCATGAACTTGAATGTTGATAAATGGGCGTAAAGAAATTGCTAGTTAACGAGACGGAAAATTGACTCATGAATAGTGCACAAAACTTTTTTTTTCTTCTTTTCAACTAAATCGCGTTTGTATAAATATATTGTGCATAATTTTTTAATTTAGTTCTCAGCTTGATAAAAGCTAGAATGGCATCTATGGTAGGATAAAAAGTAAAGATAGATAAAGTCATATCTAAGTGTATAACAAGAAAAACAATGACAGTTTTTTTTTCTTTCCTCTTGATGTAGAAATGAAATGAAAGATAACGAAGAATGAAGAGAATAAGAAGGGAAAAAATGAGATTAAGATTAAGGGAAACGAAGAGATAGAGAACTTACGCCATGGCACCAATTACAACTTTTTTCATTCGCTTTCTTGTTTTTTTTTTGTCGTTCTCATTTTATTTCGGTAAAAGAGATTTGATTTTTTTTTGGGGTTTCAGAATTTGTTGTCGTTTTGTCTTTTGCGTTTTGATTTTTTAGAATATAGTGCTATATGACTGGTTTTAAGCTTTTTATGACTCAATTTCTAGTTAAATTCTAACAGAAAAAAACCCTTAAAAATTCTAAAAGAACAAGTGGAATGACTTTCAGCATCCCTCCAATTATACCCCACAGATCATAACCTCAAAATAACCAACCATTCAGTACCATCATCCCACTCCAAACCCTCAAATGCGTCACAATCCATCATCATCCCACATTCTCATCACTACAATCTCTCTTATCATCTCGAGAGCGCATTTTCTCACAAAATTAAACACTTTATGTAGCTGAAATAAATTTCATTTTTCTATGAGAACAGTGGAGCAATAGCATCAAATGAAAGAGGAAGAAGGACGAAGGAAGAAAAGGAAAAAAAGGGCAAGATGAGAAAATTGAAAGACGTGAAAAGGAAGAAGGAACAGCATCAGCATTGGAGACGCAATAAAAAGAAACAAAGAAGAAGAGAAACTTTAAGCGAATTTTCATGTTGAAGATGAAAGGAAAGAAGAGAAGTTGCTCCAGATTGATACCTTCCTTAACTTAAATTATATAAAGATAGGAAATGATGAACGGAAATTTTAATTTTCTACAAACGACAACGTTCTTTCGTGTTACATGCTCATGAATGAAAAATCGTCTACAATCAACTCATACCCCACATCCACATCCACCGAAAAAAAAAATTAAGTTGAATGGGCAATAAATGAATGTCGTAAATGTTATTTAATTGGAATTATAGCGAAAATGACTTTGGCTTCGTACTCATTTCTTTTCTTCCTTTTTTTCAAACACTTCGAGTGTAGCAATAATATCACATTATAAGAATGGAACAAATGACACTCATTAGAAATGAGTTGGGTGATAATTAAAATCCATAAATAAGGATAAAGTGGAATGAAAGGCGAAAGAATGGTGGAAAGATGTAAAGACTAGAGAAGTTTTCTTTTAAGGATGTATGTGGACGTTATAGACAATTATTTTGCTCGTTCACAGCCTTGTTCAGGTGAAGGAGGAATTTATGATTTGGAAAGAAACTTTTTATGTTCGCACCTTCTTAATTAAGTTTTCAATGTTGAAAGATGATGCAAAAATTCTAACGCAAAAAATTAATCGCATCTTTAAGTTAAATAGATGCGAAAATTTTTGAATTCGTGATTTGAAAGATGCAAAAGTTTTGCATCTCCAAAAATTAAAGATGCAAAAAATTTGCATCTCCAAAAATTAAAGATGCAAAAAAAAATTTAATTTAAGTTTGGAAAAATTAAATAATTAGTATCGTTTATTTGAAACGACGCGAAAGTTTTGCATCTTAAGTTTCAAATTTTAGCTTTTTTGATGCAAAACTATTTAAAATTCTTGATCCTTCTTTGGAAGTTATGCTCTGATTTATCTGATGATGCAAAACTTTTGCGTTATTTTGAACGGTTTGAATATTTCATCCCACTTAAAACAGCCTCTTTTAGAAAATTTTCTTCTAGCAATTTTTCTTGTCAACAAAATGAAAAATTTTTCGCTGTCAGTTTTTCTGTTCAGGGATAAAAAATTTTCGTTACAGAATATTGCCCTACATATGCTTATATATTCCCAACACAACAAAATATGTAAAAGTATTTGCCGTAAAGTAAAAGTAATGTAATCGTTGGGAAAATTCCCATTTTTTGGAAAATAATGAAGAGGCAGAAAGGATGTTGCTTGTCTTTATTAAATTGTTTCTTTTTTCTCTTTTCAACCCCCATTTTCACTTGCTCTTATTCTCCAAATGCTATTATTTCTTGTTATATGTGAGCATTGTTTCGAGCTTTTGTATACAACAACAAGCTTTATCCCTTTTTTTCTTCGAGTGTCATTCTTTCTCAAATGTGATTTGAAATGTCTCGAACTTGTTTACCGTTGTTTTACATTCACAATAAGGGTACAATTTTGAGTTTTCTTTCCGTTTTTTTGGGTTTGCTTTCATTTCTGTCATTTCATTTCATTTCATTTACTTTATGAGACAAGAATATGAATTTGTGGTATTTTGTCAAGTTTATGGGTGAAAAAAAGATATGCAAAATTTTGCATCATTTGATTAAAATTGAAGCAAGAATTTTGCATCTTTCAGTACAAAAAAGCAAAAGTTTGCGTCAAATTTATTTTTTTCTTCTAAATTCAAAGTAACAACTGCGTCAATTAAATCCCCAAACTCCTTAACCAAGGGCACAAAAATTCTTTATTTTATTTTATAAACTGTGTACGTGCATACTAAGTCATATCCTTTTCTCAAAACAGCAAGCTATCTCACTTTCAAGTAAGGACAAAAAAAAAGACAAAAAAAAAATAGATTGAGATGAAAATTTTCCACATTCATGAGTATTCACATGTATATGTGAACATATATAAACTGTATTTATGAAAGAAATCCCCAAAACACACATTCGATGACAGTTAGATATGGAAAAAAAGAGAAAAGAGCTTCGTTACCACATATTTTACATTCTTTGCAGCCTTTTTTGTAATTCCTTAAAAACATATAATATACATTCAAGATCTTTTCATACCACAGCACTATGTCGAAAATCGAAATTTTTTTACGTTTTTTCATTTTATGTGTGGAAATGATAGAGCAGACCTCTAAGCTTTAGAAAAACATCACTTCCAATTTTTTCGACCAATCTGGGCCGAGATACAGCACCAAATGTGAAAATTGACTTCAAAACATGACTTTTTTAAATGATTAGAACTTTTTACTGTATTAACCATTTGTTTTGAAACTTTTTGCATATGATTAAGGAACATATGAAATTAATTTTCCGTACCTTACTTTTGGTCCTAAGGTATTACGCAGTGTATTAAATTAATTTTGCTAAAAAGTGAATTTTTACTACTGCACATCAATCTCACGCTTTCCTATTGACTTAAAAATATTTTTTGTCTGCTGTAATGGTTCCGTTCGAGTAAGGACTACAACCCGTGGTATACATTGGAAATCGTGAAAATGCAACCCTGACGAGATATTTGAGGTTTTAGGTCGAAAAATGCGATTCTTTCACTTCGCGCTTAAATTGCGGTGAAAAAACCCTGGTCTGTAGTAGATTTTTATTGCATTTTTTTGTAGCTCTTATGTTTTAGCAACTTTTTCTGCAAAAAAAATCAAAATTGACCCCGGCATTTCCGAGCTTAACCCCCCAGAAGTAGGGTAGGGGGGGTACCTCAAAATTCAAAAAATTCAAACTTTTGCCTATTTTACTCAAAAATGATAAAACTCTCAGAAAACACTTAAATTATCCTAATCTAGACATAAACGTCCAAAAAGTTTGATATCCTGCTAATTTTTTTCAAAAAAGTCCGAAAAAACGATTTTTTTCACATTTTTCAATATTTAGAATTAGTGAAAAATTTTTTTGTCTTTTTTCTTTTTGTATTGCATAGCTGCATCAAATACGCATCCAACGAGGTATAAATCATTACATATGGACAAAATTTGTCTGATTTAGAGCAAAAAAACGAAAAAATGGTAAATTTTTGTAGGTTTTGACGGTTCACCTTTCACATTTTTGACCATATCTCATCACCATTTTAAGTATATGTAATAAATTTGGTATCTTTGGAAAGGTAATTGTTCTAGCTATACAATAAAATAAAAATTTTTGTTCAAAATATGCTCAGGACATCACCAAGCTAAGTAAAGTTTGAAGTAACGCCCTAGATACCCATAAAATAAAAATTTTTCAATTTTGATTTTTTTCCATAATTTTGTCCTCAGACATTCATAATAACATCAAAAAAGTACATTAAAGTCATTGGTTGTTTCGTACAAGATCATAGAAGTGAGTATAAAATTTTCAAAATTTTTAAAATATTTCCAAAAAAATTCCATTTTTTCTATGATCTTGTTTGGAACAGCCAATGACTTTAATGTACTTTTTTGATGTTATTATGAATGTCTGAGGACAAAATTATGGAAAAAAATCAAAATTGAAAAATTTTTATTTTATGGGTATCTAGGGCGTTACTTCAAACTTTACTTAGCTTGGTGATGTCCTGAGCATATTTTGAACAAAAATTTTTATTTTATTGTATAGCTAGAACAATTACCTTTCCAAAGATACCAAATTTATTACATATACTTAAAATGGTGATGAGATATGGTCAAAAATGTGAAAGGTGAACCGTCAAAACCTACAAAAATTTACCATTTTTTCGTTTTTTTGCTCTAAATCAGACAAATTTTGTCCATATGTAATGATTTATACCTCGTTGGATGCGTATTTGATGCAGCTATGCAATACAAAAAGAAAAGACAAAAAAATTTTTCACTAATTCTAAATATTGAAAAATGTGAAAAAAATCGTTTTTTCGGACTTTTTTGAAAAAAATTAGCAGGATATCAAACTTTTTGGACGTTTATGTCTAGATTAGGATAATTTAAGTGTTTTCTGAGAGTTTCATCATTTTTGAGTAAAATAGGCAAAAGTTTGAATTTTTTGAATTTTGAGGTACCCCCCCTACCCTACTTCTGGGGGGTTAAGCTCGGAAATGCCGGGGTCAATTTTGATTTTTTTTGCAGAAAAAGTTGCTAAAACATAAGAGCTACAAAAAAATGCAATAAAAATTTACTACAGACCAGGGTTTTTTCACCGCAATTTAAGCGCGAAGTGAAAGAATCGCATTTTTCGACCTAAAACCTCAAATATCTCGTCAGGGTTGCATTTTCACGATTTTCAATGTATACCACGGGTTGTAGTCCTTACTCGAACGGAACCATTACAGCAGACAAAAAATATTTTTAAGTCAATAGGAAAGCGTGAGATTGATGTGCAGTAGTAAAAATTCACTTTTTAGCAAAATTAATTTAATACACTGCGTAATACCTTAGGACCAAAAGTAAGGTACGGAAAATTAATTTCATATGTTCCTTAATCATATGCAAAAAGTTTCAAAACAAATGGTTAATACAGTAAAAAGTTCTAATCATTTAAAAAAGTCATGTTTTGAAGTCAATTTTCACATTTGGTGCTGTATCTCGGCCCAGATTGGTCGAAAAAATTGGAAGTGATGTTTTTCTAAAGCTTAGAGGTCTGCTCTATCATTTCCACACATAAAATGAAAAAACGTAAAAAAATTTCGATTTTCGACATAGTGCACAGTTATATACTTAAACATTCGATGGAGGGGACGGTCAAAGGGATTGCATTGGATTGTCTTGTTGATCCTCAAATAAACGAGTCTTCGAGGTATGTCAAAACAATGTTGAGAATTTATTGTACATAAGTAAATTTTTTTTGGGAGAAAAGAGGCAGAGACCATTTGCAAATGAATATATGGTAAGTATTTATGCATTTATTTAATGTTCTGAATGTGTATTAGATTTACAAATATGGACTGTATAATTTTCATTGTGGTCATTTTTATGCTTACAGAAAGGTTAAGAGTGGATATGTAAAAATATTTTTTAAATGGGATATGTTGTGAGGTAAATTAGAATTTTCTATTAAACTTTATGAAATGATTTTTTTTTTCAGTGTTAAAGTGGCTAGAATATTTTTATAATACAAAATAAATCTGGTATTTTATGTATAATTTGGACGATTACTTCTAAATCTTTTCTCTCCTTGAATTAACATTTCAAAAAATACAAAATTTTTACTCTAGGACTTCGGAGAATTCTAGTCTATTTTAAAATTAAATCATTAGAATCTGATACATTTTCAAAAAAAATCTAGTCTCTTGAATCTAGTACATATCAAAAATCTAGTCTCTTGAATCTAGTACATTTCAAAAATATAATCCTTTTAAAACACCTAGTACATTTTGAAAAATCAACTCTCATTTAAGATACTTCCCGGCTTTGGGTTAAATTCTTGATCAAACTTATGTTCACAATACTTAATCTGCATAGTTCAAAATTTCTATCAGCCTACAATCTAGGTTTAAACATCCCTACATCATAAATCCCATAAAAACACATACTGTATGTGTTGCTCCTACAAAAAGTTCATTCCTTTCTAATTATCATTTGCCTTAATTAACCTTTTCAAAAGCTTTTTGCTCTCAATTCTATAATTTTCTACGTAATCATCTTTGATTAATACAAACCGTAAAATTTTCATATCTCTAGAAAAACCAAAGATGCAATTTAATTTATAAATCTAGACTAATTTCTCAAAACATATAAAAAATTCAATTAACCTTTATTACAACATAATCAAAATTTATCATCATCATCATTTTTTTGGGGACAACATCCTCTAGTATGTCCCACCCACAAGAACCTAATGAATTTTTTATTATTTCCCATGTTGCCCAACAACAGAAAACTCTTACAGCACATTTTATTTCCGATTCTATGTAAAAGTTGGTATGTAATTTTGCAAAATTGATGTCACTTACCTTCCTCCGACTAATAAACTATCATCAACTTTTAATATCAGTCGGAAATGATCAATTGTCGAGTCATTTCCTTGAAATTTGAGAACCTTGTCAGCTTCTGTAAAGGCACAAAAAGAAGAGGAAAAAAACATTAAATGATTAAATAAATAAATAAATATAACAATTTTTTTTTTGCTCATTTTCCTAAATGGAAATGATAGTGGCTTATAAGACCGTGACGGAGTATGTATGAGAAATTTATATACATCATCAGGCATTATTTTTGGGCAGAAAGGGCGGGCTTACAAAAATAATTGCATAAATTAATTATTTAAATGGCCAACGATTACTTCGGTCGGACAGATTTCATGTCGATCGTGTTGACGACGATGGCTGGAGCGATGTCAGTTGAGGGTTACATAGCAAAAAAAAAAAAAATACGTTGGATGGTAGTAAACGAGAGAGAATCAGTGGAATAAGAAATAAATAATTATTGGATTCTGTAGCCAATTTATTTTTATAGATTTTTATGGTGCCTTAGCTTTAGCTTCGTTCTATATTTGTCTTAATGCGAATGTACTTGAGGAGAAAATATTTATTGAGAATTTTTGGATAAGTAGGGGATTATTTTGGGGGTTTATTTGGTGACGCATTTGATGATTAGTTTTTGTGTACTTCAAATGCAAAATTAAAGACAAAGGAAGGGTTTTTTAAGGTTTAAAACTTTTATCCTCAAAATAATTACCAAAGAATACAAGACATCAACACCTACCCAGCCAGACAACTTACAAACAATAAACCCATTTCAACAACCCAACAATCTCCAAAGTGTCTATTTCCGACACACACACACAAGAAAAAAGTCGTCTACAGAAGGTCATGAAAGGAAGAAGTATCGATTATGGAGGATGAGAACTGAATTCGATTATTTCTGCGAAATATGCGGAAAAAGCAGTGAAAGAAGAAAAAATAATAATCAGCAAATAATTTTTTTTGTGTTGTGTTCCTGATGACTCCGGAAGCAGACATTTCGCTACGTGAATATTAATTTGTACGAATTTTTTTCTGTGCTTGCTCCTGTTTCACCTCAGCTATAGTAAGCGAATATTGTGTACGGTTGTTCGACAAAAAACGATGAAAAAAGCGGAAAATTATTATTATGACGATTATTATGAATTAATGCCATTTCAGCACAAAAACTCAGAGAGCCTATCAAAAACACAACAATTGCCGTCTCAATCAGAAAAAGGCTCAAGTGGACGGGAGAAAAAAAAATCACAATAAAAAAACAGATTTTCCATCATCATTATTATTGTTAAAATAGAAATGGAGAACAAAATTGGGGAATTGTCAGGGATGGGAGATGAAATAAATTGCAAATTTTACCTTTGACGTGGAATAAAGAATGTGACATGTCAGGCATGAAAGCAAAATGAAATTATGTGTGCCATATTGAATTACAGGGAATAATAAAAATAAGTTTTGTGATATTTTGCTTTTAGGGGAAGATAGAAGTTAGAAGAGGTAAAATGCAGGATATAAGACGCAGGTAAGATGAGATTTGAAAGATTATTGAACATAATGGTTATTTTAAATGGGGAACATTAGACGCTGGCAATACTTTGATTGAAAAAACTCTAAAAATTAAAATTGTGAAAATTTAAAAAAATAAATTCTTTAAAAAAGTTTCCATAATCCAACCTAAGTCTAATATGCAACAAAATATCATTTTTCCATCAAATCTCGTGCACACCATCACAATCACAATCATAATGATTCCCATCATCCCCACACATCCACATCTCATCTCAAAATAATACAAATTCAGCTAAATAAAAGCTCGCCTCATAAAATTCATAATTCAACATCTCATCAAATTATACACACAGCACAATTGTTCAAAAAAAGTAGAGAAATATTCGCAGGATAAATACATTGTTTGTGAGATGAATATGATATTGTAGAACAGAAACATTATTTTATTTGGAACTGAAACAGCATTTTAATGAATGTTGTACGTAATCATAATTAAATATATTTTCATGACTTTAATTTGGTTATATACTTATATGTTGGTTTTATCAATTTTTATTTTCTACGTTGTGCTCTTGATGTTCAGATAAAGTTTTCTCATTTTCGAATAAAACAATGTTTATCGTTGAAATTTGAGTTTAAAGAGCTTCAGGTGAAAAGGAAATGCAAGGGAAGAAGGGGACTGAAATTTTGAGAAAGTCAGGTATTGGATTATTATTTAATGGTTGTTAAAATTAGCAAATCAAGTTTATAGAAAAATTTAATCCAATGTGTGCACTCAGAGAGGTTATGTTCAAATTCGAAAAAAATTCAAATTTTCGTAATTGGCGGCAATTTTTCAAATGCACTTTTTTACTTTATTCATTTTCAATATTATGATATATTGGTCTATAAATCAAATATCAACTAATTCATTGCACAAAAACTTAAGCTTAATGCTTAATTTTCAATTTTGAATTTTTTAACGGAAAAAATAAGAACCATTAAGTTCGAATTTCGAAAAATAAGGACCTCTTTGCACACAATGGAACTTAATGAATCTGACCATAACGCAAATAGAGATCCCAAAAATATTTTTTTTATAATAAATTTCATTCATCTACCTAAATCTCATCCCTTGCCTCAACCCATACATACACATAACATCCAAAAATTCCACATACAGACAAACAGAGAAAGCAAAGTAGGTTAATTTAATTTACTGACTGCTTTTTCAGAGTTAAGTACACACACAAAAAAAAGGAGTAAACTTTTTCAAAAGAAATAATTACGAGTCATAATCCTTATCAAAATTATACCTTCAAGATATAATCCTGAGTCATTATGAAATGGAAATGAAATGTATGTGCCTACATATATGCTGAGTTTAATATGAAATTCAATTTTTTTTCCTTCGCTGAGGCAATTTGTGAACTCTCAATGCACACACAATACGACAACACATTTCATTCATATATTCTTCAAAAAAAAAAACTCAAATATAAGTAAATGTTTGTGTGTATAGTATTTCTTATTACCATTTAGGGTGAGAATGTAATGGAAAATTATGTTTACATAGAAAATATAAAAATTTTCTTTTTCTGTTATATTTCATACCCAGCCCCCCAATAACACTTCCCTCAATAAGCCAATATTGAAGAGAGAAAAAAAAATGGCATTGAGAAATGAAAATAAATATATCACATATAATGTAGGGCGCATTTGATGTCTTTGAGAGATGGGGAGGAAGTATGCAATGCATTCAAACGAAAATATATATTCGACATCAAATGTATCAATGATGAATGAATTGAATTATTTGAACTTATCTCAATAATAAAAGCTAAAGAATATGTACATTGTGGTGTGTCTGTATATTCTCTTCATATATAGCATCGTCATGTGTATTTGTTCCATATTTGCCTTTCTCGCTTCTTCCCGTAATTTGTCATAGCACAAATCACTTAACTTTAATAGAATAAATCAAGCGACACTTTTCTCGACTCTTTATTCATTTCAAAATCAATAAAATGGGAAAGTCTGCAAAATGGAAGTAAAGGAAATGAGGGTGAAAGTTGTGGGGTTCTATTGTCGGATGATGAAAATGAATTTTGATTTGGAAATTTTGTTGATGTCAATTTTGAGGTTATGAATGACGGTACAATGAATTTTAAGGTTAAACAGAATTGCAATGGATTTTGAAGCTTTATACTAGTTTAAATTAGAAGTAGAATATTTCGTGAAAAAAGTGAAAAATCAACCCCCCCCCCTGCCAAATTTTTATTCACTATTATAAGGAGATTTTTTTTTGAGGTTATTTATGATGATTATTTTGATTATTTCAATTAGAAGCTAAAATCCTTTCAATTTCACTCCAATTTTAAAAATCTCCTCCCAAAACCTACATTCTTGCAGAAAATCACACCATTCCTCAAAAAATTCATTATTCTCATCCATCCATTTATAATCATAAAAATTAACAGCCAATTCACTACAGTAAACTTTAATGCCTTAAAACTATAACTTCCAGTCCCTTAATTCCACCAACTATATCTGACTTTCCTCAATCATTTACGGATTTTCCAACTCATGAATCACATCGCATCGTCATCCCCGTCACGTCACTAATGTTTGCGTATTTTCATTAAATTATTCTAGCAAGTTAATTCTGTAACTGTATATTTTATTTTTTCATTTCTCTTGTACAAGAATCAGAAAAAAAACATGAAAAAAGAATTTTTTACTTAAACTTTCATAATAAGTCATTTATTTTGTTTTATGAAGCTCATACATAGTTGGCATTAAAGGCAAAGAAAAAAAAATGAAAATGGAATGGGAGGTGGGTTGGTAACACGAGAATCTTATATTGTTCATTTTTATTGCTATGAAGAGCATTACTTAAAATATTCATACATCAACACCAAATGGTGAGGTGAAAAACGTAAAAAATACATTCATTTTCATTAGAAGCTCCAATTTTAAGTCCCTACTTTTATTTCCATTTCGAGTGCTACACAGCAGAAAAAAAAAATAAAATAAAATAATGTTTTATGTATGTGAATTATTGTGAGTTAAACAAAAAGCAGCGCTTGAGGAACAGAGTGAGAGACAATAATAAATTAGAAAGGAAGAGTGGAAAACCCTCAATATTAAAGCTTTTTTCAGTGTGTCAGACCCCCATTAAAAAATATTCTGTGGAGTATCAAAAATGTGAATTTGTATATTTTTCAAAAAATATTATTTATTTTGTGTTGTTTTGTTGAGGGGAAGATGTTGTTTGGGGATTAACAGAATTTATAAGAATTTTAATGGATTTTCAGATTATAAAGATTATACTTAAATTTGTTAGAAATGTTAAAATTCATTGATTAAACTTAAACTGTAATTTTTTTTAAAAAAAAAATAAAGTTCAAAGCTACTTCAAAACCATTCAATCTTCACCCCACAATTCTCCTTTTTTATTTAAACTTAACCTCACAAAAAAGCCTATTTCAATAGACACATGAAAAGGACAAACAGGTAAAAAGTAGAAAGTGATGGGAAGGGATCATGAGAACATTGACATTTATGAAAATAGAAAAAAAAAAATAAAAAAATTAAACCACATTGCATGTTTGTGGAAGATAAAAAGGAAAACTGTGACAACATAAAAGCACTTTAGCTTTTCAAAGCTTCTCTGCCATTCAATTTTTTGTAGTTTTTTATGAAAGGAGAAGTTGAAAAATGTTGTTCCTTAAATATTTTTTTTTGTGTTTGGGTGGATTTTGTGGTGGATTTTTTAAGGTTTTGAGACTAGAAAAATTTGTTGAGTTTTGATTTCAAAATTATTAATAAATTTTTAAATTCAGTTGTAATATTTCTTGGAATTTTGAAAAAAAAAATTATTTTTTATTTTGAAAAAAAAAAATATTTTTTATTTTGAAAAAAAAAGTTATTTTTTATTTTTTTAAAAAAAATTATTTTTTATTTAAAAAAAATATTAAATTTTCAAAATTTAAATTTTAAATTTGTAAAGTTCATTAATAAAAAAAATGTTTTTTAAAATTTAATCATACATATTGAATAACCTCACTGAAACCATCACAAAAAAAAAAAACCACAAAATCCATATATTTATTAATTCACAAACAAAAAGTTCAATCCACAACAACCTGAGTGTCTGTCTGAGTCGATTCGATAAAAAGCGCAAAAAAGTCTACAGAAATGCCTATTTATGGTTATTGTTTTTGTGTCGTCTGCAAACATTCGCGAATTTTCATTCTGAAATCCTCCTGTACAATATCAACAAACGTTAAACCGTTCTCAATGCGGTTGACTTTTTAGCCTCATCATATTTTCATTCTCTGTCCATTTTCATTCACACACGCACCCCTTTCCTTTATTATTAATATACGGAGTATAAAAAATTTAATTTTTATTGCTATGAATAACATTATGAATTTCGTATGTATGAACACTGCGGTAACTTTTGTGATATTTATGCGAAATATTTTGCCCCTCTTTTGATGCGCGCATTTAATTAAAGTCCTGATTTTTTTTTCACTCTGTTCCTTGTATCACAAGCTGAGCCGTTCTTTAGGTCAGATTCTTTTTTTCGTGAATAAATTTAATGGATTTTCTGTTATGGGGGAAAAAGATGAAAATTTGTGTTTCATAAAAATAAAATTTATATTTTTTTAGGGGGGATCATGAAAAGGGGCCAAAAAATAACATTTTTATTTTTGAAAATTTAATGAAATTTTCCTGTTTGATGTAATTAACATTTTAACTAAATGTGTGGATGAAAACTAAATTTGTTCTGACAATTTTCCATGAATTATGACATAATAGATAGGGAAATAACTGTAAAGGGTTATGATAATAGATAAGGTGGAGCAGTTGATGCTACAAAATGATAAAATTAATAAATATTCTCTATAATTTTTGTTAATTACTCTAAATTTCTTTTTCTATGTTATGACAATTTGTTTTCGGAGTGTCTTTTCGTTTATTTTGGCACGTATTTGCGAATTTGGGGTGTCAATAAAAATGGGAATAATATTGAATCACAGTATGAGGTTTCAGAGTCAAAGTACAAAATTTAAAAGCATCTAAATTTGATTTAAAAATTCAATAAAAAATATAACGTTCAATTTCAATTCAAATTTAAACTTAGCAAATTGATTTTTTCAGTCAATTATCATAACAACCCAACAACTTTACTCAACTTCCTTCAAATCACCTTCGAATTCCATCCAAGTTATAACTCAAAACTTTTGCACACTCAATTGCATCTTGGCACTTTTTTCTAGATTCTCCAAAAAAAAGATTTATGTTTCTACAAAAGCAGTTAACTAAATTTATTACTTTCTAGTTTGAATCTCAGCCCATTTGTAATCTCCTTGAACTTTTAATTTTATCGATCCAAAGCAGCCCTGAACTTTAGTTCAATTGCATTGCAGGCAAAATAAAAAGTCAGCATTGAAGTTAAACAATAAGAAACAGGACATAAACTCCACACTTTTGACTCCCTCACATTCAATGGTAATTATTTGCTCCTTTTAAAAATAATATTTTCCCATTTACTTTTTGAACCTAATAAATCATATTTTTAATTATGGCTATAAAAATTTAATTTTCTTCAAGACATAATAGTCCCATTTTTTTCAAGCAGTTTGAAGTTTTTTTTCTTGTTGTTGAAAATTTTTAAGGGAAAAATAACTTTTGTGATTAGCTGAGGGGTTGATTCATTGATAATGTCTAGAAGGAGAGACGGAACGATAGATAAGCTTTAAAGTCTATATAATTATGGACTAATATTTTGAATTTTTTATTGAATTGTTGATATGAAATTTGAAATTTATTGATGTGGACATCACTTCCTAACAACCCCCACAAAATAACAAAACAAAAGCGCATTCAAAAAAGTTTTTCAATAATTTTTTTTTATTTATTCGTTTCTCTCCGCTCGTTTGACCCTTTTTTCATGATTGCTTAAAACTTTTTCTTTTTCTTCTTCACAAAATTAAAAACAACAGAAAAAAAAAATTCTCATTACTACTCGAAATTATGCTTCAACATGTAGAAATCATCCCATTATTTTATTTTAATTTATCATTTTTACGACTCAAAAATTGGTTCAATTTATGAGATGAAATAACGATCCAAAGATGAGTAAGTGCTGCCTCACAAGCACACATATATACAGAACACGAAAAGAAGGGTCGGCACGCTAAAAAAAAGGTCTACTGAAAATTGAATGAAAGCTGAAGAATTTTCATCCCCCCAAAACATTTGGCAGAAAAAAAAAAATATCGATCCACATTAACATTTCAGTTTCACATTTCCTTCTAATGGTGCGTTCTTTATGGTTTTATGCCATTCAATTTTCTTTATTTCTCTCTCGGTGGCGGCCCCTCATATTCCATATCAAATAGAATATTCCAATTTCAAATTCTCCTTTCTGCTGTTTTGCACGATTTTTTTTATTTTTTTCTCTCATTCGTCTTCTTTTTTGGCGCAATTTTCAGAGTGAGAGGGGGTTGAGGTGTGTTATTTTTGATGGTAGTTTGTAAGGGTTGATGGTGGCAGTTTGTCTCAAAGACGTTAGGTTAAATAATTATATTTTCTTGGTTGACACTTAATACGTTATAATTTGACATATTTTGGTATTTAAACAACCTAAAAAATCATTCTATAAATCACATTTCACACTCAAAACTAACAATTTCACAAATAAAAACTCAAATGCACACAATTAAATAAAATTCGCCTTATCACATCACTTTCATATGTACAAAATATCCTCATCCTTCTCACGTCAAGTGAGGCAACGAAAATCAGCATAAAAAATTCTTTTCACTTGTGTGCTCTTGAAAAACACAAGCAAAAAATGAAGAAAACAAGTATAAAAGTCGTCATCGTCCTTACTCGAAGAAGAAAATTGTGAATCGAAATATATGTAAAAAAATAAATTCACAGATATGAGTGAAGAAAAGGAAGAAGAAACAGCAACAAAAAAAAAATTAATAGCTCCCATGAAACTTAAAGCACGCGACTCTTACGTAGGTCGAAGACCGATTGTGCTGGGGTATTATGTGCTTTTCCATAGGATATATATTTTGTAACTAATTTGAAAGTAATTTGACATGAAATAAGCGAATTAGAACTTAATTGGTGTACTTTTGAATTATTTTGTGTACCTCGATCCAAAATATATTTTTCTTTCCTTATAAACGTGCGAGAAAATTTTTGTTTTCATAAGAAAAGCAATTAAATTTACAAATTTTCTACGAGCAAAAAAAAGAAGACAAAACGCTCTTCCAATACCACCCACACTTTCAGCCTTAAACAAACAATTCAAAAGAAAAAAAAAATAAAATTCTAGAAAATGAAATGGAAAACAATTTTCTTTTGTTGAGGAAAAATTTTGCATGAAAATACAATAAATAAGCAAATGGACCGCAATAATCATTCAGATATTTGTTCAGATATGCTGGGGAGGACTTATAGCTAAAATCCCAAGTAAGTAATTTTGTGAGAACAGCAGAGATTAGTTGAAGATGGAAAACATTCTAAGCTCATTTTATTCTGTTCACTGACTTTATTTCTGGATAGATTTGATAATGAAGGCTTTTTGGTGGGGATATTGGAGGAATTTATGGAGTTTTGAGTCAATTTAATTGCTATTGAGCCTAGATTATTTCTTAAAGTCGTTATTTACTTCTGATGAATTTTTCAACCCTAAAATCCTAGTTCAAATCCTACAAATTCATAAATATCATCAAAAACCACACAATTTGCTCAACTCGACCCACAATCACCACAAAATTCCTTCTTAAACTTAAATTCAAATTTTTTTTCTCAATCTTCCTCCACATTCTTCAAAACTTTCCCTCACTCTTGCCATTTTCAATAAAATTAATCAAAATGGATGAGTCTACCAAGAGTGGAAAAGAAAAATTCATTGATGGCCGTCGATTTCGGCAAATTGATCGATTCAAGCCCATTTTTACTGTATTATTTATTCGAAACTTAGACAATAAAACTAAACATCTCCCCACCCACAATCTGTTTTCCATTTCTTTATTGTGTTGTTGGATGTTCATAGCTGTATATTTAGATTGAGAATTTATTCCTTTTATCGACTCGATAATTTATTTGATTTTTTTTTCTCACTAGTTTTTGTGTGTTTTGTTATTTGATTGGAAATGGTAAAAGAAAATGAAAAAGAATAAATATAATTTGGTAAGTTGTGGTTGTGGAGATGGAGGGTTGTTTGAAATGCTGAATAAAGTTTGGGTACTTTAGATGTTAGTCAATTGATGAAAGTAAAGAATTTGCAGTTTGGTATCTGCTTAAACCCAGAGCTCGAAGTCGATGAAATTTTGTATGGAGTTGAGTCGACTCGGAATCGACTCTACCATACAAATTTGACAAAAAATTTGAGTCGACTTCGAGCTCTGCTTAAACCTACATCCCAGTCCTACCCTTTACACTCAATTTTCTTCAACAATTCATTCGCATTTCATCCACAAAACCAGCAAAAAGGAAAAAAAAAATCCTTCTCAGCATTCCATCTCACCACAGTTCTTCCTTTCCATTTACTCACTCACTTCTTTATTGTTTAATTTTTCTCACTCATTCAACTTGCCAAAGCATTGTTATGTACAGCTCATTCTGACGTATAAAATAGTTAATGAAAAAAAAAGAAAAGAGAACTGGCGGAAGAAGAAGAAGAATAAAAGAAAAATGAAAAAAAAAATGTGGGGTGTCATGAAGGAGTTGCGAAAAAATCCCCGATTATACCACAATTGAAGAGGAACTTTTTTATATATGTATGTTGCCACTACCGCTCTCTGCTTTCTGTGGTCGTCTTTAATTTGTGCTTAAAAGATGGAGTAGGAAATATAATAATAAATAATGAAAAACTATATAGCAAAAATGAATTCATTGAATGAATGAGTTCAGTCAAGGGGGACAAATAAGGAAATGATTTTACTCAATTTTTCAAATTAGATGGAATTGAGGCTAGCGATGAAGCATAGCTTAGAATTTGTGAGCTATGGCACAAATACTTTGGAGGTTAAGTACGCAATTTGGGTTTTTGCAATCCTACTAGGATCAATTTTTGTGAGTAATTCCTTTGTTAAGTATTTAAAGTATAATTAAAAAGTTTTGACATTTTTGACAATTTCTTTCAATGTCCCTCATGAGTCATGACTAAGCTGCCATCCATCAAAAAAACTGAATACTTCATTACATAATTTAATCATAAAAAAATGCTCAGAAATTTTCACATTATATCCACAATATATGCCATATAGTTAAGAATGGAAGACATTAGCAATGAAAAGTCATACATATATAGCAAGCACAAAAAAAAGAATGAGAGAGGAAAACAAAGAAGAGGAAAGAAAAATTAATGTTGCAAGTCATAAGCAGTTATATCAACTTTCTCTCGTTGTTTCGTTTCATCCATTCATTGACTCGCTTAGTCACTTTTCTTTCCATTCTTGTGAATGAAAATTCATCCATGCAATGAACAGCACAAAAAAGGGGCAATGCTGATGGAATGAATCCTTCCTTAATTTTTGTTCATAAATTGACCGAGCATTAGTCGACTCACTTATTAATGTGCTTGACGCTTCGTCCTTATTTAATGTTTAACATTAAAAAGACTGAATGGAAGGAAGGAATAAGAAGTCTTTCTTTGCGTTTGGATGGAAGTCGGAAGAGCTATCAGAGCCACAACTGTCGCGTTGATAAATTTTTTTCAATGCTCTTTGTTGGGTTACTGAGGGATGGGAACAGGGGGAAAAGTACTTGTTGTAAAAAAATTTTAGTGTAAAAAAAGTGTAAATTTTACATCTTTTTACAGTTTTTTTACAGTTTTTTACAGTTTTTTACAGTTTTTTACAGTTTTTTACATCAAACTGTAAAATTTTACATAAACTTTTTCTTAAGAATAAAATTAAGATTAATGAGAGTTTTCTTCAGTTTTCTTATAGTTTTTCATTGCGATTAAGAAAATTTATGTAAAAAATCTTGAAAAAATCGCTTTTCCGATGAGTTTTTCATCCTAAATAAGAAAATGAACGCGAAAAATCACTTTTCTGAGGGGTTTTTCATCCCAACTAAGAAAATCAACGCGAAAAATCGCTTTTCCGAGGGATTTTTCATCCCAAATAAGAAGATCATCGCGAAAAATCGCTTTTCCGAGGGATTTTTCATCCCAAATAAGAAAATCAATGCGAAAAATCGCTTTTCCGAGGGGTTTTTCATCCCAAATAAGAAAATCATCGCGAAAAATGGATTTTCCGAGGGGTTTTTTATCCCAAATAAGAAAATCATCGCGAAAAATGGATTTTCCGAGGGGTTTTTCATACCAATTAAGAAAATCGAGGCGAAAAATGGCTTTTCCGATGGTTTTTTCATCCCAAATAAGAAAATCGATGCAAAAAATCGCCTTTCTACAGAATTTCTTATTTCAAAAAATAAAAAAGGAACGAAATTTTTTATGCCATTTTGGTGTAAAAGTGTAAAATTTTACGCCAAAAGTGTAAAATTTTACACTAAAACTGTAAAAAAAACTGTAAAAAACTGTAAAAAACTGTAAAAACTGTAAAAACTGTAAAAAACTGTAAAACGATGTAAAACTTTTACAACAAGTACTTTTCCCCCTGGATGGGAACTTTTAAAGTTTTGAAAATTTTGCATAATTAAAAATCTCTTGAAAATTTTCATACAAAAAAAAAATTCTTGAAAATGTTCATACGAAAAAATTTCTTGAAAATTTTCATACAAAAAATTTATCCCCAAGAATGTCCACCCCTAGTAGCATCTCTTTTCTTCTAATTTTATTTTATTTTTATTTTTTTGCTGCATTATAAGAAGGGAGAAAAATATTATGAATTAGTATCAAGATTTGATTTATGAATTTGACTCGGTCGAAGAAGCTTCAGCTGACAGCGATAAAACATTATGTTGCCTTGTGATAGACATAAATAAAAAATATATTATCTCGATGTTTGTGTCCATGAATGCGAAAGTGTTTATGGCTAGTAGCACCAAGAGAGAGAGAACAGAAAAAAATACATTTAAGCGATAGAACATAAAAGGGAGAAGAGACATCAACAGCAGTCGAGCAATTGTATCTACATTTATACAGATATATTTTTTTCCTCTCTATGGCCGGCTGCTTTTACTTTGATAACGTTAAAAATATTGTGAGGCTGTCTAATGGCATCACAATCGATATTTTGCCGAGTAGATTCTTTCTATATTTTTTTGTTCTATGCTTTTTCAGAGTCATGAAAAACTATCGAGTTTTTTTTTTCAGTTGAATTGTGTTTTGCAAATGGATATGAGGCAAATAAGTTGGGTGAGATGGTGATGTTGTTGGATACATTTAAGGTTTAGAGCGCATTTTCTGGAATTATTTATATCTGTTTCTGAAATTTTTAAATTTTTGCTTGAACTTTATTTTTTAAAAATTGCAGAACTTATCGACAAACTGCTATCATTGATCAATTTCCATTATCACCATACAAAATTCAGCTCACAATATTTTATTTTTTTTTTTCATCTCGACAACACATGAAAAACATTTCCAATAAATTGTACCCTTCTTCTTCTTTTTTTAAATGGACATTCATGTACTCATCAGAGGGACCCAAGTACAAACACACACACACACACAAAAAAAAATTATGTATAAATGAAATTCGATTTATATTTTTTTCATGTCCTGCATGTGTACACAAATATAACGATAGTTTATCCCTTTTTTGTAGGTTAAATGGTTGGTAAGAGAAAATTAAAATCCATGTTCTTCATGTTCCTCATCCACATCTTTTTATTATTTTTTAACAATTTTTTTTTTCTCTCTTTTGACTCTCCAATTATTATTTTATAGCAAAAAGTTTTCCTACATGACTAAAATAGTTTTCATTTTCATCATATTGGGTACACATATAGAGCTTTAAATAATGGCTATTTGTGGTGGCATGGAATGGATATTGAGTCATGTTCAAAGAACTTTTTTTTTGCGAATCTACTCTGAACAAGTGTTTTGACAAAAAAATTTTATTTGTCATTTAATATAAATTTCAATCAACAACAGAAGTTATGAAGGATGAAGCAATAAAAAAAAGTTTTTATAAAAATTTATGATGACATTTTTGCAGCGTGTAGTGATCATGAGGAGATACTAGGGAATGAAACTTGATGATTTTGTAGTATTAAATGATTTAAGATAGTTGTGAAATGTAAAAGGTTGTCAATGATTTAACATGCTATATTTATTGGTGAGTTTTGAAATGTTTTGAGTTATTTTTCAGAATCGCTCAATTAGTATCCATATTTTTCAATTCTAAGGATCTAATAGCGACAAATATGATATACTTAATGAAATTAGCTGATTGTAATGATAAAACAACCAACACTAAAGCTTCAAAAGCTTCATTGCAAGTAAATCCCCTAAGAATCCCAACTCACATCCAAAAGTCACCATTCCCAGCCACCCACCACCTCAATCATCTCACTTCCAACACGTAAACCAGACAAACATGAGAGATGAAGTTAATTGTGTCAGAATAAAAATTACTTTATCCTCTGCATGTGCGTATATAAAAAAACTCCATACATGCAACAAAATAAATGAAAAATTTATTAAAATAAAAATGTATTTTTTTACAACTTTTTTTTTCACAATTGCCGTCAATTAAAAAAAAAACTCTTACTGCCAATTTATGTGCCATGAGATCATAAAATGAAAAAATGTGAATTTTTTTTTGTGCTGCGCTAATGGAATTAAAAACGCATGCTCGACTAATGTGAAGGAAAAAAAGAGAAATGTTTACCGTTGAAATTTAGCTCAATCAATTAAAATCACTAGACGTGAACCATTTAAATAAATTTCCGTCAGCACGATTGAGGTGATCGAACTCGTCAAAAAAAAAAAATTAAAATGAAAATTCTTATCCTGTGAAAACAGAGAGTATGTCTCTGTACAAAGTTATAAATGCATTCATAATTAATGTAGAAAGGTCATAAAGCATATTATTCATGTAAATATTAAACATCTTAATTAACAAATACACGTCTATACAATTTCATTCATTCCTCAATCTCATGCATGAAAATTTAATTAAGGGAAAATTCCCGATAATCAATCATAATTATTCAGTATTGGACGTTTTCATGTCTGCTTCATTTAATCAACATTTTGGAAAATTTTCCTCTAGATATGCATCTATCATCATACATATTGTATTATATCACTCCAATTTAGGGAGCTTTTGGACATATGTGTGTGTACTTAGTGAGAAAAATAATAACATAAAGTATTAAAATGAGAAAAAAGGTTAAATACTTTTATTTATTATTCATTATCCACTTATTTTCTGTTTATGTAAGTTCTAGCATGCGATGTGGGGATGTGGATTTGCAGTGAATGTTTTGAAACTGAAGGTAAATTTATAATAATTTTTATTTAAAAATTTTAAGAATTAAAGAGGATATTTTGAATAAAATAATCAAAAATAGCTTAAAATAGCAATCCAACCCCTTATCAACATTTTTGACTCAAATTCACTCCAAAAAATCCAAACTCTAATTTTTTTCAAACTCATAACCAGCAACCCATTCAATTACCCCCACCAATCCAATCAAACTACAAAAAGTTTATTTAATATTACTTTCACATAAAAGTAAACACACACTCTATGTTTTGTGACTGATTGCCTTATTTTAAATGCAAAAGTGAGCTCGAGAAACATTTTTCTTTTGGATGGAGACCGAAAATCATATAAATTAGGGTTCTATGATGTTCACTTCATACACATCAAACCTTAAAATTATTCTATCATGAAAATATTTTTCCTGTCTACATACAATTATTTGTGTATATTGTGAATGTTATTCTCGTTATTTAAAAAGCCAACAATTAGACTATAATGACCATAATATTTTTTTTGAAAGTCTTGTTCATTAGCAATTGCTTTGTTTACAATTTTGAAGTGTCTGGTTGGGGTGGAGAGATGAGCATGTTAATATCAAAGGATTTTGGTTGTTGATTTATTAATTATTTAATTGGTTTTTGATAGGAAATTTTGTATTAAAATATTTTCATCAATTTAAAATTTTAAATGGATTTAAAATTGGTCATTTTTTGAAAAAATTTCAAATTTTGAACTTTTTTGAAAAATTTTGACAATTTTTAAAAATGCTTCAATTTTTCTATTTAAAACGTTAATATTTTATAAAAAAAAAAATCAAATCATTAAATTTTCATCAATTAAAAAAATTTTATAATTATTATGATAAAAGCTAAAAAGTTCATAAATTAAATGAGATTTAAAATTTAACTTCCTGACTGAAACTTCCCCTTAAAAAATGTCTAAAAGCGAACATCCTTCCCCAACCCACTTAAAAACGGCTCCTTTCTACCATGAAAATTTTCATACATATTTCGATGTCATGATTGTTAAGTAATTTCATATCCATAAAGTATAATTTTCATATACACACATATATACACGCATTCGAGCGTTTATTGCTCATAAATAATTTAAAATATTTTTTTTTTTTTCGGATGGAGGATGAACTGGGGTAATTGAATTTTATTATCATTTATTTTTGCTTCGGTTTGCAGAACATATGCAATTTTTTCTTCCCTTTTTTTATTGGCATTAAATTATGATTTAGAAATTCACATAAATTTTTATATTGAGAAAATAAAAATTGACCAATTGGCATAGTTTTTGTTTTGCAAAAGGTACAAAAAAAAATGTCTGACCTAAAAAAATTTCAATTAAATTCCTTATTTATTATTTATTTACCTCCCGTCCAACTTTTTCCCCAAAAAAATATGTCCTGAATTTTGTGATTGAAATAACAAAGACAAATTGAAATTGTTTTCATTCCCCTCAATCGTAATTAACTTCTCCGTCTCCCTTTTATTCCATTGTACACTCGAATGTGCTCAAGTATCCATCAATTATTAAAGTCTATTACGTTTTTGTGAATTTATTACGTTTTGTGTTTTCATAAAAATAAATCAAATTTTATTGCTGAGATACGTAATTATTCACCGTACACAGACAAACTGATTAAAAATTTCTGTTTTGCTTTCGTTTTATCAGCAAAAAAAAAAATAAATAAATATTTTCTGTTGAGAATTTCAAGATTTATTTCACAAAAAAAAAGATACGTATAAAAATTCTTCTTCAGCATCTTTATGTTTAGTTATTTTTGCGATCTCAATAATGCGATAACAATGTAACCACAGTCTGTCTGATGTTATAATTTTTGTGCTTTTTCAAGCGAAATATAAACAGATTTCTTAACTCTATAAGTAGACAGATAATGGGAGGAAAAAAATATTTTTTTCCAAGTTAAATTCTGTTGTGTATTTGTATAATAATAATAACTCTCTTTGGTATTTACTTGGGATGGTCAAGGGATGGTGACTTTGAGGGTTGGAATTAGAGATTCAAAATTGTTAATTCTTCATCATTATTTGCCCTTAAATTAAATTATAAAGATTACTTAGGATTTAAACTAAAAGAATTGCAAATTTCTACTCAAATCGCTTCAAAATTTAGCATCCCCAGTGCTTGAACTCCCAATATTTCTTTCAACTATTATCCTTAAAACTCAACTTAATAGAAATATTTTGAGCAAAAAAAATTCCTTCATGTGTTTAAAACATCTTGAACCAACGAGTGTTCTTGAGTTCGTCTCAAAATTTCAGTGTCTCCTTATAAACTGTGATGAAAATAAATATGAAATGTGAAATTCAATAGAATTGTTTATTCATTTTTATGTTATATAAATAAATAATTAATAAATTTCTTTAGAATTCTGTGATTTTATTTTTTTTGTTTCCAACGAAGCAGTAAAAAAGCTTGAAGGAAAATTTGCTTTCATTTATGCTTGAAGAGAATGAAGCTCACGATAAGAAAATTTTTTGAAGGTTTTAAATGGAAATAATTGAGTAGAAAATTTTTGTTTTAAATAAAAAAATTGTTTATGAGATTTTGAGAAAAGTTTTTATAGATTTGTGACTTTTTTGATGGATAATTGAGAGCTTTTTGAAGGTGATAATGGGTATTTGATATTGATTGACGTTGAAGCTTGAATGACAGATTTTTTGGTGGTTGTTATTGATTTAAATGACATTAGATCTTTATTCAAAAAGTAATAGAAAATTAACTAGGAATATCATTCATTTCGAAATTTTCAGACATTTTTTGGAATTGTATTGTATTGTATTGTATTTATTAAGACCTTACTGGTCGTTCAATCAAGCAACAAGACAAATTAGTAGTTAACAATTTTCACATAAAAATTTGATACACGTACATTCATTAAAGTTAAATTTCATTTACTTTACCGTCAAAATTCTCCAACTCTCCCTCAAATCATCTCAAAATGCGCTCAAACCTACGCAATCTTATTACCATAGCACACGTCCACCAGAACCCCCTCCCATAACCATCCACAATCAAATTCCATTTAATTCTATTTTGTTATGAATTCTTATTATTTTTTTTTCATCCTACATTCCTCAATTCCATTTTGTTACAATAATTCTTTTCTTCTTCAATTGATATGATTGTATATGAAAGACTTATTTTCTTATTCATCCTTAACAAAAAAAAAGAGATATTTTGTGATTCTACCATCCTATTTATAACATCTACGTCTTATTTCTTCATTTCTTCGCTACTTCATCAATTATTATTTTTCTTTCTTCTTATTTCCTTCATTTTCCTCTCGTTTCTCTCTTCTTCCCCAAAACTATACACGAGAAAATCTGCTTTTAAAATTTCGCATTCATTTCATTTGAATAAATTCGCATTGTTCGAATTCAGTGGGTTTGAAAAGAGAGAAAAAAAGGAACATGAAGTGAAAAAAAAAAAAATTGAAAATTTTTCTTCATTCATCTCTTTTTTATAAAAAAAAGGAAGAAGCTCAAGAATAGAGCAAAAAAGTGATTTTTGCACGGCATGGAATTTTTTAGCGGATTTAATTCATCTGGAAGGATGCGATAGAATCATTCAATTTGGATGAATTACTATGTGAATGTTGGTTTGGATGATTGGAAAACATGCTGAGTTGGTGAGAGTGGATTTTAATGATCAGAATGAGCAATTATTGAGGATCTATTGTCATTAAAGGTTTTTACCAAATTCATTTTTTTAAAAACTCAAAACTTTAATAATAAATAAATATTTTTAGAAAATTTTTAGTCAAAATTTCAGAGTTAGGTGACTTTTAAGCATGAATAATTTGATTGATCCCAAATTTTGGTTTGGATCTGAAAAAGTCCTTTCACCTCCCTCCCCCTGAACCATTTCACATAAAATGGTTTTCTTTATACCTTAAATTCACAACTAAATTCACCTAAAAATTTCTCCTCTAGTTCGTTTCCATGAAGCCATGTCTCCTTCATTTAAAAACCGTCCAATCTAATTTTACCGCAACAAAAATTGCACTACCTTCAGCCTCAGCCACAGCCACATAGCTGTAAATCCAATGCCAAAAGACAGTTACTAACAAAAATCATAAATCGTAAATAGAGCTTCGGATCGACATCCGGTGATTTTCCGATGCTTTCAACCACCATCAAAAAAGGTCTTTCCGGATTTGGCGATTTTATTTTTGTTCATGTGTCTTGTGCAGCGATGACTTGTTTAAAGGATATTCAGTAGATTTTTCAACAGACTATACAAAACAGTATAAATGCGCTTTTAATTTTGATCAACATTTAATTTTTTGTACGCAAAGAAATTTATTGAATTTAAATGGCAGCAAAAAAAAAGGGAAGAAGAGATTATTAATTTTTATTCATCTCCCGCGTAAGGATATTGAACGTGTATTTATGTGTGCTTTAATCTTCATCGGATTTCATGCATTTTTTTCTACCTAAGCAATTCCTTTTTATTTCAAGTGGAAATTTTTGATTGAATTTCCTTTCAATAGAAAAGAATTTTTCATCCTTAAATTGATTTTTTTTTCAATGGATTGCATGCTGATCGGCTTTAAAATTCTGCGAATATTAAATGGGGTCATTATTAAGTTATGCATGATTTTAAAGTTATATTTTACTTAAAAAAAATCAATCAAAACGTAAAAAATAAAGAAAGTTACTAGAAATTTCAAAAATCTCATTGACGTAATATTTTAACGACCCCCCAAAAAACCATTCTAAAATTAAAATTTCCAATTTTATTCTCCTTAAAAAAATCTCTCATTTATTTTATGCCATTCTAAGCAATAATCGTAAATTGTCAAATGATGTGACTGAGCACATAACTGCATGACGAACATGATGTGGATGTATACAACCCTTACGAAAAATATGCAGAAAATGTAATTATTTGTGAAAATGGAGATGAGGGAGACATTTATTCGCTTTGATATAATTAAGACATAAGACGCAATTAAATGCTTTTTTGGAGTGGATTTTTGAATAAGGATGAATAAGTAGGGTGGTGTGATGTGGGAATGACTGGATGTCAAGTGGAAGAAAATTTTGAGAATTTTGGGATGTGTTGAGGTGGAATTAGATGTGATTTTTATAAAGGTTAATGGATGAGATGTTCAGGGTGATGTTATAACCATTAATGAACATTTTAACTTCATTAATATTTGAGAGTTTCTCAAAAATATAGAAATTTTATAAAAATCTGTTGAAAATTCCTTCAAAATTACCCTCAAAGAATCATACAAAAAATATCAAAAGAAAGCAATCCTGCTGCTCAGATCACGATAGAAAGCAATTGTAATAAATGCATGATATATTTAATTACCATATTTTAATGCGTTTATGGTTAGATGATTTTATTGCATATCGCTGTGGTAATGTTTCGAATTTTTATGAGCTGCTAGAACATTTTTTTTTTATTTTATTTTATTTTATGAAATTGAATTTTTCCCTTTCCTGAAGAAAGAAGAAGCAAAAAAGGGGCGAGAATCGAAAGGCAACAAAAGAAATAAAATTTTATTTACACAGGGGTTCGGGGTTGGGATTTCTTTTAAGATCCTCTTTCTTCTATTACGCGCTTAATGACGCGCCAATAATAATTTTTTTTATGAAATTTTCTTCTTGCTGCTTTTATGGATCAAAAGTTATTAAAATTCTGCCAAGCCTCAAAATGCGATAAACTTTAACTCACTTATACTAAAGTAGATAAGGAAATTATTATTTTTTCTCGGGAATTTGAATTTTGTTTTTTCAAGCATTTGCGCAATGTTTTTGTGTGTGTTCGATTTTATAAAAAATTTAACAGGAAAATGTTATTTGGTGTATGCGATGGGGGTGAAAAGTTGGTATATTGATGAAGGTGCAATTCTATGTGGATTCTATAATTGATTCTAATTTCACAATAGTTTTTGATACGTAGTTATGAGTTAAAAGAAATGAAAAATTTCATTCAAAGTTTAAAAAATTAATTTAAATTATATTGAAAAAATCAACAAATTATTCCATAAAATATCTACAAAATACAAAGTAATTCAACAAATATTAAAGTTCGGAGTTCAAATCTCAAAATTCACATAAATTAATTTATGAAATTTTTCCAAATTTATTATGTTTTTTTTTTTTTTATTTCAAAAAATTTCCTTCATTATAAATAATTTTTTCACAATTATTTTCCATCGAGGGTTGCATTTTAACGACTCCGAACATGCAAAGGCGATGAGTGTTCGAACGTCAATAAAAAATAGAAGTCACAAATTCCCATTCCACAGGCACACAATGCGTGTCTTAATGTCATTGTATGCAATAGAATTTGATATGATTAGACATGGACGTAAAGATATAATACAATATAAGGAGATGTAATAAATACGCTATGTACAATTACCCAGAAGATCATTTTTTTATTCGAATAATCACAATCCGGTTTTTTATTTTATTTTTTTTTCCTTCCACCCCACCTCCTTTAAATTCACATTATTGTATTGCATTTGTGCCCACCCCTCTGCACTTTTATCGTTCATTGTATTTTTTAAGATAAATCTTGTTTTTCTTTTTCTCTCATTTTATTCATTATTGCTTTTTCAATCTCTTCACAGTTGGCGTTGAATCGACATAATATCGGGATTATAAAGTATGTTGCAAAGTGCACTCAAATGTTAGTTTTAGCTGTGTTGTTTTTTTTCTTGATAGACAGAGAGGGGTTGGAAAAATGAATAAAATTATGCGAGAATTAATGATGTTGCGCTTTTGAGCAAAGGATTTTTTTTTTTGGAGAAAAGTTCAGTTAAATATGTTTGAGATTTAATATTGGAAATTATTAAAATTACTTTAAATAGAAATCTGGGCTTTAAGAAATTTTAATAAAATTTTTTGAAATTCTAAGGTTCGAATCCTTGTTAAATTAAAATTTAAAAAATTTATATCTTCATTGTCTCTTTTTTTTTTAATTAGAAATTTATCTTTTTTAAGTTCTCAATTTTTAATTCCTCAAATTTTTTTTAACTTCACTTTTCAAAACATACAAAAACCTCCTCACAAAAGCGACAAAACATCCCTAGCACTAAAAATTAGAAACATGAAAAATTGTTTTTGAATGCAAATATTCATTATGCAATCCACTGATTAAAGCATGTGTATCTACATTGCTTGCTTACTTCCAATTCTCATTTGACTAAGTAACAAACGGGGAGAAATTATACGAAAATTGAGTAAAAAGGAAGGGTAGGAAAATCTAATTATCTAAAGGGTCAATTGATAAGCTGTAGAGTGAATAACATTTTTTATCCGATTTATAGCATTGAATGCTGCTTGTTGTTCATGTATGTGATGAGTTTTTGTTGAGTTATAGGATGAGAGCAGAATGTTAGAATTTTTTAAGAAATTTTTCATTTTTTACAGCTTTTATAAAAAAAACTAAATTTTATTTTAGAAATTTTTCAAAAAAAGTTGATTTTTAGAATTTTCTTGAATTTTTTTTAAAAAACCCGAATAGCACAACGGCACCGCTACGTCGCCGTCACGTCGCCAATTTTCCGGCTCGCCGCATTTCGCACAAAAGTGGAACTTTATCGGACGTCAAGTCGCCGCCACGTCGACGAAACGGCAATTTTTACGGCGCGCCGATCTGTGCTATACGGGAAATATTTTGTTTTTGGAAATTTTCATTTACGTCATGCACGTTATGAAGAAAGTATTACAAAACACACACATATCTACCATCCAAACCCCTATAAATTTATCCAACATACAATTTTAAATAAAATCTCATTAAGATCGTGTGGACCTTATAATCTATAATCCTATACTGACCATATTAAACAAGCCTTTTATTTTCGAAACTATCATAAATATCCATGATTATAGGGGTTGTTTTTAGACATATATCATGTATGATACAAAAAAAAATTATTTAAATTTTATGAAATGTTTATGAGCACACAAATATTCCAATTTTATAATTTTAATTCCAAATATGATTATCATTCTCTAATAAAACTTTTCATATATGTTTTGCATATTAGAGTTTCTTTTTTTATCATCACATCTACATGCTCAGTAAAGAAAGATTGTTTAGTGCCATAATGAACTAAATTTTTATTCTTTATTTGCACACATTTCAGTGATGTTAGTAATAAATTTTCAGTTTTTACTTTTCTTCGTGCTTGTTATGAATTTTAAATATATGTACAGAATTAAAAGAAAAAAAAGAGTCGGAAGAGAGAAAGGAAGGCAGCATTGCAGGATGAAGAAGAAATCATGATAAAAAAAAATGTATGTAGGTGGATTTTTTTGGGGCGTTAGTTCAGATTTTCTTTTTTTGCCTTTACAAGGTTGTTTGTATATTTTTTTGTGGATATTGAATATAAATTTTGTGAGGAAATTGAATTAGTGTTTGGAGTTAGTTGAAGTTTTGATGAGACAGCTTTTAAATTCTTTGAAATATTACTTAAGTAAGTTCATTATAAATTTTTGATGTAAAAATTTTATTTGAAGTCATTTCAGCCTTAAGAAAGTGCAAAATCTCAAAATATAAAATTTCTAAGAATTAAAATTGCATAATCAAATGCAAATAAAGATAATGAGCATATTCAATATTCTGAGAATAATTTGCAAACAGATTTATAGAAGGTTTCAATTTGCAATTAAATTTATTTTTAAGAGCTTCCACGAAACATTTGCATTTAATTTGATATTCAAAAACCATTTAATTATCATGTTCAGGTGAACGTATCGAGACCTTCGAGTAAATTCAGGTCAGTTTTGCATGAAAATGTCCTTGTGGGAAACGATAAAATTACAAAATTTTGCATTCGAAAAATGGATTATTAGACTTTTTGCAAAGGTAAAATTTATTTTATTAATTTTTTTTTTTTGATCATTTTACATAATTTTTGTAAAGAGTTAGATAAGCTAAAAATAAAATGTTTATCTTCTTTAAAGAATCATACCCATGTAACCAAAATAGTCCTTACGTATTCCATTGACCTTCCTTAAGAATATAAATGGAATACATTAGGTCGATTTTGGTTACTACGGTATAAGGGGCCGTTTACTTATGACGTCCATCAAAAACTTGGATTTTTAAACCCTCTCACCTCCCTTTGTCAAAAAATCTACATACAAAAAAAATTCTATTGTTTAAAACTGTCTCACAGTCTCATACTCCCCCCTCCCTTAAAATTGAACATCATAAGTGAACGAATCATTCAAAAAGTTCTTTAAAAACAAAACTTTGGCTGACATCATTTAAGAATTTCCCCTTTAAGGTGAAGAAGGATGTCATACAGATACAAAACTAGATAATCAGCCTTAATTATATTCTAATATTTATTAACAAAATCATCCCCATCGGATGTAATTCTACCAAAACATTCATATACACACACGTATCAAATGCTAACGTCCATTCCACCTATTTTAATGAAATACATGTTCGAAAAAAAGTCAACTCATTATATGAGTCGTAAATTATGATATTTAATATTTATGTTACTAAACCAGGACAAAAACTTTTTTTTTTGAAAAGTGACCCCATGCTGTTACAAAGAAGGGGTGTATTTAAAGGGATTCATTTTTGACTTGTCAAAACCAGAAATTTTTTTGTTAATGAAATTAAGTTATTAAATATTTTTTGGGAATTTTTATTATTATCATTATTATTATTTCCAGAATTTTTGTTTAATTTCATCATGTAGAGTTGTCAAAAAATTTTAAGATAATTTCTTGTTTGAAAGGAAAATTATTTTCTTTAATTTCTCAAAAAATTCAATAAAAATATCAAATAAATTTATCCCAAAAATATTAGTTTTTTTTGCATTTTTGAAAAATTAGTCAAGAACTATTTTTTAATATTTTTGTTAAATTTCAAAATTTATTTAATTCCTCAACAAAAAAAATGTTAAAGTTTTCAATGGAATTGATTAAAACCCATCAAATCTCCAAAACAGCCATCACATCGACACTATCATTTGCTAAAACCTTCCAGCAAAAAAAAAAAAGTTGAATGCCCTGCAATCCTTCAAAATAAAGGCACACGATAATAAAATGATGAAGAAAAAAACCCCAAAAAAAACCGAACAAAAAGAGAAACTACACAAAAACACATAGCAAAACGCGTTGAAACAACATTCCGACATAAATGTTGAGCAGTAGCATAAATTTCCTCTGATTGTGTTTGTTAAGGAACAGAACAGAGAAAAAAAAGAATTTTGTACAAGGCAGCACATTGAGAATAAGTAAGAGCAGCACACCATTTTTCACATATATATTAATAGGGGAGAAAAAATTGTGAGAGAAAATTGAGTTCGAGAGAGTAAAAATATTGATTTTTTTATGTTCAATGTTTCTCTCATGTGCAACATAAAAAGGCCAATGTTTTATGTTTTGGAAGCTGAGAGCACTTCATTTGTATGCATGTCCACACACACACACACACACACACAAATACAAATTTATATAAATCGTATGTAGTCGTTCATGTTGTGTTTTTATCGATTTTACTTTCAAATTTATGTTTCATGTTTTATTTTTTTTTATTTTATTTTGAAAACTTCTTTTCATTCTAGTCCTACTAAGGAAGTATCGCTTATCATCTCTTCTTTAACTTCTTCCAAATCATTCATTTCATTATTGATGTGCCATGTCATGCTACTAGAATAATGCATGATTATTTTATTTTATGGTAAACAAGGCGATAATTAATTAGAATTAAAGTCAAAAGTTTTTTTTTTTTTTTTTTGTAATATAAAATTTGGATTTTTTGAGGCGTGGGTTTTTAGCGGATGCGGGAGAATTTTGTTGTTTAAGGAATTAAAAGAAGTTTTTTTTAATTTTTATTGACGGATTAATCAAATTTCCTTTGTTAAATAAGGAATTTTTGTCGTTAATTGTTGAGGGCGTCATGGTAATTAAATGGAGGTTTTGTGAGGAATTTTTTTCGTTACTTTTTGTGTGAGTTTTGACGTCTTTAAATATTTAATTAAGGAGCCTTAGTGATTAAATGTTTTTTTTATAAAACTTTGAATTTTTTTTATTTTTAGTCAATTTTTAGAATTTTTCATTAATTTTTTGCAGAGTTGACAAAAAAATTGGTATCCGTTCTGCATCCAACACCAAAAACAGCCAAATCCAAATTGAACGATTCCAACTCTGATTTTTAAACCCCAAAAATTTTGTTTTCACGCCTCTGTCAACTTCTACAGTTTCACTACTAATCAAATATAATCAAGTTTTTTAAAATTAAAAAAATATTTACATAAATTTCACATAAATCCAGCATCTTTCCTTCCCAAATCCTTAGCAGCAAAAAATTTCTTAAACTTAAAATTTACATCCGACATTACTATTTCTATTCCTATCATCACAAAAAATTCCAATTAATCTTCATCAATTGATTGAATTTGCCGAAAAAAAAAAAAACTTTTCACTAAATTTTCCATTCCTCAATGCTAAATAATTCCTCCCTTAAATTCAACAAAAAACAGAACCGAAAACTTTATCAACACAAAAAAAAATTTAAATTTTTCAAAAAAATAATTACAATCGATTATTCAAGCTCATTGTTCCATTTCGCTTCTTCAACTTTTTCTTCTTTTTCAAAAAAAAACGCCAGAACCATCATGAATACATTTATTAAAATTCATTTAAAAAATTCCATACACCTTGCCAGCTAGAAAAAGAAGACAAATTCCACATCCACATCACTTCTCTTGTCTTATCTTTTTCAAGACATTATAAATGTTAATTATTTCGTAATAATTTTTTCGCACATTTGTAGGGAATTAACAGCTGCAAAGTAACTGATGGAAGAATTTCTTCCAACTCAGTTAAATTTTGAGGATAAACAGAATGAAGATAGGCACAAGGAAAATAAGAAGTAGAAGAAAAATTGCGTAAGAAGGGAGAAGAAAATTAACATAAACACTACATAGTCTGGGATATCAAGATTAAATGGATGGAGGCAAAAAAAAAATAATTAAGACACTGAAATGATTATGACAGATGGAAATAGAGTCCTGGCAGTCAAAACTCATTCAGTCATAAAACATTTCTATTTGCTCATGACAAACCCCCATGCAGTCATAATCGTCACACTTCTTTTTTTCTTTCCCTTCTTTCTTGTTAATAGCTCTAGTTGAAAATATATATATACGAAGTGTAAATCATTTATAAGAAAAATTATAAACCGCCGTCGATAAAAACCTCTGATCTACTCGTTCATTAATCTTCTACAGAAATTTTGTTTTTTTTTTTGTTCTTTTCTTCTTTTTTATTATATTTCATGTTGTTGTTCATTTGTGGATGCATGTGTCATTGTTTAGTCCTCAAAGTTGTAGAATTCTAACATCATTCGTCAAATGATGGAAGAAAATGGAATGGAAGTGATAGGGATGTAGTTTGGGACTTGATAAATGATGAGTCAAAGCGCATTTTAGGATAATCAATCTAACTATTTAGTAAGAACATTACAGCTACCAAAAATTGATCTGTGATAAGAATCGAAACCAGAGGCGTAGCCAGGGAGGGTCTCAGGGTTTTAACCCCCTTTCAGAAAAACTTCTTCAATTTGCTAAGGTTTTTCGAGAAAAAAATCCCTAACCCTCCCGCCTTCTAAAATTTTCATTCCATACAAAAAACTTTCAAACCCCCCTCGAAAAATTTCTGGCTATGCCCCTGATCAAACTTATATCTTCACTAAAAATAGGTAAATTTGACTTTATTCAAGTTTTATCGAGGTTTTTGGCTATATTTTCTTAACAATTCAGTATTTTAGGATAAATTATCTATCGTATGGTCAGATAGTTTTTAAGCAGGTAAGGGCTTCAAAATTTTTCAAGTCAAACATAAAAAAATCATATTAAACGCGCAACGAGAATTTCTAGGGGAATAGAAAGTCCAAAAATTTGTTTTTTTTTTTTTGCGTAACGCACCAATTGAATGACCCCTTATCAGACTTCTCACAAAAATAATTACATCCTGCAAAAATCTTATAAATTGCACATTCCATTCACCCTACAACAGCCAGTCATCTACCTAATCCCGCTATTTTCATCATTCAACCAAAAATTGAACAATTCAAGACCCTTCTGTAGTTGCAATCATGCAAGTCCCCTTACAAAAAGAAAATCTTACTCAATTGTATTTTCAAAATGAGAAGGAAATAAATGTTGACAAAATTTGAAAAATAGAATCGAAATTGAAAGATAAATTAATCATTTCATCTGTCAATTGTAAGTACGTTTTACGATATTTGAACATGGAGATGATAGCACCAAAAAAAAATTGTAAGAAAATTGTCCCATGGGATAGTAAATAAGAATCGCATTATTTCGATCTCGACTTGCTTTATTTAGTTGGCAGTCATTGATACAGTACTTTTTAGGGGTCATGTGGATGTTGAGGAATAGCTAAAAATTCAAAAATTCATGATTTTTACCAAACTTTGAAATAAAATTTCCAAAAAATTAATTCAAAATTTGTGAACCCCTCCATACTCCTGAATATCACATCATTCACGTACAACCCCAACCAAAAGATTCCATTGAGATATAAAAAGTCGGCAAACTGTCGATTAAATAAATTACATTCAATTCCTTTCATTCCTTTCTCTCTGCATTCATACACAATAAACAAAAAAATAAGAAAGAAAATTGAACAATCGACAAAAATATTTTTGTGAATCGCATGGAGGTCGTCAAAGTTCAGCATCTTAATATGCGTTTTGTGTCTCAATATATTTTATTCCATAGCCTTAACCCCTTTTCTTTTCTTTATGCTTGCTTTCTTATCGCTTCGCTTTATGGATTTTTATTGTGATGTCATTTAAATTCATCGCGAAAATAGAAAAAAAATATTGCAAACATGTTTTGTATTAAATTTCAGTCAAAAAATTTATTTTCCGTCCTTTTATGTCATCTCATAAGTCAATGCGAATTTCTTTTATTTATGTCTCTGTTTTATTGTTTTCCTTTTTATCTCTTTTTATTGTAAGAATATTTATGATATGCCTTAATTCGATTTGGTTTGGATGAATGGCTGGGCTATGGATAGGTTGGGTTGCTTAATGGATGGTTAAGGAAATTGCTGATTAAGAGATGATTATTTATTTTGGAGATTAATTGAAAATGAAGCGAAATTCAGGAATACTTTACAGGAAATTTAAAATTTTGAAAAAATTTTCACCTAAATTTGTCAATTGATTGACTGGCTATTTAAAATATTACTTTGGATCAAAATTTCAACATCAACCTGAACTTTAAATCGGAAATAAAATCTTAAGACATTTAAAATAATTTTTTCAATGCTCTACGTCTTCATTATTAATTCAACTTTTGTACTCACTCAATGTCTTCAAAACGTCATCAAAACTTGCTTACAATCTTAATTTTTTGAGCCGGAAATTGATAAAATCTTGTCATTTAGAATTTTTCAGAAGTTTTTAACGTCACACTTTTAAAATTTTTAATTTTACTATGACAACTGTGATTAAAATTTGTTGACAGTTTACTATGACTTTTTTTGAAAAATTAAATCTTGAAGAAAATTTCAAAAATCCTAAAATATTTCCATTTCCTCTAAAATTGCTCAACATACCTCAAAATTTTCCTTCCTGAGTCAAACCTTAACATTAATAAATTTAATAATCCCTTATAAAAACAAATTTACTCGAAAATTTCATCATTAACCTCAATAAACCCTTTTTCGAAAAAAATCCTTAAAATTGCGTCAAAGCCACAAACTTCCTCAAAACTCATCTTAACATTATTATTACCAATTGAAATTCAGATGACGATATTTTCATGACATAAATAAATGTATCTAAGAGAAAAAGTAAGAGTAAAAGCTGAAATAAAAACGCATACACACGCATGTACATCTACATAAAAATATATTATTTAATTTAATCAAAAGCGAGTGCAAATGAGACATCCAACACACATACATAATGTGTACAATAGTAAGTTTTACTGCCGTCTTTTTTTTTTGAAGGAATATTATTTCATAATAAAATATGTCAAGTCGACAATATCATACGCACATGTGTTTATTCCATTTTACATCCCCCTTTTTATTCCTTTAAATATACATATATAAATATATGTGTACACATATACACAAGACTTAATGCTGCTACTGCTGCTTCTTGTTTTCTTGACTGAATTTATCTCTATTCCAACAAGAAAAAAGAAGAAGAATTGTAATAAGAAGAAAATATCACGCTATGTGGCTGTTGTGTAATGCTTGTGTACATAGAAGCGGCTTTACTTATTCCTTCGACAGAGAATACTATACTAACAGTCGTGGTTCACAAGAGAATGAGTGTGCTGATCCCTCATTATTTTCACTCTCTATCGAGTTGCATAAACATAAATTAACAAGTAAATCCCTTGTATTATCCACATCCAGTAGTTGTTGTGAGCAAATGTTTTATCGGAAATGAATGTGTAGAAAAGATTTTTTGTGATCTGATGAGATGGATTTTTGATGATATTCTCTAATATTGGATTGATAGAATTTAATTAAATTACAGGGGGTTCTCGAGGTGAACAGTTTCGATTTGAGTTGTTTCGATTTGAATTACTTAAAGTTTCCCAACAAAAATTTAAATCTTCATTTTTAACGGTCATTTTTCATACGTTTCGATTTGAATAAATTCGATTTGAATAGAAAAATTTCGGAACAAAATGACTGTTCAAATCGAGGACCCCCTGTAATTATTTGATATAAAATTTCATAAAAATATATTTTCTTCCTTCTCAATTTCCATTTATCAATATTTCAATTTTCTTTTAATTTTTGAATTTTCCAATATTTTTGAATTTAGATTTTTATTTTTTAAAACATTTTTTTAAAATTTTTATCCTTTGTTAGATTTTTGATTTTTGGTAAAAATTTTAAATATTACATAATTAAAATTTTACTGAGCAAAATTTCCAAACAATTTCTAAATTCACCATCAATCAATGTTTATAAAAAAAATCCTTCCAAACATTAACTACTGCTTGCCGTTCCATATCCACTACCCCATTCATCTTTCACTTTCCATCATTCCTCGCTTGACGTCCTATTTGTGCATGCATGGAACTGTTTGATTTTCATGGAAATCAATACGAGCAGGAAGGCACCAATAAAAGAAAACACAACAATAATAATAAGTAGACTAACAGCATCATAGCACGAAAATCTCATTTTTCTTCTTTTGTTTTCTTCCTCAGTCCATCCATCCATGCGGGAAGCTCAACTGGACTATATATACATGAATATATTTATTTATTTATTTTACATTAGATAGTTGAATGTATCAATATATTTATGAGGATTTATTTATTTATACTATCAGAAACGCGTCTGATTGCTGAGAATATCCGATATGTACATCATGCAACTATTCAAGAGGAACAGGGGTTTGAATATTGAATGTATCACTTTCTCTCTTGACATTCATCGCATCTAGGGATGATTTTTTTTTTCATGAAATTTTTCACGCATACTAAAATTCACAATCGTTAATTGATTATGAAGGGACAAACGAAAGGGGATGATGTACACAAAAAAAAACATTTTTGAGGCAAAATTGTTGATTTTTTTTTTCTCATATCAGAATCGATTATCGGAAAATTTTGTTTATTGATTTTTTTTATGAAAATTGTAAGGGGAGGATGGACTGCACATAATTTGGCAATTGAAAACCTCAAACACGCCATTGTATTGCAAATTTATTGAGATTTTTATTGATAGTGAGAGGGGTGTATTGTTGGATTATTGTGATATTAATGAGAAATTGGAATTTATGAGTTGGATATGAATTTAGATGAATTTCAATTCTAGTCACTTAGTTGTAATTAAAAAATGGATACTAGGTTTTGAACTTAATACTTCTGGTTTTGTTTGTTTTAATGGGCATATCACTTATGATACCCATCAAATATTTGAATTTTTAGACCTATCCCCCTATCTGTCACAAAATCTTCATTCAAAATTGTTAAAAACTGTCACACAGCTTCAGACCCTCCCCTCACCTAAAAATTGGACATCATAAGTGGACGACTCTACACATAATATTTCAAGTTTTAAATAAGAAAACCTTTACAAAAATGTTTCAAATCTATGTTTTAATTTTCAACATAATGCTCATTAAATTCCCCTTAATATTTCCCAAATAATTCATATCAACTGCCACACCTTCAAAATAACGCCAAAACCCCTGTCCAAGACTCATCGATATTTTACATAGCACGAAGTCTTGATTTGATATGTAGAAATTGATAGTAGATAAGTACATACGTGAACAACATACAATATCTACTAACTAAATTTGTTTGTCTTCATTTTCGATACGGCCAATGGATTTACTTCTTGCTTTAAAACAAAATTTTTCCTCCGAAGCAGTTTGCATTCACAACAACATTACATTACATTACAACATAGCTCAAGGTGTAAATAACACCATCGTTCAATGCCTTAGTTTTCAATCCTTTGCCGATGGCGTGATCGAAATAAAACAATGTCAATATTTGAGTTAAAGTATAGTTCAAGAAAATAAACAGCTGTAGAAGAAGGAAAAACTCACAAAAAATATATATACACATACAATGGGAAGTGCTTTTAGGATATTCATAAAAAAGTTTTTTTTTTCCTTTCTTTGCTGTTCGTTTCTACTTCAATGGGAAAAAATATTATTGTTTCGCATATGGCAAGAAAGCCGAAGGGTTTTTCTTTCTTATTTTGGGGTTCGGAGGATGGATTGGAAAGAAAGAATGTAGGCAGAGCTCAAAAATACATAAATACTTGAGAAATGTTGTCCTTATGTATTTATTTTTTCTCTTCCACATGTGCTTTCCTACGAAGACTAAAAGATAGAGCAATATGGAAGATCATAAAAAAGCTGTGTATATGTGATGGATTCTGATGCCTGTTAGGGGTGAATGTGTCAGAAAATTTAGCCAATCATGAAATTTTGTTAATAGGTATTTCAAAAAATTCAAAATTTAATTATTTTCTAAAATAACACATTTTTTAAAAAAAAAATTAAAATAATTTTTTAATTTTTAAAATGATTCAAAACCTGAATTTTAACCTCAAAAAAAAGTTCCAAAAAAAGCTATCGCAAGGGTAAACTTGTCTCAAAAGAAAAACTAGTATCGATGTGGTCACTCGTGACCGACGAAAGCGCATTTTCCGCGATCAGTAAATACACAAAGAATTAAAACCCCAAAAGTACAGAGCCTAATATTTAACTATAACCATTCTTTATTTACCAGAAATTTAAAATTTACAGAAAAAAATGGGTGTGAAACACGAGGAAAAAAATTTTTTAATAAAAAGTTATCATTACAAGACATAGAATTTAAAAAAAAAAATAAAAAAAGCAAAAAAAAAATCGTCCACGGGCTAGGATCGAACCCATGACCTTCAAATCAGGAATCACGCTCTCTTCCACTTACGCCACTGCTGCACCTTTATATAAAAATTCTAAGTGACAATTTAATTATTTATATTGATGAGTTTTTTTATATAAATGCAAGTTTTTCTAATTTTGTCAAAATTTTCCGGGAAAACTATGAAAAATCCATGAAAATAGAAAATTAAATAATAAAAATATCAAAAAAATATGAAAAAACTAATTATCTATGAAAATTGTATGATAATATTGAAAATTTTAACAGAAAAGCTCGGAAAAATGCGGGAAAATTGTGGAAATGGAAAATTATGACATGATTCAACATTAAATGTCATAAGAAATCAAAAAAGTATCAAAAAAAGCAAAAAAAGAACATTGCCATCGGTGGGATTTGAACCGAGGACAGCTAAGATTTTGAAAAGTCAACATTTTAGTGCATTCGACCACACTAACACATACAAAGAAATGGCATTTTTGGCACTTTTTACGCTGGTTCCAGCAGAGGAAGTGACCATTCGTGCTGATTTTTTGCCAGGCACTAGCCAGACATGCTACACACGTTTTAAGCCAAAAACCGCATCAAAAAAGCTTAAACCTGAGGAGGAGATAGCTCCACAGACGGACAGACGGACAAAGTGCGGACAATAGCGTCCTTTTCCTAAGAGGAAAATGCGCTAAAAAGGAAAAAAAATCTCATGAATAGGACATATTTATGTGAAAAGAATGAAAAACTATTGATTTTTCTTCTTCTATTTCTGGTATTTTTCATATCCATTTTTCACTAAGCTTGCTTTTTTTTGAGTCTCAACATGAATTTTCAGACATGAAAAAGGAGAATAATATTTTTGTATCTGTTTCTTTTCTTCTTCCTACTTCTCATTCTTAAGATCCATTTCAGCCATTTTGTGAGTTTTTAAAGAAGAATTTTTTTTTTCTTATTTCATTCTTTTTCCACAGGACAGGATGTGCTTAGCAAGGCATTAACTTTAAGCATTTCATACACTTTTTATTGTCTTTTTGGGATGCAGTAAGGTATTAGCGGGGAGATGGAGATGAGTTGAGGTGGTTTAAGGGGTGGGGGGTTGATTTTGTTGCTAGAATTTCAATTGTTCAGTAAGTTTGCATACCGAAAAAGTCATACAAAACAAACAACCGAAAATAAAATTAAAACAACAAATTTTTTTGAGGTGTCCCCCCTCAACAGTTATTTCTTCATTTTTTTCTCCAATTTTTCTATTCATTGCGACCAAGCAGCACAGCTTGTACTTCTTTCTTTTCTCGTTCTTCAAAAATACAAATGAATAAAGTATCTGATGGAACAAAGTTCTTTCTTATGCATTAAAAAAACAATATCTTTCTCTTTTTGTGCTTCGAAATGTATAATCATAAAAAAGTATTTGCGTGTGGGCTTGGGGTTGATGAATGGAAAAACTGTGAAAGCTGAGACAAAACTGTGAGAATTAACATTTTTGAGGGGGTATGGAGTGGAATAAGAAACGAATTTTTAATGCTTGAAAGTGAAAAAAAAATACATTCAAATTTCTAGCCTTCATCAATTCTTTATTCATACATGAGCTTTTTTCGTTTGAATCTTAAAAAATCTCTAATAAAATCTAAAAAGTCTTCAACATAACCTCCAAAAATTTGCAGAATAACCTCAAAAACAAATCTCATAAATTCTTAATCAAAACTTCGATTAATAAAAAACTTTTTCTGACATATTTTTAACAAAAAAAAGTCCCTCAAAAAAAAGAAGTCATTGACTCACATAAAAAAGAAGCAGAAACCCCTCATCGTCACCATCGAGCGACACAAAAAAAAAATCTGCGTCACGAACAACAGAAGCAGCAAAAAAAATAGAATCATCAAGAATAGAGAAAAAAGAACAGAAGCAGCAGCAGCGACTGTAGCAATATCAATGGTGGTTGCAAAGAGTGTTAAGAGGGACGAATTTCCTTTCCATTATAAAAAGCATGCCTCAAGGCGACACAAATGTACAACTAACGACTAAAAGCAATGCGAAGCGTAAATGTTGCTGATGAGGAAAGATTTTTTTTTCTATTTGTCGTCGTTGTTCGTACCATGTGCACTGGCAAAGCACAGTTTCTATTCATAATGTGTGCCTGGCATGATGCAAATTAAATCAGCATTGAATTTTTAATACACGTACGTATGTATGGGTGGATGAGTAGTGGTGATGATGATGATGATTTTAAGTTCTCGCAATCAATGCAACTTTCGAGGAAGAAATGGAAAGTTTGAAATTTAAGGTTTTTTTTTGTGGCTAGAGCGCATTTTTTTTTTTGAATTTTAAGAAATTTTTGAATTTTTTTCATTTTTGGATTTTTTTAGAAGAACCTGAATTTTTTATTTATTAAAAACTTAGCATTTAACATTTTTACGTAAATTTCATGCTTAAATATTTCAAACGATGGTATAAAGGACACCTCTGAGAAATATGGAAATTCAGAATTCTTCATTTGACTAATAGCAAAAGCTATTGAAAATTCTGCATGACAATTTATGAAATTCGAAAGGAAGGAAAAGTAGGAAAAGATGTGTGATGCATGAAGTTAGCCAATCAATGCTTATTGAATTGCTTAATGGCAATTTTTATTTTCAATTTTCTTCTCTTCAATATAAGTTTAAAATGGACGTTCCTGAAGTTGAAAATTTATTTTTTTTTCGATTTTATGGATGAAGGATTGGATGAAGATTCAAAAGAAAGTTTATTGAGGGGGTCAGAGAGATTTTTTGCCAAAAACTTTTGAGAACTATTAAAGATGTGATTTTTGCTTTTTTGTCGGTTAAGATTACGTAAAATTTTGCTTAAAATTACAGAATCATCTTTTGCAATACTACATTCTATTATGTAAATTTAACATTTCTTAATTCAATCAATCATATTACTTTTATTTGAACCCCTTCGACCCCTTCCTCAATAATAACTTCAAATTTAAATAAATATTGAACCTCAAATCCCTAAAAAAATCTCATTTTCATCTCATCTCCCCCTACCACTACCACCTTTTGTGTTTTCAAAAATAAAAGTCTGTCGGAAGTACCATCCTCAACCCAACCCGATGGAAAGCAAAAAAAGAAGAAGAAAACTACATAAATTGATTACTAAAGCAATCAATCAAGTGAATCTTGTGAATGTGCATAAAATCAGAATTGGTACAACAATTTTTTATTCCTCATCGCTCAAATGACTAAGGATGGGTTTCCGTTAACCCCATGCATGTGTACTTACATATTCAATCTCCATTTTTTATTACGCTTGTAAATATTTGCGCAATTTTGAGATTTGGATGCAAGAATAAAAAAAGTTGCAAAAAAGATTGAAGGGTGATTGAAAAAAAAGACATTGAATGAGAAGTACGGTGGGGGACATAAATGGAAAAGACAGAAAATTGTTTGGAGAGATCGTTAGGAGCAGCATCTTATGGCACATCTCACAAGACAAGCACAAAAATGAACATTTTTTTCATACAAGAAGAAGAAGAAGAATAGAAAAAAACATCATCGGCAGAGGCAAGAGCAAAATCAAATGAAGCCATTGGGGTTGAAAATTGAAAATTCATACGAAAAAGGGTTCAATATTGATTTTTCATAATGAATTCATTCGACTGAAGATGTATCTTTTCGGTCTTCATGCTGCTGTGCTTATTCAATGTTTGCTATAGTCTCTGTTATTTTTTTTTGTGTGCTATGCTTTGCTTTCTCGATGCAAAAAGTGTATTTTTGTTATAAAATTTCATGCCGAACTCTCAATATTGAATGAATGAAGCGTATATTGTTGTATCCCAAACTCTCTTTTTTGTCTTGTTTTGGTTCTTAAAATTAATATGTGTGTTGGGTTGGATTATCCTTGTGAAGATTTAGTGGTTTGTGTGAGGGGGGTTTGTTGAGTGGGATTGGGAGATTTTATTTGTTTTCAGTACTTGATTGCTATTATTTATTATTTTAAAAATAACTTTATGCCGTTTTTGCATTTTTTTTTTTCAAATTCTACTTTTATTTTTTTTATTATTATTTTTTTTTAATTTTTTCTAATTCCCAATTTTTTTGATTTTTTTTTTAAATAAATTTTTAAAAAATTGAAAATCTTAATTTTTTTATCCCAAAAATTTTCAATAACCCTGATAAAATATCCTCATGAACATCCATTCCATTGAGAATACTTAACGAGCTATAGACGAGCAAAAAAAAAAATGCTCGTTCAATCTTTTTTTTTGCTGCTTTTCTATATCCTCATATATGTGTTTATGTGCTTACATTTCACCACAAACGGTTTTTTTCCCTCTCTCATCTCATCATTCACAAAGTCATGACGAAAATATTGATTCATAAAGCTTTTTTTACTAAAAGCGAATAAATCTGCTTTTTGTCAGACGTATAAAAGATGAATTTTTTTAGCCAATCGTAATTCTGGGAACTATTGAATATGGATGGTTTTTTGTAAAGGAATGGCAACTTATATGAGTGTTTAGATTTTTTTTCCAATTTTTTTCAAAATAATTTTTAATTTAAACTTAACTTTACCATAAATACTGCTTGATGTATTTTCTTAAAGTCGATGAATATTCGGTCCTTAATAAATACAATTAATCATGGTACATACCTAGAAAGATAAGAAAAGATTGTCAAAAATTAATATAAATTAAATATTTTAGAAATCTAAATTTTTTTAAAAAAAATTGTTTTAATTCGCAGTTATGAAAATTTGTAAAAAAAATAATCGAAAATTTCTCTAAAAAATTTTATTACTAATCTATAAATTTATCAATTCATCCAACACCAAAACCCAACTTCCACCCCCTTATACATACAAACATGTGAAAACATTACATTTCAATGAGCAAACACAGAAAAAAAAACTTTTTCGCATTTAAATTTGCATCTTTTTGTTCTCTTTTATTCCACAAAATTTTGTCAAACAAAAAAATCAGCACAAAAAAAAAAGAAGAACAGAAGCTACAATAGTAACTGCAATGATTATGGTTTCAGGTTATTTTGGCTTTTGTGATGCATTGTGAAATTTTGTGATTGAAAAAAAAAACGAAATGAAATTTGAGGTTATACAAGAATTCTTTTTTAAGGGATTTTTGATGGTGTAGTTAGTGTTTATGGCAGAAACCGATGAGAAATTTTTTCTTCAAGTCATCGAAAATTTCATGTAGGTGTACAATCCGTCTGTAGCCATGAATACCAAGCATATTAAAAATGAAGAAACATTTTACTGAAATGAATTTTTAATAAGCATTAAAAAGGCAAAAAGAAATTTTCAGCAATAAAAAAAAAATCTCTAAAAAAATTTTTCCAGATGCCATAATTCGATCTCAATCCTCAAAATTCCTTTTAAATTTCCTTCAAATTCCATCTCATTGCCAAGTCTGAGATTCATTTTTTTTTTTGCTCACTCAAAATATGAAAAATTTTTCTCGAAGTTCCTCTCATCCAAAAAAATACACAAATACACACACACGTACGTACAAAAAATTCAATTTTATAAAAAAATATTCAAATCATTTTTCAAGAAATGAATTCCAAAAAAAAAGAAGAAATATGTACACAAATTCGCAAGAAAAAGACGAGAAAATTGTCGACAATTTTTCATTTCAGAAAAAAAAGCTTATTTTGTGAGATTTTAAATTCCAATTCTTTTTTTTTGTTTACTTAAAGCTACTTTTTTCCCTTATATCAATTGATACCTTCTGGGATGTTTTTCATTCTTTAGATTTCATTTTGCTTTTGTTGCTTTTATGCTGCATAATTCAAAGAGCATCAAGCAGAATCTTTTATCTATTTTTATATCAATTGGATGTAAAACTTTTATTTTCTTTTCATTGAAGCGGTAACGGATAAAAGTATATGAATTGCAATTCATGAACATTTATTTCCATTTATTTTGTCTATGGTGGGGATGGGGTTTGTTTTGAAATGATATCTGGTAGAATTTGAATTAAAATGTGAATTAGAAATCGAAAGTTTAGTTAAATTTGACTTTATTTTAGATGGAGAGTTCAAAAAATATTCTGAGAAGTTTTAAGGATTCGAACTTAGTTTTGGTTTTAATCTTTTGATTTTATTGCACTAAAAATTAGTCCAAACTTAAATTCTAATTTTTTTGATGGCTTTTCATGTCTTAACTGTCTTAGATCTTTAAGTTAGTGTGATGCGTTCGGGATGTCTTAAACTTTTGGTTTACAAAATTTCATAACAGCTTCTTGAACCAGCAAAATTCCTAAAATATTTTTTCATTACATGAACGTTTTTGCCGAAGATCGTGTATGAAAAAACGGTCGTTTTGAATTTGAAAATTGATGACCGATTTTTGCAAGATTTTTGCAAAACACAAAGTTAAAAATTTTTGTTTTCTTAGAAGTAAAATATAATTTTTCATGCTTCAATATTATTCATTTAACATTTTAAATTATTATTGTAATAAAATTAAAGCATGACAAAATGAATTTTACTGAATAAACAAAAATTTTTTTAACTTTGTGTTTTGCAAAAATCGGCCAACAATTTTCAAATTCAAAACGACCGTTTTTTCATATCACGTTCTTCGGCAAAAGCGTTCACATCTTTGAAAGCTATAATCAACAAATATGAGAAAAAGATACCAACTTAAATATCAAACAACCCCCTTTCTTGCTCCTTCAGTCTATTTCCAATTCCACAAGAACCGTCAACCAAGAACAGCAAAATGAGCGGGAAAAAGAGCACGAAGAAGATAAGAAACAAAAAAAAAAATATTGCAAGGACTCTTCTTTTGCGATGTTACAAAAACTCTTATGTTTCTCTTTTTTTTTTTACTTTTCAATAAATTTATCTTTTTTTCCTCTTTTTTCTTCTCAAGTTACTTTACTTTCATTTTGATGTTGATATTGTACATTTTGCGGTTTGATGGAAAAGTTTTATGTTTCGAAAGAGGGAGAAATGAAGGTGGATTTTTGGTTTTGTTGCAGTTTTTATCAGATATGTCTGTAGATTTGGGATTTAGTCTTTAATATGGAATTGAAAGGTGAATTTTGAATTTCATGAGTCATCAGTAAATTTTGAAGGTTATAAGCTATATGAAATAAATTCTACACATCCTGTTCACCCAACTTATATCATTCCCACCCATAACATCCCCCTAATCCCTGATATATGAAAATTTCATTTCCCATGCATTGATTGGATTTATTAAATATGCAAAATTGCGCATACATCATTGTGAAATCAATAAAGTATATTGAAAATAGTAAAAAAAATATCAGTGCATAGATCCTCATCGAAGAAAAAAAAGTACAGGAGAAAAAAAAGTATAAGAGACAAGCAAGTAATGTAGGAGCATGAAAATGAAGACAATAGATATGGCAAAAAAAATGTTGAAAAAATCTTTTCATCTTGTCTCATTAATTTTTCAATGTGAATTTCTTTTCTTCTCTATAAGACATTTTTTTCTGCTTCGTTAAATCTTTTTGTTGGTACTTTAAACTTATTTTTTTTGTTGCCATTTTTGGTAGATGATGTCAAGGAAGATATTAAGTTTTACAGAATGTTGATTTTTTGTGGTGGGAATTGTATGGAAATTGTGTCAAAGGGATTTAGGTTTTGTAGTTTTGACCAAGTGAGTCGTTGCTTCATATATTACTCAAAATTAAGTCGTTGCTTCATATTCTAGTTCAAAATAAGTCGCTGCTTTATTTTTTTAAAACTAAATTAACCCGTTGCTTTATATTTTGATTAAAAATAAGTCATTACTTCATATTTTGATTAAAAAGTCGTTGCTTTAATTTTTTTCTAAATTAATGCGTTGCTTTATATTTTACTCAAATATAAATTGTTACTTCATATCCTGATTCAAAATAAGTCGTTGTTTTGATTTTTTTTCTAAATTAAAGCGTTGCTATATATTTTGATTAAAAATAAGTCGCTACTTCATATTTTGATTAAAAAGTCGTTGCTTTAGTTTTTATTCTAAATTAACGCGTTGCTTTATATTTTATTCAAAAGTAAGTCGTTACTTGAATCTAAGTCGTTGCTTTGAATTTACTTTAAAATCAAATAATTTTTCTTGAAAATCATCTCAAAATTCAATCATTGCACCCCAACTTTATCCAAAAATCAATACTCCACCCATTTCATCAGCATTTAATCCACACAGTCCGAACATGAGAAGACAAAAGTTTCTAAGTAACTTTCTCACTAACTTATCAAGCGTCTTGTAGGTAACTTTTATTTTATCTCATGACATTTTTACGACACGAGCTCAAAAAGAATGACATGAGAAAAAGAGATGCTTGTGAATTGATAAGTTTATCATTGTGATGACGTACAAAAATAAAAGAGATAAAAAAAATATGTGCAAGACAATGGATTGCAAGTCAATGTCACTCATTCAGTCATTCTCATTCTCTTTTAAGTAACAGCAAAATGATTTGATGTTGTGCATTAATGTTATTGCATTTATTTCCCTTCAATGAGATTATTCTTATTTCTCTTTTATGTATAGTTTCTAGTTCTCGACCCTGTGATTAAGTCTTTTGAGCATCATTTTCACTTTTTCTATTTATGTTCATCACTTTTGAATTTATTCTGTTGATGAGTTTGTGTGCCTTTGAGCTGTGTTTGAAAGTTTGGAAGTAGAGTATGTTGAGCAGTTTGGGTGGGAAATTTATTGCAGAAATTAGCTTTGATATCTAATTGACTTTTTGTACAAATTTTAAGAATTTTAAAGGTTTCTAATAAATTTGACATTTAAACCTATTTAACAATTCTATTTTCAGTCATATTTGCCACTTTTAAGAAACTTGAAGTCGGACAACATCAAGTCACCCCTTCATCAACTCAAACACCCATTAAATATGCGCTCTAACCCATCGCATCCTTTTCAACTTCATATAAAAAAACTTTCATATTACACTAATGGATTCAATTCAAATTGTAAACCTCATTGATGCGGTTGAAAAATCGAAAAGAGAGAGAAAAACATGTGAAAAAGATGGAAATTGCACTTTGATCTATGCCATTTTTGTGAAGCAAGCTCTTTTAACGTCAACTTGCAAATCACATTAACATAATTGAATGGTTTTACAATTTTTATATGGTCACATTAGAGTCTATCTATCTTTTTTTTATGTGAGTACAAATAGTTCAGTTTGGGGTCATCAATTTAAATAAATTAATTTTTTTGTGTGTCCAATTTTCAGTGAATGAATAGAAATTTTGAATGGTGTTTGTGTTTATTTGTGTTTGTAAGATTAAATAATATAACAAATTACTGCTGATTAATTGTGAATGATGCATAATGGAATAGAGTGGTTATAAAATTGTATTAGGGGTTTTTTGATATTGAATGAGATAATTCATAAAAGAGTTTCATGAATTGTAGTTTAGTGATTCAAAATTAAGAAATTTTAGAGAGTGAAGACATTTAAGACACGAAAAAATAATTCATGCGTTTTCAATGAAGTTTTTAAAAAATTATTCTAAAATTTTTCATCCAAATACTTTCAATTACAGTTTAAATCAACAATCAAAATAATATTCATATTAAATTTAAATAAAACCGATTAGGTTGGTGTTAAAATTAAGCAAATGTACTTTGAACACCAACTCAATGAATAAAAAGATGCATTATTATTATTTGTCTAAAATTTTTGATACAGAAATTTTTAAAAAAATTCAATTTTTAAAATTTAAAATTTCCTTTTTTGTTTTAAAGAAATTGAAAAAATAAATACACAATCATTTGACTCACGTCGACTCTTCATAACCTCTAAAATAATCCATAATTACATTCATACCATTTATGGCTATCTCAAACTCATGTACATGCATTTAAAATAAATTTCCTAAATATTTCTAAATGAGATGAAAAATATTCATTAAAATTTAATTGTTCATGAGAATTAAGTCTTTCTCCATGCATACTCAAATATATTTTTATGACCATACAATTTGTCCGCCCAGAATGTTTTTTTTTTCTCTCACTCACTCTTAATCGATAACCCGTTGATTTGTTAATGAGGCAAAAATTTGTGAGTGTGGGTTTTATTGTAGCATGTCTATTACCATCTCTGCATGAGCACTTAGTTCATTATTGTTATGTTTTTTTTTTATTAATTAGAATAGAGAACAGTGCTTGCATGAATTAATTGCTATCTACTGCCGCTTTTTTTTCTCTTCTTCCTCATTTCATTATCAAACTAACAAAAAAAGAAGAATTCTAAAGAATTCGGCTCCTTTTGAGCTTAAATTAGATGGAAACTTCTCACGAACGCTCAATGCTTAAAATATTATTTCCTCTGTACCTAGATAGAATCATCTTCAACATAAAAACGGGTTATTTATCGCATTTTGGGATGAGGAGGTGGAAGAGAAAATCCATTATTAAAATGTCACTTCTGCATGATTTATTCCCCATTTTACTTCCTCTCATGTTCCATATTTTTCAGTTTCCTTGTTCAAGTGTTTTTGTGTCGCTTCATCGTGTTTTTTTTTTGCTCACAATCATGCATTGATGTTTTAGAATATTTTAGAATAGAATAGTAAAGTGGGACATTAAATTGTGATTTTTGAAGAGGGTGGCGGGATTGGAGGATGGAAGAGTAAATGATGTGAAATTTGAGGAAATTTATATTTTTTAAAGCTAGGTTTACGGACCTGTTTGAGAATGGAGTTTGTCAGAATTTTTTAAAAAGTTAATTTTGATATTTTGAAGGTCAAATAAAAGTTTTGAGAATATTTCGTCGTAAATTGATTTTAAATTCTTATTTCTAAGGAATTTTCCATAATTTTTATTTTGATCAAAAGTTTGATCAACAGTAAATTTACAAACTTTACTGTTTTAAAAAAGTCACCAAACATCCCTCCATTACACAACTATCGCATCCCTCCATGATAAAAATAAAATTCAGCAAAAAAAAATCTTCAATCTAATTGCTAAAAAGCAAAGTAATGTTCCTACAATCACATAAACTCAATATTGCATGCCATAACGTTGTCATGTGTCTAACTCATAACTTTTCACAAAACAAGATTCAAGATTGAATCATCAAAAATTCATAAATGTTGATGTTTCAATCACAAAAATACCGCTGGAATAGAAGAATTCCAGCATATGACTTTTCATATTTCTACATTCTTTTTTTGTGTATGTGTCGAAGGAATTGTTTCCTCTTGAGTGTAGGATTCTACCTTTATATGAAGTTTCCGGATGTTTCTATGCACGTATGAACAATAGGAATTTTTTTTTGCTTGTGGAGGCTTACGCATGTATCGACGTATGTATGTAGGAATAATATTTTGTTATCTTGTTTAGAGTAAGAAAGAAAATTTCATTTTTTTATGCTTATTGAATTGAAATTTTTCTTTATTCAATTTTTTTTTTGAAGAGAAAGAGAGTTTATTTTAAGAAAAAATCTCATGTCATTGAAGGGAAAGTGAGTTTATGGCAGAATTTATATTGAAGTAATTTAATCAATTAAAATGTCGCCACAGCAATTTATGAGTGAGTCATCATCTGTAGAAAATTTTTTGATGTATTTTCTGAAGAATGTACGTGCAAATTTAATTGATGCGGATGCCTTTTTAAGTGGGGAATTATTTTAAAAAAATATTTATTCAATTTTTCGCATGCAGATTTTATTTTGAATGATGCATATGTGAAATTTCAATCAGTATGGGAATTTTTGATTTTTCGTACAATTTCTTAGGTTTAGATTCATTTTTAAATTCGAATATTTTGTAGTAAAACTTAAAACTCTTTGAAAGGTAGTATTTAGGATTAATAATAAATACTTCAAGGTAACAGCCCTTCTAATAAGTAAACCATCACAAAATCTCCTCAAAAATTATCAAACCTTTTCATTTCTCCATCACACCACTGCCCATTCAAATTTCCGATCTAATTACGACTTAAAATTTTTTTACACAATATTTTTATGATGAATTTCTTCCGAATCATTGCTTCATCCAGCTGATTTAATTAAATATTTATTCAATTCCTCTGAATTCTTTTTTCTTTTTCCTCCATTTGTTCCCTCATCAATTCTTTCACAATTCCATTCCGATTAAGTTGAAAGTTTTGGTGAATAAAAGAACACAGTGGAGATTCATGATGCACACATAATTTAATTAGATTCATGCTTATTGATGTGAAAAACAACAAAAATATAATCTCTTGGCTATCATCTGAACAAAAAAAAAAGTTGTATTTGTGTATATGTGGCAGATATACAGAGCAGAGTTAAAAAGAGCCACAATGAGAACAATATCATCTCAAAATCTATCTGCTTTCCATGTACCATTGTAGTTGAATATGAAAAAATTGTAAAAGTAAGGAAGTGAGGGAAAAAATTTCTGTGCAACTGAAAATAAATTGAAAAATAAAAATTTACAATTTTCAGAAAATTGCACATAATCGATTTCCGCTTTAAATTAATGAAAAGAGAGGAAAAAAATGGAACAGATAATTTTATTTTTGGTCGATTTGAATGGATGATAGAAGGAGGAGGAATTTAAGGGATTTAAAGCAGTTTTAGGAAAGATTTCAATAATTTTTTGTAAGATTTGCGATTGATTAGGTTCAAAATCTAAAAATTTCATAATTCTAATTTAGAAAAAGTCAGACAATCCATGTTAATATGAAGAACAATTTAGCTTATTCAAAATTAGGTTAAATATTCACAAAAATCTCAAAATTAATCATTTGATTAAAAATTGAAATGCAAACCCAAATTTTATCATTAATTTTAGTTTCTAGATCCAGTAACCTTCAATTTTAATCTTTAGTATAAAACTGCTCATATGAACTAAATTCAGTACTATAAATCATCCAATTTCAATGTCTCATAGCATTTTCAGCACAAAACATCAATTCGTAGTCACAAAGTCTCGCCAAATCTCTATTTAAACCCAAACAAACCACAAAAACTTGAAGGTTATTCCAAACACAATAAAATTATATAATTTCTCATGCAGCACCTGTCTGGATTAAACCATAAACCCCCAAACATGGCTTTTCCCATAAATAGAAATTACAAAAAAAAAAATATTTAAAAAATGTCAATATCCAAGTTGAACAACCTCTTTATATATACCAAAATAGGAATTAATTTATTGTAAACCAAATTGAGCAATTTCAATCGCCGGATCCAGATAGACAAACTGAATACATAAGTACATTGATAGTTGTCTGTTGAATGAAATTTTGATTATAAAAAAATTGTACATTTAAATTCCAGCCATTGAATATGAAAACGAATATACATAAAAACTGCCATTACGTCAATCCTTCGCTCATAAACTTGAATTTCATATTTTTTTATGCCATAAATTTATTTCTCATTCATTCGGTACATATTTTTTTTTTTCCTCGTCTGAAATTCATTGATATGTCAATCACATATTTAATTTAAATAAGAATTTCATTCATTCTTAATTTCCCATTCATTCAGCTTTTCGATATCCGTATGAAGCATGTAATAAATAATCAGTATGAATGTGGATAGAGAGGAAAAAAGGAAAAATTATTTTAATAGTTTTGGGTGTGCAATATGGGTATTGGTGATGGGGAGGTTTTGGGACGCATTTTTATTAGATTGTATTAAGCACCAGTGAATGAATCTCTTTTCGCAGCTCACACTTTTCGTTGGACATTGGACTACGTTTTCGTGCTGAAAGATGCATTATTGGCTATATTGGAACCCTATTTGTCATTATTATTATTGTTATTATTTTGATTTAATTTCTTCAACTTCCTTGATATTTCATATTTTCATAGCTGAAGTGCAATTTTGCAGGAAAATAAGTTCAATTTTCAACAGAACATTCATCCAATCTCAATTTTTGAGGACACATGATTCAAACTGATTCAAAGAATTTATAAAAGTTAAAAAGTAAAACTCTCAAAAAATTTTCAGAAATCCATTCGATATCTCACCCAAACTGCCATCAAAAAAGTTGCCTACCCCTCAAAAATTCAAGCACCAAAAAGAAAATCCACACAAAAAATTTCTTTAATTTAAAAATCATCCTAAACGATGACCAAACAAGATACGAACAATGCCGAAAAAGACAGTCAACAATGAGGCACAAAGCAAGAAAAAGGCATTTGATAATGATAATAATAATGAATTTGCCACTGCCCAGGAAATAAATTCCTAAACGTACAATCTATTCAATTTGGGTATCGCCTTCTCTCTTCATTATTTTTTATATGTTCTTTTACCAATAAAACGACTCCGTTTCGATTGAATATTCTTCAACTGCTGCTTTTTATTTTGATGGTGTGAGAGACGAGCTGTTTATTTGAATATATCTGACTATAGACTGTAGAAAACCTCCAAATCATTGTATGATTGATCAACAATAGAGCAATAAAATTATTATGAACACCTCATAAGATAGACATCATGTTGGTTGGAAGTGAATTAAATTGGTAGATGTGAGACGCACAACGGTTAAAATTCACATTTTTGTTCTTTTAAATTGACTGCTAAAATATTCATTAATGGTCGGGTATTTATCGTTTTGAGTATGAAATTGATTGGTATTAGGGGTTTAGTATCGGGAAAAAATTTTGATAGGAAAATATTATGAAATTCGAAGATTTTTGATTTTCATGAGATTTTGAGGTGCAGTTTTTATTAGAAAATTTAGGATAGTCCATTAAATGAATTAATTCCTATTAAATGCCAAAAAAGCAACCAACTGATTCAAAACACATCAGAACCCCCAAAATACATCACAATCAATCGTTCGTTGATCACCCATCAATATGCATGCATATATATACGAAACAATTCTATAACTTGCCTCTCTAAGTATATATCACATATATATTGATATGACACAGTGATATGATTGAATTTTCGATTAGAAGGCATGGCAAGAGTAAAAAGGAAAAAAAATGAATTCGACCCACGCAAGCAGCATATATACGAGAAAATAAAAAATTCATTAGTAGCTCAACGATGAGCACCTTCAATATAGATTAAATCAATCCGCTTATAGTTTTATTTTTTTCTGTTCAAAACTTCATGAATTTTGATGATACTAAGCCGAAGCATTCGGAAATAAATTTGTTTATTGATAATAATGTTGTAGGTGGATACATGTCTACTTCCATTTATGATTTGTCGAATATTAGGAATTGTAACAGACATGAAATGGTTAAATTATTTCAAAATTGATAAGAAGACAATGAAGATGTGAATTTATTGGAAAATGGAAATTGTTTGTAGGAAAAATTATTTGACAGGTGTATGAATTTGAATTTGATGAGTTTTTGGAGATTTAAATTGAATTCTGAGTCAAATTGAGATGATATTGAATATTTTTCATTTTGAGCAATTTCAGACCCCATAAACCCAAACCTAATAATAAAGAGAGCATTCAATTCAATTCAATTCAATTTTATTGTAAACCATTCCGGTTGTTTTAAGAAAGAAAGTTTGAAAATATTACAATATTAAATTCTTACATTTCATTGATTTTAAACGTATAATAAAGTTATTTAAAGTATGCAAGTTCTTTTGCTTCTCAAATAAATCAAAGGAATTATCAACAATATTATTTCGAAAATGCTATTAGTCGAAAATAACGAAAATTATGACTTTATATGAGATTATAAATCGAAAAAACCTTCTTATTAATCGAAAATAATAAAAAATATGACTCTATATGAAATCATAAATCGATTTGAGTTAATTTTTCTCCCCATTAATTAAATTCGAAAAATTAAATGCAAAATTGTTAGAGCAATTTCAGTCTTCAACATGCAATTTCCCTGCATAAAAATAAGAAACTTTCAGATAAATTTCCTGTAAAGTATCACAAAAGCTATGTTTTTTTTTAAATTCTATTCATTATTCCTTTCGGAGAGGAATTAAACAAATTAAACAGTTTAGAATATTCCGTTGGTGAAGAAAAACTAGACAACATTGCATTTGTGTTTGATCGCGAATCAATTAAATCGTTTATAAATTTTTCAGTACTGTTTACTGAAGCTTTCAACATATTTTCTCTAAATTCTTTACGTTCTTCAAAATTTAATTTGAAATAATTATTGGTGTACATTTGAAATGCTGAAATATGTGCAGACAAATCATTCACTTGAGATCTTAATAGATTTAAATCTTTTTCGTTTTTAACAATTCTCTTAATATTTTGATTGGATGATTTCTTAAAGTACACTGCGATTCCATGGTCTGTCACATAAGCACGATCGATCAATTTAAATTATTTCAAAATTGATAAGAAGACAATGAAGATGTGAATTTATTGGAAAATGGAAATTGTTTGTAGGAAAAATTATTTGACAGGTGTATGAATTTGAATTTGATGAGTTTTTGGAGATTTAAATTGAATTCTGAGTCAAATTGAGAAGCTTGTAATTTCCATTCATTCCCTCTTCTCTCAATTCTAAATTGCTCAACAATGAACTATAAAAAGTTTCTCCATGCTAAGCTCATTTCTTTCTCACAGGCATTAAGCTTTAATGATACCTTTTTGCATGCAAAAAAAATTTTCATATATTTTTTTGTTTCACAAAAAAATGGAAAGAAGAAAAAGTTTTTTTTTTCACCGACTTTACGCCAGAAGGGAATAAGCAGTCTCTCTCTCCCACTTTTATGAAATTTTATTCGTATATTTCTCCTGAGGCCACAAGAAATAAAAATAAAATGAAATTTTTTTTTCTTTTTGTTCAACAAACTGCAAAAAAAAAAATGGGGAAAAATATTTTTCGAAGCATTGTTTGACATGCGACTCCACACGATGAATGAAATTATTGTGGTGACATGCATTCGTTAAGGCATTCATTCCCGAAAAAATAAAATAAAATTAAAATTTCTCCCCTTCTAAAGTGGGGCGTTCAGTATGACTGAATAAAAGCAATTGCATTTTGCATAAAATATTTTTAATGATTTTTTTTTTTTACTTTCATTTTATGAAAATTGAAGTCTTTTGTGAGAAATTTGAATTTATTTTTGCATGCATTTTTGAAATTTAATATTGACTTTGAGAGACAGGAAGGGGGATCAAGGGATGGAATGTTAAAAATTTAAATTAGGTTTTTTTAAAAAATTTCGTGTCAAATTTTTAATTTGAATTTTTAATGCATTTGACTTTTTAGTATTGAAACTCTTCTGATTTTGACGATTTTTTTTCAAAACATTCCAAATTTTTTCAATAATCTTAATAATAATTCCTCAAGTTTCCACCTCAAATTCTCCCATAAAATTTATTTTTGTGCACAAAAAAAAACTATTTCATAAAATTCATAAAATATATAAAAATTGCATGAATATCCTTTGAGCGATGCATTTCATGCATAAAGCTTTGTGCCTTCATCATATACATTCATACATAATATCAAACGAATATGGAGGGGAAATTGTTAAGCAAAATGTAATCAGAAATGAATCAACATCAAAAAATCATCCAAGTTTATATCCAACATAAGAAAATCTCATGGCAATAAATAGAAAAGAAATCAAATTGCTTGTAAGAAAGAGTAAAGGAAAAATTGTAAAAAAAAGCTTTTGGTGCCAATGAAAATGATCTCATTTACTAAAACGTGCATGTGCTCATGAATGCAAATTGCTTGTTATTTTTTTGCTTCTACGATGAATATAGAAAGTCACAATATTTCGATTTCTGTGGAGCTGAAATAAGACGCTTGATTTTCTATGCACGACAGCAAAGTTAAACAATCAATATTAAGGCGGATAAGTCACACATAGCATTTTCCTATGATGTAAGCAGAAGAAAATGACTTAAGATGAATTTATCGCTATTTGTCAATGCATCAACTAAAATTGTTCTCACAGACACAAAGAAAAAGAACAAAATCCTCCTAATTTGCGCATCGCAATTTGTTTTATTCTTTTGTAGCTAGGATTTTACTAGCGTCAGATTTTTCAACATAAAAAGGGGTAAATGCACTTGAAAACTATTCACTTTGCGAAATGTATTTAAAAAAAAAAATAATCGCATGCAAGGTTGATGTCATGACTAAAAAGAGTTTAATGTTCAGTGAACCGACTTCAAAAATTATTCTGACATTTGATTTTTATTTTTTTCATGCTATTAATTTCTAACAGTCAGACTAGAATAAATAGAGATTATTGATTTTATGTGTTTTTGATGGAATTTGTGGTAATTTGTTTTTATTTTCTTTATTAGATGTTATGGATTGGAATTATGTTGTTGAATTGGAATCTAGAAGCTGCTATATGAAGAAGCTAAGGCTGAGGGTCAGTAAAGCTCAGCTTCATTAAAACTGTAAGTTATTAAAGCTGAGCATCATCAAAGCTGAGCGTTATAAAAGATGAGCATCATCAAAGCTGAGCGTTATAAAAGATGAGCATCATCAAAGCTGAGCATCACCAAAGCTGAGTGTTATCAAAGCTGAGCGTCATCAAAGCTGAGCGTCATCAAAGCTGTGCGTTTTCAAAGCTGAGCGTCATCAAAGCTGAGCATCATCAAAGCCAAGGGTGTGGAACTTATCAAATTGATTTTTGATCATTTTTGATCTTTTTTGATCATTTTTGATCTGATCAATTTGATCAGTTCCACACCCTGGATCAAAGTTGTGCGTTTTATGATGCACGTTATTAAACCTATGAATTACTTCAGCTGAACGTCTTTTTAACTTCAGATGATTTTAATTGCCTATTATAAAGCATTTACGTGGTTCTATTTGAGCGTCGCTAAAGCTATGCATCATTTAAGCTGAATCATTAAATGCACTCTAAAACCAGTCGAATCTCACCCATAACCCTGCAAAAACTCACAATATTCATCATTCTACGTAAAGATTTCCAGCATAACGTGCATGCATTACTTATTCTCATCCAATACATTTTTTTTTGTTTCTCTCTGCTTCACTTATAACTCTTTATATTTCTTTATTTTTACCCTGCAGTCGTTATGAGGAAGCAAAAAAAAAAAAAGAGCTGAGAATGAGAGAAATGAAACTTTTTCATTTCGGGTAGAAACATCACAGAGATTTTTTACTCCGGTACTCTATGCATGTTATGCTATGCAGTGAGAGTTTTGTTCTGCTTTCATTCGTTAACTGCATATGTTCATTTAATAATAACAATAATAGTTATATATATCCTATAGATGTGTGTGCACACTATTGCTATGATGCTGACGAGAATATTGTTTTCTGAAGCATAATATGAAATGCAATAAAATATTTATGGCTGTTCAGGCAAAAAAAAGGAAAGCAATGTTGAGTGTGAGACGCACATATAAAATGATGGAAAAAAATCAGCCCCTTATATGCTCCTTTTTGTTTGTATTTTATATCATGTGAGAATTGTTTATAGTGCTGGCTGACTGGCTGCTTTGGGGCAAAATGGGTGGGATTGATGGTGGTTTGTCGTTTGAGTCTGTATGGTTGTAGTATTAGCTGACTTTTAAGTACTTTTTATTCATAAATGTAGCAAATATTAGTAGCTTGAAGCTGAGCTTTTTTAAAGCTGAGAGTTTTTTTAAAGCTGAGCGTTTTTTAAAGCTGAGCGTTTTTTAAAGCTGAGCGTTTTTTAAAGCTGAGCGTTTTTTAAAGCTAAGCTTTTTTAAAAGCTGAGCGTTTTTTAAAGCTGAACATTTTTGAAGCTGCACTTGATCTGCACTTTTTTAAACTATTATTTTTTTAAAAAATGAGCATTTCCAAAAGCTGAACATTTTTTAAAGCTGAGCATGATTAAGGTTGAGTGTTTTTAAAGCTGAGCCTTTCTTTTGATAAAGTTACAACTATTGATCTAGCAACAAAACCTCAATTCTTAAAAAATGCGTTCTAAGCACTCAAAAATCACAAAATCTGACAAAAATATTTTTTCATAGCTTTTCTGGCCTGAAAAAAGCAAAAAACAAACGAGAAAAAAAATGTGAAATAACTTTTTCATCATCTCTGCTCATGAAAAAAAAAACTGCAGCAATAATGGCACATTGAGAAGTACTCTTATGTGTGTACAAAGGGTATAAAAGTTGAGAAATAAAAAGCAAACAAGCCAGCAAGCACAAAAAAAAAATCAATAACATGTCGTTTAGTATCATTTTCTTAATCATAAGTCTCTGACTCTGCAAACATCATTCACATTTTATATATCCATATATGTGGCTCTTTATATTCAATGGACATCAAAAACGTTAACCTCATCTATCAGACTTAAAGCATTTATTATTAAACAACAAATTTCAGCTTTTACTCCTCTTCTTCATCCCGAAGATTTATTCTCGAAACACATTTTCTTGTTAACATTTTCAATATTCTGAGCCATATCTGCTCGACATCTCTCTTCATTTCCTTTCATTTTTAATGCTGTCTGATGCGATTTCTTTTTCGTATTTCGTTTCTTTGAGCATGCCAAAAATAAAATAAATAAAACATATTTTCTTTGCCTTTTTTTTCCTTATCAATCACGTCTCCATCAAAGTTCTTTCGATCGAAGTAGGACTTGGACTGTGTCTGTAAGTTTAGAGCTATAAATAACTAACGAAAGGAATATTGCTTTATGGGTGCTGTATTCGTTTTTGTGGTCAAACTTTAATGAGTGAGGATAATGGGAATCAATTTTTTATGAGAAAAAGGTGGACTTTTTGTGGTTCTTTTTTTGGTGAAGGTAGAATTTTTGGGAAAATGTTGTGATCTGTTTAGTATTTAGTGGTATTAGCAAGTTTCTATATATGGAATGACGTAGTTTGGATTTGTGAAGATTTTAGAGGATATTCAGAATTTTGGTATTTATCCTTTCACTATTAATCTCATGTTGAGAATTAAATAATTTTACAGGCACACAATATATATAGAAAAGTGACCGTTAATTTTTTTTTAAATTTTTGAAAAAATTCACTAACACTATCAAATTTTCAATACAAAAAACTGAGCAACTCAACTGAGTTGCAGGCACAAAATAGGAGTTATTTGTAAATATTGAGTAGTTTGGGAATATAGATCTCAAATTTTGTGATAGCTTGCTTAAGAAAGAAAATTAATGTATAAAAATTTTTGTGATTGTATGGATTTTATACCTCTATCGTCATCATCTGTCGAAAAATTGTCAAAAAAAATCTTTTGTTTAAGACTGTCAAACAGCCCCACACCCACTTCCCACCTTAAAAATCTGGCTTCATAAGTAAACTAAGCTAACTGCTGCTTTATTTCAATACAACTGTTCGACTCTACCCCTTTATAAATTCCCATACAAAGCATTAATGACTAATAAGATTGATTGTTAACTTAAAACTTTACACTATGCACAAGAAGCATATGTCAATGTCCTTGAACACTTGAAAAAAAAAATAAAATAAATTGATTGACATGTTTACAAATTATTATTTTTTCATAAAAATATTATTAACTCATACCCGAAAATTTCCAGTTCAACAAAACAAGCTAGACAGGTAGAAACAACCCACACTGTCTGCTCTCATTATTAAAAATCAATTAATTTTTTTTTGCAGGTATAAAAATTCTGCAAATACTTTCAACCAATCCCCTTCAAAAAAAAAAATACGAGAATAAATTTGATCAGGTAAGAATAATACAATACACTATCGATCCATTATTCATATACATTATCCTTAAAGGCATACACGAACATCCATTATTAAATATCAATATGATAATAAGAGCACCTCTCAATATGATTACCGAAAATAAAATAAGGATGAAAAAAAAAAATTCAAAGTTTATCTTTGACAGCAGCAAATGGAAGAGAACCAAAGAACAACCGATCAATGTCAGCTTGTGATGCATTAAGATATAAAGAATTCATAGAGCATTGTGCTATGCAGTCGAGGGAATTGAAGAACATTATCTATACACAGAATGCATTCTAGCTAGTTAGTTTAGTGCTACAGCATCAATCTAAAGTACAATGGAAAGTGTGGGTAAATATTATAAATATACAATAAACGAGTGAGATTCTCTTGAGGCACTCGAGAAGAAGAGAACGGGAAATGCAAGGAAGTGAGTGAATAAGAAGCAATAATAATGAAAAATAATAAGAAGAAGGAATAATAATAAAAAAAAAAAATCAACGAATGACGATAATAACTCTCCTCATTACGTATTCATAGCACTAAAAAAACCTACTTTAGTTTGCATGCTGTACTGTGTTTGTATTATGTACTTTATATGTTGTTTCAGAACATGATAAATAAAACAAAAAGCAAACAAACAATTTACAGCCATAATGGTGTATGCATAAATAGTCAGATTTATGGATGATGTGCAGTGTTGGTGGATGAGATTATGAATGTGACTCGATTTTTACATGACTTGATGGATATTGTCAATTTTTCACTGTCTTTTTCTTTTTTATGAATATATATTTGTGTTGGATTTTAAAATTTGTCATGGGATGCTTTTTGAATAGAAAAGAGTTAAATTTATTTGATTTTTTTAAATTTTTTTTAGTATTTTAAAATTTTTAAACATTATTGATTTGATGTTTTTTAAATTTTTAAAATTAATTTTTTTTAATTATTTATTTTGAATTTTTTTGATATTTTTAAAACTAATTTTTTTAAAAAAACAAAAATTTCATTTTTATTGAATTTTTGAAATTTAATTTAAATAATCTTTTCTGAAATTTTAAACTTTTTGAACTTTTGTTTTTAAATTTATCATCTATTACATTTTCTAAAGAAATGAAAATTTTCTCAAAAATTCCTTATAATCAGCCCTGCAAAAAAATAATAATTACTCAACTTAAAGAAATTTAAAATTCTCATTTTCTTTACAACCTTTTTTTCCTCCGCCTTTCGTCGACTCATGCCTAAAAATAACACACTCTTATCTCTAAGGTATGACATAAAATCCTTTTATCGCATTTTATACATCCGCGAGGAGAATCTTCTCTTTTGAGATCTTTAATGAATGACTTCATGTGTAGGTGTTGACTTTTGTCGACAATTTCAAAAGACCATGAAAATTTAAAAGCAATTCTTCCTTTCATGAAGTAAACATTAAAAAATAAATAAGTTATGTGAGGAAAAAACGGAGAAAAAAATAAGTTTGTTGATTACTTTTAAGTATGGTATGAGGTAATGTAGGGACGATGGAAAGTGTAGCGCATTTCAAATTAATTAGCTTAACCTTAAAATTATTATATTTAACGACAGTTTTTTATTATTATTAAATTTTATAAAGTGATCAATATAAATAACTTGAAGAGTATATTAATATTTAAAATATTAGAAAAATTATTAATCAGAATTTCAAAATTTAATGAACAAAAATTTTAAGCATCCCCAAAAGTCCAAAATATTCCACAATCCTCAAAAGATTCAAGCTCAAAAGAAACACTTTAAAAGTCACCATCAACATCTATTCATACAACAGTTTTTTATGATGTCTCATTCAATAGCTCGCTTTAGTTTATTTTATGACTCGTATGAAGAAGTGAATTTCACACCTTATTTAAATGGCATCGAATTTAAGACCGTATATGTGTATTTAAAATAAAAAATGAATGAGGGGGAGGATATGAAGTAAGTCAATGCGCAATGAATCATAAAAAAAATACTTGCGAGTGTAAACATAAAAATGAAGTTTTCTTCTTGATTTCTCGTGTTTTAAAAACAAGATTTCACATCTCTCGCTCATAAGTTGCCTTCTTTTATGATTGTGAAATAATAATTCTCATAAAAAAGTATGTTCTTTATTTCTTTTACATCTTCTTCATACAATTGTACCAGAGAGTGTCTATTGTGCTTTTGAGTCCGATTGTGGGTTTTTGTAAAACTAAATTTGTTTTGTTTCCTGCTTGTTCTTTAGATAATTTGAGTTTACCGAGCTGGATGGGATGTGAGAAGGTCATCAGGGTGAGTTATCAGAGGGCATTCTTTTTGTTAATGTTTTTTGAAATTTGGAATATTTCTACTCAAATAATTGAGCAAAAGTTAACCAAAAGGAACTAATTTGATTGACCAATCAAAAAATGTTGTTACATTTTGTGAGAAAAATTTAAATCAAGTTCTCTCAAGTCCAGGTTTGGGGGTCAAAATCTCTCCTATTTTGGAGATCTCTTCAATTTTCTGAGTTTTTTGACAAAAAAATTCAACCCCCCTCCCTAAAAACAATCATTCCATATCAAAAAAAAGTAAATAAAAAGCAACTTGGGGTCGTTCATAACTGACGTCGAAGGGGGGGGGGGGGGTAAGGGGAAGGGGGTTTGAGGTCAAGAAGGTTCTTTTTTGAAAAATGACCGTTAATTTCGGACGTCATTTATGAACGACCCCCTTTGAAAATTTAAAATCCCGTTTAAAATCTCGACCAAATTTAAAAACTTTTCAAACCCATCAAACCCAATTTCATGCGCATCCCGGGTCAATCTAAAACATATTTATTTTCATCCAAAAAAAAAGATAAACCAAATGAAAAGAAATATTGTGAACAGGCACTCAAAAGTGAAATAAAAATTGAGAAGAAGAATGAGAATCTGAAGTGATTGCATTGCTAGTGAATAGAAGGCACTTAACGATGAACAATCACAGAACAATTTTTTGTTAACGAAATATTTTCATCTCATCTTCTTAAAAAGTTTTTTTACACTTTTATTGGATGTCATAAAACGTTCATCGAGAATAATTTTTGGATGTGAGTAGAATTAGGAATGTGGATAGTTGAGGGGTTACAAATTGGATTTTCTTTTTTTGAAATCTTAATCAGTTCCACTTGATTCTTCTCAGTTTTATTATATATTTATTTTTATAACAACAACAAAAGGCAAAGATCTCCAAAAAAATTTTTTTTTTATTTCATCTGATTCCAGTTGTTGGCCTACATTTAGCATTTCATGTTCAAATTATGATTGTTGGATTATTGCCAGCGGTGCTAAATTGATTTAGAATAGAGTAATGAGAATGAAGTATGAAAAAAATTATTTTTTTTTTGCTATTTCATTTATGGAAATTCATTAACTGCCCATTTCTCACAATTACATGTGATGTCGTTAATGTTGTGATTGTTGCATGACTAGTCATTTCTGTTATGACTTAGTTTCGTTCTCATGATGCTGTGCTGATTTTAGTTATTTTTTTGGCAATGTGTAAGATGTGAGTTGTGGCTTTTGTGTTATCCTCAATTTTAGCTTTATTATGTCAGTTGAAATCTTCAATATTTTTGAGGAACAGGGTGAAGCTGTTTATTCATGAGTCATGATCACGACTGACCGAGAAAGAAAAAAAATTGATTTAGGAATAAAAGATTAGCCAAAAATTCATACTTGAAACTCACTGATTGGCAATTATATGATTTTGATTGGGTCGAGGTGGAATGAATTTTTTTTTTTTTTGTAAAAGGTCAAATAATAATTTTTTTCTTCTTGGAAGGTTAAATGGATTATCGGTTGGTTCACATTTCTTCTAAGAGGATCAAATTATGCACAGATTAAAATTGGGTTGCAAAATTTTTCCAATAATAAAAAGCTCAATAAAGATACAAAATTTTTGTCGAATTAACAAATTTTTATCAACTCGCTTGACATCCCTGTCCATTTAATATACTTCAACTTAAAATAAATTCGACAAACTCAACAAATCTCACAAAACATAACATAACAAAAAAATCTAACAAGAACATAACAAACTTAGCAAAGATCTATAAATTACATGAGTGTATAAAAGCATCTGATATATGAATGCTATCGCATGACTTAGTTTTAGTACATTTTTATGAGGCATGGAGAATAAATTTTGATCCGTCAGTTTTATTCGTGTAACAAAACGTACGAAATTCTCAATAAACACAAAGAATAATCATAAATTCTCTTTTCCTAGTTAAACCTTTAGAACACAAAAAAGTCAGCTAAGTCGTCATGAATCGTTTGGTAGAGTTGAGAAGGGATTGTCGTAAATTTTTTGGACATTTTTTGACCTTTTTTTAGTTAGGATTTTCATTGTTTGAGAAGATTTTGTTAAAATTGTTTAGTTTTTTGATTTCAATGAATCCAGTTTTTATTAATTGAAGTTTAGAATTTTTTGAAATAGTTTTTGTATAATTAAGTTTCAATTTGTATGAGCTTACTAAAATAAATAAAATTGATCGCCATGGATGACTTTTTTTAAATATCCCATGATCTCACTAGATTTTTCTTGAAATTTTTTTCAGATTTTTTTTTTAATTTTTTCTATTTTTTTGTTTTGAAATTTTTTCAGAATTTCAGCTGTATCGAAGAATTTCTACCCTCCACAGAAAATTAAACCTCCCAAAATCCTCAATCCACTCAGACTCAAGCACATTTCAATAATCAAATGACATTTTCACTTAAACACCTAACATCCCCATAGACATTTTCATCTATTTTTCTCAGGTGCACAAAAAGATCGCTCTTTTTCCAAAACCCACAAAAATAAATTTAAAAAAAAAATCTTCTTTTCCTAAATCTCCAACTGTTCACACAATGTTGCCCAAAATAATTCCCATCCCTCTTGACATGTCGTGTGTCAAACACAATTTTTATTTCATTCATTTAAATACTCGCATGCACTTTTTTTTAATGAAATACTACCCGAAAAAAAAGAGAAATAAAAATAAAATAACCGAGAGACATGCTCAAGTTTGAAAATATTGTAAGATGCTAATGAAACACACAGCAGGGAGTTAAATGAATTTGTACTGAAACAATTCTAACGATTTCGAAGCCATAAAGTTTTCTAGCTTTTTTTTATTCATCTCGAGATTTAACTTTTTTTTATATGAATCCATATATGCTGAACACTTTTTTATATATATTTAAATTCCCAATTCACCTCTATCGCTGTCTCTATTTTGTATGCTCCTTCTATTAAAAGAGATACGAACAAAATAAAAAAAAACTAAAATTTCTCGTTTGCTCCTCAAAAAAAAAGTTACGGTGAATGTGATTGAAATAAAATTCTTTATTCATAGTGCTGCTGTTGCTGCTGCAGCAGCACAAAAAAACACACATAGAAATGATATAATAAGAAGATATATAACGAGTGTGAGAGTTTTTATTAGATCACATATAAGATTCATCTGTTTAAGACAGTATTTTGCAAGCAATGTTGGGGACGAATGAAGGTGAATTGGATCGAGTAGAGGGTGGTTGTGATGGAAAAAAAAGTTAATTTGACTTTTTTTGCTCCCTTGTGAGAAGTTTTTTGGTTGAAATTCAGTTTATTTAATTTTTCAACTTTTTTCTGATTTTCGAGGGAATTTGAAATTTTTAATTTTTAATACTTTTTTTAACTTTGCCATTTTAAGAACAATTTTAAACAAATTTCGATTCAAAAAATTTTCAAAATTTTGAAATGAGAAAAATCTTGAATTTACTTCTTAAATTATTTCATAATTTATATTTTTTAACTTTTTGTAAAATCTTAATAGTCTTAAAAATTTTTAAATTTCAAAATATAAAATATTGAATAAAATAAGATTTTTTTTTTATTTTATAAGACAAAAAAAAATTTAATAAAAATTCAAAATTTTGCCTATCTTCAAAACTATTTCGAACAATACAATCTCAAGGGATCCCATTCCCCCTTTCACTTCATCATTCTTTGCTTCATTTCATTAGATTGATGAATCTAACACGGCATGGTGCTACTATGCTAGAAATAGCACTCGATAGACTCTTTCGACTGTTTGTTACTTTGTTTGTCTATTGAATAAGTCAATGCCGCTCTATTTGGCGCCTTCATAAAATGTTTTACACGTACATTCTAATCACTTTCATCTGTTATGCCTTTCTATTTACTTAATTTACACAATGAAGATTTTTCGAAGATTTCAACTTTGAGATTTATTTTGATTACTTTTTTTTGGAGTTTTTGAGATTCTACTTAGTTCTATTTCCCCATCTCTGCATCCTCATCTCATAGAAAAAAAAATTACCCACTTCATTTTATCTCCAAGACACATCAGTTCCAGTCGCAAAGTCAACCGATTTCTCCCTGTCATGCATCGCAGCAATTTACTTTACTATAATTGTATTCATACACAATAAAGCCCCGATAGCAATAAAAACTAATCGAAATATATTTCATAAGAAGAAATCTTTTCTCCTCTTTTTTTTTGTACAATCACAGCAATTTTCTTCTTCTTGCCTCTGCCTTCATGATGCTAATGCTAAATTGCAAAATGTGTAGGATGTTGGAATAAATGTGATTGCATATATTTATATGAACATGTACATGCTCTTGAGAATCACAATTTAGAACCGTATTTCAGATGCATTTTGTTGTTACACCTTATGGCAATGACTATTTTTTTCACTTTTTTTTCCTTCTCGCTCATCTATTCCACACATGATTATTTATCTTTTCCAATTTACGCCATGACATGTTCTACATTTGGATTGCAGGGAGAGTCTGGGGATGGAAATTTTTATGTATTTTTTTGGTGGACACATTTTGGTAATTTTGAAAATTTCATCGTTTTTTTCTTTTATGTACTTTTGTGAGCAAAATTAAATATTTCGGTTAGTTAGGGTCATTGGAATGTGAAGTTTGCTATATGATTTTTTAAATCATTAACAGAATTTGAACACGAAATTTCCAAGGTGACTCGTGACTCCTTTAAAAGTGTAGCTTTTAGTAACAATTCAGACAAAACACAAAATTCATTTGAAAATACAAAATTATACCATACAAAATCCTTCCTGGTATCTCATCTCATTAGCAAGATTATAACTGCTCCTCAATTCCCCCACAAGCATCCAATTCTGACAATTTCTTCTGTATTCTATACATTTTATTTTTATTACATTTTAAAAAGATATTTCTCATTTAAATGTCACATGACAATTTTATACTTTATCTCTCTCACTAACAAGATATAACAGATATATCCATAGAAATAAAAAAAAAGAAAGAATAAGAAAAAAAAAAGGCAAAGAACATTATGAGATGCATGTAAAATATTTTTTTTTTGGCATACACGTGCGTGGGATGTATGTGTATGGATTTATGTGGATTACATGAGGAGTTGATAATAATTCAATGGAAGGAAGGAACAAGACAATTCTAGATCTTTTTGTTGCCATCCATGTATCCCCCCATCTCTCAACAAAAAAAAAGCAAAACATTAGGAATTGTCTAATCGTCAATAACAATTCAAAGTCACACACATAAGAAAAAAAAATGTTCATTTCCATTTCCAATCGTCTTTGATTCTTGACTCTATGTATGAGATGTAGCTGTTACGGTAATGTCGAAACATTATCATGATATTTTTCTTTCTCTTTCACTCAATGACTGTTCTGACTCAAGAAATGGCAACACACAGATGAAAGAGAAAGCAAAGGAAAAAAACGCTCACGCGCAGCTGCAATTTGTAGTTGGAATGGAGATTTTCATATTTTCAGCATACAAAAAACGTCCTCACACCAGATCGAGTCATGATATATATTTTATGTATATCTAACTCAACTTCTATTTGCAAAATTATTTTTTACTCGTATATTGTGGCTGGCACACATGTTAAGCACTTTACTGACTTGTTTTCTCCTTTTTTCCAGTGTGTGCTATTTGACATTTCCTTCATAACAATCAGATGGCAATTAGAAATAAATTATGCGCATTTGTCTTTTCCCATTTTCTCTCTCCCTCCAACATCGCTTTCCTTTGACTGCCTGTATTATTCTATAGAGAACTTATGTCTACATATGTGTGCTATAAAGAAAAACTTAAGCTAAAATATTCATGCTGATCTACATAAAATGAGCATCATTTAGGGAATAAAATGTGACTCAATGGTGATGTTTTAATTATTTTGTCGATCATCATTAGTTTTGTTGAATGGTAATGGAAGGGGGTCGGAAATAGTTAGGAGGGAATATTGTTATGCAAAACGCAGGATGAAGATAAATTTTATTTTTTAATGGAAAAAAATGAGAGAATGAATTAGAAAAAATATTAAACTTAAAGCTTAAGAATTGATTTAAATTAGATTAAAATTGCTAAAAAATTTAATAAAACTGCAAAAAAAATTAGAAAATAAATTAACTCAAAATCCAAAAAATTCAAGCAAAACTTCAAAAACTTTCGGAAAATTAAAGAAATTTTGAAAATCAGAAAAAATTTAAACTTAATTTCAATTGACTAATAAGCCATTATCCCCCTCGAAATCCCTTAACACCCCATCCATTCCTCAACACATTACACACACTCTTTTTTTGTCGCACTGTCATTTTGCGTCGTTCTCTAAAATTTCGATAACATAAAAACTGTATAAACGTCATGTCGCATGTTATAATAAAAAAAAAATACTCTTAATTTATTGTCGTTCATTTATGCGTATATGTTTGTTTCCATCTTTTCCATTTAAGAATGAATGAGACAATTTTTATAAAATAAACATGTGCTTAACAGCTAAGCAAGTTTTATGTTCATTTTGGTGCTGTTTTGTAAGAAATAAAATTGAAATCAAAGAAAATAAAAAAAAAATGTTTTTGAATGGACATTGAATTGAGTTTGAAAGTAAATGGGTTAGATTGTGTGGAGATGGAGGGTTTGGAGCGAACTTTGTGGATAGATGGTGTTTATTTTATTGTCAATTTAATTTAAAAGTGTGTCCCCATGTAACCAAAATAGTCCTCATGTATTACATTGACCTTCCTTAGGAACATGAATGGAATACATTAGGTCGATTTTGGTTACTAGGGTCAGAAGATGTTGATTAAAAATATCCCAAAAATCAAGAAAAGGTTCAAACAATCAATTTAATTAAGTTTTTAAATTCTTTTAAAAAATTTGATATCAAAATTCATGAGCTATGCAGACAGTCTGACAATCCAAACCACACAATTTTTCTACAAATATCTAACAAAAACAACCAAGAATTTAATAAAGAACTGGAATGTCGCAAATTATATATCTCAGCACAAACTACAAAGTACAAAAATTCCACATCATTTATTAAAGGTCTCATTCGCAGTTTTTCATTTCATTCATTTATTTTTAATTTTTGCCGTTTCTTCAATTCTTTTTAAATATCTCTCGCCATCTCGTTCACTTCTTCATTATTGCTTTGTTTGTTGTGCTGTCTCCGGTTTATTATTATGTCTTTATTTGTTATGACAAAATATTTGAGATCAGACTGAGAAAAAAATGAAAAAAAATGAAAATAATTTTCAAACAGAAAGTTGATTATTTTTTTGTGAAATGTCAACTGTGGATTTAGAAAAAAAGAAGTCAGCTTGATGTCTATCTGTGAATTAAAATGGGATTTTCGGGAGGAAATGAGAAATATTTTTTAACATAGTGTGCATATTGGTGGGAAAACGTGATGAGATTGCGAGAATTGTGGATTAAAAAATATTTCATTAATCATGGGAAAAATTCATTAATTTTTTTTGTGTGTGTGCAGGAAATTTGCAGTGATTTAAAATTTTCATATTAATACCTCCCAAAATGCTCATTTATTTTCAAAATTCCCCAAATCCATCCGCATCATGTCATATCTAATGAATTTATCACCTTTAAATTATTCCAAAATATTTCTACATCTTCATCTTCACAACCCAATTTTCACGTTGATTTAATGAAATTTTTATCATTTATTGACTATTAAAAATTCCAAACAGTTATAATGACTTACAAATTGGGATATTCATAATTTTGAAAAAAAAAGAAAAATCTCCACGAATGTTTTTGTAGATCGTTTACAGATCAATAATTTTAGTTTTATCGCTCAAATATACACGGCATATCATAAATAAATTCAAAAAAAAAGTATTTCGAAAAATTCTCATTTACGCTAGGCGAGTCGGAACGTTCAAAACTTAGGTCTGTAAAAATTTTATTTCGGATTTGAGGAACAAAATAATGTGGTATATAATATGGTTCAATTTTTAGTATAGTTTCAACCTAACCCATAAACGACCCCCACAAATAAAATCACAGAAAATAACATTAAGCCACACAAAAAGCTCTTCGAATTTAATTTGAATTTTAAATTATTATTTTTTGTTTAATGAATGTTATGTTTTGATTTTAAAATTATTTTTTCGAATAAAAAAAAACATATTTATTTTCCACATTTAAATTGGTCCATAATTTATGAAATTTATTTTATGTATTCATCTCGCTCAGTTCATCTCCTGTCAATTGAATAGCATTAATCATCATCTAATTGATTGAATGGGAAATATTATATTTTTTTTATAGAAATAAATTGAAAAAAAAGTAGCAGCTGCGATTAATGCAGTGATGCATAACAGCATTTAAAGAGATTTTCTCAATTAGATATCAATTGATGATGAATAAAAAAATATGAATATTGGAATTAATAATTTTTATTGTACTTGGAAATGTGTATCATGTGGTGTGGTGTTTTTCCAGGAATTATTGAAAGGGATTGAGGCAGACATCATGTCTCTAGAGTTGAGTTCTTGTAAATTTTTGTTAAAATTCATTAAAATTTAATTCAATAAACTAAGAATTTTACAACCTAAATTTGATAATCCATTCAAAATATGACAATCCAAACTACTAACTCTAACTGTAATTCCTCAAATTTTACATTCAAAACTTCATGTTTTACAACTTCTTTACCTCTTTTCTTCAGTACTTAAACTCAAAAATGTCATAAAAGAATGTCTAAACAAATGAGACACACATAAATTCTTAATTATTTTGTTGAACATGCAGTAGTTCCAAAAGACAATTCTGGAAGCTCTCGAAAAAGTGTTTTATCATTTTTGTTTGGGGATTATTTGTCAGTTAGGTCAGTTTTGCTGAAATGATCATCCCTTTGACCATTGGACATAATTTTTCAGTTTTTTAAATTTTTCTGTTCGAGCATCAAATTAAATAAGAATTCAATCTGTCTTAGAGCCCAAAGCCCCCATTTTATGTCCATTCATCAAACATCATTTCCAAACAACTCAATTCTTAACATAAATTTCATTTACACAAAATATTATTCAGTACGATAAGCCTCACACATAAGAAGCTTTAATTACTTATCTCTAGTCTAATATTACAGTAAAAGAGAGAAGAAAATAAAGAATCAAAAAAAAATCCGAGAGGCAAGTGAATGGAAGAGATGATAAAATGAATAAAAGAAGAAAGGCATGAAAGATTAATTTGAATAAAATCGAGGCAGCAAGACCCTGAGTGTAGATAGAAGAAAAATAAATTGTTTGACCGACAAAATAGAATGACATAAAATAAAAAAATAAATATAAAGATTACAACAACAACATCAACAGTAAAATCTTCTCATGTCCAGCATTTAATGTGAAATTTATTTCGTCATTAAATTTTTCATTCATTCTATCGTCCTCTTTCCATATCGACCGAACATCAATGTTCTTCCATCTCTTCTCTGTGTGTTGCTCATGTTTCCTTTCAAATTTTTTTTTTCTTTTTCGTACAAGTCTCATCGTTTTGCTTTTATTTACGCTCATAAAACAGCCATCAAAATAATATAAAACATCTGTTTGGTTTTGTTTTTTTTTGGTTCTTTCGTTTTTTGGGGAATTGTGTTAGACAATGTTAAGGAACGAATAGTGACACATAAAAAATTGAAAATGAAAACAAAATTAGTAAATGAGTGAGAAGATGATATGCTTGATTGGGTGTTGTGGAACGCATGGAATTGAATTCAGATGCGGATTTTATTGATTTTTTTTCTTTTAAATATTGAAAATTTTTAAAATTTTATATGAGAATTTTTTTTTGTTCAATATTTAGTTAGGTTTTTTTTTAAAGTTTTATTTTACAAAAATAATTTTTGGTCACTTTTTGACTCAAAAATCACGAATTAATCATAAATTCAGAAAATGTTTTAAATTTGCCATCTTGATCATACTCTGGTGGATTCTTAAAATACCAGCTTGCATTGGTCATTTAGTCAAGCAAACTAAAGATCCATAGCCCATTAAACTCTTTAATATTCACCTAAATATTCATCACAAAATCACCCAACATTTTACTATGGGGCCGTTCACTTATTACGTAACGCAAAAATTCGGATTTTTTACCCCCCCCCCCCCCTGCGTAACGTTTTTAACAAAAGAATCAGTTGCGAGAACAATAGACCGTAACAAACTCTCGACCCCCCCCCCCTCAGAGCGTTACGTAATAAGTGAACGGCCCCTATCACTCTCCATGTCAATTTCTTGAATAAAATGTCAAACATTAAAATACACATAAAAAGAATTCAGAACTGCATTCAAAAGCAGTTCAATAACTTCAACATCATACGAAATATCATTTTACAATATTATGCATGTTTGAATTATTTCAACACCGGACAATTATGTATGTTTACTCATGTAAACTTCTTTTCCTCATTCTTTCTATCTCTGTCTGAATTTTTTTTTTCTGTTCCACTTCCCTCTCTATTAATTCTATCAGCATAATACTCGCAATGAACAAAGTGGAGAATTTTTGAACAAAAAGTAGAAAAGTGTTTTGTTATGTATGAAACACGAGTGGGCAATGTGTGATATTCGATATAATCCCATTGGCATGTTGCTTCAAAAATTACCGTTTTTTTTCATTTCTACACATTTGAAATGTTGAATGTACATCAGTTCCACTTGATATGAAAGTGCTTTCTTGTTCTAAAAATATTTTTTTTTTAGAAAAATAAAACAAATGATTTGACTTCATTTGGAATTTGGAAAGAGTTTGAGAGTTCAATGAGATTGTTTTGAAAGGTTTGCCTATTTTAAGATTGAGAATTTTGGAGTGAAAGGCTTAAACGGGGTCAAATGAGATGTCAAATTTGAAATTTTGTGGGATACTTTGGATGATGCTTGAACTTTTAGGTTGAATTTGGTAGAAAATAGCAAAAAAGGTAGGTAGGTCACCTTATTTTGCTTCTGTCTGAGAATTTCTTGAAGGTGCTTAAAAGTTTAATAATTGATTTAGGTAAAAATGTCCTAAATTGGTTATTGAACCAAAAAAGACCACTTATTCATTTATTTAGGAATGATTTAAGCATCTAGACTAACTTAAAACTGTTTTTAAGGTTCAGTATTTGATGAACAATCGATCAGGTGCATTCTTGTAAATTTCATGATGCAGACCATAACAACTGACCCCAATTCTTGTGATTTTAACCCCACCTAAGACTTCAGTTGAAATTAAATTTAAATCACTCCACAAACTCATCCTCATTTCCTCACGACAATCCAAATTAAAAATCACATCACTCATAACATCAAAAGAATCCATTTTCATATTAAATCCAGGTCACATACAGAAAAAAACTAACGAAGAGATAATGATGGATGTCACGCGAAAATATAAAACTTTTCAATTTTGACTGAGGCAAATAACATGAATTTAAATGTTACAGATTTTGTGTCTAAGAGCTGTCGTGTGTTGTGACAATTTGACTGACTAAGAGTCACTTTGTTGTTCACAAAATGTTGCATGTAGATTTAATTATAGACATTTTTTTTCATTAATGAAATTTTGTTTCATTTTAATTTTATTTTGCTGTTCGAGAAATTTACTTTTATGGATATGAAACTTTTGTAGGTGGGATGAAGATATGAATTTGATTATGAAGAAATTAGCTAAAGTTTTAAGATTAAAATTCAAAAATTCAAAACCATCACTTGAAGGATCCCAAAATTTACATCAACAACTATCCTTTAATCCAGACAACATCCCAATCACTCTTAAATCTCAGGTTGCATCAAATAAAGCACAATAAAAGAGAAGAAAGAGTAAAAATATCCATCCAGAAATTCAAGTATGTCTGCTTCCTTTTGCATATTGCAGTTTACTTATTCAAAAGAGAGTTAAAGTTGATAAGTATTATGTCACTTTTATGTCTGGCTTTTTCACAAAAGCAAGCACTGAGCATTATTTAGAAATGAATGGAAAATGTACAAGAATAATAATGAAAAATAATCCATGCATGTGTGTGTGTATGTGTATTTAAGTTTATGGAAATGCAGATATCTTTGAGAAATTTGAGATGAAAGTGGATGGGATGTATTGAGGGTATATGACTAGGTAGGAGTAGTCTGTGATTTTATTGCAATAGAAAAGGTTCTAAAAAATTATTTTTTGAATGAACCTATTTTTGGAGTATTTTAAGATCATAGAATAGTCCAAAAATCCTTAAAAAGAAAATTATTTCCCTTTAAATCCCCAAAAAATGTCATCAACCCAATGCAACAAAAAGATTATCATCATAAAATATAAGGGCCATCAATAGAACATTTTAAATACAATTTCATGTACATTGGCACCGACATGCATGTTTAATAATATTTGATGCTTGTACATACTCTCAAAGAGTGCACTTTATACCAATTTAGTCATGGTTGCATAGGTCTGCATAAAATGCATGTACAGAGAACAAAATTGTCATGCATATGATACAAAATCACCTGTATTTGCCTTTTTCATCTTCTACAAAAAAAAAAATATTTTCAATTTACGATGACACATATTGTAGATATGAGTATTGCATTACCATTTCCCCATCCATTATACATTTGGAAGATTCAAATACAAAAAAAAAGAAAATTATATTCAAAATCCAAAAAATCTTATGCAATGTCGAACATGATAAAGATACATGATATTAAACATGTAAATTTTATAGTTATTGAAATTTACTACAAAGTCTATCTCTTATTCTCCCATGATTAGCTTTTAATTTTATTGCTTCTATGCGCCATCGTCTCGAATGTCATCATCATTCGAAAAATATGTGATTTTGGCTCTTCTTCTTTCTATTACCATCATATATGAATGCTTGGTAGTGGCCTCATGAATTTCCAAATCGCTTCTTCTTTTATTCTCATTTGTATGTTTACGATCTATAAAGAGACATCATCATAACGTGTGCTTTCTTTCCTATACATATGATTAGATGAATATTTTGGATGATGGGCTTTTTTGGGTGTTCAACTGTATAATTTTTATTGGATTTTTTTGGAGGGTGAGATCAAGTTGTTATCTTGTGTTAAATTACATGTTTTTAGGAGTTTTCGGATATTTTAGTCTCTAATGTTGGGGTAATAGTTGATGATAGAGCTACTAAAGGTATAATGAAGAAGATAAAAACCTTTTCTTATGTGAAAATTATATGCTCACGAAATTTCAACATTTATAAGCCTTAAAAATACTCTAAAATTCTTTCCATATCAGTAGTCAAAAATTAACAAATTTTATTTGAAAATTCACTTTACAAAATTTTTAAACTTGAAATTAAACAAAAGCTGACATCCTCTTAACCACCCCCTATCTCCATTATAATCCAGCATACATCTAATATCACCAAAAATGATCTTAATTTCACATATAAAATTTCCAAACTCACAACACTCGATGTCCACATTATCATAATCAGTACTTAACTTCCCCTGTCCCACCCCTCTTGCCAAAGGAAAAATTGATTCCATTTATGAGTCCATTTTTAAGCTTATGTCCCTTTATCATTCACATATCACACGAATTAAATCCTCCACATATATTTTTTTCTACTCGCGCACGACAACCAAAAATCCTATATACGAAAAGGAAATAAAGACATGAAAAAAACGCGAAAAAGTTCTCGCCTTGCGGAATGCGGAAAAATGTTTTTATTTTATTCTCTATCTACATATCTATCCATCTTTACATACAATTTTTTTGTAGTAAACTTTTACTCAACTGATAACATCAGACCCCCGAAAAAAATATATATATAAAAAAAAGTTTGTTTTACATTGCTGTATGTGGCTGTATCTAAATTTAAAAATTATTCAAATTTTTTTGTTTCTTCTTTCTTCTTCTCCTCATGTCGAAATCGTATAATTCGTAGACTCTACACACAAAACTTCTCATTCTTTTTTCTAAAAAGAAAAAAAAATTTGGTGTAGCAAATGCCTCGTACGTTTTCAAATGTCTAATGGTTCACTTGAAAGACATTTTATTCTTTATTTTGTACGTATACATTCATTTTTTTTGGAGTGTAGATATGGAAATCAGTGATACACAGAGCACACATTGTGTGATTCTCTTGTATCTATGACGCACAGAGATAAAGAGACGGAGTAATGAGGCAGTTGAAAATGAGAGGCAATGAAGATGATATGAAGGAAGGAGATGAGATGAGATGAGGTAAATTTTGATGAGAAATACAATTTTTGCTTGTTGTGTGTACTTTTGTATATTATATATGTTGTGTATGCCTGTTACGCACGAGTATTCTCTAATTTTCTTTGTCATTTTCTTCATTGAAATCTATTTGCATATACATAAGCATTAAGCTTTCGTCTTCTAACTCATACTTAAATTTGTTGTATCGTGTTTCTCTTGCGTCTATCTTTTTGGTTTTGTTTTTTTGTTGGGGGGTTCCTTTTGTTGTGGATTTATTTTGTGAAATGATGCTGTGTGCATTTTGTTGATTAATCATGAAATTATAGGGGAATATTCTTTGATGGAGTGAGTGAAGTAGGATGGTTAGTAGAATTTATTATTTAGGATTCGAACATAGTATTTTGTCAGATTTATTAGATGAGATCATAAAGTTAGGTATAGGAAATCAAAGGGATACTTATAATTGATCAATACATTCAAAAATCAAGATTTTAGCAAGCAAAATTAAATTTTAGTTAAAATAAATCATTTCAAGACGGAAATGGATCCTACTAGGTTCATAACTGGGTCATTTAAAACAACTTATGCTCATAAATTAAAAATGAAAAAACTAGCTTGATCTTTATTAAGAATAGACCCCCAACCCCTCATCTCTCAACACCACCCAATCTAATTTCTCAAATAAGTACCTTAAGCAACACCATCTTATCATCATCATAACAACCCAAAAAAATATATAAGATATACACATTATCTCGAATGAAAAGAATAAAAGAAAATGTCATAATCAAAGTTTATTGTGACTAGATGATTACATCGAGTGAATGTGATGCTGAAGGCATAAATGGCATGGTTACATTCAATGTAATTCACACGTGTATTAATACGTATGGAAATTAATGGGAAGAAGCTCTCATCTCTCAAATTATTTATTCATTCTTCCTACTTATTCGCTTCACACTCCTTACTTGTGTGTACTTATTCCAAATTATTTCTATTATTATTCCGGGAGGTTTAAGTACGAGATGAATTTATGTTTGAGGAGTGGTTAGGCCAAGGCGTACACACTCGGGAAATTTCCCGGAAAACACAGGAAATACAGGAAATTTCCGGAAATGCAGGAAATTTCAGGAAATGCAGGAAATTTCCGGAAATGCAGGAAATTTCCGGAAATGCAGGAAATTTCCGGAAATACAGCAAATTTACAAAGATATATTTTATGGAAAATATTACTCGGAAAAGTGACTTTTCTTATAAATTTTTTGTATTTGGGTTGAAAAATATCTTAGAAAAGCCATTTTTGCCTCGGTTTTCTTAGTTGGGAATAAAAATCCCTCGGAAAAGCCATTTTTCGCGTTGATTTCCTTATTTGGGATGAAAAACCCCTCGGAAAAGCCATTTTTCGCGTCGATTTTCTTATTTGGGATGAAAAACCCCTCGGAAAAGCCATTTTTTGCGTTGATTTCCTTATTTGGGATGAAAAACCCCTCGGAAAAGCCATTTTTCGCGTCGATTTTCTTAGATGGGATGAAAAACCCCTCGGAAAAGCCATTTTTCGCGTTGATTTCCTTATTTGGGATGAAAAACCCCTCGGAAAAGCCATTTTTCGTCTCGATTTTCTTAGTTGGGATGAAAAACCCCTCGGAAAAGCCATTTTTCGCTTTGATTTCCTTATTTGGGATGAAAAACCCCTCGGAAAAGCAATTTTTCGCGTCGATTTTCTTATTTGGGATGAAAAACCCCTCGGAAAAGCCATTTTTCGCGTTGATTTTCTTATTTGGGATGAAAAACCCCTCGGAAAAGCGATTTTTCGCGTTGATTTTCTTATTTGGGATGAAAAAACCCTCGGAAAAGCGATTTTTCGCGTCGATTTTCTTATTTGGGATGAAAAACCCCTCGGAAAAGCCATTTTTCGCGTTGATTTCCTTATTTGGGATGAAAAACCCCTCGGAAAAGCGATTTTTCGCGTCAATTTTCTTATTTGGGATGAAAAACCCCTCGGAAAAGCCATTTTTCGCGTCGATTTTCTTATTTGGGATGAAAAACCCCTCGGAAAAGCGATTTTTCGCGTTGATTTCCTTATTTGGGATGAAAAACCCCTCGGAAAAGCGATTTTTCGCGTCGATTTTCTTATTTGGGATGAAAAACCCCTCGGAAAAGCCATTTTTCGCGTTGATTTCCTTATTTGGGATGAAAACCCCCTCGGAAAAGCGATTTTTCGCGTCGATTTTCTTAGTTGGGATGAAAAACCCCTCGGAAAAGCCATTTTTCGCGTCGATTTTCTTATTTGGGATGAAAAAACCCTCGGAAAAGCGATTTTTCGCGTCGATTTTCTTGGTTGGGATAAAAAAACTCATCAAAATATCATTTTTTATCATTTTCATGCTTTTAATAATGTGAAAGTTACAAATAAAAAAAATTGAATTTAAGAAAAAAAAAAAAATTTGAAGTTGATAAATTCATCAGAAATTATAGTTTATAAATATTTCATACATTTTATGTGCATTTAGATTCATAATAAAGAAATTTCCTGTATTTCCGGAAATACAGGAAATGCAGGAAATTTCCGGAAATACGGGAAATTTCCGGAAATACAGGAAATTTCCGGAAATGCAGGAAATTTCCTGTTTTTCCCGAGTGTGTACCGAGGGGAAAACAACATGATGGAAAAAAATTTTGATGGGAAATTGGTGGGAATTTTCCACCGCGGTGGAAAATTTTCCACCAATTTTCCACCGCGGTGGAAAATTTTCCACCAATTTTCCACCGCGGTGGAAAATTTTCCACCAATTTTCCACCGCGGTGGAAAATTTTCCACCAATTTTCCACCATCGGTGGAAAATTTTCCACCAATTGTATAAACACCAAAGAAATTTTTTTAAAGTAAAACAACACATTAACAAATTCAAACAAAAAATTATGGTTAAGTAATACATTTTTTTAATAATTGAAAAATATCGGAATTAACATTTTTTTTACTAAAATCAATAGCATTTTTTTTTACACTACATGCATATTGATTTACATTTACAAATTTTAGAGGACACGATTTATATAATTAGGTAGTTTAATTTTCATAATTAATGCAAAATTGAGTTAATCAATGAAAAAAAATTAGAATTTAAGTGTTTAGCTAATATTACGAAAATTAACTTACTTTTTCCGAATTCGTCATGAAATCATTTAAATTTTCATTTTTTGTATCACTCATTATGCTCATAGGCTTCAACTTAACTCTTTAAATATTCACAAATTAACTTTTTCACTTATTTTTTAAAGTAAACAACAAACTTAGGACTGTATATAAGTAATGTCTCTAAATTAATCGTTATAAGGTTTTAGCTGAAGTAGGTCAAAATTATGTTAAAAAATTAAAAGGATTTGTAAAGTTTTGTTTAAAATGTAGTTAAAATTTTTTTAAAAAGAAAATAGGAATTATTCAAAATGCTATTTAAATTCTTAAATTTTAAATTCAAGATTGTCATCATTTATAAATTATTCCTTGGTAAATGTAATTTGCGGCAATCTCATTCAAATTTTAAAGATTTGTTGAAAAAAAGTTAAAAACTATGAAAAAAAAAAACATGAAGAAGATTCGAACTCCTGACCTCTGATTTCGTAAGGTCGAATATTCTCCTGACTGAGCCAACGATGTAGCAAAATCTATATTATTTCAATGGGCCAATTCTCTAGTCATACTGCGTTATTTAAGATTTTATTTTTTTTTTTTAAATTGTCTGATAAATAGTATATTGGAAATATGCTTATAAATTAGACGTATATCTAGCATATTTTTTTCAATATAGAGCAGTTAAGATAAATTTAACGGATTGGAAAAAAATTTTATTTAACTCCTTTTCACTTTCGTAACAAATTTTTATATATTTATATTAATAATATCTTATGTATGAAGTTTAATAGATTTTTTTTAGATCTTCTTTTCCCCTTATCATAATTGCATAACAATTGTATTTAATAGTTTCAAAAAAATACATATATATATACTTTGTTTATCTGTCTTTTTTTCCACCGCGGTGGAAAATTTTCCACCAATTTTCCACCAGCGGTGGAAAATTTTCCACCAATTTTCCACCATCGGTGGAAAATTTTCCACCAATTTTCCACCATCGGTGGAAAATTTTCCACCAATTTTCCACCGCGGTGGACAATTCCAAAATTTTCCATCATTTTTTTTCCATCATGTTGTTTTCCCCTCGGTGTGTACGCCTTGGGTTAGGCACACAAACTAAAAAAAATTTAAATTTAATAGAAGAATAATTTAATTGAATTATTGAAAAAAATAAGTAAGACTGGAATATTTATTGTGGATTAAAATAAGAATTGAATAGAACTATAAAAAAATACGTAAAGACTTCAGGCATGCTCGACAGATTATTCACAAAATGAATAAGTTAAAACTTGTTTTTGTGGCTGCTCTCCTTGGAGATTATTTATTATTGTCTTGAAATAATGCAGTCGCAGTTTCATGTGAACGTCAAGTTGCTCAATGTTCACGTCAAGTAAACGAATGAGCAAAAAAAAAAATAACAGAATTACTTTGAGTCTGTAATATGACTTGTGATGGAGCTTGAGATTCTCAAAGGAATTTTCAGGAGATATACAGCATATGTGTGGGCTTTTGGTGTGAATTTAAAAAATCTTTTTAATGGATTGGATGTGCTTTATTTAGAGATGGAGATTGCAAATGTTTTTGAATGAATGAATTTAAAATGTATGAAATTTTAAGAAATCTGCTTGCAAAATTTACTCAAATTTATGCCCTTTGAATAAATTGATTTTTGGCAAAAAATTCTTCATTATAGAATATTTACTAAAATTTTGAAATTTAAAAATTTTCAACTCTAAAAATTTAAAACTTAATCCTAAAATAAATTTTCTCCTCTTCTAAAATTAAAAATGTATGGCCACTCTCTTCATTATGGTGCCATTGCATATGCTTTTAGTCAACTATGACTCCCTAAATAATTAAAATGACACAATTAACCCCCCCATAACCTAAATTGACCTACATTCTCCTACACATATTAATTATTCAGCCTTCAAGCTTCATTTAATGCATCTGGTCCCCAGACTTCCTTCCATTCACCATCAATAAATGACAAACAAAATTTTCATCCGAATTTAATTAGCACCAAAATATCAAATTCTCACTCAAACAAGTTCCATCCACAAAATTCCCATCAGCGTCAGTCTCTACGTCAAACAGATGCAAAATTATACATCGCAATAAATTTCTAACAAAAAATCATTTTTCTGAGAATAAATCGACATTCACAATATTTCTAATGAAACTGAATTTCTCCCCAATAATTTCCGAATCACTGTGCATGCTCATTTGCACATTGTTTTAAATAGAATTCAATATTTATTTTAACTTCTTTTTTTTTGTTTTAAAATTCCTTAAAAATACTTTCCGTTCTATTTGTTATGGCAATTACGTAAGATTTTATGCCTTATTTGTTACTTTATCATAACAAAAAATAAAATCCAATTTTTCTTAGTCTCTTTGTTTATCTTGCATGCATTATTATTTCATGTCAAAAACAATCATGCGTCACATGGATGGAGCCTAAAGTGTATGACTTCGGAGAATTACTTTTTTTGTTTATTATTAGGTCATTTGTATCTTGCTGTTACAGATTGAGTTATTTGCTTGTTCTGGGAATGAAGTTTGTATTACATGACTTTAATAAAATTGTGATTTATCATTGATGATTTCATGGGATTGTATTACGTATTATTAGGTATATTGAGGACTTTATCTGAAGCAATTTTACTTTTGGTTTTGATGGTGAAATTTATAGAATTAAATTATAATACAATTTGTGATTTTTTCAATTTAATTAAAAAAACTACGTAACCTCAAAACTATTCATAATGCATCAAAAAAATCCTGAGAATCTCAACAAAATCTCATTCAAATCACAAATCAATTCACAATCCCATTAATTTTAAATACCTCAACTTATAAAGCTGTTAATTTGCTCAACAAAAGGAACTAAGAGAAAAAAACACAATTTTTATTGCCATATCGGAATTACTCTACATAAAAAGCACTCGTCACTGACCGTAAATCCTATTCCACGGGTACCGGTAGACATAAAAAAAGAGCACAATTTCCAGTGTATAAAACAAAACCATAAAGTCATAAATAAAAGCAATAAAAATTCTGCAGTTTTTTTTTCATCATCAACATACACAAAATACGCAATTGTAAAGTCGTGTAGACACAACAAGCCACAGTAGTTGAAGGTAAAATCCTTTTTTTCATTCAATTACTTCTGATTTATTTTGACATAAATCCCAGCATCAGTATATGTTGTACATCTCTATTCACATCTCAATTCAAAGTCGACGTGCTTACTACATTTTTTTATATTTATTTATTGATTGAACGGAAGAGGCACATTTCAATTGCTGATACTGATGATGAAAAGACGAGTAAATATGTACAAGCAATTGTAAGTCGTAATGATAAGAAATTTGTATGTGCCTTGCATTTCCTCGTCTTATCGTAAATTTCAAATCAATATTTTTTTCATTTCCGTTTTTTTTTATGTAAAGAGCTTGAAGATAATCTTGAAGTTTTTTTTTCGATATTTTCTAAAGCGGCTTTGTGCATGATTCGATCAATGAAAAGACGTAATTGGAGCTTAATGCAATTTATTTATTGAGAGTCGGCACTTTTTTGTGTCATTTATGTGCTGTGCTCAAGTTTATGGATGAAGGAAGTGATGGGGTTAAATTGAGATTAATGAGGTCAATGATACGTCGTGACTTAGATTTTTATTTCAATAATGACAAAAGTTCAAGACCTCGAAAGTTTTTATCTTCTTTTTAGAATCACGCACGTGCATGACCTTTGAATTAATCAATTTTCTCGGAAGGAAATCTTGAAGATTATTCAAATTATTTTCGAGTAAAAAATTCTATTTGTGGCATTTTGGTTTAGAAAATTCGTGCATGCTGATAAAGGTTGTCTATTTACAACTTTATAAAATTGTTTAAAATGGCGTATATTTTTACGCACTTTTTTTGGGGCTGTTTTGATAGAATAAATTTATTTTGAAATGCATAACTCGATTTTTGGTTGATTAAGGTTAGAATATTGATGAATTGTTAGATGATTAATTTTGAGTTATTTTGTAAATTTTTTAATGCAGAAAATTTTAATAAAATTTTAACTTTGTAGAATATTTTTTTTTTTTTGAAATTTTTGTCAAAAATTTTGTGTATGTCACATTTCAATAAAAATTTCAAGATTTTTCAAAAATTATTTTTAAGTTATTCTTCATTAAAAATTTTCTATCATTTAGTATAAGGGAGAAAATCAATTAGAATGCTTGACATCAAAAGCATTGTTTAAATTTTTCCCAAATCATTTCCATCGCCCACAAAAGAAGTCATCAAACTTTTTTTAAAAAAAAAATTGAAAAAATAAAAAGATTTGCGCTAATTTCCATCCCATCTACCCAAATATAGAAAGAAAAAAAAACTCTTTCAATATAAAATTTTTTTGGCATTCCACTCCCATTATTTTATTTTTTAAAGAGAGACTTTTTTCTTTTCATTTTTGTCGTAGTTGAGGCTGTAGACATGTCTCAGACAGTTAATTAAATTTGCTCGGATTTTTTTTCTCTTTTTTTTCTTCTCTGTGCAGCAAAAAATAAAGAATATAATGGATCAGATATTTTTTTTGTATGGGACAAGTTTGTTCGTTCTGGTAGTTTCATGTTTTTTTTTTCATTTCATGCAGTATGAGTCATTAAATTAAGGCTGAAAATAAAACAATACGACTGTCAAGTGCTCCGCAATTTCTTTGTCTCACTTCAGATTCAAGAAGTTTTGTTTAAAAAAAAAATCTGTCAAAAAATTGTAAAATAATTCCTTAAATACTGAACAGAAACTGCAAGTGAAGCAAAGTTTTCATCCAAAAAACCCCCCAATATTACCATAGCGATGATGAGAATTAAAAGACATAAGGATTATGATAAAAAAAAGGAAGATTGATTACTCGAAGTATTCAAAAAAAAGTGTCAAATGATTCCTCATCGAGATCGTTCTGTTTAATTAAAAAACGATTATTATGCAATTATTATTATCGTTTTTTTCTCGCTTTCAGATGATACTTATGGAAGTGATTTTAATCATGAGTGAACCCCCTCATTATGCTCAGTATTTTTTTTTTGCAGTGTGAATTTTTAATGTTGAGGAGGTGATCGAAAGGGGGTTCAGAAATATTAATTGGAGCAAATGGAGATGTTATTGATAAGGAAGGGTGTTGGGAGTAAAGTTGGATGATAAATTAATGGAAGTAATCACAGTAAAATCTTGTTGATTTATAAATAATTGACGGATGAATAATATTTTGATGATGACCCCTAACCCCCATTTTTTCTGCTCATTTAAAAATTTGCTCATTTTATAGACATTTTTTGAGGAATAAAAATCTTAAGTGAGCAGTTTGTGTCCCTTCCCTTCTATCAAACCATCTAATATGGCACAAATTTGCTCATTTTAATTAAAATTTAATTTCAAAAATATTAAAAACAAAAAAAAATCTCAAACTCACCTAATTGAACGAAATATTTTGGTCGAACATTATCTTGCCAGGCACATAAATTTCCAACAATGCAATTAATTATTATAACAATAAAAATAATGAGTAATTTATTGAAAAAATTATGCTGTTGCCGGAGTAAATTGTTGGCATTCGAAGACATTTTTGCTGGTAAATTGGCTGACGTCATCACTAGAAATTTATTTTATTCACTCTTTTGCTAAATTTATGTGTGTGTATGTGTGCTGTATATCCACTTGGCAGATTCAATTCTTGAATGATAAAAACGGAATAGAAATTTCTCGGCAGTTTATCAAAAACAAAAGTGAGATGAAACCGAGAGTTTATTTTTTTTTCGAGTATTTTACTTGACTTAATTTATCATTAATTCCAGAAAATAATAGATTATCTTTTAATATTATATTCACTTAATATTAATTTTCACATATGAGATATTATGGATGTATTTACATAATCGCGAATATTCTCAAAAATATTTTTATGATCTTTTTTTTTTTTGACACCCAAAAAAATTTTATTATTTTTTTTTACACTTTATTCTGATCAAATTTTACGAATTTAAAGAAAATTTAAATAAATATTTTATTTCACTTAATTTGACCCTTTAAACATACACGAAACAGAAGCATCAATCAAGCTCGGATGCAATCATCGACATAATATTTTGTACATAAATGCCTGCAATTAGAGGAAACAGAAAATAGGTATACATTAAAAATATGTTAATTAAGTAGTAGGAAATGTGTTTACACTAATTATAATGTGGACTAGCCCAGCTGCTTTTTACAATAAATTTTTATACACATATACATACAACAAATGAGAGAAAGGTGCTCATTAAAGTCAATTCATCAGCATTTCTGACTAGATTTATTTTTTTTTTAAATGTGGCGAGCGATGGATCATCAAAATATTGAATTGGGAAGCTTCTACTTTGCTGATTAATTGACGGGAAATGTAGATTATAAGGCCATAAGAATTAAGCACTTTTTATGTTTAGTTAAATGATTTTTCTTTTGTGCTTCTAACGAAATGCTTTCGGGAAATAATTGATTAGTGGATTTTTTTTTTGTAGAACTTCTTGATATTTAATCTACGGCTGTCGATGGGCTTTTTTTCGAGAGTTATTAATGACTTTATTCGGTAGCCAGACGATGTGGGTTTTTCGAAGAGATTTTTTTTACAGTTTAAATTATTGGATTGGATTTTTAAGGGGATTTTGGTGGAGATAAAATTTTTTAATTGATGATATTGAGGAAAGTTTGTGGATATTTATCATCTATTAATTTTAGTATAATGATAGATTTAAGTTGGAATAATGCTCCTCAATATTCAAAATATACAAAGTTCACATAATTTCTCCTAATAAGACCCCAAAAAATATTCAATTCATTCAGTTAAATAATTATCCACAACGGAGAAATGACCATAGAACATAGAAGCTACTACGTTATTAGTCACGGCTATTAAAAGTTGACCTGTGACAGTAATTTCAGTCACATGGGTCTAATTCCATTATACTATCATTATTTCCATACAAATATCAGCTATAAATGTTATTTGTAATTGAATGTGTATTAGGATTAGAATTAGACATAGTTTGGAGATAGTTTTTAGATTAGAATTTATATTTTTGGGTTGTGTCAATATTTGGAGAGTAGATATTGTTATTTCAGATGTGTGATAAATAGTGGACTTATGTGAGTAAAATTAGGCAATATTTTGCGTCTAGAATTATTTTTTTTATGTTTATTGTAATTTGATAGGCATTTGCTAGTCCAGCTGCTTAGAACTTCAGTTTGTTATGGCAATTTTCAACTTTGACAACCAAATGATTATTTTTTTCTACCTGAAAAAACTCAATGCAAATTTGAAGGCGGGCCCCAACATTAATGTTTACAATTTCTACTAGTTTTGATCATCAATCCATCCCTCTTATCGTAAACATAAAATTCTAACAAAAAGGTGTCCAAAAATCAGGTCAACTGACCGAATCTTGATAAATTCCGATAAAATCTTACAACATATTTTATTATGAACTATTTCTAGTAGAAAAAGGAATTCAGTAAACAGAAAAATTTCTCAATTACATTAAATTTAAGTATGGAAGAGAAAATTTTCGTATTCCATTACTCAAGCATAAAAAGAGCAATTAAAAGTCAATTTTACCCTGTAAAATAAGTTTTTCTTTTCGGAACGACACGAAATTATTTCCAGTTCCCCCTTTTTGTTTCATTCCATATCCATTGAGTTCTAAAAGAATTTGTACGCTTGTGTTTAATTTTTTTTGGACACAATTTATGAATAGAGTCGGAGTATATAATTCAAAAACTATTTAATTAAGTTGAGGACTGAAAATATTTGTAGAGTGTAGAATTTTTTAAGGTTTGAGATGATTCTAATGGTCAGTTTGGAATAACATTTTGTGTATTTTAAATTTAAAAAAAGTGGATTTTTTTTATTATTTTTGCAACTAAAAGTGTTTATGAGTTTTCGAATATCTTTGTGAAATTTTAATTTTTTAAATTTTTAAATCTTTAATAATTTTCAAAATTTTAGCAATTTTTTTTTTAATTTTTTGACATTTTTAAATTAAAAAACATTTAAAAAAATGAAATTTTTGACATTTTTATAATTTTAAAAAATTTTTAGTTTTAAACTTTTCATTTCTTGGAGTTTTATATTTATAAAACTTTTTCATTAAGTACTTATTATTAAGATTTTATTTTTGAATAAAATTTTAAATTTCTTTAATATTTTGAAATTCTTAAAATTTTAGGTAAATTTAAAACCAAATGTTTCAAAATGCTCTCTAGCCACGCATCCCTAAAATTTCCATTCATAATTATTTAAAATTATATTTTAGAGTAAATAACTACCGTAATAATTCCCTAACTCTCTCTCTCTCTTCCTCTATCCACTTGTGCATGTTTATAGTTTTTATATGTGTCTAGTATTCTCATTAAATGTTCTTTACAATTTCATGTACAGCACACACTCCATTCTCTATCCACATAATTAAATTCCACAATTTGTTCAATATTCTCTCATGCTCTTTTCTCATCTAAAAACTCTATTATAGCAATTAATTGTCAAAACTTTGTTTGTATGTAAAGTTCTTTATTATTGTGAATTTTAAGGTTCTAGCATTGAAATTCTTTTTTTTATTTTTATTATTTTCAATTTCAAAAATTCTTTTCTTCTTTATTTCCATTTCATTTTAGTATTTATTTATTTTATTTTATTTTTATTTATTCCGTCTCGCTCATTCATTGAATTCTCTCATATTTGCACATTGAATATAGGAAAAAATGCCATATAGTCACACTAATTGTAATGCAGAAAATTTCGAATTTTACGGTAGTTTTGTGAAAAAGCTGTCACATCATTGCACCGTTGCTGAAAATTTTCTGTGTGTACACAATGCGGTAGTCTTGTTTGGGGATTGATTTTGTAGAATTTGTTTTTTGTATGCATTTTGTCTGAGGTTTGCAAAAATGATAAGTTTGAATGGAATATTAATTTTATTTATTTATAAAATACTTTTTTAGAACTATCAAAATTTAGGTTTATATATAATATTTTCAATATTTTATACACTTTATTTTATTTTCAAAGACTTTGAAAAATTATTTTATTTAAACTTAAAGAAACTTCGAAAAAAATGTTGCAAAAAGAAATTAACTTGAGTGTGTAATGTTAATTCAATAGTTTAACCCGAGTGGGAATCGAACCTCACACCTCTCGATGAATTATTGTAGAACTTAAAGTTCTTTCCATTTTCATTAAATAAACTTAAAAAAAAAATTAAGTTTCAAAAATTTTAATTTTTTTTTAAAATTTAAAAATGATTAAAAAAAATATTATTCTTGAAAATTTAAATTTTTAATTTTCAATAATTCAAGAGTAATTTTTTAAAATTTTAACTAAATGCGCTTCCTAATTCCCCAAACAATCCACTTCAAAATCATTCATCATATCATTCCTTTATTTTCATTTAATTTCTGAATGCTTTCCCTATCATGTGCATCGAATTGCATGGGAAATGAATGAATCTATTGGAACCAGTCGCTACTTTTTCATTCATTCATGCACATTATGTGTTTATATCCAAATGAAAATTAAACAAATATAGCAAAAAAAAATTATTTGCATGTTTAATTTTCACTCTCATTGCACTTCTCACAATTTTTTATTTATTTTTTTTTTTATTTCTTCCTTTTTGCGACAGAAAAATATTGTGCAATGCAAATTGTGCATTAATTAAAAATTTATTTATTGTTATATATGTGTATGTATATGACAATTCATACAATATGAGCACGAGACGATGTATAAATAAATTTATAAATGAATCTGGATTAAAGGCAAAAAATCAAAATTGATGTGAATGAGACAGAATGGAGAACAAATGAGAGAGAAAGATCTTGACTCAGGACTTGTTCCGCATCTTAATTTTATTTATTTTATCCCCACAAGAACACAACATGCTGCAATATCCTTCATTTATACGAGGAAGGCACATACACAATCACATAAGAAGAAAATGGCAATGAGAATTGACAAATTGGCAAACGGGCTATAGTGCGGGTCATTAAGCAACTGATTTACGGTTGCCATTTAAGTACGATATGGATAAAAGTTGATCGAGAAAGAGAATTTTATTAATTAATGGTAATTTCGAATTGCCTTCTATTTACCGCGCCATCATTTTTTTCGCCTCTTTTTCCTTTCCTTTTTCGTTATTTGTCGTTGGGATTTTTTTCTTTCCTTTTTGGATTAGGCTTGGTTGAATGTCGATATGGGGACGTAATCTTTTGAATTAAAGAGATTATAAATAGATTTTTGTGTTCATTTTTTTAGGAGTTAATTGAAGAAATTCTTTAGATTAGGCAGTGATGTACTAGATTTTTTTTATAACATTTGACTGAAGTTTTAGGAAACGAAGTCAGATTGGTTAGCTTGACTAGAATAATCCGATAAATTGATCGAAAATCATGTGACATCGGACTAGATTTTTAAGAATTGTAAAGATTTTTTTAAAAAACAAAGATTTTAAAAATATACCAGATTTTAAAAATATATTAGATTATTTGAATTGGACTACATTTTTATATCGAAGTATTAGATTTTTGAGTCAATGTGTTAGATTTTTATATTGAAGTACTAGATTTTTGAGTCAATGTACTAGATTTTTTAATTTTTTCTAAACCTTTTTAAAAATGTATGGTTGTGCAATAATTTTTTAAGAAATTCAATTGATTTTTAATTATGTACTAGATTTTCATACTTTTAATATGTTTTTTAAAAAAATTACACCAGATTCGAAAAATCATTTTCACATCCAAAAAAACATACCCCAAAAAAATCACACTACTTGCATTTGGAAGAATAGAAAACATTTTTCCATTAATTCAACAAAGCCCCCCTTATCTCATTCATTTTTCCTTCTAATTTCATTCCTTATTCATTCTCATTTAATCATCATCAGTCATGATATTTAATCAACTTCACCTCCCATTTGACAGTGAACTAAGAATTTTCTTACGTAAATACATACATCAACCATACATATATATATTCATGTACATATATCAACGTAAACGATTTAATGACGATGAAATACAATTGCTTTTTCGCTTTCACATAAAAATTATTTCATTTTATATCTGATTATCAATAAAAATAAAATGAATGTGAGAGTGAAAATGAAGAAATGCGGGAAAAAGAAGTGTTTTGTGACGAGTTGAGAGTAAAGAGTATTTTCTTGCATGCATTTTTGCCTCTTTATTTAATTCCATTTCGTTGTTTCTCGTCCTTTGTACATGCCCGCATGCGAAACGGCACGCAAAATTACGGAAAAGAGATGAGTGAGTCCCTGATGGTGATTTTGGATAAAAACTTTGTTTGATTTAGAGAAGTTTTTATTTGATGAATATTTTATTTTTTTAATTAACATTTTTCATTAGAATGCGATTTTTAGAGCTACGGAAAATTATTTTAGAAATTGAATAATTTATTTTTTTAATGATAATAGATTTTTAAAATGTACTAGACTTTTTAGCTGAGTTAGATTTTAAAATTCTGTTTAATCCAGATTTTTTTAAAAAAAAATGTACTAGATTTTTTGATAATGTACTAGATTATTGAAAATATCCCAATTTCTAAAATAATTACTAGATTGTTTAAAATCTAATTTCTACACAAATGTTCTTAGTTTTCAACATCAAACAAGTCAAAACATTTTCCAATCAACAAATTCCCGGTCCAAAATTAACCAAAGGAACTTGAAGTGGCAAGTAAAATGTTTTGATGTAGAAAATTAGGAAATTCCTCCATCCAATATCCTATGCCTTTTACTTTTTTGTGCCGAAATAATAAGAATAAGAAGATGAAAAAAATCCATTTTATTTTGATGGTTCATTAAATATTTGTTGTTGCTGTTTTATGCTCTTTTGTTTTATCTCTTCCAAAAAAAGTTTATGTACAAAAAGCAACTCCTGCGTGATGATTCTCGTTTGTTTCATTTTTATATAGCTCTCTGTGCACTTGACATAAAGCGTTCTCTAATACCCAGGTGGAAACATTTTTTTTTCTTTCATCCTTCAATGTCTCGACATTTGGATGGAAAAGGGATTGAAGAGATGCTTCTTAATCATAATGATTTTTAATATCATCCATCAAGTCATGACATTTTTTTTTTCATTCTAACTTTTCGTCCTTCCACCCATCAACATCACTCAACAACGCATTCATGGATATTATTTTTAGAATGAATCTTTAAAAATCTAATTCAAAGGTCTGATGAAGATTCACACACAAAAGCCTATATTTTATCATTGAAACAAAATCAATTTATACCAACTGGGGCCATCGGTGAAATGCTTTTCTATCCTGTTAAAAAAATTGTACAAATATCTTTTATTGATTTTTGTTAGATGAGCTAAAATTTGTTGCAATACAATGAGGCTGTATTGGTTGTCGTTTTGGTTTTGTTCAGGGGGGTTTAGATAAAGTTTTTGTGGCTCTTGTAGTTTGAATTGAATTGGAATCGAGACTGTGGGAAAGTATTGAACTTGTTTGGAATTTTTTTAATGTTGGGTGAAGTAGTAGATTTATTTTAAATGATGAAATTGATGAATAGTATGATGAAAACAAATTTTAAAGATTCTAAAGTATAGACGGAAATTTTTCCAGATTGTTTGTAAAAGTATCAGATTTCACATAATTATAGGAAAGTTCCATGAAATTAGTAGTAGATTTCGATTAAATAGTACTAGAATGCAATGAAAAATCACTAGATTTTTTAATTATCTATTAGTTTTTTTTTTTTTTAATTTTAGGTGCTAAATTTTTGGAAAATTGTAGGCGCTAAATTTTTGGAAAATTGGAGGGACTCGATTTTTGGAAAATTGTAGGCACTGGATTTTGGAAAATTGTAGGTATTAGATTTTTGGAAAAATGGATTTACTAAACTTTTGAAAAATTGTTAAAAAAATCTATTTAATTTTAATACAATTACTAAATTATCTTTAATCTAAATTACAAAACTTTCAAAATCCTTTTGATTCAACACTAAACTACCAAAATGCGCCATCGTGACCTCCGAATAATCAACAGCTCAAACTCAACCACCCCACCTCCAATCTTCACGTCTCTTAACATTATATATTTCCTCCTGATACGATCTATGTGAAAGTAAGCTTTAATAATGATAATTTAATAGGATTTCTTCGCATTTCTTTCCTCTTCTTCCTCTTATTTCCACAAAATTTTCTGTTTTAGAGCCGTATCAATTTATATCATCGAGAGAAACACACAAAATTCGTGATGGTTGTTGAGATACTTGTGTATATAAATTCGAGAATTGAGTGAAGGAAAGATACATATTTCATTTTATCTTATATTAGTCTGGTAATCATATTGACTTTTTAATCTCGTTAGCCACAAGCAAGACACGAAAAAGTAGTCAAGAATAAAAAGATAAAGAAGAGAAGGAAATTGATAATTAAAAAGTTGGACGTCAAACTTGACTTATTTTAGACTTAGTTGTTGTCTGAAGTCCGGTAAGTTTTTCATGAGGAGAAAATTTCATTTTCTTTTTCTTTTATTTTTATTTTTTGGGTTCTTTTCTTTTATGCGTTGCAGTCGAAAAAAGGAAGAAACTTTTCGTTAGTATTTGATAAATTCCTTTTAAGCATGAAATAGAAATTCGTGAAATAAGGCATGTACAAAAGTCGTTCAAGTGAGTTTTATGAGTGATGTTGTTAGCGTGAATTTCATGTGGAAATTAATTTTTGGGGTGTTGGGTTGTGATTTTGTCAGTTTGAGTTGAAAAATGTGGTTGGTGTCTTAAACATACACAAATATTTCTTTTGGATAGAAACAGAAGCTTAATTAGATATTAATGGATTAGAAAAGCTAAGCTGTCAGAAATTGATCAAAATCTAATTAATGAATTCTTTAAACGGCTTTAAAACGATCAAATTCCAGTTCAACTCCCATTAAACTCCAGTTATAGACCACACAAAGTGATCGTTTTACTACTAAAGCCTACTCATGAGTTTCAACTGATTTATTTGTAAATCGTGAGGTGTTAATAAAGAGAGTAAACAGATTAGTGTTATAAACTATTGAATTCATATTTATTGATGTCTGTTTAAGGATGGTCTAATTGAGAATGTATTAAGGCAGTTGCAGGTTAGTAAATGATTGCTTTGTGGTTTTAAAAGCTTAATTATTTTAATTTTCTAAAAAGTGTGTCGTTGAGAAATTCATTTAATAGGAATCAAAATTAAATTCTGTCAAATTCTTAAATTAATGTTTAAAATTTGATAAATTTTACAAATTAATAATTAAACTCAAAGCAAAAGGCTTCACATATTAATTTAATCAAAATTATTGATTTTTAAACCCTACCAAAATTATTTTTAGTTATAACTTCCACACAGCTCCAGATCCCCTACACACACTAGAATTTTGATCACAATTTTCAGTTGATACCCCAAAACCCTAAAAAATGCGTTCAGAACCCCAACAAATTCTTTTTACTAGCTAATAAACCTTAATTTCTCCTTCGCTCGTGTCGACAAAAATACTTTAAATGTCAATTAAATTTTGACATAAATAAATGTAGGAAATATTAGCATTAACTTTAATAAATACAGCCAACAACAAAAAAATTATTTGTTGAGCCATAAAAATAAAAAAATAAAGGTAAGAAATGTGTAGTAAGCAAGAAAGCAAGCAAGCAACAATAGTGATGGATGGAGATGAATTAACGAGATTTAGGTATGTGTGTGGCTACGTCTTGGAAGGTAACGTGCGTTAATTTTAATGAAGTTTCGTTTATTATCTATCACGTCCTGCCAAATATCCTTTACATCGTAAATTCCAATTTTTTTTTTTCTTCACTGACTCTTTTATTTATTTCTTATGTACTTCATGTGAAACATGATGTGAGGAACAGCCAAAACTACACGTTCTACTCTCTCTTCTTTTTTTCTCACATTTTTTTGTGTCTTTTTCTTCTCTCTCGATTTTTTTTTTTTTTGTTCTTTGGCAAATTGTGATCCCATTCAAGAATCGTGACAAAATAGCATTAGAACCTTTTAAAGAATGATATTTCTAGCTCCTTTTTAACACTCACATGAGGGAATGGTTTTGGGGATTATATCACATTTTTTTATGTGTGAATATTGAGTATGGTGTCTATTTTACTAATTTTGATGTGACAGTGAAATTTTTATGGTTATTGAAGTTTTGCATTGAGTAGTCAGGGATGTGGAGAGTCATACTATATATTATCATTTTGTAAGGTCCACTGTCAAAGTTGCTTTACCATTTTGCTCATAACACATAACAATTCCCAAAAAACAAGGATCCTCGCCCAAAACATCATTAATTTTAATTTAATCTCCTCATAATTCCGTAAAGGTATCAATTCCCTTTTATAAATTCATTTTTCAGGCTTATGATTCACAGTACATGTGTGCATGTTGCGTAATGTTTCTCATGGAACCACAAAATTATTGTATTGTGCATGAGTCACAAGGACTTATCCACCCGAAAATCCTTTTTGAATTTTTATTTCATTTTATTTTTATTGATCCATCGTTCACAGAACAAATATTTCTTTTTCTCATTTTCGATGTGCATTCATGCCGCACATATTTTTCTTTTCTTTTATATTTTTTTCTCTCTTTCTCTTCTCAGAAATTTAAAAAATAATTTTTTTTTATAATTCTTCTTATTCTCGCTTTCTTTCGATCACATGAAACACATACACGCACAGTAAAATAAACACCGACTTTATGAGCATTGAGATAACCTCATCCGTGAACTTTATTAATACTAGACTTCTCGTTATTCTAATACTATGTCTTATCATGTATAAATTAATAAATATTTGATGAGAAAATATTTTTTTTAATTCAATTATGATTTCTTTTTTAAAGGGCACACAGCCCCCCCTGTTTGGAAGTTGTGTCAAAAAAATTTTTATTTATTTATTTATTTTTTTGTGAAACTTTTTGAAGGAAAATTTTATAACTTTTCGATGTCACTTTAATTTTTTTTATTTTAAAAACATAAAACATACATCCATCCACATAATAAATCATTATAAACCCATTTAAATAAACAAAATTCCCAAATAAACTTGACTTTGATTCCAAGACATCAATATTGATTTCCTATAACTGTGATTTGCAGGATTTAACGAAACATGCTCAGATATTTTGGTATTTCTGAGAAATTTTTGACATATGCTGTTATTTATGATAAATCATTATTCTTAGAAAAAATACACATTCTGATAGGATTTGATGCGCAATTAGCAGAATCTAATAAAGATCAGGGGGAAAACCACTTGGTGTAAAAAAAAAATTGGTGTAATTTTGGTGTAAAAATTACACCAAATTACACCAGCGGTGTAAAAATTACACCAAATTACACCAGCGGTGTAAAAATTACACCAAATTACACCAGCGGTGTAAAAATTACACCAAAATTACACCACTGGTGTAAAAAATTACACCAAAATTACACCACTGGTGTAATTTGGTGTAATTTTTTTACACCAAGTGGTTTTCCCCCTGATAAAGATTTACCGGTTTGAAGGAAAAAAATTGTGAAGATTTGTGCTGACTTGTTTATCTTGTTTAGATTTAACAAAGAGATAATAATTTGTTTGTTTTCAAGTTTTAAGCTTAAGTTATTTTTAAACGTTTACTTTTAAATTTGATCAACTGATATTTAATATTGAAATTTTTTTCTACGAATTTTTTGAACAACATAGTTATCATAACTATCAAATTGCAAAACAATTTTAAGCTGTTTAAAAGTATCAAATGATATTATTTAAAAAACAAAAAAGAAGATTTTTTTCAAATATTTATACCAAAATTTTGCAAACAATCTCAATTATCTCAATGACATGAGAAGGTTTAAATTGTCACACAAATAAAAATGACAAGCAAAAGACATTAAATGAATTAATCATTTTTGTTGATAATTTATGAAATTTCAAGGTTATTTGCTCGTTACTTAGGATTTGCAAGTTGTTATTTTCAAACAAAACGTAATTTATTGATGTCATTAGTATGAAATTTAGCACTACTAAATCACATTTAACACTACTTGTTAGCTAACTGTTGTCAAAATATTTTTTTGTGATGTTTTACATTGATAGAAGTGAATTTGAATTTTTAACTTAAAATTTGTATTTTCTAAAATTAATTACATTTTAACATAGTTAATGAAAATGAAATTTTACAAAAAAATTATACTAAAAGGGGTCATTCATTTATTATATCCATCAAAAACTAAGATTTTTAGACCTTATTGACTCCTCTGTCACAAAATAAACCAAAAACAATTGATTTGTATTGGACTGTCGCAAAGTCTTAAATCCCCTCCCCTATAAAAATTTGACGTAATAAGTGAATGATCCCACTGTTGAAAATTTGAGTACAAAAGTTGATTTTTTTCCAAACATTCTCAAATATTTTTTTTTTTTTTTGCAAGATTTAATACTTCCGTGAAAATTTCATGAAAGAAAATTTGTCAAAAATAAAGTGCAGATAAATATTTTATTGATATAATATTGTTCACTGTGCAGGACAAATCAGTATCAAAATATGGATAAAATTTTCAAATTTTAAAAATTTGAGCAATATTCTGTGCATTGCACAAATTTTTAAAATTTGACTACTAAATTTGCTATTGATACAGATTTCTTATGATTAAGAATTATTCAATTAATTTTGCATTTTTCTCTAATTTTTTTTTTTTCCTAATAAGATTTGTTTTTGTTTCAGTAAATTCTCTCAAATTTTTTTTTGCATTTCCAGAATATTTTTTTTCACCCTCAAAATTCAAAATATCTCATAATCCACTATGAATTTCTCATTTTGCACAACTTTTTCTTCAATATTTCTACCGTTAATCCAGAATTTCCCACAAATTTTGCACAAATCACTTAAAAATTTCTAAAAATTGCGATCAAAAAAATTCAATATCCTTAAAACAATTTCAAAGGAGTTTCCAACTAGCAGAAATTTTCTCTCTCAATTTATTTTAATATTTTTTCTTTGTTACGTGTTTTCACTCATTTACCTAAAAATTAATATTCTTCCTTGCTTATTCCTTATTTATAATCACACTCATCCAGTAAATAGAATTTTAATTAATTTTTCATATGCACTAGAAAAATATTATTTTTCTTCACTTTTATTTCTTCGAAAACACACCAATAATAATATTTCTTTTCTCTCTTTTTTTCCTGCTATATTTTTTTTTACTCAACTTTTGCACAGACAAGAAAAACAAAAAATAAAAGCCAACCGCTCAAAAAAAATTACAAAACTCAAAACTAATAATTTCCTTAATTATTTTCACACTCAAAATTGCACACCCGTTAAGTATAATTACGATTCAATTTAATGTCCCGTTTATGTTGTGTCAATTTTTACCAATTAACTTCACAAACTTGGTAGACATTTTGGATTAAAAAAAATTCTTTTTTCAAGAAATTTTTATGTATATATTTTTTTTTTGTGTGTTTTTAACGCGAGACACAAACGAAATACACGAAAGAGAGAGACTAACTGAAGAATGAAAAATAGTTTCAAGAAGCATGAAGCAGAGCAGAAAATAAAAATGCGAGAGAACTTCGATAATCCGAACATTTTTATGGATTGTGCATAGATAATGGATAGAATTTTAGGAGAAGATTTTATTGATTGAAATTTTGAGAGAAAAAATTCAAATTTCTCAAATTTTCTTTAATTTAAATCTCAAACTTTATGTCAATTTTTCAAATTTCCAAAAATTTCAAACATCTTTCAAACTTTTCCTCATAAAATCAACAAAATTAAATTTCATACAATCCCAAAAACCCCTCAAAATCTACAGTTCCAAACTCATCTTCTCTCTAAAATCAACCACGACTGCGTGCACCGACAATTCTCATTCTCTCCTCTCCATTCATAAAATCAATAGTATGAAAAACACTCACACATACGCAAGACATGCTTGCACTTTTTCTCTCTCTCTTTTTAACTCTCACAATGTTTTACTTTTTCAATGTGTTTTGAGTATCAATAAAAAACAATAAACAAACAAAACATTTTGCACATTCGATGTGATGCGGTTTGAGGAAGGCATCAAAGGATTGATTAAGGTACATTAGCAAAGATAAACATTTTTTCTTTTGCTTCCTATTTCGACATCAATATTTTTACACTTGGGGTGTGTATGGTAGGCATGGAACTTGAATTATTGTGATTTGTAAATGTGTTTGATGTTTATAAGCAATTTTAATGTTTATTAGGGTAACTTGAAGTTATAAGTTTAGTTGTATGGATTTTAGGAAGCGACTTAGAAATTTTTTTTGCGCCTTTAAATATGTAATTTTTGACATTTTTGATTGTGGTTCTAATAAATTATGTTCTCCTTGTTGGTAGTTTTTTCAAATATTTAAGAACTTATACCTTATTGGTAGTAAATTATGAATTCATCAGATCAATGGCGTAGCCAGAAATTTTGAGGGGGGATTGAAAAATTTAATTTTTTTATGAAAAATTTTGGGGAAGGAAGGGGGGGATCTAATGAAAATGAAAGAATTTTAAGTTCAACAAGAATTTTGCTTGTTACATACAATATTCGAAAAAAATGTTGAAAAAAAGAAATTCACCCAATAGTTCGACCCGAGTGGAAGGGGGGGGGGGGTTGTTTTTTCGTTTTTTTACGAAAAACCTTAACAAATTAAAGAAATTTGCCAGAGAGGTGGGTGACTTAATCACCCCCCTTGACTACGCCATTGTATCAGATGATTAGAATGGAAAGTCCAAAATATTCATGAAACTTGAATGATTTTTTCCTTTAAGACAGTTTTAAGTTCTACAAAAAAAGTTGGCCTAATAAAATAAATTTAAACACTACTAAAATAGAGTGTCTAATCAGACGGAACATACAATATACCCCCTCGAGCATGTATGCTGACTTGCCTCCCATATTACTGTGCAACAAAAAAGTACATGTGAAGATGTTGCTGCTTAACTGTTGGATTTATTTTGTACAATTTTGCGTGAATGATATCTCAATTGAATTCCATATGTACGCGCGATTACATTGATACAGACATGGGGATATATATGAATGTGAAGAAAGAAACTTTCCTTTCTGATGGATTTGAGTTTTTTTTAGCGTGATTTGATGAGGTGGCGTGGAAATAATTTTTGTGAGGGTTACTTGCCCGGTCTGTTTGGTTATCAAATTGGTCAATTAGTTTTCTTTTTTTCATTTTATTATTCCTTTTACCCTTTTTGTAGCCATCTGTTCATTGAAAAATTCTCTTTTTACACGTAGTCATTATGTTAATTATTCTTTGTATGCAGTATTTTTTGTTGTATGGTTATGCAGGTATGCGTCATTCTTTTAGGATAATAATGAGACGTGTGAATATTTTAATTGGAATTTTCTAATGTCCCTCCTTTTCAATAGCTAGGTTCACAGATCCATGAATATGAAATATGAAATTAAATTCAAATATTTTAAGATCAAAATTTTGTTAATGTTTGATTTCTTTTTTTTGAAAACTTTTTTTTAAAAAAAAATAAAGTTTAATTTTGAAATCAGTTTTAAGATTTTTAAATCATTTTTGAAATTTTTAAAATTTTCATTTTTTTTTTTTTTTGATTTTTTCCTAAAAATTTACAAAAAAATCTAAAGTAACCTCGACTGCCTTAAATTAAAATAATTCAAATTTTCTTAAACTTTACATCCTTCAAATTAATGCGTTTCATCAACACCCACAACAACTTCAACCAACTCAAAAAAAAACACCCACCAAATTTTTTTTTCATCGTTCATCTCATTCGCATCTCTTTAGATTAACGAGAAAAACGTGAGAAAAAAGCAAAAAAATGAAATGAGTTGAAAAGTTCACATTCAACTCAAAAAGTTTTCAATTTAAATTTGAAGGGTTGTTGGAAAATTTATTTCTTTTGAGAATTTTATTTATTTTTTTTTTATTTTCCATGCTGTATGTTTTATTATGCAATATATTAGAGTTGACAGAAGATCTGGTTTGTATGTGTGTATGTGTGTAGAATGAACGAGCGTAATGTATAATCTTAAGAGGCTTATGAAATCGCAGAAATTTTCTTTTTTTTTGTTGCTTCTTCAAGACTAAATCTTGAGATTTTTCTCCTTTCATGGCGTTAAAGTTTATTATGCAGCCTTGGTTTATTCTCGACTTTTTTTTTGTTGCTTTGAGGATAGCTTTTTTTCTTTTGTGAAATATATTTTCTTTTGTTAAGGATGCATATATAATATTATAAGAATATTACGCACTGTTACTAGAGAAAATAATATGGTATAAAAATTCAAGTAAAAAATTTTTTGGGTGTTGATAGTTTAGAGCGCATTTTTAAGTAGTTCAATTTTTTTTTACTAAAACAGTTTTGAATAAAATCTTTAAAAACACATTTAAATTCCTTATTTAATAAATTATGAATTATACCTTAAACATCTTTAAATTTTTCAAAAAAATCCTTCTCTTGATCCTCCATACCTAAAAGGAGTTTATAAACTTTAAAAGCTTTTAAAAATCCTTTAAATTATTAACAAAAAAAAAGTCTTCGAAAAAATTCCTCTTCATACACAAAATAAGAAGCTTATAAAAAATTTAAGTCATTCGTCACGCACACAAAACAAAATTAATTCCTTAAAACTTTTTTATCAAAAATTTATAAGATTTGAAGATTGAAAAGCCCTGTAATCTGTCTAAAGACTTGACAAAGATGTTTGCTGGTCTAATATATTTCTAGGAACTTAAAGAGTATCTTCTTCTTTGATATTCGTTGTTGATAAAATTTCTGTGAATTTTTATGGATTTATCTGAGCTTTTCAATTCAAGTTATGAGTTCAATGAGCTTAATGATTTTAGTATTATTGAATTATTTACTTTTTGATGCAATTTTGTAACTATTTCATGAAAAAATGTAGTTAGTGATTGTTTGCGAAATTCGTAACACTAAAAATTGCCATTTTTGACCCACCCCCCCCCCCCTCCCTTATATTTATATTTTTAAGATAATTTGTTGATCAAAGCTTCTCAATCTACGCTTTATTGATTAAATGATAGAAAATTCGCGAAAGAATTCAATTCATTTGATAAATCAAGATCCAGAATGGAAAAAATGCAAAAATATTTTGATTTCAAAATCTTTGTTTGTTTAAAAAATTTATTGCTTAATTTAATTTTGAAGTTTTTCGAAATTAATTTGAAGTGAAAAATCACTTCGAAATGAATTGACGATAGTCGGCTTAGACCCCTCTCTGAACGTTCCGAATTTAATGAAATTTCCTTAGAAATGTTGTGATTTTATGGATGTAAATTAAAGTTAAGGTATAACCTAATACCATTCGTTATATCTTTCTTAGCCAGCAAATATTAATTTCTCAATAACTGATTTCATATATGGAAGCAAAACAGACACATCCACATCCAAAATAAATATCAGAAAAATAAATTCTTACAGCCAAAAAGTCCAATAAGCTTTAAGGGATCACTTCAGACAAACAGACTCAAATAAAACACATTAAATGTAAACAAAACCAGCACTCGATATTTCTAAGAATAAAAATGAGATCCAAACCGGAATCTTCTTCAATATTCATGCTTTGAGAAGGAGCGAGAGAGATAAAGTCGAGAAGATAAGAAGGTCATCAGAAAAGGATGACATTTAAGGCAGTAGGATTAAAAGTTCGTTTTTTTGCCATCCTCTCTCTGTTTTGTGTCCATTCTCATACCAACATTCATGTCATGACGTAATAAATCTCAACAAAAAAAGAAGAATAACAACGAAAGAAAAAAAACTTTAATATTGCGATGTGTACAGCTGATGTGCTTGATGTGATAAGAAACTTTTTTTTTTCTATGTTGCTTTGTTTCTTCGTCCTTTCAAGCAGCACATACTGTGCCTGACACACTCAATGTCATTCCAATTTGCAATATACATTTCATCAAAATTATATTACATCACCCATCATCAAATAATGCTGATTTCTTATTACAATCTCTGACTCACTTTCTCTACGTTTTTTTACTGCTGTTGCTGCTGATGCTATTTCTACTGATGTTCATTCACATAAATTTAATGTTTATAGCGAACAATTTGCTTTCTCCCCTTTTTTTTACTCTCGATCAGTCATGTAGAATGTGGAACGGAAAGTCTTGTGTAGTTTTTAGCGGGTTTTATTGGGAATGTTGGGGATGTGATGCTCAAATTGGTTGACTCAATAGAAATAATTTAAGAAAAGTCAGTATTTTTTAATTTCTGAAGTTTTGAATTTTTTAAAAATTTCAGGGGACATTGAGAAATTTTTGAAACCTTTATTCGCAATAAATGTATTTTTAGTAACAAAAATCATTCAAAATAAATTTTGACACTTTAGTAATTTTTTCTGACTTTTTCAATAAATTTTTTCAAGATTCAAAATTGCCATAACTACCATAAAATTGATTAATTAAGGCATATAAAATAAACTTTTTTGTTCTGTGGAAAAACCTAACACTTATAGATGCACGTCAATAGCAATCATCATGTGTAGGAATTCAATTCTATTTCTAACTAAAAAACCTACACAAGTTTTTTTTTCTTGCTTCATTTAATAAAAACATTTAATTACTTGCCCAAAATTAATTGTCTTTCCTTCTGAAAAACCAGCAACAAGGTATTATTATTAACTTTCATTGGAACAACTTAATTTCACTTCACTTGATTAAATTTATTTTTAAATCTTAAAAATTTGCGAAACAATTTTGAATAATTTTACTAAATTAAATTTTGAAAAGATTACTTTGATTATTATTTTTTTAAAAGTAATAAAAAATGAAAATTCAATGACATTTTGACCAATTTTTATTCAAATGCCCTCAAACAATATTTACTAAAAAGGGGTGAATAAGTAACAACTTTAAACCTTCACCTGGCACCCTAACACTCTACCTGAAAAATAAATGAACACCCTTTAATATTCCTGTGATTATTAAATAAAAATACAGCAATTTAAAATGTTATAAAGATAACAATGCGCTCATGCCACTTACAATCCCAACATCCTCAAACATATTTTTAATATCAATTTTATTTCTTTTCTATCTCTTCCTTTTTTGTCTTCTTATGATTCTCTCTCCTTTTTTTTACCTCATTCCATATCATAATATTCTGAAATGAAAAATCGATTCTACAAAAAAAGAAGAAGAAGAAAGAACATGAAATGATACACAAGGATATATACAACAGTAAGGCACTTATCGGTAATAATTGCTTGTCAAATGTTTTTGTTATTAGAAAGTTATTTGTTTTATTAATTCCTTTAAAATGAACGTGTGAGGTAATGTTGCTTTGTGATCACATAAAGGGACTTAATGGCTGTGTCATTCGATTTTATTTTACCTTTTTTTTTGTGATTGGAATTGGATTTTTTTGATGTTAGATTTTTATTTTAAATAAAATTTTTTTCATTTTTTTAAAAAATTTAATTAAAGTTGTTTTCAAATCTAATAATTTTATTTTGTTTGAAAAACTGTTGGAAATAAAACGACAAAAAAATAAAATTTGTAAAATGAAAATCTTTAGTCCAAGTTTATGTCCTCAAATTATTCGTTTACATTTTTTAAAGTCACAATCTTGAACAAAGGCACACCTTCTCAAGGGTGCGGAACTGACCAAATTCATTTTTGATCATTTTTGATCATTTTTGATCATTTTTGATCATTTTTGATCATTTTTGATCTTTTTTGATCATTTTTGATCAATTTGATCAGTTCCACACCCTGGCACCTTCTTAAAAATCATTTAAGAAAGCACAAAATCCTCAAATTATTTCATTTCTATCTACCAGCATTCTGTCAATTCTACTAAAAAAACCATTAACAACCTCAACAAATTCACTTCCTCTACAAAAAGTCCATAAAAAAGTTCTCCTAAAAATAATTAACAGCTAAAATTAAAAACAACATAATTTAATTATATTAAATATACATTCATAATATACAGCGACAATTTATTCGAAAAAAATGAACAAAAAAATAATAAAATAAAATAAAATAATAAAATCTTTTTTGACACTTAAAAATAATTACAAGCAATTAATTAATTTCAACATTTTCATCATTATCATCACTTTTAGTATCTTTTTGCTGTTGCTGCTGTTTTTGTAGTTCCTTCATCTGTTTGTAATAGTGCTGATGATGTAAGTACATTTGCAATGGCTTTTGAGATAAGCTTTCATCATCACTCGATGAGGATGATACATTATCTGATATTGTGTGCTGGTTTGAATGTCCATTTGATGTTCCCGTTGCATTATTTGCTCGTCTCCATCTGAAATGATGTGATTTATTGTGGTTAGATGTAATTTAGATTTTATTGAGCAATATAGGGATGTAAATATGGGGTATGGGATGGATTTGGTATTGTAACTTCTAATTTCAAAAACCTTGCTAATTTCAAAATTTTTTGAATTTTTAAAAATTTTAAAAAATTTTAAAAAAATCAGTTTTTGAGTAATCTGGTCGAAAAATTGAAGAAATGACCAAGAAAATCAGAAACTAAGACAAAATCTTTACAAAATCCATCAAATATACTCACTTAGCTCTCCTATTCTGAAACCAAGTCTTAACTTGTCTATCACTCAAACTTAATTCCAAAGCCAACTTCCTCCTATCCTCCGGCGATAGATATTTATGATTGGAAAACCTTCGTTCTAAATTTTGTGTCTGTTGAGGCGTAAATCGTACTTGTCCACCTTTACGCTTTGATCCACATGGGGGCAATAAATAGCTCGAGTATGGATGAAAATATGGCCACATGTTTCTTGCGGAAGACGCTAAAATTAGAAATAGAGACATGAAAATAAATAAATGAATGAACATATGTGGACACAATGACTTGATCTACTATCAATAATATGAATTGATTGCGATAAATTATTGTAATTTTCACGCGACATGATTTGTACAGTGTTGAGTGAGTGAGTGAGAATGGGGGGACATGTCACATGTAAAAAGCCAGGTAGCTGTGTTTTATATTGTATGTACATATATCAAAAAAGAAAAATTATTATTATCAGATGATAAGGTAAAAAAGGTGTACATTAACAGCCTTTTGATTGTGTCAATAACTCAATCTAACTCAATCACTGTTAATAACATAAATATATCGCGTTTCCATCATACTTCAACGTATACAATGAAATTGTAATGGAAATATTGAGTTGGGTGAAATTAATGTGAATTTAATTTTTTTGTGACGCTTTTTTTTCATATTTTCAAGTGTGAATCATTGAGAATTATTTGAAGTGGGTTTAAAGTCTTAAATTTATTTTTTGTGAGTGCATATGAGAAAGTTATTGATTGCAGTTGAGTCAGACTTTTAAAAAATGTTTTGAGTCAAGACCTGAGTCAATATTACAAAATACTGATTTTTAGTGAAAGTGAATTTATAATTTGTTTTGTCATTGTATATTTGCATACATAACACCCACTTGAATGTAGATTTATGACTACTTGACTTTGACTTAATATCTACTTGACTTTAAATTGTTTTGTGTCTACTTGACTTTCATTTATACTGATAATTGACTTTAATTTAGAACATCCTCGACTTAAATTTAGAACCTATTTGACTTTGCTTCAGATCCTACTTGATTTTAATTTAGAACCTACTTGACTTTAATTTAGAACCAACTTGATTTTAATTTAGAACCTACTTGACTTTAATTTAGATCCTATTTGGCTTTGATTCAGAACCTACTTGACTTTAATTTAGAACCTACTTGACTTTAATTAGAACCAACTTGACTTTAATTTAGAACCTTGATCTTGACCTTGACTTTAATTTATAAAATAATTATTACTTTTGAAATTAAATTTCCTCTTTCTTTACTATAATTTTTAATAAAACTTGAATTTAAAATTTTGCTTTAATTTAGAAACTACTTGACTTTAACCCGAAATGCATAGATAGAATAATAGAGATGAAATCAAACTGGTATACAATTTAAGCCGAATGGTGCTGGCCTTACTCGGACTTGATGCCAGATTTCGTCTCGATTATCCTTCTTGTGTCTCTCGGGTAATTTAGAACCTATTTAAGTTTAATTTATTACCTACTTAACTTAAAAATGTAGCTATAAATACTTAAAATTGACAGCTACGCCACTTAAAAATAGTGTCTAATTGACTTTAAGTTAAAACCTGTGAATCAAAATTGAGCCTTGATTGACTGAAAATTCATTTCAACCCAACATAGGACAACTGTGCTTTATTTTCGATATTTTGGTACTCTATTTTCGAACGCGGGAAAATTTTTGTTTGAAAATTGTTTGTTTACATTTTTTTCTAAAATTTTTAATTTCAAATTTTGATTTAATCTTCCAATATTTAGCAATTTATTAAAAAGATTTTGATTATTTGATTAAATTTAAATAATTTAAAATCATTTACAATTGTTGAAATGTTTTACATAACTCAAAATCAATCAATTTATAAATTTCGAATTTTCGAACAAAAACATTTTTTTTTCTGAACATACTCAAAAATGTTTAGAAAAATTCAAAATTTCTGAAAAAATAACGGAAAAAGCAAGCTTTGTCCTAAGCTGGATTTCAACTTGAGATCAATTTACGATTACCTACTTGACTCTTATAATGGTTAACTCAACTTGAATTATTAATCACAACCAATTCCCTGATAAGAAGTCAACATGTCAGCTCAATTATCTACCAAACATTCTTCACAAAAATGCTAATAAATAAATAGTCTTAAATAAAAACAAAGTTTGAAGTGAATTGGATGATTGAACTGTTTGAATTACATGTTCAAGTCGTATGAGTTTCTTGATTTATTTTACTTTTTTTTCCATTTCAAGTGCTCTACATTCACACGACTCAAGAGTTATCGGAAGCTAATTAATCATCATTAATAATTAATCATCTTTCAGGCTAATTCATTGCCAATTAAATTTTTTTTTTCTGGTGTGTGCGTTAACATTTATTTTGTTTTTTGTTGCTTCTCTCTTGACACTAAGGGGAGGAAAGTAAGCAATAATAAATGAAGAGCAAAAAGTTTTTCTTTCTCATTTTTATTTTGGAAAAAAAAAAATCTTCCTCGAAGGCAAAAAGACAAGAAAGTAAAAGTTGTGACTTTGTTTAATTGCAATTTATGATAAGGTTTAATTGGCATAAATGAAGATTTTTTTTTTGTTGTACCTTTTTTATATTTTATTATTGAAGTACAACAACAAGAAATTTTTATTATTATTATTGCAAGTTGATAGTGAGTAAATTAAAGAGAACGTGAGCGATTGCGATTAAATGCCGACAACATATTATTCCTTTATGACTCATTACTGTAGATGTAGAAGCAATGAAACGTAATCAGTAATTATTTTTTTGGCAAACTTTTTTATGCGAAAATGTTTGCTGGTATTTTATCAGATTGGGTGGAATGAGTGGAGAAGAAAAAAATTATTTTTGTACTTCATAGCCTCGTCTTAATAGCTTTAACAAGTCTATAATAATTTTAGCAAACCCCTCAAAATCTGATAGATTTCTTAAAGTATTTAAAACCCCACTTCAATATTGACTGACCCCTCAAAACCCTTAAAAATATACTAAAATGCACCAAAAACTGCGCTCTGAAATATTCCCAACCACAAATGCATCCACAACTACTTAATCCTCATCAATACTCTCAAATAATTCCCAATATTTTTTTTTTCGCTATCGAAATTGTCGGACAAACAAGAAAAAGCAAATCATACTAAAAATAGAACAATATTGGCAAATTGTCGGCTCATTCAAAGCCACCAATAAATTATACCTGATTTATAATCGACTATCAAAAAATTATTAAAAAGCAAATGCGGCAATGATGAAAGGTAAGTATTCGACTTCTGATTGCTTCATATTAATCGCCCACGACTAAAGCTCCAAAAAAAAAAAAAATAAAAATGCCGAATGCTTTCAATCAATTTTATTAAATTACTTTTGAATTGATAATACTTCTTGTTATGGAGCAAGAAAGTATTTTTTCATTATTTTTTGTCGGGTACTTTGAAATAATTTATTTTTTTTTCAGGAAAATAAATATTTTTTTTTTCAAATTGTCGCGTACATTATTTTTTTTCTCACTCGAATGCCAAGCTGCTTTAAATATTACGCGTTTACTATTTAGTCCAACAACTGGAAAATACTCGCGGGTATCGATTGTTTGTTAAGCGGTTTATTATGTTGTAAATCAATATAAGCATATATTGACAAAATAAACATTTTAAGGCTTTTATTTATGTGCTTTTCATCATTGCGCGGTTGGGAGTTGAGGAAATTAATGAGGTTGATGAGCTGTGATGGGAAGAAATTTTATGAAATTTTCGTCAGTTTTTCAAAGGAGTTATTTTGACCAATTTCTTTAAATGATAGAAATAATTTTTAGAAAATTAAAAAAATTTTAAATTATATCTTGAACGTTATAATTTTTTTAGTTCAAATTTTTAAACTTTTAGTTGTTGAATTTTTTTAAAAAGTTTAATTTTAATACAGGGGTCCTTGATTTGAACAGATTCTATTTGAAAAACCAAAAATTTACCATACAAAAATTAAAATTCCAATTTTTAACGGTCATTATTCATACTTTTCGATTTGAAACAATTATATTTTAATAGAAAAATTTTGGAACAAATCAACTATTCAAACCGAAGACCACTTAGGTATATAACGTTAAAGCAATTTTGTGAATTTAATAAAATTGCTCGAAATAACTGAAAAAAAATCTCATTTTATTTTCACATTTTTCCTCCAATTTCCAAGAATTTTCCTTATCATACCAACTCTACATACACCAAAATACACTCATCATATCATAGAGAATGTATGAATGTTAATTAAACATTGCAATACGATTATCGTTAATGGTTTGTTATAATTAATACGGCCATGTCAAATGAGCTATTAATAAATTGATTAATGTGGGTTTGAGAGAAGTAAAGCTCATTTGACGATTTGAACTGATTGTAAATTATAAACGATTGGGTAATTAAGTGCAGAGTGCTTGGTAATTAAGACTGTTTTTAAAAATTTTTTGAAGGATTATGATGGAGTGTATGATGAATTAATAGAAAAAGAGAATTACAAATTGTATTAAAAAAATTTTTGAAGCAATATATTCAGAAGCATTAAAAAGTTTAAAGAAGATTAAATCTGAAAATTTATTAAAATCAAATTTGTTAAGCTTTCAATAAAATTTTACAGCCCATTAAATTTTGTCATAAAATTTTTATACTTAAAAAATCAATCCCAAATTAATCGATTTAATAAAAATATTTATTCGACATTTTAACCTTTTTTAAAGACACGAAAATCAAAATTAAATTTGTTTCAATTAAATTGACGACTGCGTTAAAAAAAAAAAAAATATCGACAAAATATTGCCGCAATGTAAAGCATCTTCCGAGAAGGATCAAAAATCATTTTGGATGTGCCATTCTGATTTCTATGGATGATTTATATTTATTTAAAAATTTTACAAGCTGGAAGTTATGATTTTGTTGAAAATAAAAATGAATCAAAAATTTTTGATATTTTTGTTTAATATTTAAAAAAATATGTTGAATTGAAGTTTTAGGTAAGTAAAAAACATAAAAAACATAAAAAATATTATTTGATAAAGTTATGGATTTTTAGGTAATTTAAAAATTTAATGTGCAATGATTAAAAGAAATTATAAAAGAATAAATTATTTTAAAAAATTTGAATTTTTTTTTACAAAAAAGTTTCTTTAAAATATGAAAATTTACAATAATTTCATCAAAAAACGAAAAAAATAAATATTTTAATTTTTTCCTGCCTCTTATAACAATTCATCATTCTCCAATCATCATCTTACACAAGATAATCAAAAAACCAACCGCGTTAATTAAATTTTTCCACTCAAACAGAATAATTTCTCATATTTTTTTCTGTCACTTTGTTAGCTTACCGAAAATGTTTAATTCAAAATTTAATTCCATTAAATATCAACACTCACAAAAGTGAGGGATGAGTAAAAAAAGCTTGAAGCTTTTATAATCAATTCGAGATCCATATTCATTACAGTACATTATTATTTCATTAAATTTTCATAATAAATAATTAATAATTTAATTTTGATGATGAAAATTTTCTGTGTTGTGTGGGATTTGTCAATTATATGCCTTGGTGATGACTACTGAAGGTGAAATGTGGTTTTGTGGGTGGGATTTAAAGCAATTATTATTGAAATTTTGAATTATAATTAAAATATTAATTCGTGCATACTTTCAAGATAATTATTTAATGATGACTTATAAGGTTCAATTCCTTACAAAAAAATGAATTTATATGTTTTTTGATGCAATTATTTTTTTTATATTTTTCTTCAAATTATTTGAAATGTTCCATTAATTCAAATTAATTCAAATTTTTAGAACAAAAATAATTTTTTCATCATTATTTTTCATTCAAATCTCAAAAAATAATTCTCCAAATATCGACAAAATCCAACCGAATAAAATTCTCACACGTGAGCAAAAAAAGGAGAAAATTTTTTAAGTCACCTCAATTTTCAACAAAATCCTCAAGCTATTATGACAATAAAAACTCGTCATTGATAAGTAAACGAAACGGCAGTAAAAAAATTCTCATTAAAAAGGAATTTCAATTGAGCCTTAAGCCTCATCATGAAGTCCATAATTTCGTGCGTAATCGATTCCTAATTAAATTGACAAACAACGGTGATATCGAAATATAGAAAAAATCCATTTAAACTCACGAAATGGAAGTAGAAAAAAAAAAGTTTTAACTGATAAAAAATTTATATTCATTGTTACATGTTTTGATTTGTTATTTCAAGTGATTTTTTGTGGCTCTTATCAAACCTGAGTAGATATCAAGAATTAAATCGGTTTTTGGTTAGCGATTAATTTCATCAATCTTTTATTTTATAAAGCACAATTATCTGTTAAATTCATTTTAAATTTTTTTTTACACAAGCATTAATGAGCTTTGTGTGAATTGTGGTTTATGGGCTCTGAGGACATATTTTGATGTGTATGTGTGATAAATGGATGTGATTTTGTATAGACAGCAAATTTATTGATTTGGATATTGAGTTTTCCAAAAGAGGGTTTGAATCAAGGCTCAGACACTCATCAGAAAATTGTACAATTTTTTCCAATTTTTTTCAAGGCGTGGACACTTAAAATTATACCAGGATTATTGGGATTATCGGGATTATTGGGATTATTCAGGATTATTAGGATTATTTGGGATTATTGATATTTTTGAGCATATTTCATCATGATTAATTAGAATTTATACTCTATAACACAATTCGATATGAAAAAATTAAGTATTATTATGTTCGTGACGGGTTCTGCATGATAACTTTTTATTAAAAGAAATAAATAATCCTAATAATCCTGAATAATCCCGATAATCCCAATAATCCCAATAATCCTAATAATCCCAATAATCCTAATAATCCCAATAATCCTTGCAATAATTTTTAAACTCTTTTATTGGGTTCTTCATGCTTATTTTTGTGTTTTATGGTGGATTTATAGTTAAGTTGATGATTTTTATCAATTTTTAACTTTTTTCGATACATAGATAATGAATTTGTAAATAATCCCAAAATCAGGATTATTCAGGATTATTCGGGATTATTGGGATTATTCAGGATTAATCCTAGTGTCCACGCCTTGATTTTTTTAGTAAAAAAATTGTGAAAATTGTACAATTTTTGCAATTTTGCAGTTTTTTCCATACAAAAATTGTAAAATTGTACAATTTTTACAATTTTTAAAAATTGAAAAATTGGAAAAAAATTTGTACAATTTTAAAATTTTCTGATGAGTGTCTGAGCCTTGGTTTGAATTTCGAATTGATTGAAGCATAAATTTATTAAAATTTAATTTTTAAAAAAAAAAATCAGCTTAAATGTAAGCTTTTGGTATTACATTAAGGGCCGTTCTTTTATTACGTAACAAAATAACGGTCTTTTTTCAAAAAACAACAATGGGATTCTCTGAAATTCTATTGTTCTTTCTCTGACCCCCACCCCCCCCCCCCCCGCGTTGCGAAATAAGAGAACTCCCCCTTATTATTTAAACCTAAAAAATTGATGAAAATATTTTCAAAATCATAGAATTAAATTTATGTAAAATGTTCGAAAGTATTTCTTAAGCAATGAAAATTAAAGTTTTAGAAACTTTAATTTTATAATCTAAAAAAAATTGTACAAAATTTTATAATTAAAATTGTCCAAGAGGATCTTTAAAATTAAATGATTTTTAACATCAAAAACTAAAACCTTGAAAATTTAAATTTTTAAAAATCATCAAAAACTAAAACCTAGAAAATTTAAATTTTTAAAAATCATCAAAAACTAAAACCTTGAAAATTTAAATTCAAAATTCAGACAAAAAAATAATTTTTTTGAAAAAATCGCAAACAAAACTTTTCGTAGCACCCAAAAAAGAAACTTCAAAACGAAATCCTTCACCAGCCTAGAAGGCTTCGACCTTCTGTCATTTCTCATATGTATACTCTTTTTAATTCCATCGAAACACATGTCAATGATTCAAAAATAAATATTGAATCTATAGATATGTGTACTATTTGACGAATTGATTTTTGAATCGCTTCTGATAAGTCTCATTCTCTCGCTCATATTTCTATATTTGTTGTATGCTGATATCTATTTTATGACGATGGCGCCAAGAGACAGATAATGGTAGTCTATCAGTTCTACTATTTTTCATATATATACATATAAGTTTTTTTTTTGTACGCACATATAAGACACATAATAAAACTGTCAAACTGACACAAATCCATGCCGGGATTGTGAAAAAAAAATATACATTATAAATCAAAAATTGATGGAAAGAGGCACTGTTCTTACTTCTTTTACTTATCAACAGAATTGGGTGGTTTGATATTAATTTACCCAACCAAAAAACTACATTTATCAGATAATATCAAGTATATAGAATGAGCATAAAGCAGACCAATTCCAGAAGTGAACAAACAAATTACATTTATAATTATAACTGATATCATAATCGTACAGGGATATTGAAATAGGATTGGAATTGATAAATTAAGGAAGGCACTTGTGATCGTTTTTTGTAGTGTTTAAGGCGCATTTTTGGATTTTTTTATGGGAACTCATTCAAGTAAAACATATCTTGTCAATCAAATTTTCAATTTTTGAATTTATTAAAATTTTAAAACTTTTCATATAATCTAAATATTTGAAAACCGTTACAAATTCTAATTTTTGAAAACTTCTGTCAATTAAAATTTTAAAACTGAAATTAAAACTTAACCAACATCTTAACTAAATATGAAAATCTAAAATTTAAAAAAAAAAACAACAAAATTAAATTTTTTTGAAATTTCAAATTTAAAAGCTTGAAAATTTCAAAAAATTAAAAAAAGGATCATTGTAAATAATCGGAATTGGTAATAATTTTGACAATTTTATCATAATTTTTTAACGAAGACAATCTGCCTCCAACCCATTCTCAACTCATTCCCCAAATAAAAAAAGAATTCACGCTAATCAAAACCGTTTATCATCATTCAATCGTCATTGAATCCATCAGCACCTCTGCATTAAATACGATTAAATCAAATTCGATTTATTTATTTTTATCTCTCGATAACGATTGATTTTTTTTTTTTTTTATTGTAAATATTTGATAGCAACTGATCGCTGATGAGTAGCGATTACCAATGACATCGAATATGAAATATAAAAAAAAAAACGTTTTTTTTATTTGTACATACTGCAAACTACCACAATTTTCATGATAGATAGAGTCTCATTTAATCTACGGATTGCAAAGTTAATTACGTTGAGTATTAAAGATAATAATAGAAAATAAGAACGGGTTGAGAATTGTCTGCATTAAAAGTCGATTATTGATTATTTTGTAAGAGCAAAAGATGTTATTTTTTCGAGATTTCTTTTTAGCACATTTTATTTTCGTAGGATTATATTGTTTATCTAGAGCTTTGGTCGATTAGATGAACTCTTTTCTGTTTTGATTGGTGGTATTTTGGGGAGGGTGATTATGTAGTAATATGGGTGTAATGTGGATGTAATTTGATTTTAGTGTAGGAATTGATTTTTTTGGGATTTAAACTTCTAGAGAATGAAAATGTGAAAATGAGCCAAGTTCAGAGTATCAAATTCTGAGCAAAAAATGAGCAAAACTGAGGAAAAAGTGAGCAAAACTGAGCAAAAAATGAGCAAAACTGAGCAAAACTGAGCATTAAATGAGCAAAACTGAGCTATAAATGAGCAAAACTGAGCAAAACATGAGCAAAACTGAGCAAAAATTGAGCAAAACTGAGCAAAAATTGAGCAAAACTGAGCAACAAATGAACAAAACTGAGCAATAAATGAGCAAAATTAAGCAACAAGCTATACAATTGAGCAACCGAATTAAAAATATATTTTTTTATTAATCTAAGCCTATTCCATAGACAATTTCAACTGTGTCATACCACCTTCCACCCTTTATCTTACCCCCAACTCAGATTATATGATTTCATTCCCAGAAGGAAGATTATCAGAGAGATTTAAGACAAAAATGTATTTTTCTGACTTTTAATTTTTTTCCGTCGTTTTTTTCCTCTTTTTTTTTAGGCTTAAGGCCTTTCTTTTACTCTATCGATTCGCCTTTTATGTACATGAGAATGAATTGTTATTATAGGACTTTTTTATCAAACATTTTTTTTTTTGCTCCTCTTTTATTTTGCCTTCAGTCCTTCTAAAAAATACACAACTAAGACTTTTGTTAACTTTCTTTGCTTTATTCTTGTGATTTTTTTTTCTTTTATTTCTGCTTATTGAGAAAAGCTCTTAAGTCGCTTCTGCATGAATCAATTAATTATTTCCTTTTTCTCGTCTTTTGTTTCCTATTAAAATTCAATTTTTTTCGCTAGATCTTTAATCTTATAATCTTTGGTAATGTCGAGTGTAATTTAATATGTTATTTTTGGATTTTATTAAGATTTAACTTTTTTGTTGGGTACAAATTTGAAATGTTTAAAATGGTTTAAAATTTTATTTTTTATAAGCTTTTTGTAATTTTTATTGAAGAATTTTTATATTATATTCGAATTCGTGACTAGATTAAAATGTAAAAATTTAAAATTCATGCAAAGTGCAAACTAATATTGAAAAAGTAAGGGTTCGATCCTCTACAGATTTTAATAAAATTTGATATTGGAACACAAATAGTTCTTTTTGTGATTTTTTAAAATTTTTCCTTTATTAAAATTCATTCGTTAAATTAATTTTCATATTTTTTTTTTTTTTGTCAAATTGAAATTTCACATGACACATTACCTTATAATTTCACAAATATTTATTTACCTCTTGATTTAGTAAGTTCTAATTGCGATTGACAAAAATAAGAAGCTCATCAAACCATCTTAGATAAGAAAATAGATAAAACTTGACTTATCTTTTGTTAGATTATGAAATTGATTATATTAAGAAAAATTTCTGGTATTTTCGGAGTATATCAAGTTTGATAGATTTAATATGTATATAATTTAAAATTTTTATTCCTTCTAAAATTTTTCATTTTAGAAAGAACCTAGAAAGAAAAAAATCTCTGAAAATCTAAAAATTCAATGCTTTGCAGTATATAAAGCCATAAAAACAGTTATCACCACAATTACCTCAAAAAAAAAAACATCCCCCATTTCTTTATCCACATTCATTTCCACGAAATATCAATCAGGAAAAATTGATTAATTAAATAAACTTTAAAATCCCCATTGTCGCCATTCGAACACGTTATTATGAAATGCTTTCAATCGAGTAAATATCATCAATAATTCAATTGATGTTCTCTGCTATTTGCTCAATATGCCTCATTCTCAGCACAATCAATCAATTCTTGATTTTAAAAATTTTTTGGACAGAATATTTTTTCAAGTTTACTGACTCATTCTGGTGCTGTTGAGGCATGTATGTGTGTATATTGAATTTTCAATTTAGAATTTTTCATCATTCGGTTTTAGTCCCCATTGTGAAATGTTATTAATTGGTCACATGAGTCAATAGAATTGAAAATTTATGCTGACAATTTATTTCATTTTATGTTCATCCCTATGAAATTTTGTGGCAGGGTGGTTTTTTGGGGTGCATTCGATAATTTTTCTTCCAATTTTATTGAATATTTAAATTTTTAAAATTTAAAGTTTGAGAAAATAAAATCAATTTTAATTAATTTTAAATTTAAGAATTAAATTCTGTTAAAATCTGTTGATCTTACAATTTTTTAAAATGTTTAAAAGTTTTTAGTCGATTTTTGATAACCGTCTAAAAAAATGGAGATGTGCGATAAGCTTTTAAATTCTTTAAAATTTAAGGAACTGATTTATTAAAAATTTATTTTTTGTTTATATGTAAATAAAATGGTATAAATCTGCTTTTTTAATTGAAATGAGGATTTGAACCTTGCAATTCAACTTGAACCTTGAAAATTAACAAAATCCTTCTCTCAACCCTTAAATTTTTCTCAAATTATATTTGATCTAATAAATAGAAATGAATAACTCCAATTAAATAGTTTTTAAAAATTAATTTTTATCTTTAAATTTAAGCTACTTTTAATTTTGCATCTCAACATACAATTTTCTTCAACCCTGTCTAACCCAAAAAATTATTAATATTCCAACTCAATTCTATATTTGCATTCACATGCATGCACATTGACATAAAGTCAATGACAGTAGATCCTAGTCCAAGCTACAAAAATTCATTCAAAATTGCAAATTTTATGAGAATTTGTATAACATCAGAGAAGAAATGAAAAAAGCATCACCAAAAAAAAAAAATCTCAATGGATATTAAATGAAAATGAACATGAGAAAATTGTATGAAAAAAGCTTTCAATATTCATTTCCATTTCTTTATGAATCCTTCTCCTCCTCCCCAAAAAAATTATTATTTTTCATCTTTCTCACCTTTATGGATTGCATCTGCATAATTTAAATAGGCAGCAGGATGAAAAGCAGGATGAATACCGAGAGGAAATGGTAATGGAAAATTCGAGTACATTGGCGTCGGCTTCATGGGTATTTCACCCTTCAATGCCTCATCAGGTATCGCCTCAGGTACGGGCGATGGTGATTTTGATGATGATAAATCATTTACATTTTTAATCTCATTTGAATATGACTTGAGATCTGAATTCTTGGACATTTCATTCCCGACGCTATTTCCCTTCATCATTAAGTGATGTGCTAGCAGTTGACTATCGTTCTGTTGCAGTTGTTGCTGTTGTTGTTGATGTAAAATGTCTGCAATTCTGAACGATGATTTATTTTTTGAAAATGGGTACATGTCCTTCATGAATCTTAAAATTTATTTATTTATTTTTTATCACTTTAATCACTTCACTTTTGTCAATTTTTTTATTACTTCACACAAATCTAGTCGTCACCAAAAAATAATAACCATAAAAAATATTAAAGTCTTTTACTTTTTTTATCGAAGGTAGCATAATCAAATCAAACGTATGACTAAAATAAATTCACGAATTGCGTTCACATTTAACGCAAACACAATTGAATTATTATTGTGTGATAGAATATGTATTTTGTGTATATATAACTTCTTTTTTTAAGCAACCAACCAACGGTGCGAGACTGAAATGACTTTTTAAGCCTTCACTCTTTTTTATGAATGGTTATTGGTGTTGTTATTACCCGAAAAAGTTTTTGGGAATGATATTGATAAGCAAACAATAAGGCGAGTTTGGAGGTGATAAGGAAATGTTGGGATTGTAAGCGCAGTGTGGGAGTTTGTGATTTTGGTGATAGTCATAGGATTTGAACCTTGAAAGTTTCAGGATTTTTTAACTTAGTTTTTAAAGTTTCTTCTTGTGAAGTTTATGAAAACCTCAATTTTTATATTACAAATACATGGGTTCAAATCTCACCAAAATCGATATTTTTTTTGGATTAAAATTTCTACATCGCCTTAAAAACAAAATTATAATGACGTCTAATTTTTGCACATTTTATATGCACTAATTGAGTTTCAAAAACTATCTAGTTTAAGAATCTAGCTCCAAAGGACAAAACAAAAATTTCAACCACCTCTTACACCCTGCAAGACTTGCTAAGGTGAAAAAAATAATACTTAGTGATAATACCTTTACACACATATACGAGTTTATAAAAAAATTCATTTAATATCATTATTAGACGATTGTATACAGAGAATTATTCACATGTCGCCTCTTCTATCCATCCATAAGTAATTCAACTCGGTATTGAAAATAAAAAATGAAATGAAAAAAAAAATCGGGTGGTGGAGCTTAAGTGCGCCTTAAAAGTGGTTGTGGTAATGGCGATAAATAGATTAAAGCATTCATGTCTTATATTATATCAATTTTCATCATCGACACAGAAGTGTAGAGTAACTGTAAATTATGGAATCTTCACCTTATTTTACTCATTAATGCTCATGCAATTTACCTCTAATCTTCATAATCATCAATTTCATCCTTGACGTCAATTCTTTCTCATGACTCACCTTATATTGAATTCTTAAAAAATTTTATTTTTCGTATCATCGATTGTTGCTTGTTTTTTTAATCGATTTTAAATTACTGTCATTTTACGAGTTGAGCTTTAAGGTCCAAAGTTTATGATTGTTATCAATTAATTAATTTTTGATCGAAATTACTAAATTTTTTTGCGCCACTTAATCTCTTCTTGATGATACAGGGGGTCCTCGATTTGCGTCACTTCGATTTGCATTATTTCGATTTGCGTTACAAAAATTTTATATACCAAAATATTCGATTTGCATTATATTTTGACCGTTATTTCGATTTGCATTATGTTTTTGTTGATATTTTTATTTACAAAAAGCTTAACGTCTTTAAAAAATTCAAATTTTTACCACATTTTTCAGCAAAAATTTTTTGTTTACAAATCAAAACAAAGAAAAATATTTGTAATTTTTCTGTAAAATTTATTTTAGCTTTTGAAATGCAATTTAATTGTTTTTAATGTTAAATATTTATAGCAATAAGAAATGGCACGTTCTTAATTTAACTTTCTTCAATGCTAACACATAAATTTTAAAGAAAAGTCAAGTCTTAAAATAATACCTATATATTTTTTCTGGTAAAATTTTCTTGAATTAAATATTTAATTAACATGAAATGCTTCAAGTAAGACAGTAATATGCAATATTAACATTTTGCATTAGAATTAAGAGAAAAATCTTATCAAAAAACTCAAAATATTTATATATTTTTGAGTTCAGGAACCAAATTGAAAATTTGTATGGATTTCTTTGTTCAATTTGCGTCATTTCGTTTTGCATAAAATTTTTCCGGTCCCAAACAGTAACGCAAATCGAGGACCCCCTGTATTATCATTGTTATTTGCTTATGGTCTTGTTATGGGGAATGGAAAAGTTTGAGAAAGTATGAGAAGATTGTGGTGAATTGGTTGGGGATGGGATGTAATTGCGATTTAAAATGGGATAGGAAATAATTTTTGAAGAAAAGAATGTAATGTAGGGAGAAATTTGAAATTTTATGAATTTGAATTGAGGTCAAATTTTGTAAGTAATTTCTGTGCTAAATTTATTAAGAAACTTAACTATGAAAGGAATTTATTATGAAACTTAACTTTTAAAATGAATAAGAATCGAACATGAGTTTTTAAAATTTTCGATAGAATTTTCCTAGCATGTGTCCATTTAAGAAATCAGGATTTATGTTACAAATTAATAAAATGTCTACTTCAACCATTAATCTATTCTTAATTGAATTTGCTGCATTTTTGTTGAAAGTTTACTTGCGAGTCCACAAAATCAACTTACTTATTGAAACTACTTGACAAAAATATTCAAAAAATGAATAAAATTTTAAACTTAACCTCACCAAATACCATAAAACCAACAAAATAAAACACCGCCGGAAAAGTAACAAAAATTAAGAAAATTCATTCAAGAAAGTCAAATAAAACTTTAAATTCCGAATCTAAGACATTTTAATTTCAATCCTCTTGTACCATTTACAATCAACCTTGTATTTCTAGATCTCCATTCGCAGCCTTATCTCCTTACTAATTTTTAAGACGTCCTTATTTACGCTGTTGAATGCTGAAAAATTTTTGCTATGCCCAAAAAAAAAAAACTTTTTTTTGTTCACCCTTAGATTCTTCATTTATGAAGATTACAAGGACTGGAAGGAAGCAGGTAAGATAGAAAGGTGAATTTTTTTGGGAAGGTAATGACAATGTAATAACGAACGATAATGAATTCGACATTTTCTCTCTGTGTACCGTCGCTTTAACAGGATTTATAAAACATTAATGTTTTTAACCCTTTACTGCTTCAGTAACGATGGAATAAGTTTTTAAACAGCAGATTTTTTTCTTTTCACATCTTCTTTTTTTTGATTAAATTGCTCAACATAATTTTTATTTATCTTCATTTTGAGCTAGAGTTGAGGATCAAAAAGTCCTTTTCATGACTCGCAGAGAGCTTATGTGCTACTCTTAAGTCATCAATAATTAACAACCTTTAAATAGCTTTTTTTACAGTAGCAAAGGAGATTTTATGATGAAATGAAAATGAAAAATGCTGCACGCACAAGAGACATTGCCCGGAGACGTCTGGCTATATTGACTGGAAATTTTTTTATGCCTTTTTGCAATTCAACTAAGCATATTCTATTTATTTTGAGCCTCAATGATAGTTTGAGGTGAAGTTAGGATGATTTTTGTGATTAAAAAATTATTATGGGTTGGTTTTTGTGTCAATTAACTTTGGGATCATTCATAGGTAACGTCTTTTTAAAATCAAGAAAAAAATAAAAATCTCTTCGAAATGTGTAATTGTGTGAACCTTTCTGTTTTAAAATTCTATATTCTCTAATTTACTTATTTAATTCAAGCAAAGAATTTCCAAAAAAGCAAAATAAACTCAGGTCATCTTTCCAAAAGTCACAAAAAGTCGTGCACTTTCCGAGAATCATATCTGCATGTGTCTCTTGTGAATATCTAATGCAAAAATATAATCGAATATTCTACTGTCATCGATTGAATATTATATATATATATATATATATATATATATATATATATATATATATATATATATATATATATATATATGTATATGCACGAGTCTCCATCCTGCATGATGATGATGAGGCTGGAGTGGTGAGAAGGCGATTGGGTGAGGGTGTGATAAACATAAAGGCGATAAAATCATGTTCACTCAACGAGAGTAATTATGAAAATATGAAAATTTCATTACCATTTTCTGCATGATGTGAATATTTAAACGAATCTCGTCTATCGATGCTTGTCATGTTTCCACGCTCATTCTACTCTATTCCGTACATCCTCTGTCTCTGTCTCTTTTTCAATATTAAACAAATTTTTTTTATATTCGTTCCTTTTTATTCATATTATTGCATAAGCTTTCATTCTATGATAAATTATCGGGAAAACATTGTGAATGCTAATTTTTTTTTCATACTATGTCCTGTGCCTTCAATCCACTGAACAGTGCCTCTCATCTCATACACAAATTTTTTTTTCATTCTCGGAAAAAATTATAATTGAATTATGGACATTATACTGTATAATGGATATTTTTTTTCTCCATTTTCCCTCCACCTCGATTTCTTTTTTTTTGACAATTTATCACACACCCGCTATGTACGAGAGAGAATTGTGTTGTATGCTGTAAGTGTACATCCTGCCTATGTTAGGTTATAATTGTTAACGAGATGTACATGTGAGGTATCATGTAACATTCAGTTAATTAAGGGAAAACTGTGAGAATAGTAGCATAGGGCAGTAGTAGCAGGCAGTAACAGTAGGATACAGCAACATGATACAAAAAAAATTTGATGTGTATGAAATTCGATTGAATACAGTTGCTTTTGAGATTTTATGCGCATTTTTTGTGAGGTTTTGAAAATAACTTTCTGGCATTTATCAAATTTAATGAAACCCTAGCCACTAATAAAACTTAAGCACCATCCCTTGTTATTTAATCCTCAAAAATCCTCTCTCGCCCAAAATGACTTAAAAACTCTAAAAAAGTTCAAAAACATCAAACTCAATGTAAATGACATGATATTCATTAAGCATTGTTAAACACACAACCATCCAGACAACTCAGGACAAAAAGATAGAAAATGAAACAAAATATTAACAATCATGATAAATAAAAACATTTTTGTGTATATAAATATATGAATATGATGAAAATGTCTGGAAGCAATAGATGCACATTATTATTTGTCAAATTTCATTATTTGTTCAAATTCACATTGATTGATGTGATTACTGTGCTTATATGATATCATAAATACATACATAATTGGTGTGTATAATATAACTGAGGGGGATTTTTAATGCACAAAAAGTGTTCGACTGTCACAAAACCGCAATAATTTCATTTTGAACTGCTTTTTATTACGTATGCTGAATGGAGGATGATAGGGTTTTTTGGTTAGTGATGTCAAATTTTTAAGAATTATAAAAATTATTTCATTCACGAAAAGTTTTCAAATTTTTCTCATTTGGTGCATTTATTTGTCGACATACTGAAAAAGCACATATTTGGAAATGGCTGGTCGAACCAACGACCTTCGACATCATACCAGATTTGAGCCAGGCGCCAAAGCAAATGCTGGAGAAATAATTGAAAATTTTATTGAACTTAATTTTTGAACAACCCCACGAGTTAATGGCACAGTACTTGATTTCACGATTTTATTTTCTTAGCGTTCGTTGTGAATTTTGAATTTATGAGAATCGCTGAGTCATTTTACAGTCGACATTTTAATTAAATGTCCTGACTGGACCTGCACTTCTAAGAAATCTCGTAAAATTCATCGACATTAATGAAGCGTTTAAAACTTTGGATTGGAAAATCATAAAATCGTCGATGACTTTACACTTTTTTTTAATGAAATTAAATTCATTGAAGATTTAAGATAGAAAAAAGAAGATTTTTGTGTTTTTTAATTCATTTGCATGTTACTTTGATGAACTTTCAGTAAAATTAAAAAAAAAAATCAAAGTTTTTGCAACTTTCAGCAACCTTTGAATTTTAAATTTTTATTTTTTGGATCAAAAGTTAAAATTTTTACGAAATAAAATTGTGCACAAATCAAATTGGTTAAAGAAGTTTGAAATGTGGAAAAAAAACAAAAATCTATAAAAAGTAAATCAAAACTCTTACGAGTGTCAAAAAAGTTCAAACTGAATGTCTTCAAGAATGATAAAATCTGATAAAGTTTGAGGTGAGTACCACAAAAAATCAAAATTATTCATAAAAGTTCACAAAACATGCTTAAATTTGCTAAACGAACGAAAAACTCACTTCAACCAAAAAATAATTTGCATTAATAATTTTCTCCTAAAACAATTTTTAATTACTTTTAGATATTTAAAGTTTAATGTCCCCAGCACAGCTTAACTCATCTAAAAATAATTTCACCTGTTTTTTTATAATGAAAAACTAAAAGTTCGTCCTACACATTTTCATGCATCTGCTCTATCTCTGCACCTTTTTTCTGTCTTGAAATCGAAAGCTTCACATATTATGCGTTGAGAAACTTCTTTTTTGCTACTACTGCTGCTGCTGGTTCTATAAACATCCACACACCCGAAAGGCACAAGTCGGATAATCGAGACGAAATCCGGCATCTAGCTGGAGTGAGGCCAGCACCAAGCTGGCATACAATTCAAGCCGGAGCGGTGCTTGCTTCACTTTGACTTGGTGCCGGATTTTATCTTGATTATCCAACTTGTGCCTTACGGGACATTGACTCATGTAGAGGAAAAAAGTTTATGTTCTCAACATATTTGTGTTATTTTTATAATGATGCAGATGATGATGAGTGGGTTAATAAACTTTTTGACTGCTGCTGTTTCGCAACAAAAGCAGAAAAAATTTATGAAAAAAAGAGTAAAAAGCGAAAGTTCATGAAAAGTGTGCGTCTGGCATTGGCGTGTGATAAAATATTTTTTTATTTTGGTTTTTGTATGAAATAATGGATCAAAATTTTAAAATTTGCTGTCTAATTATGCTAGTTGTCTAAACTGATTCTTCTATTTGTAAATTTTAATAAAAATCCTCAAATATTTTCTAATCTATTCCTGCCAGTGGCGTAGGTAAGGGTAGCAAGGATTTGTTGATTTTTCACCCGCTGCAGTGGCAATTTGCTAGGAGGCCGTTCACTTATGACGTCCATCAAAAACATAGATTTTTAAACCCCCTCTCCCCCTATGTCACAAAATCTTCAATTAAAAAAATTCTGTTGTTTAAAACTGTCACAGAGCCTCAGACCCCCTCTCCCTCTAAAAATTGGACATCATAAGTGAACGACTCCTAGGGCTTTTCGTGAAAAAAGTAAAAAATCAGCCCTCTCCCCCCAAATTTTTTAATACAAGAAATTTAATTTTCACCTCTTCCCCCCTTCTCAAAATTTCTGGCTACGCTACTAATTCCTGCTAAAAATTAATGAGTTAAACAACATTTAAGCAATGCACAACAAGAAAATTTTATCAATCACGAGAAAGCTTTATTTTTTTTTTTTCTTAATTTTTGTTTATAAATGCAGTTGTGCTACTATTTTGTAGCATTATGATTGAATATAATTGTAAATATATTTTTTTGTAAATTTTTATTTATTTATTATAATTTTGCACTTTTTCTCTCTTATTTTTGAAGTAAATTTCAACATCATTCTTCTCTTATAATTTTAGCTTTATTTGAACATAAATTCTAATATCAATTTTCGATACTTATATAAAGAAATTCTTTTTTTTTTCTTCATAGAATAATTTTCATATTTTTGTTATCATCAATATCTTTTGTGAATTTAAAAAAAAAAGTTTTTTCTTCAAATTTAATGATGTAACAAGATATGAAATCAGAGTTGGTAATTATGAAATTTTTTTTTACAATCATCAAAGTATCGTTCAATTTTTCAAGAATCGGAAACTTAAATTATTAAAATTTTGATGATTTTATTCAAAAACATTTGATTTAAAATAAAATAATGAAAATTTAATTTTTTAAGTTTCAAATCTTTGAAAATTTTTATAAATTACTTTCACATGCCGTAGGACGACACCTGGATGACTTTCTAGACACAAAATAATTAAATTTGAAAAAATTGACAGATTAATTAAGAGGAATTGATCCAGATTAAACTCTCTTTTTTGGGTAACTTTTTTGTTTTTATCCATTAAACTTGTACTTTTTTAAACAACTGTCAATGAATTTTTCAAAATTTAATATTTTATGTAACTTTTTGGATTCTTTTAACTTATTCTGAGAACGATTGAAAAAATTCCAAATTTTTCAAATTTCGGAATCAAAATCAGATCTTATAATGAAATTTTCAAAAAACTGTCTTAATTTGACTCCTAAAAAGTCATTTCATGAGGAATTTCAACTTTCATTCGTCAAAATTTGCTTGAATATTTTCCAGCCTCCAAAAATTTAATTTTCCAAAATTACCAACTCTTAATTAAATATACATACTTCAAAACCCAAAATGGTATAAAATTCATCTCAAATTCTTTTAAATTCTTTTGGCAAGAAGATCAACAAATTTTCGAAAGACTTTTTGTCTTCCATTTTGCAATTTAATGAGTGTAAGCATTATAAATTAAATACGAAGCTATGATTAACTAAAAATTGTGTGATAAATAAATGGTATGCAAAATTAAATAACTGTGAATTTCTTGCACATAAAAAAGTTAAATAAATTTAAAAAAATAATTTTACGCCAAATATTATTGATTGAGATTTTTTTCGTCGCCGTTATAGATAAATTATAGTAATCTCAATAATTTTAAAATTTAGAGTTTTTAAATTTTAAAAAATCTACTGAATTAAATTAACAGTTTAAAACTTTAAAAAAAAGTCAATCAATATTTGTTTTTTTTTGAAATATGTATATTAGTAATTATTTTTAACTAAATAAGTGAGAAATGAAAAGTCACTCAGGTACTTCTATTTAAAGTGAGATTTTTTTTTTAAATTTAAAAATTAAAAGTAATTTGGTTTGAAATAATTTCAATTTCTTAAAATAGTTCTTCAAAGTTTCAAAATCTTTTAATTTTAAAAGCATGTCAAATTTAATTGAAACTTTAAAAAAATCATTTTTTCAATGCTTATAAAATTTTTTTTAAAGTTTTTATAAAATTTGAAAAAAAAATCTTAACAAATTCCAAACCTTGAACTTTTTTAATTTTCATTCTTAAAACTTCTCACTTTGAATTTGAAGAAAATTTACAAAGTTCCTTTTAAAAAAAGTCCCTGAGTTGAGAAAAGTGAAGACAAAATTAATCAAAAATAAAAAATGATAAGTAGAGATTCAGTAGTAGTTTTTTAAAAAAAATATATGAAAGACTTTAACAATAAAGAGTAATAGTAAGTATAATAATTAATAAACATTATTCTATTTTCTTTTTTTTTTTGAGAATACTTTTTGTGAGCAAAAACAAGTGTTTGCTGGCTATGCTTAACATCAATTATAATAATTTAGTTTGAGAATGGTCCAACATAATTTTTTGTTTTTATTAGCAAGGCAATAGTAATTTTTTTTTTTTTTTTTTGTTATGTGATAAAGGCCAATTATAAATATTTGTTTGCATTTGACATTCCAAACATGATTTAATCAATTTAACCGCTTGTTGGACAGTATTTGACGAGATTAATAAATGAACATGGATTTCGGCAACATTCATCAATAATACCACGTCGATTACGATTTCTAGCTCTTAAACGTGCTGATGCGATGTCATTGAATGGCAACAAATCATCAAAGTCATTTGGTCTGAAGCCACCTTTGTACATGTCATCTTCATCATAATTATAAGATTCTGAGTCCTTTGTTGGATCCACTGAAATGTTAAAATTAATTTAATTAGTCAATACTTTAATTTAATGAACCTAAAACTCACATGACTTTTTCTCAACTCCATTTGAGTTCATTATCATTCCTCTAACTTCTCGCTTACACACAAATTTCATCATATGATTCAATCGTCTTCCACAATATCTAACAGGATTTAAGCGATCTGCTTCAACCATTCGTAAAGCATCTTTAACTTCTTCGTCCATAATCTCAGCATTGCACCATGATGTGTAAGTAATTAATATAAGCAACAGTACTTTAAAACTATTTGAGAAATTGGTTGATTTGTGATGAATATGCATCTGTAATTATAAGATAAGAATTGTTTATGGATTAGTTAGTGTAAATTTTTGGGGAGATTAGTTTTGTGGTTTTCAATAAAGTCATAATGAATTCATTTTATTATAATGCTGTGCAGTTCAAACCACAGAGAATATCAATTTACATTTTTATTTTTAGAATACAAGCAAATGATCTTGTGGTTAATAAATCTGAAGGAATCAGGTGGTATTGGCAATAATTTACAAATGTTGAAGGTTGGAAATAATTTTAGAATTTTAAATCAGGTTATTTTTAGAGATTGAAATTTTTTCTCCATGGTAACAAAAAGTTATCATGGAGATATTTCAGGCATAATTAATTAAATTGGAAATATTTAGATTATAAATTTATTTTTAAAACACGTGAATTTATTTGAAAATTTTGAGAAGCATTTTTATGGTCAAATTTTTGATATTTTTGATAATTTTGAAATTACAAACAAACTAAATTGAATCATTAAATACATATATAATCTTCATTCATATGCCAAACATATGTTCAATTTCTCAAAACAATTCTGTTAAATTTATCAAACAAAATATTGATAACAACCACGAGAAGTTGACCAGAAATAAAATGTAATACAATCTGTTGAAATAACTCAATAATCGCTCCAAAAATAAACATTGCATTGATATGAAGAAATCTAAAAATAACTCAAGCTGAATGAAATAATAAAAAAATGTTTTTGTTTTGATTTATAAAAGGGTCAAAAATCTCTCATGTCTGTTCTCTCTCTAGACTTGACTTACTCACAGCCAGCATACTTTTTTATCGGTAATTTTTCTCGGAGAACATAAACATTATTAATTGAAGTCATAAATGCATATTAATGTACGTAAGTGATGTCACTTACAACTCATTTTGTGAATCATGTTTACGTGAATTATTAAAAACAGAATATTTTATTGTTTTTTATTCATGACCTTAGAAATGAGGGAACCCCCATTTAACCTCCATAAAGTTATTAGAATTATTTTAAAATGACCTTTTTATCTCAATCAAAGCATTCGAAGAGAGACTGACTTGAGACATACAATGACTCAAAATTTTTTATCGGCAAATTAAGAATGAGATGTTCCATATCATTAAATCAAAACATTGAGTTCATAAAATATAATCATCTTGATAATATTTTTTATGATGATCAATTACTCGGAATTTTACTCTCTTTGTGAGATTTTTGTTTTTATTTAGTTGAAAAGCGGATTTTATTAAATGTATTTTTTAAAATTAATCTGGGAATAGTTTTAAAAAAAAATATTTAATTAAACAAAAAGTTACTATTTTATTTTGAATTTATTGACTTTCATTAACGATTTTCGATTACTAAATAGAAGTTTAAATTTCTTCTTTTCAACCAAGAGAATTTAAAATTAATATTTTTTAACAAATCATTTTTCAAACTATAAATGTCTTTTTAATTGACACAAGTTATGAACTTAGATTAGTTTTTTTCAGTTTTTTTCCAAAACTTTCTAGACAAAATAGTGATGATAACAACAATAACAAAATCTAGTTTTAACGAACTTATTAATGACTTTTGGACTTTTCTATCATGAAAACATATTAAATGCAAGTCAAAGTTTAAAATTCAAACAAAAAAGTCTGTTTTGTTGTTTTTAAATTTTGTAATATTTAAATTGATATTTAGGTAAATTGATTTAAAAAAATTGTAAAAATTTAAATTTAATGATTTTTTAAGTTTAAACTTGATCTTAATTCAATTTACATTGCTAATTGGATATTTTTAAAAGGATATATTATTTCATAATTTAAATATGTAAATTTGAAATAAGTTAAAAATAAATTAAAATTTGGCTGTGTTTGATAATTGTCTCAAAAAGAAAGAAGTTAAAAAAAATCTTAAAACCCAGCATCTTTTGAAATTCATGAATTATTAAACACAATTCTTTTATAAATCTCCAAAAATTCTTATAAGCTTTAAATTCAGTATTAAAACCCACTAATAAGATTCCAATACTCTTTCAATTTTTTTCATATCATCTGTTGCTACTCAAGTTTAAAATTTGAATTTCTATTAAATTCTCGTCACAAGAAACAATAATTTCTAATCAAATTATAAAGTTCAAATCTCACAATAAAAAAAAATGATTCAATAAACAAATTGAGGAATATGAGACAAGAATTCACTTTTTTTTAAAAAAAAAGAATATAAAATGAAAATTTACACTCAATCATAGACATATAGATACGATCGAGTGAGTGAGAAAAATCAATTTAATGAAATTTAATTAAATGATGGATTGGGATGGCGTCAAAATTTTTACTTCACAATATATACTGGTTGATCAGATCTAGAGCACAATTTACTCAACATTGTAAATTTGATTGAGGAAAAAAAAAATGTACGAAGAGAGAGAATATGTGACGATTGTCACACACAAAGTATACATGCACTTGAAGGAGTCGTCATTGATTATACTTTAAAAGCATAAATGAGAAAAAAAAAATATATTTTTACGCGCTCTAATCTCATTTCATGCGAAAATATATATACAAAATTTATTAGATACATTATGGAGCATCTCGTAGAGTATCATCATCATCTTTTATGATGATTCCATTGATTGCATCATTTGTTTTGATAATAAAAAAATTTCATCTTATACTCTCACTTTACTCGATTGTGGCTCAATTTGAGTTCTCTTGGCTAGTCCAAAAATAAACTAAACTATACAATAGAAATTTATTTATTTATTTATATAAGTCTATCTATCTTAACAATTCGTGTTCGATGAAGACAATTTCTGAATTTATGACCTTTAGACCCTCATAAAATCAATGGTAGCATGTGAAATCTCTAGTGTATGCAGTCAATCGACTGTGTATGATATTATTGATAGGAAAAATATAATGATGGTGGAAAATGTCATTTGGAAGGTTAGAAGCGCATTTTTTAGACAATTTAATTAAATTTCAATTCAAATTTATTGATTTTGCAGCAAAAATAATTTTTTGTTGTCGATCAAATTAAGTCAAGGGGGTCCTCGATTTGAACAGTTGTTTTGTTCAAAAAAATTTTCTATTTAAATCGAAACGTATGAAAATGACCGTTACAAATGAAATTTTGAATTTTTGTATGGAAAAATTTTGGTTATTCAAACTGAATCTGTTCAAATCGTGGACTCCTTATATGTGTCTTAAAATACATTGTGACATAAACTTGCGATGTTTAAAAAAATACTACATGAAGTATTACAACTTTTTGAGGCATCTAGTCTTAAGTTACTATCAAAGCATTATAAGATGATGAAATTTTTATTCAAATTTATGAAATAGAATTAATCTGAGAGATTTAGACAAATATTGAAAATTAGGAAAAATTTTGAAATCTAAACTGATTTGAAAAATGTTAAAATAAAATATTCCGAATTGAAAATTTCAATTAATAATCCTTAAATTGGCATTAATAACAATAGTTATGAACAATCATTTATCTTAATTTCTTAACCCCTATTTCAATTCTCAAACCAATATTTTTTAATCTTAAACTGTCACTCAAATCCAGCCTCATCCGCCCTTATACAAACAACAACAAAAACAAAATATTTCCTAATCTAATCTGTTAAATTTGTTTAAAAATAGAAAAAAATATGGATAAAAATATATATTTATATTGACCATAAAATCCGGAAGTAAATCGTTTGTTCAATATCACAATCAGTTAAGATGTCAATCAATTTCTCAATTTACTATTCAATTGAAATCTAAATTTAGAGAATTGGATTAGTAGAATTAAGAAGCTAATTTTGAGATTTCAAAAATAGATTTTTTTAAATTAGGAAAATTGTTGTTATGCTTGTTGTATTGGAATTGAAATTCAACTATAGCCTAGTTATGGATTTAATAAAATTTTAATTGTTTAATATTTTCCCTTGAGTACAATTTCAATTTAAATTCATAATGAAAATTAGAATTTTGATTTTTTTAAAGTTGAAAAACAACAATTTTTGATGATTTAAAATTCATGACATTTAGTCAAACTTCGCAAATATTTTAAAACATATCTCACAACAAAATCAGTTCAAAAAAGATACAAAAAAAAACTTTATCTCGAAGTAAAATAAAATAAAAAATAAAAAGATAAATAAATCCCAACCCAAAGTCACGATCTCTAATACCTTTTTTAACAGCCTTAGTTATCAGTTTTATCACTTTAACTTTTAATGTCTAATCGTTTTCCTTGAATGATTTTCAGCCAGTTGAGTAGTGCGAGCTTAGCCAGTGATGGTGAGTTGCAGTGACGATCAATAAGCGTAAATTTCTTGGTACACATTCAAAAATGCCGCTATTTATTTAACTTAATTCTTTTTTTAATAAATCACTTTAGAATTATTTTCTAAATTAGAATATTGAACTATATAAAAAGTTTAATAAAGCAGTTCTGAATGATTTCTAATGTCCCGTTTAAAGTCTTTAAGTGATATTTTGTTAAAGATTTAATTTATATTTTTATTTTTATTTTGCACCGAGAGACTAAAACGGTCGATGTTGAATCGTTCACTACTTTATTGCAACTGGTCGTTTATGAAGTTAGTTCGTTCATATGTTTCACACTATGACTCTATATATTTTTTTCTCTTCTTTTTGTTCTTATTCGTTTTCCAAAAACAAAATAAAAAATATAATGTGAAGTATTTTATTTTAGAGAGTATGAGAGATAAAGAGTGCACAATGAGGGGTCCCTGCATCGTATGTATTGTATGACAAATACGAAGACATATGTTGAGTACACAGATTTAAAAAAGAAATGAAATAAATAAATATATATGAAAAAAAATAAGAAAACTCCTTGAGGCAATCTGTTTGAAATGAAAATATTGTTTACAAGTTTGGATGATGGTGGTGAAGATTGGTGATAAGTGCATTGAGTATCGCATTTCCGGGTTAGAATTTATTTGACATTTAATAAATTTTTTGTATTTAAATTGTTTTTTAAATATATTTTTGAGTTAATTATGTTTTAAACAATTTTATTAATAATTTGAGCAAAATTTTGCGATTTAAAAGCAAATTTTTTAGATTCTCTTCAACAATTTATTAAATTATGTGTTGAAATTCATTTTTGATTGATTTTATGCAGAAACAATTACATTGAACTGCCATTAAAATTTAAATTTAATTTTCTATATCTTAAGGCTATCTTAATGTTCATAGATCCACACAATAAGGTACAATTACCTTAATTACACATTTTTCAATTTCATATGCAAAAGTATTAAAATTCTCCATTTATCCATTCAAATCCAAGTCAGCCATCTCCCCAAAAAAAATATTCACACTTCATTTAAAAGAAATCTCAACAATAAGCCTAGCAACAAAAAAAGAAGTGCTGAATAGCCCATATTCGCCGTTCATATAAGCATACATTTTTAATTCTCTGTGTGTGCGAAAATTCCCACGCATTCTCTCAGCTCATGTTTCTTTAAAAAAAAATATTAAGAAAAAAAAGAAAATATAAATGAAGAGGAGTTTATGGAAGTGTGTACATATGTGCCTTTAAGGCCGACATTTAACTTCTTTAAAAAAAATATCATTTCAAGCTTATCCAAAGATTTTTATGAATACTAAGAGGATTTCTCATAACTGAACAATTACCCACGTATTTAACTTTATTTCCTGTATAAATTGCAGTTTTTAAACGAATGTACATAAATCGAATTAAATTGTACATCCAATATTTATATATTTTTTACCATGTTGAACTAGTTTTGCATTTTTTTTCACTTCTTTTTTGCATGATTCTGAACTATATGGCATGTGACAGATGGCTCCAAAGTCTCTGCTGGGTTTTTTTTCTATTCTGTTTTTTACACGATTTGTTTACAAATATTGGGGTTGATCGTAAATGATGACCAATATTTAGGAGTTTTAAGGGATTTTAGTAATTTATGTACTCTTTGAAGTATGGATAGACTATCCAGAGAATTTTCAAAAAGAAATAGAGTACATGGGGAACTGTCAATATTTTTTTTGCATTTTTAAGGTAGATTTAAGAAAAATTAAAACTAAAACTTTTTAAAAATTAAGAAAGTAGGCAATTACCTCAAATAAACTGTCAGCCTAAGTATGAGATGTTAGACCAAAAAAGAAGGGATCAAAAAATGCATATTCTTTAAATACGACATTTATGAACGAATCCTATAAGAACATTCCTATTTCTCATGACTAATGATAACAGGACTAGAATTTAAAAGGAAAGGAAAACAAAACAAAAATAAAAGTTTTAAAAAAATGTTGTTTATCTCTTGCAGTAACTAGTTGAATGCAGCCATAAATCTTCATCCTCAACAAGAATTTTTTAGGCTTTTTTATTGAACTAATGCACTTTGTCTTTATATGGATTAAGGATGTAAAAATTCATAAGAATTTGTAATTTTGTAGCTCAGCAAATAAGTCATTTGGTCTTTGATACTAGATTACATACTATATTGCTGATATATTGATCATGTTATCATCAATGAATCACGTATGGAAAACGAGGAAAAATACATTTCAAAGTCTAAACAGTTTCCTACTAATTCTTACTGAAAGTCAATGATCTTGAATGTTTATTGTTATCTAATGACTGATTATGTTGTGTCATATTTAAATGTAATGGAAAAACCACAATCTGCAGACTGCAGTGGGAGGATTTAAAGTTATCTAATTTTTGGGGGTTTTATAATGAAATGCAACATATTTACTGCCATACTGATTGAAGTGATCAAAGACTGTGTTATTGGATCATTCACTAATGACGTCCATCAAAAAGTTTGATTTTCAGCCTCTCCTTCCCCTCTTTGTCATAATATTTTAAAATAAAAAAATTATTCAGTTTGAGCCAGCATCAGACCTCTCTATTCTCTAAAAATTGGACGGCATGAGTAAACGAGCGTTTGATTTTTAATATTACTATTTAATTATGTAAGAATCCTAGTCACTAAAAATCAAATTTTATTTCACAAAAATATAAAATTCATCTTTATCTACCCTAATAGACACTTTAAGAGTTCACCTTTGAGTCAAACTGCTCAACATCACATAAACAATGCACTTTTTAACCGAAAACAAATCTAATAATAAAAATATCAGTCTGAAATCAACAACTTTATCACTAAGTTCCTCAATCAAGACTGTTGTGATTTTTTTTTTATATGAGTCCATACTGTGAAGTGATAATCTTCTTATTTTTTGGGGAAAATCCAATGTGTTACATGAAAAACACTTTAACAAGCTCATTCAGAAATTTCATACTCATGCGTTTTGATGATGAAAATGTGGAAAAAATTGTAATTTTCATTACATTTACATATTAGTCAGAATAACAATTCTAAAGTCCAAGAATGACTCGTGATTTTATGTAGACACGGAAATAGAATTGTCTGGAAACTAAAAATATGAAAAAAAACACAAAACATGTTTGTGCACAGCAGTAACTCAATCTTTTGACCCATCTAGAATTATTATTTTTTTCAAATATTAATATTGCACGTGCATTGAGAATTTTAATTGAATTTTATCTAGTAATTGCTGGTTGTGTTTACAAATGTATTTTATTGAGAGAAAATTAGATAAAGTGATGAATGACATGTGATTTATTCTCTAAACTACTATGTCGCGACTCTTTTTTTTTATATGATAATGGAGTGCGATGATTGTGTTTTGTCTTGTTTGTGAAATTATTTAATTTAAGGGATGATGAGTCAGGTAATTGAGATTGTTGATATTTGAAGGTGAGGAATTTTTTTCAAAGGAAATTAATTGAGTCTGATTTGTTGAGGTTTTTTCTCTGTATTGAAGTGACGGTAGGTCGATTGTTTATTTTGGAATGCTTTAGGGGGCGGGTTGAATTTTTTTATTAAAAAAAATATTCATATTTCTCAACAAAATTTTCTATGTCCGATTAAAATTACAGACTGTCGTAAAAAAATTTATTAAATTTGTTTAAAATTTTACCCCAGACTGAAAATAAAAAATTAATACAACCTAGTTTCCAAACTTGACCCTTAAATTTTTAAATAAAAACAATAATAATACTAAGTCAATCTAGCTTAAACAACTACACATCAATTTTTTTGCATATATACACAGAGCTAGAGAAAAAGACACAATATTCAGGTAAGAGAAAATAAAAATTGAGCATGACATTAAATTCATCTTTTTCTTTCTTTTTTTCCTACATACAAACATAGTCACAGATAGTTTGTTATGTTTTTATTTTTATTTATCATGACTGTACCTCATAAATAAGAGAAATTAAAGTGCACCTACACTTACATTTTAAATCACAGAATTTTTCTTCTTCTTCTCCTTTTTATTTAAATTTGTTTCTTCTTTTTTACTTCCGTTTATGCTATTTTATTTTATTTTATTCTTTTTTTTATAAATTAGCACATATGATTTACCCCACTTTTTTTAAATTTTATTGTCTTATTCTTTCTTCCGTCTTTAAATCGCACTTTATGAACGTTTTTTTGCACTTTAATCTAACAATTATTTTTCGATTAAATTTCAAATTTATATCCATCAACATTTATGATGAGAATTCTCAATGAATTATTAATTCACACTAAATGGTAAAAAAATTTGTGTACACTGGATGAGCAATGTTACCGCAGTAAAAGTCTATGTGGCTTTTTTTCATTTTCATTTCAATTTTTTTTATTTTATTTTATTTTATTTTGGTGTAAACAGGCAAACAACTGATAATCCGAAAAGATAACGAGAGTGAACAGAAATAAATGAAGGAATATAAAGAAGTCAATGCAAAGAGAATGAATGTATTTTGTTCTGTTTGATTCTCGAATGGTAGAACAGATCTTTTTTGGGGAGGGATGGTAAATGGAGGGTATATTGTGCTGATCGAGTTAATTATTTTGTAATGAATTTTTATAAAGAATAATCGGATTTTCGAGTTTTTTGTCAAAATTAAAATTATCAAATCAATTTGTGACACATTTTTGTAAATAATTTTAAATTTGTGCTTAAAATCAATAGAAAAAAACTTGAAATTTTAAAATTCATTGAAAATTATCACAAAAAATAATTATTTTGGGTTTGACGGCTAAATTTTTTTTTTTTTGCTTGAAAATTGCTCGAAAAAATTTTGTAGAAAAAAATTCAGTACTTATTTTCAATTGACCCCCTTACAAAGGACATTTAATCTCTGTCTATATAAAATATGAAAAAAAATTGTCCACTCCCTGAGAGACATTGTCTCCCTCCATTTGCCAAGAGAACTAAAATTAGCGCATTACTGATAACGTCTATCTATTTTTAGGAGGGGGTTATTATTGTTTATTTATATTTTTCTATAAAAAAATCTACCCACAAGTCATGCATGCATGTTGCTTCACATTACTATTCAAAAAATATTTTTAAAAAAATGATCAAAGGTCAAAAAACGCCCAAAAAAAATGTTTCATGATTTGTATCACGTTAAAATCCGGATGATGAAATTCTATGACGCAAACTTTCAATTTCTTTCTTTTTGCGATTCGTGTATTGAACTTTTGCGTCTCCTTTTTGATACTTTCTGGTAGCTGATTCGCAAAAATTTCATTTTTAAATGACTTTGTTTGATACCTTATCATAAAAATGCACACTCAATGTGCACGTTAAGGTGAAACTTGTTGACCAACATACATGTGAACTGAAAAATTTGCACTCCAACGACCTTGTTTATAATCAAAATAATCACAATAAAAATATGTGAAAAAATGACTCAGAATGTAAAACAAGAAAATCTGTCTGCTGAAAAATGAAACGAGAAAAAAAAATGTTTTTTTTTGTGAATGAAATCGAGTCATGCTTTTGTCGCGTGGATTTTTTTATATATATATATGGAAAACAGCTTACTAAACGCAGATAATACTGTGTTATATGCATAGCACAATAAACTGGTTTATTATTTTTTATTTTCATTGAAGTGCGATTTTCATTGTGCATTTTTTTTTCTTCCTAATGTAAAATTTATTTTTATTTATTTATATAATATTGTGATGAGTTTGATGCTATATTTTTATATTACCTCACACGTGTGAGCTATTGTGATTTATTTTTCTGAGATTTTGAGCAGAGTTGAAAAAGCAGATATCTGTTAACAGATACAAAGACAGATTTGCCACAGAAATTATCTTTATACAGACAGAATCTGCAAACAGAAAGATTTTTTTCATCTGCATACAGATGATCTGTTTACAGATATCATCTGCAAACAGATAGATTCTGCTCATCTGTTTTGCAGATGGATGCAGATTCTATTGTTCTTTTTGCAGATATCTGTTTTCTGCATTCAGATTTTATCTGCATGCAGATAATGTCTGCATACAGATGATCTGCATGCAGATGAAAAAAATCTTTCCGGGAACAGATAATATCTGTATACAGAAAATGTATTTTTACAGATACATGTCAGATTTCAACTCTGATTTTGAGAGAGTTTTAGGATTTTTTGAGAATTTGTTTAGGAAAAATGTTTATTTGTTGCGAGCTGTTGTGAGAATTGCGTATTGACCTGCTAAAATTGAGTTTGAAGCTGTATTGAAAATTTTAATATTCAAGAACATTTTCTTCTTAGTTCTATCATTACTTTCTATAATTTGAGAATAAATCAAAAGTTTAAAAATTTAATGAAGTCTGAACCAAATTTTTAGTTAACGAATCATATTATGTGCTGTTGAATATTGTAAAAAAATACTTTTTAATCGATTTTTTAATTAAAATTTAAAATTGGAACAACGACAATCATAACTTTGAAAAATCACTCATAAATCCTTAATCTAGAAAAAGGATGTATTTTCCAAGCATTTTTTTTCTCGAAATTAACTCGCAGAAAAAAACTTGACTCAGAGGAAAATTTAAAAAAGTTAAGAAAATTTTTAAGACAAAAAATATAAGAAACTTACATCATTTTACTATACTATTTAAAACTTCATTGATACGAATTGAAAAAGTTCATTGAAAAATAATGACTCGACCAAAAATCTCCTAGGGTAAAAAATCTAAAATTTCGGATGATTTAATTTTTCGGATGATGTTGAAAAAACCAAAAATAATATTTTTTGGCAATCTGCTTCCATTAAAGAAAAAAGTAATGATGCAAAAGTGTGAAGCATTCCATTAGGAACTAATATTTTCCAACTTTTGGCCCTTTCAGTCAAAGAAGGCTTCAAAAATTGGCAATTACTCCTCCCCATACAAATTTCAACAAATTTTCAAACTCAAAAAAATTATACTTTTTGAAATGCCAAATATTCCAAATATGCCTTATTAGATGGCAACACTTATATTCTTACTTTTTCTTTTTAGTTGGTCTGAATTCATTCAGTAATTAGTTAAAAATTCTCATTTTACTAAACCTCAAATTTGAATTTAATTTTTCGGATGAAAATTTCCGAAAATTTAATTTTTCGGATGGTCTTAAATCGTAATTGTCATTGACAAATTTCATATTTCGATTGTAAACAAAACAAATAAAAATAATTTTTTTTAAGATGGAAATGCTATGCTTATGCTTTAAACTTCATCTTTTGAAACATAATTGAATAATGGATGCTAAATCTCATCCTGAAATGACACTTAAAACTTTTTCAGAGCATCAAGAAGAGTATTAATACATCCAGACCCTAAATTGAATGCCTGTTGCAATTTCCTTGACTTTATATTTCCTTTTGGTCTTTTAAACCATTTTAAACTTCTAAAATCAAGAAGTGTAGCAGAATTAAGCATGTAGAGGTGAATTTTCAGATCAAGTGAGAATTTTTCATTAGCATTAACCAGCAGGAACAAAAATGACTTTGAGCCTTTATTTTATTATTGTTTATTTGATTGAATTACTTTTCAATAACGTAAATTTCAAAAAACAGAATAATCTGAAATAGCGACATCACAAAAAATCAGAATGGCTGTTTACAGTCATGTCCATGGTCAAAAATACAGCAAATATTATCAAAAACATCAAGCATGACAAAAATGTGTTTTAAATTGTGGTTTCTTCATAGTATGATACTGTATAAATTCAAAGGTGTTGAAATCGTTCATACATGATGCCTAATTTGGCCATAAAGTGCTGAAATTAATTAATTTACTTCCCAAAAAATTATTGTTTACAAAAATAACAATTGAAATTTTCCAAAGATTGCTGTTAAAAAACCATCCGAATTTTTAAATTTTTTCATCCGAAAAATTAAATTTTCATCCGAATTTTTAAATTTAAACTTTGAAGAGACTTTTGAGTAACTTGCTGGAAGTGAAGACTTAATATGAGGATTGAAAATGAAACTTGCTATGTCATAGAACAAATGTGTTTTAGTTTGGAATTTGTGGAATCAACGGTTTTAAAGAATTCTTCAAATACATTTTTCATGTGTTGATTTTTTCAAAATCATCCGAAATTTTAGATTTTTTACCCTAGTATTTATTTTCATTCATCGTAATCAAATAAATGTGTCAAATGCGTGGCCTAATTAATGAACTTAACATTGTATATAGCTGCCTTCGAATAAAAAAAATGTTCAAAGTCCTCGTGTTGTTAATCGAGGGACTTAAGCGCATTTTTGTCGCAGCGATCAGAAATCGATTAAATAGAAATTGTTTTAAATTATAAAATCCCTTAATTCTTCTTTTATTATCAATAAACCCTGCAAAAAAATACAAGTTTTATAGAAAAAACTGTACAATAGTAACCAAAACCATTAAATACCGTCTTTCTAGCATGCTCTATACATGAAAAGTCTGTGTTCACAATAGTAAATACAAAACCTTCCAAAAAGAAAGAAAAAAATTTTGATCAAAAATAACGGTCAAAAAAGTTTTAAATTCCAACGGTCAAAAAAAATTCAAATTTTTATCGAGGGGTTTTCAACAATTTTTTTCCTTATATAATGTTAAATCGTTGATTACAGGAATTGTAGATCGTTTAACGATTTTTTAATTAGCGATACCGGAATAACTCGATAGTAGAAAGATAATTCATCATAACAGAACTCTTAACTATGTCTGGTTTCTGAGATCTCAGAGCTCATACAGCCAGCCAGCCGAACAAAGTGAAACTATAAGCGTCATTTTTTGCAAAAATGCGCTAAAAATAAATAAAACAAAATTGTAAACAACAACATTCTAATTCGCAGCTTTTATAACCAAAATTTTAGTGTTAAGAAAATCTATAAAAAATTTTGCAAGAAGTGTTAAGATTTCTTAGAATCCATTCTCACTAGGGCTCAGGCGTTCAAATTAAAATTTATAAAATTGTAATTTTTTTTTGCAATTTGTATGAAAAAATAGTACAAAATTGGAATTATTTTGAATTTTTTTGAATTTCTAAGCCATGATTCTGACAGGCTGATGAAAAAATTTAAAAATTAAAAAAGATTTCAAGTTAAAAATTGAATTTTAATAAAAAATTTAAAAAATCAATTAAAGGGGAGTTAGGGATCAAAATAGTATTTTTGAGATTTTTTGTAGTTTTTAGAAAGAGCCAATATATTGTTACATTATAAATGAGCGATACTATACAAAGCTTTCAAACCAGTATAAGTAAAGAGGACACTCGAGAGTATAATACAATAAAAATAACAAGTTATCAAAATAATTATGCACTCAAGTTAGCCATTTTTGCCGTATTTTTTAGACTATAATACAATTAAGTTTGCTCCTAACAAACTGCATTATTCTCATTTCCAAGAATTCTCAACAGCCAAAACAACTTTACGACATTAATTTCCTCTCACGACTCGTCATAACTTCCTATCATTAAATTCTTTTTTATTTCTTTCTTACGAATCACAAAATTCAATTTAAAGTCGGCATTATCTCAGACACAAAGTCAAATGGCCATCACATACAGGACTAAAGTACAACAACCTTTTTTAAATAAAAAAATTATTTTGCATCGTTTGGGTTAAAAAACTCTCTAATTTAATTAAATTACTGTGAATATATATATATTTTTTTAATATAAAACGAATTTAGGTCTGCCTCTACAATGTTAAAAATTTTAGCTAACAAATTTGTTATTTTTTTGTTTTTATTTTATCATGCACAGAAAATAAAAATAATAATAATAATAAAATGCTCTTTTCGTCTTTGCTACAAAAAGTATTTCTCTAATAATCTTGATTTATTTAATGTCAACATAATGATTATTTAAGTGATAAAAATTGTTTAATTTTTTTTTTTTTTTGGAAACAATAACATATAGTAAAATAGCTATAATCTCATGTATATTTTTTTATCAGTTGTTTACTAATGCATCATAAGTTAAAGTCTCGAATTTTTGAGAATATTTCTCTTTTTGTTTTATTTTTATATATTTTTAAGGCTAATTCCCATGTTTAGAATTTTTTCAGACATTTTTTTTTTGTATTTAAGATTTTTCTGGTGCTGCATTTAATTTTAATTTGTAACTTGAAGGAATGGTTATAATGGAATTGAAGGAATGGCTAGAGGGAATATCATGAGAAAATTGAATTTTTTTGTAGGATTCGAACCTTCTTGAGGCGAAAGTTATGTATTTTGGATCTATTACTATCAACTTGAGGTTTTACTTTTCCTATCTTAAACTAAACTTTTTTTCACATAAAAATAGAAAAACCCGATCAAAATTATTCCCCTCAGCTCAGACAATAGAAAGAAGTTTTTTTATATTTAAAGTTTAATCTACAGCAAAATCTAAAATACATTCAATAAAGGCAATACTAAAATGTTTTTCTTATCCATTCTTGCAGTTTTATTTTATTTAAAACTGAATAAAAATATGAAAAATTTAATTCTATTAATAATAATTTGATGAAATCAAGTCAAGGGATGCAAAAAGGCTCATGTGTTTGGTATTTCCTGAATGCAATATAACATGAATTGTTGGCGTGATTTTTGAGCACCATACAAAATTGTTTTTGTGATTAATGTTTAAAATAATTTGTAAAATGACAGCTAAAAAATATTTCGGGGATTCAAAAATTTTTTTCTTACAATTTAATCTTTACTATTAACTATAATTCCCTCAAAGAATGCAAATAAAAAATTTAAAATAAATCAAAAAAATCACATAACAAATGCATGTTAAATTGTTTCCGTCATTCTTAAATAATTTAACTTGGACAAAATTCAATAAGAGTCCTCAATGTACATGGCTGCTTGCAACATTCTTGAGTCACTGATGATGCTCTTTTACGAATTACATAATTTCCATACATCAAATCACTTCCTTGGTCTGAATCATAATGTGTATTATAATCGAAGTCGTCACTATATGGAGTCCACAATTGATTGAGAATGCTTGCTGTTAAAATATTTATGTTATTTTTTATAATTGAATGGCAAAAAAGAGAGAAATAATTTGGAAGTAAGCTTACAAGATCGTTTAGAATAGCTAGTTTGAATAATTGTTCTCTTCATTTCAGGCGTGCAAAAATATTTCATCGCATGATTTAAACTTTGACCGCAGAATCTATCAGCAGAACTTGAGATTGGATTTGCTACAATCATAGCACGGGAGAATCCCAAAAGTGCGAATGATAAAAGAATGAATGTTTTCTAGAAGAAGATTGAATAGATTTTTTGATTTTATAATTATTTTGAACTAATTATATTTTTGGGAAGATTTTTTGGAATTTTGAAATTTTAAATTTCGAATTTTTTGTAATAATTAATTATGTAATAAAAAAGATTTCTTTAAAAATTTAAAATACAAATTTGAGAAATAAAATTTGAAGTTCAAGTTAATAATTAATAAAAATTTGAAGTTCAAGTATTTGATAAAATGAAAAAATAATTTTGAAATTTAAAAATGTTTTAAACAAATTTAAAAACTACTTACAAGTATTTAAATTTGATTATAGAAGTTATTTAAAATTTGATTTTAACTTATTAAAGAAATCAATTTGTAAAATTTGGATACTCAAATGAGTTCAAATTAAAATTTTGTTTTTGAGTAAGTGCAGAAAAGTTTTTAAAAATTTAAATTTTTTAGAAATCGAGTTCTCAAAAAAATAGTAAATTTTCAATTTTAAATGCAATTTTTCTTCTGATATCAATATTTTGAGATATAAAATTTAAATTGAATTTTTTTGCCATTATTTTGCCAATCATTTTCAACCAATTGTGTTTTGTATGCCAATCATTGCCAATTTCTTTTTTTTTTAAAAAAAATATATATATAATCAAATCACATTTTCACTCTTTTCAAATATATAAATTTATAAATTTTACATGAGCATGTCAAAAAAGTCATTTCTATGTTATTCACAAACTCAGTTTTTTAAAAAGTCAACCTTTGCTCAGTAACAAAAAGTCAGTCAACTTTTTTTTTCTATTTTTGTTTTTCGGATGTTCAAGTAGATAAAGTCAATCTTTATCAGCACAAAAAAAAAGTAACAATTTGTTGTTGTTTGAATATTTTCTTCAAATAAAATTTAATTGCTTTTTATATTTTGTCAATTCCATGCCGTTCACTTACCATGGTGGATTGTTGGAATGTTAATAGTTGAGGATAAACAACACTTTACTTTTTCAAGTACTATCACAATCTACAAGAAATTTTCTTTCTTTATTGCTCGATTGTAGGAGCAAGAATGGATGCTTTTCGACTTGAGATTTTCCCTTTATATACTAAAAAATTTTATCTTCGCGTTTTTTTGGTCTCGTAACGACATACTTAAGGGGTGAAAAAAAAAATTTACATCGTGATGAATAAAATTATAAAAATTAAGAAGTGACATATTATAAACAACCTACATTACTAACATGTCAATACAGATCCATTCATATGTGCTCAAAATTGTGGAAATTTCAATGAATTCGCTTATTATTAGAACAATTGATTTGCATTTGTTTTTAAGCAAATTATAAAGTTATGAAGCATTAGGAGTGTTGTGAGTATCGATATTTTATATAAATGGAAAAAGATTCTTAAAAAATTTTGAAAAATTATTAAAAAAAAAAGAATTTTATTTATTCTTCTAGAATCAATTTCACTCTTAGCAACAGGCTGCAAGCAACAGCTAAGCATCAAAAATTACTCGTGTTTATACCTCTGAGATTACCTAAAGTGGGCCTTCAAACTTTCAAGCCTTTGAGTACGATGCTAGACTCAAAAATCATCTTATGTCTAAAGAATCTGAATGAGTGTATAATATTCACTTCAGACGTCTGTGGACTTTAGGTCTCTTGGTGATGTTAAAAATATTTTTGTTTAATACAAAAAAAAATTGAGTTTAAACTTAAAAGGTGAGAAAAATTCAGTTTTTAGAAGCTTTGTAGGAGCGTTCCAGGAAACTTTTAATTAAAAAGAACTTGAACTTGTAATAAGTTTGAGACTTGTGATAAAATATGAAACTTTTTCAAGCATTCGAAAAATTCATTCATACTTGATACAAAATTAAAATAAATTTTTAATGTTCAACATTAAAAAAAGCAAAAATTTTCAAACAAAATTTTGAAAATTTAGAAAAGTGTGTGAATAATGAAAATAAATTAAATTAAAAAATTTAGAGTTAAGTTTTTGTTAAAATTAAGAAAAATTTCATTCGAAATTGAAAACTTAATTATTAAAATATTTGCATGAATTTTTTTTTTTTAAATTTCTAAGAAATTAAATTTAAAAAACGTTTTCAAAAACGCATAATAACGCTTTTTCAAAAATATTGAATTATGTATAAAATCATTTCGGCAATATTATTTCAAACACAATTGGTTTTAAATTTTTTGAAACATAATAAACACTTTGTGGCATTACTAAGGCACTGATATCAACATTTAAATGTTACTAATTTCATATAAAAATTATGAAAAAATACCATAATCATTAGATAAAACTTACAATCTTGTATGAAGACGCAAACCATTTTGTAAGTGACATTTTAGCTTATTTTTTAAAAACAGAAGGATATGAGATTCATTCGCTGTTAAAATGATTTTGAAAGAATTGTCTTTTTTTCAGTCTCGTTGCTTTGGTAATTATCGATGGAAGATACTTATAATTCTGATAATTTTCTTGATACTTATTTCCATAGACTGTAATTTAAAAAAAATTGAGATATATTTTCAAAATAAATTGTCAAATTCGAGAGAACAATTTTTTACTCACCGATGCAACGAGAACTGAAGCTCATAACCAACTGATTTATTTTGTTCTGAAGTTACTCTTAAAATCACTATTTTTTGAGTTATCTTAACAAATATTAACATAAATTTATATTTTCTTATTGATAATTTCTATGAGGTTCTAATTTTAAACCAGCATGATAAATGCATATGTATATACATATGCATACATGCATACACATACATACAAAAATTACATACAAACATAAATTCATACAGGTACTAAATCATTCACAAAATAGACCCCCTTCAATTCACATATTTTAGGACATTACAAAATAAGATAAGAATTTTACTGGACATGAATAAAATGAAATTATTTTGCTACAAAATAAGACATGACTACTTGATGTAAATTTCAATGCATATAACTATTTATTGTATTTTCAACATTAATAAAAATTCATAATAAGTAATTAATATAGAAATAATTCAAATAGCAATAAAGAATTCAAGGACCCCAACTGAATGTTTACTTTCAATTAAAAAATTCCAATTCTGATAAGAAGAAAATTAAAAAATTTAATGGCATCAAAAAGTCATCAAGTCAGAGCTCATAGGTGCCAATAGTCCTTATCATCACGCCGTGAAGAAGCGGTCAAAGCATCACAAATGAACTGAAAATTAAAATAATAAACATCATGTGGGGAGATTCGTGGCTGTATGAATAATTCACAAGTATGGAATGAAATCGAAGAAAGCTGATTCTATATAAAAATATACATTTTTTTAAATTGTATGCCTTCAAAGAACTGACCTAGAGTAACATTTTTTGCGCTTAATCTTCTCTTTCTCATGTTGCTTACTTTCTGCCAGTTCTTATTTTTTTTTTTTCACAAAATGCAATACGCGATGAAATGAGATGAAATTTTTACACATTTTCATAATTTCGAATATGTGTAATATTAAAATTTTATGAATGAGTGCATTTTAATGTCTTTATTGAGTAGGCGGCAGATGTGATTTTGGAAATGAAACTGTCTCAATTTTGTGACGTAAATATTGCTGGAAAAATCAAAAAATTTTATGTGGTACAAAAAATTGAAGCAGAGTTTTTGATGGTGTAATAAGTTTATTTTGGCTGAATAAGTGCAAATGGAAAAAATTTTCATGAGAGAACAAAAATATTTTTTTTTAAAACAATTAAATCAGCAAATTTACATTTTCATTCTCAAAATTCCAATTTAAAATAAGTTTTTGATTAATAAAAATTCCTTAAAATTTAGATCAAAATGCGCTCAAACCTTCCATTCAGATTACTTTCAAACTTGAATTTTAATTTTCGTATTAATTTGTATAACAATGTGTTTTACTCTTGTGTAGCAACAATTTTAAGTTTCAAACTTACAAAAAGCTTTTTTGTGTGTCACATGTGGCATATTAATATTTTTTGTTCACTATGCAACTGTTGCGCTAGAGTGGCTTGTGACTTTTTGTTTTTTTGATTTGCTATAAATAAGTGTGTTCTGTGTGTAGGATGTTGTGCTAGGGATTTTATTTTAAATACTTAAAATTTATTATTAAATGAAATTTTATGGATGATTGAGCATTTTTTGAAGAAAATTCATTAAATCAAAAATAAATACCTAAATAAAGAAAAATACTTTAATCAAAAATTAGATCATTTTCAATTTAGTTGATTTTTCTTATATTCTATTAAAATATTGAAATATGAATAAGTTTTATAAAAATTAATGTTATTTCATTAAATTTTTTAGGATTTAAGGATAATTGAAATTTAGATGAAATATACAAAATTTAATGAAACCATACTTCTTTTAGAGTTCTTTTATATTACAAAATTCTTTTTACATTTTTTCTAAAATCCAAAAAACTGCTATTTTTGCAAATGCAAATCTGAAAAAATCAAAGTTACAAATTAAAAAAATTTAAAACCAGCATTCTTAATTTTATTATTCTTTTATTCAGAATATGAATTTTTAAAAATAAAATTACATAATTAGTTCATTGCTTATGATTTTGTATCATTTTAAAATTGTTTGACAATTTTTATAAATTTTATTTCAAAAAAAAATTTCATACAAAATTTTTAATGTCTTTTATTTTTTTTTTCAATAAGGTTGTGTTTTTCCGATAGGTTAATGTCAAGATAATTGTTCAAATATTCCGCCTAATTTTCTCACGTTATTAATAAAGGATTGTATTATTTTTCAATAATGATTTTTCAATTAAAATTTTTTAAGGATTTTGAAAAACCTTATTTACATTTTTACATTAAAAAAATGATTTTCATCTTCATTTAATTTAGCTTAATTTAATTTTTAAACTCACCATCACCTTTATGCATTTTAAAGTCTTTATTGTAAGCATCCCGAGTGTTTCAATTTACAATTGATATTTTCTAAATATTTAATAGCAAACAAATGTATGATTATTGAATACTGTCATTTATTATTTAATTATTACATATTATATTGCAATTTTATATTTTATTTAAGATTTAACAAGTGTCTATCTCATATCAGGATTTATTAAATTACGAAGATAGTCAAATAGCAAAAATTTGTGGGTTTAAAATTTTTTTGTTTTCAATAGAAAACATTTCCCTAACATAACTACATAAAGTTGAAAATTTAATTAAAAAAAAAAAGATTTTAAAGAGCATTATTCAAATAAATTGTATTAAAAACTCCCTTTATATCCCCTTTAACTTCAGAAAAAAATTTTCATCAACGAATCCGTCATTCAACCCAACAAAATCAGAACATAATAACAAGATAAAGCTCATAAAATCGCTCAATCAACAGAAAAAAGGGAAAGAAAAGCTAAGAAAAAAAATCGCATAAATCATCATTTTTCCTTTTCATTTTTATCTTTATGAATCATAAGAGGAGGTAAATGTGCCCTTATGTGCTTAAGTCTTTTACTCTTATCAACTAACTTCTTCGTGTTCATCGAAACGGAAACAGCTGATGCAATTGACGAGTTTGATCCGCTGCCAATGACATCAAAGCTTGTACGATTCAATATTATATCGGATTTACCATAATATCGTGGCATTGAGAAGTCAATTTGAGAACTCTGCATGCCAGCCGTCTGTATTTCCTGTAGAGTCGGCTCATGCTTCTTAAATTTCTCAATTGATGGCGTGTCGAGATAGTTCTTTGGCAAGTGTGCAAATGATATTGATGGCACTTCGGGAGTCATTGAGAAACGGAAATCGTAATCCGATGAGGATGAAACAGTTGGTATTGTGGACGTTCTCTCTTGTTTTGGTTGTGAAATTATTGAAATGTCATTTTCAGATGCTGGACGTTGTGTGAAATACGGAGCATCTAGTTGAAGTCGTTTATTTACCGGTTTTGTTGGCCATACTTCTTCCGCTGATACTTGTGATATTGTTGTGGATTTTAAACGATTTGGTCGCAAAATCACTTCCGAATCTGCCTCATCTTCGTTCTCTTCCTCTTTTATGGCAGGTGTTTCGACTATTTTCGGTGGGGTTGATGACACTGCTGCACGTTTTGAACGTTGAATGTCGGATTTCGATGAGCTTTCGTCTGCTTTAGGGTGAATGAGAAAATAAAGAGAGAAATTGAAATGAAATGAAGAATTTTATTGAAGTTTTTGTGGTGAAGAAATTTTGTCAGAATTTCAATTTCTCGCAAATAAATTCCAAAATCAATACTTTGAAAAATTTAAAAAATACCAACTTTTTTTAATTTAGAATATTTCAAGAAACTTTAAGATTTTAAACGTTTTTTTTTTTTCAAAACTTTTCAAATAGAAATTTATTTATTGAAATTTTAGTTTGGAATTTTAAAAATTTTAAATTTCTTTATTTTAAGCAGGTTTTTTAATTTTAAATTTAAACTTTTAAGTTTTAAATTTTAAATTATTTATTTTATAAATTTAAATAAAATTTTAGATATTAAATTTTTTTATGATTTCAGAAAATGTTTAAAGATTCATAAAAATTCTGACAAATTTCTTTCATTAATTTCTATTTTAAAAATCTGTGCAAAGCCAACAAAAAGTTGCTTTTTGCAATTTCAAGCAATCTAAGAAGTAGAAGAAAATCTTTCTTTTTCAAAGTAAATTTTGTTAATGCCAACAGAAGCTAAGCACACAACACATAAAGACAGTGAAAAGCGTAGTACAATGAATATTTTTATGACACAGTTAAAGTTAGTAAAAAGATTATAAACAGACAAACAAGAACCCCAAGGATATATTGAAAAATGATTTTTTCATTAATTGATTGAAGTTTTGAGAAGAGTTAATAGTGAGAAAGGATTAAAATATTAAAGTTTTGAAATTAATTAAAAATATTTAAAAAACATATTTTTCGAAGAATTTTTCATTAATAATTGTATTCAATCTGACAATCTTCATGATTAATAAATTAATTCGTCATTTTTTGTTTTTGATAAATCAATTTTTAATTTTTTTAAAAAACTTCTGATTACATAAATTTTTGTTCATGTTACATTTTTTATAATTTATTGAAATTTTCAAAAAAAAATTAAATTATTGAAATTTAAAGAGCATTACCCAATCCCTATTCCACCTTAATTTCACTTCCATTTCATTTAATTTTAATAAAATAAAATAGTAATAATAATAATAATTTCATTAACTTGTTCTTGAACAATTCTCAAAAATTAAACTCCAATAGTTCATCCCCAAAAGTCAATTTTAATAAAATAATTAACATAAAACAGACACAAAAAAGTAACAAACACAAAAAACGATCAAGTGACAAACAAATCAAAAACAAACTTGAACAGCCACAGACTTAGGCAGATGAATATTTGATTAATGTTCAATAAGACGTGAGTGATTTGATTATTGAGCGAATATACAATATACAAAAAAATTATAATGAATGATTGATAACAAAAAACAGAAAAGTTTCTCAAAATCTCTTCTTCATCATTTATCGCACCTTCTTTTTTCCAATCAATTTGAAAATGCTTTTATTTTTTGAGTTTGTGTGTTTGTGTGTCCCCCAGCCCGAATAAAGGATGATGGTGATGGTGATGATGATGATGATGAAAGACTTTTTTTTCCAATTTTCGAATACAATTTTTTTTTATTCGACGAATATTTTTTTGATGATTTTTTTAATTTTTTTTTATTCACATATGCATGATGAAGTATTTACGGTAACTTATTCAGCCATTTTTTTATATTCATTCTTTTAAATATTTTATTTAATTTGTTTGTCAATTTACTCTGCAAAAATATCATCCAATTAGTTATTTTAGTTTTGTGCAATTGCCAATTTAATATTTATTGAATTTATGCTACCGTGTGGATATTGCATAGTCATGTCCACAATATTAAACTAGATTTATTTTTTTATTTGTTGTGTTTTATGCTTGGCACTGAGAAAAATAATTGATTCGTTTCCATCAGAGATGTCGACTGTTATTTCTATATTTTTTCTGATTTAATGTTGCATGTAGAGAGTATTGTTTTCTGTGTAAATGGGCATATTGATGTTTTGAGCATTATAAAGTCGAAGACTTTTAGTCTACTCTTAGTAGTCTTAATGCGGTATATGTCGAGGTATGGACGCTAGGTTTTGGTGTCATATCATTGAAAATATAAAACTTTAGTAGATTAAAAAAAACAGCTACGCAATATCATCAGTCAGCCATCCCACTCATAACACAATTTCCATTCAATTCTCTCTCTTTTCTGTCCTTTAAACCAGCACAAAGAAGACTGAATGACAATAAAAGTTTTCTTTATCGCTTTTTATTTCTTTGCCCTATAATTCCCTTTTTTTGTCAACACTGATTTCGCTCGGTTGGAAAATAAATTACTTTTCTCAGTCAACGAAAGGAAAGCTCAATTTTTCAAAAAAAAGAAAATTTTTTGACTTATTTTATTCTCATTATTATGATGAGCCAAAAGAAAAAATGTTTGATGATAAAAAGTGCTTTAAGTAATTGCAGCTGAGCACAAATATGTAGTAAAAAATAGTAAGTCAGACTCCTAAATAAAGAGTCAAGTAGTTTAATATTTGATTTAATTACTTTATCTTTATTATGTGGAAAGTTTGCATGTAAGTACTTGAGAGTATCTTTGCAGGAAATATACATAAAAGTTTTTTTTATGTGAGTCACATGCTGATTTTCTCACGTTGAGGTAGTTTGTTTGAGTTTTGATTGCTTTTTGGTTTTGAATCTTTTTTTGTGCATTAAATGAATTTTTCTTTGGCAGAGCTGCAAGGCAGACAGTCTGTACAGGAAATTGTATGGTTTTCGCTTGCACAGACTGCCTGTCTTGCAACTCTGCTTTTGAGGAAAGAATTTATACAACTTCAAGAAATTTTGATGGATTTTTAGTATTTTGAGTACATTAAGCTTAACTGCGGCTTAAGTCGTGTAATATGAATCTCAAAAAATCTTAAAAAATCACAAAAATCTTAAAATTCAATTTAAAACCTTATTTCAACATCCAATTAACTCCCAGAGCCTATAACGACCTTCATTACCTTCATTTAGTACAAATCAAAAAAGTCTTTTCAAAGTAAGAAAAAAGTCTTTAACATTTTTCTTAAATCTGATTTTTCTTCTCTCGACCAAAAAAATTCTTAAGCTATAACAAAAAAAAATTTACTTTAGGTCACAAAAAAAAAATTGACTTGCGGATTGACATAAATATAATACATCGTGACACAAATTCACGAGCAATTTCTGTCGAGATTTTTTTTTTCTGTATTACGATTTATTACATTTTTTTTCAGATGAAATAAACTTTGTTATTGTATGAAATTCTATCAAGTACTCTTGATACTTTGTGACATAAAAAAAATTAAATATAAAGAAGAAAATGATAAGTGCAATGTTTACAACTGAATGTAATAAAATTTATTAAGTTTATTTTATGGTGAAATATATAGATGTTTAAATGATGTATCTTTTATGGACGATTTTATAGAAAATTAGAATAATTTTTTTTTAAAAAAGGATAAAGTAAAACAGAAAATTTTGCAACCTATACTTTTATAATTTTTTTTTTAAAAAAAATAATTTGAAAAAACTTACATTCTGAGTAGTAGAAAAACTCAAAACACTTTTTTATCAAATCAATTTCCTCTTCTAAAACAATCCTCACGTTCAACTACAATTTATCTTCAAAAATTTCATAAACATAAAAACTTTTCAACTAATCAAACTGAGCTTTCGAAAAAAAAAATATTTGTCATTGTAAGTCACATCATTAGTGCGATTTCTCTCTTATTTTCAGATTTTTTTATACGAAATGTATCAGAACAACGATAAAATAACACGATTGTATGAAAAGTGCTTTTTACAAATTAAAAAATAAAATTCGAGCGTGTAGTATTTACAGCAGGAGCAAAAAATAATGAAAAGTTTGGAAGGAATCAGAAGTGAGATTTTGTTGTAGTTTGTGGTGCTTTTTTGAAAATTTTGTTAGCTCCGATATTAATTAAATTTAATTAATTTAACTCGAAATTCCCAAGTTTAATTAATTTTAAAAATTCAAAATTTTTAAATGTTTTAATATTAGTAGGTTTTTGAAAAAACTTTTGAATTTTAAGAATATTCGCAAATTAATATTTTCAAGATTATTCATCCATATCCTATTTTCTAAATTTTTAAAAATTGAATTTCAAAACTCAATTTTTGAAATTAAAAAAAAAAATTATATCGCAAACTTTTTAAAATTAAACACTTAAGCTTTTCAAAATTATTCCATCCATTTGTTAAACTTAAGAATTTTAACTTGGCTAATTTATTTGAAATTTTATCAATTAGTGCCTAACTAATCTAATCCTTTCCCAATCAGCCAAATTAACCTCAAACTCTCATCACTCTACCAACAAAAAAATGCACCATAAAATACAGAAAATGCTTCTGTTTCCTTCATTAAGTAAATTACCCACTGCGAAAAAAGAGAGAAAAATAAAGAAGAAAGAAGAAGAAGAAAAAAAAAGATTTTTCCATTCAACTAAAATCATCAACGCCATTACCTTGCTCCAATCTCAGCAGGAGTTTGTTGCTACCCTCCTCATTGATTTGCTCTAATTTGGATTTTTCGATCTTTACAACACCAATTGAGAATGTCGCTGGTTGCTGTTGCTGCTGTTTTGACTTTAATGGCTTATGGTCATGAAAGATTTGTGAGTTGGCAAAAACTTGAACTATCTCGGGTGGTAAATTGACATTTGCTGTTTGAATTTCTCGACGAACGTCGTCTTCGTGAATTTTGGCACTGAAATTGGAATTTATCAGAATTTAATAAGAAAACATTCAAGAAATTTTTAAAAAAAATTTTAAGTTTTCTCACATTTATTAATCCCCCTAACTGTACCCATAAAATGAAATCTACTTATAATCATACCTATTAATGGATATATTTCTCTGCAATCGTGATGGTTGCACTGTGATAGGTTCATTGTTGTTATTTAAGTATTCACCTCCATTAGCAATATGTCCATTAGAGCGACGATAGTGCTCATCTTCAGCAGGATCATAATTTGCTAAAAAATTAAAAATTGAGAGAAAATTTTAGATTTTTTTTTCTTTACTTGAATTTTTTTGGGAGTAAAATGAAAATTATGATCGAGGAAAATTTGTAATTTTTTTCAAATTCATCGAAAAAATGTAAAAAAAGTTGAACGTCTGAAGATGAAAAAAATAAAAAATATGAAAATTGTTAATTATTTTTCAAAATGAAATATTGTGAGAAAAAAAAATAGTTTGAAGATTTAAGGCATATATAATTGCATAACATACAGACAGTTCCTACCATAAAACTCAAAATTATTGTTCATATTGACATAATTTGCTCACAAATCCTTATTTACGACAGCGAAAAATGAAAATAAGCAAGAATTTTGAAAAATGAATAAAGAAAACAAGAAAGTTTGCAGACAGTTGCGTAAAGTAATAAGTTTAAGTGAAAAAGTTTCACGAGAAGGATTTTAGGACTTTTTCTAAGTAAATTCTTGCAGCAATTTCTCTGAAATTGTATAATCAAAAATTTATTAAATATCCAGCAGATTTGGATGCTGCAAAGAAGTCAACGATACTTTTTGAGTAGCTTTTAATACCTTAATTGACTCTAGTATGGATAAATTAAAAAATTAAGCAAAATTATGCACATTTCGTCTAAAGTACTTCATCCACAAATCCCAATCAACTAAAAACTATGCATTATGCACTCGATTCCAATGTGCATTAGCAGTCTACAATCAAAAGAAGTACCTACGTGCAAATATCAAAAATGCTCATATCTTCATATTAAAATCAATAAAATGCGAACATCAGCTTCAGTTAGACAACAACCACTGCTAATGTGTTCATTGTTTATTCAACATTTTAGCATCTGAGTTCATGACAGAGATGAAAAGCATATGTAGAGAAAAAAGATGTAAATTGTGTCTAGTCATTTTTGTATATTGACGATAGTGGAGGATATTTTTTTTAAAAACAAAATTAATGTTTGCTTGTTAATTATACTGTTGTTTGCGAAAATTTGATGATGTTTTGTTTTGAGAATTTTAAACAATGAAGAGAAATTTTTTGCATTAATTAATAATCAGTTTTGAAATTTATTTAGCAGTCTAATTTGCTGTGCATTGTAAGAGCAACATTAGCGTGTATTAAAAGAAGAAAATTCTACATTAATGCATATGGGCATGGCCGAAAAAATGAGGAAATAAAATTCAACGGTCACAAATTTTTCAAATTTTTCTTTCGAAAATTCAAAAAATTTTTTTTACAATTTTTGTCGCAATTCGCTACTTTAAATGTGATTTAATGATCACATATCATTATTTTTAATCGCATGAAACGATTAAATGACTCCACTGCTTTATTTCTAGTCTAATCGCTTTATTTCGATAATTTCGAAATTTTTCATTTATTTTTTTGTCTCTTTTCAACTAAGAAAATTCAAATTTTAAGGAACCGTTAAAACAATATTTTGTTAATTTAACTATTTTCCCTTAAGATTTGTCATGATATTTTAATGCAGAATGCTGCAGCAACAGTGAAACTATGTTTTAAGATAGTAACCAGATTATATCAATGCAAACTGAGAGAAATATTTGGATTATTTTGTTGATTTCCGAAAAATTATTCGTCAGTGACGCTAAGAATTATGCATTTATTTCTTTACTGTTAATGTGTAGACTTAAAATGAATAATGAATGTTGTAGAGGACAAAATTATCTACAAATCAAGATATTAATCATTATTCAATTATGTCTAGTTAAAGAAATAAATCGATAATTCATAGCGTCACTGACGAATAATTCGTTTTCGTCCGAGCCCATATTATGTTAGGAAAGTTAAACTAGAATGCACATTAAAAAATACGTTGATGCGCATTTTCTTAAAAATAAAATCATGTTGCACTATATTTGAGAGAATGTCGTAGTGCGCACTATATGGGAACAATTTTTTTGAAAGCTAAATTTCTGCCTTAACTCTTACATTAGTTGTCGTTCGTAAAATTCATAACGCCAAAAATTGTCATTTTTACCCTCTCATCAGGGGACGTAGCCAGGATTTTTTAAGGAAGAGCACGAGAAATTTATTTTTCTCTACACTTTTTATTCCCTTTCTAAATTTATCATGTGTTCTATTAAAGTTACTTGCATTGCTCGACCGCTAAAAATTTTTTCGAAAATTTTACAAAAATTTCCTGAAGAATTTTTTTTTCGTACGGGATTTTATATTTCAGAGCCTCTCATCGTCGTAAAAAAGTTTGCATAGAATTTTTAAAAATGGAAAATATCCATTAAAAACTTAAAAATTTCAAAACAAATTTCCTTCGATCGATTTTAAACTCATTAAAAATAGACATAACAAAAAAAGTGAAAAACAGGCAGCATCGAAAAATCATGAATGCTTGTCAGTTTTAAATTTTAATTACGAGTAATTAGCAAAGATAGTTGAAGCTCCTTTAATGATCTGCATTTAAATTATTCCTATCCAAATTCAATAATAAATTTTCAAGATAAAAGCATGTTAGTGATGCATTTAGGTGAACAGAGCATGTACAGTTGATAAATCTTGTCCCAAAAGAATCTTGGCAATTTTCAAAATGTAATGTTTGCATTAAGAAAATGGCAGTTCTATGTATGAGAAAATTAGCAAGTTTTGTCACCAAAGCTGATAATTCAATTAATAAATTTCTCATGAAAATTAGTTTTGCTACATTCTTGGAATCATTGTTAAATTTAAATCAATTATCACAGTGCTAATTTCATAAATATGCAGACTCGTCACATGTGACTTACTAGCATCTCAAAATATCGTACAAATCCATTCATATCTACCTGCAAGTTCAGTTGCCCTACATTTCATGAGATAATTAAATAAGCATGTACGTAGCAAGTTTTGTGAAATGAAAGAACCTCTGCAGGGCTGAAATTGCATTAATGTAAATATTGAATTGAATGCATAATTTTACAGTTGTTGTTTGCAGTTCATCAAGCCTTCTATAAATAGCACTTGAATGTCAATAAATGCTGCTGTAAAATTGGATTATTAAGATTGTGTTAATTTTGTTGGAGTTGAACTGTGTTTGGACGGTGATAATTTTTATGATAAAAGTTGACTACAAGCACGTAACATAAAGGCAGAAAAACAAAACAAAATAACGAATTGAGTATGACGTCGACTTATGAATCATCAAGTTTTAGTATAAACAGCTGACTTTTGAGTGTCGTAATGTTTCGATTATACCGGCTTTTTAGATTGTGTAAATGTAAAGTCAGCTGTGATTTAATTTTCCGCGTTATGAGTCGTCTTTAATGTCTTAGAATTGAAAAAAAATTTAACAAAATTTTACTTGATATCCTCAATTCAATTTCGTCAGACTTGAATTTGAAATTCCAAATTCAAAAAATACGTTACGATTTCTTCTTGAATTTCATAATCTTTTTGGCAGTTTTTGGATTTTTAAGATTTATTTGACTTCTGCATGAGAGACAGATATAAGTGTCATTTTCGCTCTTTTATCGGGAACTGTATCGGTCACCAAGTTCATTTCGTGTATCAGAATTTTACATTACAAGATTAAACATAAATAAGATTTTTAATCCCTTAAAAATTTGATAAAATTTTTGAATAAGCATTGAAATTTTCTAAAAATGTCAAATTTAACTAAATTTTCTTATTTTTCCAGAGTCGATTAATTTAGGACTGAAGTTAATCTAGAATCAATACCGATTATCAAGTTATAGACTGCATAGAATCAAAACTAATCATCAATTATCCTCCATCTTATCTGATAAATTTTAATTCATTTCGTCAATATTCCTCCTTTAAATTCCTAAAATTTTCACTTTCTCTATTAATGATAAATTATATATGATAAATGATAAATCTACAAATTAAAATTCATCAAGAAAACATATTCGTGACGTAAAACTTTTTCAAATTAAATTCAGTGATTACAAAATGAGAATTTGTATTAATATCTGATGAAATATTTGTCGATAAAAAACAAAGCGAGTTGCGTTAGAACAAAAAAAGTCAATTGTTCATGACGGATGAGAAAATACTTTAATTTCAAAATAGATTGATGCCAGGTATGGCGAACGGTTCTTATTTTTCGATTTCGAACTTTCGAAAGGTACCTTATTTTTCCGTTAAAATTTGAATTTAGAATTTCGAAAAATAAAGTACACAAATACAAAACAAATGAAAATTTTGAAAAAATTGCAATTAATCGATTAAATCATATGTTTCACTGCACCAAATGCATTCAAATATCATTATCAAAACAAACTAAAGTAAATAATAAAACTGATTACTCATTATTAGTTAAAATTGTCGTAAAATTTTGATGAAGTTTGTTTCATATTTACATTCGAAAAATGTTTCTTAGTGTTAGTGAACGTTCGGGACTTTACAAAAAAAACTTTAAATTTCTGAAAATTTAACGGCAAAAGTTCTGTTCGCCATACCTGGGATTGATGATTAAGAAATATTTGATGAAATTTCAATCTAAAGTTAATTCTGCAAATTAAAATCCACCCATAAATAATTTATTCATTCTATCTTTTTGTGTAGAGCCTATAATTAATCGTCTGTTGACTTGTTAGATTGATAGAATTAAGACAGAATTCTATAGAATTGAAAATTTTACGTTCATTGGGTGTGTGTGACGCGCATCTTAACAAATAGCAATTAAAATTGCATTTTCAATTGATGATTAATTAACGAATAAATTAAGATTATTGAAACGAAATATAGTAATAGCTTAATTTGTTAATACGTCAAGTTGGTGATGATTGAATAAAATTTGAAGTTTTAAAATGATTCATGAATTTTGTTATCAGAACTTATAAGTTTATGGAATTTTTGTAATAAAGCTTTTACAGAAATAATTAAAAATACTGGAGATTTCAACAAACTCTGCAGAATCCTAAGTTCGAATCTTTAAAAATTTTGAAATAATTTTCATTGCTTAACTGTGTGTGTGTTTTTTTTAAATAACAAATATTTTTTTGCAACTTTTTAACTTTAATTTACTAAGAGAAAAACTCAATTTTTTCCATAATTCTTCTCCAAAAATATTCTCTTCAAAAAAGAACCTACCGATTGCCTATAAAATATTTCATCACATCAGAGAAACCTTTTTGACAGATTGAATTAATTTATCATGGATAATGTTATATCATGGTCTTGTTATTATTGTTGTTGTAGTAGTAGAAGTGTAAAGCATATTGAAGCACCTTCTTGTCTATCGAGTAAAAGATATAAATTTCACGTGTCGATAACACTAAACCACTCTCGGTTATGAACTTCAATTTATCCCATGTTGTGAGTGAGATGGAAAATAAATTTATATCGGGAAAAAAGATATGTATGTGATGCATGTTGTTGTGTATATACAATTTTTCGTGTATTGACTCAAAGACGATAAGATAAATGCTACTCTTATCAATAATTTTTATGACATGCAAGATAGAGAGTGAGGGAATGTGGATGAGGAAGATGGAGAGATTGAGTTGTGAAAATTTTCAATAACATACCAATGCTTTCGTCGTAGCAATATTTCTCTTCACAGCATTGCCAGTAGAGATCCTCTAAGCATCTAAAAAAATGAAATGAGAGAAATAGAAGTAATATATAATCCTGGATGATGATGATTTTTTTTTTTTTGAGGGGTTAGGATTTATTGCACAGTGATTATTTGCCCAAATTTTATTGATTTTTCTATTATTTGTTTTCATTCTATTGTTAAAGAGTATTTTATTTCAAACCTTCATTTTCTTAAAATATTTTGAAATTTCAAAATATAAGCATTAAAGCTCACATTTTAATCGTTCTTAAAATAAAAAGTAAAACTAATTTTTCGTAAATATATTTTTTGCGCCAATTTTTTGATTTAAAAATTTGTTCTAATGTGTTAAATTCTTTACAACCGGTACTCGGGGCGGAACCGAGACCGGAAAAGTCTAGTACTTATTCAGTAAGTCAATTTTTTTCAAATTTCTAAATAAAATGAACTTTTAAACTGTAGAAAATAGCTTATTTTGTGTGTCTATAACAGTGGTAGAACATGATTTGGACACTACTATTCTATAAGTTAAAATTTTTCCAAGAACACTGATTACTAAAAAAAACAATTTTAATAAATTTTAGATCTCCTAAAAAAAATCTAATCACTCAAAATTAAGCTATCTATATTCTTAAGAATTTCAATTACCAAAAAGTCAATTGAAATACTTGACCTTAAAAATTCTCACATCAAAGTAAACTAATATACATTCTTTAAAATTTCTTCAATTTTTGAGCACTCATAAAATTTTTTGCTTTCGATAACGCTAGCAAAATAAAATCCGATTAGACAAAGCTTCGATAACCTTAAATCTCACTTCAACATTATCACAAAAAAAAAAATAAAAAATAAAATATCGACTAAAAATTTTGCAGAAATAAAATCAATAAGCTGATTTTCAGTGTGCAAATGTCACGAACCCCCTCCAACTTCTAAATCACATAAATCGACATAAATTCAGCATTGATTTCATTTTCATAGCGAAATGGGATTTGAAAAACGATAAAAATATTTCTCACTTACAGTTGACAGCATTTGCACATTTTTGCAGCTCTTTCTGTCTCTTTCCTCTTTTTCTTCTTCTTGGATATAATTTGCCCCTATTGAATGTCTTATAATCTCTCTCGTCGTAACACCACGGAATCAATTTAATTTGAATTTATTTTCATTCACTTAATCACTGTTTTTTCTGTTGGATTTGATTCAATTGCGCGTAAAGAATACGGCGTCATGTGATTCGCTCATTGTGAGGATAAATTTTCATTCTTTAGTGGTTTTTTTTTCCTTTTCTATTTTTTTTTTATTTAACTTAACTTATTTTGACACGGAAATGTAGACTTGTATCCAATTAAATTATGTTAATTTTTGTATCACCAATTTATTTAAAAAGTTTATCACATTCAATATCACACAAGTTTTATTTTTTTTTTATCGTCTAGTACTTGTTAACTCCACGAAAACTGTCAACGGATTGATGAGAATTGCTGTGTAGAAATGAAAAAAAAAAATGAATTGTTTATCGTTGTTTTTTTACACTTGTATTTTTTTTACACTGGAACTAATATTTACTGCTCAGTTAGTATTACTTCTCTCACATTTTTTTTCGTGAGTATCGTAATTACTAAAGTTATTTACATTTTCAATTCACTGACTATCTACAAAAAATATTTTTTCGATGATAAATTTTATTTTGAGAATTTCTTGGAAACTGTTAAGGGGGAATGTTGAGGAGTAGGAGGGAGAATTTGAAGGTCAGGATGAAATGTTGGTCAGAATTTAATTTAACGGAAGAAAATAAAAGAATGCAAATTTTGAAAAACATGAAATAAATTTAGGATCACTTTACATACAAAGCTTATTAAATTTTTTCACAATGTAACAAAACAACAATTCAGTCAATTTTTAAAATACCTATAATTTGAACAAAAAGTTATACACAACTGATAACATTTTGCACATTTTACGTCTCAGCTCACTTTGTAGATATGAGAGAGAAAAAAAATAACAATAAATTGCCGTGTGTACAGATAATTGTATGGCAATAGTAGATATATTATTATTGTATTAGATTTCAGTCCAATAAAGTGATATGACAGTGAAATATTTGGAGTTGTCACGAAGGTTGCAGAAAGGTTGCTTCAAAAAAAAATGTTCTGGAATGGAAGCGAGAAATATGGGGATTTTTTTACAGAACAACAATCAATGTCAAGTCACGTGAAAAACAAAGATTAGATAAGAATGTAAAATTAATTGCATGCTATTCGTTGAAGTTTCAATTGATAGAAAATTAAGAACAGATATATTAAAGCTTATTAAATTCTTAAGACATAGTGCTGAAATTCATCTCATAATGCTTACAAGCAGTTCATCTCGTGGGTGGATTTATGACTAGACGCCCAACAATTTGCCTTCAAATCATGACAACCCTGAATCAACAATCCACTCACAATCACATTTCTCAAAGAAATTTTTTTCATGCATATTAAAATTTGATTTCATATGAATTTCAAAAATCAAGATCATTTTTTTGAATACATAAAAAATATAGATCACCATAAATATGCAAATGAAATCATTATGGAAACATCGCACGATTATCATTCCACTTCCATCTCTTAAATTTGATTCTTTTCTGTACCAAAAAAAAAAAGAATCAAAAATCAACCATTATCGTCAGCAACGCTTCAATTTAGATTGAAAATCGATAAGAGGAAACAAAATTAAGTCATAACCGCAGAAAAAAAAATCATCAAGTCATTAAAATTAATTCCATATTGCTCGAATTGAGCTATTTATTTCCTTTATCTCTGTTTATTTACTTTTTGTTGATGGCTTTACAATTTTTTTTTTTTTTTTTGTTGGTACAAAAATAATTTTTATGCCTTAATTGCGATGCCGTTAATTGGATATGCCTTTTTTAATTGACTGAACAGCAAATTTTTTGTTATTCATGAATAATTAAGTAAAGTGGCTTAGAAGGTCATTGAACTATTTTTGAATAATTTATGGTAATTAGAGGTGGACATGGAGATGGAAAAGAGCTATAAATTGGAAGAAGATGATGATGTATTTTAGTTGATCTTACATAAAATATTAAGTTTTTTGGGATAAAATCCAGGGTGTGAAACTGATCAAATTGATTTTTGATCATTTTTGATTTCTGATCATTTTTGATAAATTTGATCAGTTCCACACCCTTGGGTAAAATTTAGCTTTTTGAAAAAAATTATTAAAAAAATTCATATAATTGAAAAAATTTGCGATACTCCCATACCACTAATCATCCCCTTACCTTTTCAATTTCATCATATGCGCACATCAAACTGCATTATGAATCAACAAACTTCAGAAATATATACTACTTTTCAAGGCCATAGAACTCCCAAAATTGTGCATTGAAAAATCATCCATGTGCAGCAAAGTGCAGTAAAAATTAGTTAGGTGTAGTAAAGTGCATCAAAGTGCATCAAAGTGTAGCAAATTTAGTGAAAGTGTAGTTAAAGTGCAGCAAGTGTAGTGATTTTATTTTTGACTTTAATGGGACAAAAAAACTAAATAATTGTTAATTAAACAATGAAAAGTTGATAACTAGATCAAATTAGCATAATACTGCTTAACACGGACAAAATTCAATGCATAAATAAACTTTTACATTTAATAAATTTTTAAATTTTTTAAGAAATGCGAAATTTATCGTATTTAATTGAGAGTTTTTAGCGTATTTTTGATGCAGTAATCAGTAAATGATCAAAAAGAAAAAAAACTTCGAGTTTTAATAACAATTGTTGTTTCTTGCTCAAATTATAAAATATTTCATTAGAAAATATTGAATTAACGTCCCTACAGTTAGTAGGGCAAAAATTTATTAAGGGTAAAAAATATTGAAAGTTGTACAAACAAAATCACAAAAAAAATTTATACAATTTTCGAACATAAAAAAATTGGCAGTACTTTTGTTTGAGGAGGTGGTTCTGCATCATCTTGATCTGCTTACTAGTCTATATGAATGCTAATATGAAAATATTAAAAGTCTGTAAACTCTAGTGTTGAAAGTAGGGATTCACGATTTCCCGTCCCGTCCATTTTCGAGACAAAAATCAAAACTTTAAACTACAATAACTCGAAAAATAAAAGAATTATTTTTAAAATTATTGTTTTAAATTATTTTTATCAGTAAATGACATCAACTAAAGCTTTAAATAAGAAACTATTTTTTTTTTTTTTTTGTAGTTTGGAAAATATTTGAGTTTGAAATTTTTCAAGAGCCCCGAAAATCATACAAATTCGGGAAATAATGAATCCATAGTTGAAACTCAATCTTAAGGTTTCAAAACCCGTTAATGATTCAGTAAAGTAAAGATAATATCATAAATTAAAAAAAAATGTAATTATTTTTTAAAGTTTTTAAGCACCTATTTTAATAAAATTCGTGCATTTTTTAAAAAATTGAAAAGAAATTCAGGTTTGTTTAAGAAAATAATTTAAATTGTTTGAAATGTTAACTTAAATTTTAATTTTTCATACTCATCTTTTAAGTTCTGTCAAAAATTGCTCAGTAAATTTAGTTTTCCAAAATATTCATAAATTTTTGGCATTTTAATTAATTTTTTGTGGAATTAAATGAAGTGCATTAAAGCATGAGTCAAGTGCATCAAAGTGCAGCAAAATTTAGTAAAGTGCATGCAAGTGCATGCAGGTGCATCAAAAAAGTATCAAAAAATAGTAAAGTTTAGCAAAGTGCAGCCAAGTGTAGTAAAGTTTAGACAAGTGTAGTAAAGTGCATTAAAAAATTAGTGAAATTGTTCAAAGTGTAGCATTGTAATACAAAGTGTACTAAGTGTAGTAAAATATCAGTAAAAAAGGAGGAGAAAAGGAGTAAAAAAGTAGTGAGTGTAGGTAAAGTGCAATTAGTTCTAGGGCCTTGCTACTTTTTAATACAATCCACTTGACATTTCCCCAATAAATGCACTCTAAGCAATTTTATAAAATAATTTTGAATTCCCCGAACTCAATCATTAGTCATAAAAAATGCAAACAATAATGACATTTTTTCTTCAAATCCATAGCAAGTCAGCAAAGTATTTGATATAAATTTCAACGCATAAATGGAAGCAAAAAAAATATGTTCAAGTTTAAAAACCACAAAGAGTGTCATTACCAACGACATTCGATTTTAATTAAAATTTAATTAACCAGATTTTGTTGAATATTGCGTCCAAGTAATCCATTCCATATTTAACAAGTCATTCTGAATCATTAAGCAATTTTCCCAAGTTCCATTCCCGACATAGATTCGATGAGTTAAAAAAAAAATCTTCATCATAAAACAATCACGATAAAATAAACATGTAATAATGTACATAAACGTGAATGTTTGAATGAAAGTCAAATAGATTTATGATTGAATCATGCATGGCCTTTCCGCATTGTCAAGATTGTTTATGATGCAGAAACGGCATCATTTTCTCATTACATTTAAGTATGCGTATATAAATAAATAAATGAACATATGTGAATATAAATTTGCTGATAAGATAATTGCTGTGTGTGCATTATTGTCCCTGTGTATAGAACCAGCAATGAACAAAGGCACAGCAGTTGTTCTTCTTCAAAATAATAACCTTTTTTTTCTCAGATTAAAATGATAGCATAGCAATTGAAATGACTAAAAAGTGACTACACTTTCCATTGTGTTTCTCGTTATATGCAATTGGGACAGATATAAACTGATAAATACGTGCGGTATTGTGTGTGCTACTTGAAAAATGCCAAAAGGTTCTACTGAATCTTTTGTGATGCTTTTGTTGCATTATTATGTGGTGAGATAAATAGGAATATTGTTAGGTCATTTAAATTGCATAATATGCTGAATATTGGGTCGTGTGTGGATGTAAGATATTATTGAATGGATGATTAGCAATATTAAAGGGGGATAGAGAGTGTATTGGATAAGATAATTGGAAGTAAGGTGAATAAAATTAGGTTAAGATTATCAGAATTTTCAAGGTTATTATTTGATTTCAAGATTACAAAAATAATATATTTAGATCTGAAATTAAGATCATAATTCGAAAAAATCACAAAAATCCTCAAGCAACTTCAAACACCTACAAATTCACCTAATCTGACAAAATAACCATACACAAAAAAACAATACAAAGCCGGAATGAACTAAAAAGCCGATAGTAAAATGACATGCAATGAACAATTATAATCGAATTATCAACGGTTTAATGATTAATGACTAGTGTCTAGACAATAAATGACTTTATTATTCACACATGTGGAGAAGTTTATTCTCGGAAGTCAAAATGCTTACTGTTTAGTGGTTTTGAGGGTCAATTGTTAGTTAAGAGCCATCTTTTGTGATTGATCTGCCATTTTTCTGATAAAAGTAGCCTTTTTTGGAATTTATAAACTGTTAAAAATCAGCAAAACTTCTAAACCTTCCCAAAAAAAATTAAACAATTTAAAATCAAATAAATTCTCACATTTAACTCCACTGCTATCCAGATTTGACACTGATTCCCAATCATATGACAATAAATACTTTGAATATTTAATTTTTATTCAAAATAAAGCATCATGTGACGAGCCTTCACTAGAACAGAGAATTCAACTGAGAGAGTCATAAAAAACATAAATCAGCGTTTGAATAAATAAGCATTTCGTGCGTCACTGATTCACTTGAAATTATAGCGAAAAAAATTGTTTACATAAAAGTTGAAATTTTTGAAGAGTTTAGGGGTTGTTAATTAATTACGTAACGCAGGTACGGGATCTGAAATTTGTTTTGACGCTCCATGAAAAATGAATTGTTTTTATGCACACATTATTTTACGAGGAGGAGGTGAAGGTAATAAAAAAATTAATTTGTCACGCTACGTATGAAGTGAACTTCTCCTAATAATAATTTACATTTTAAACTTTTTTGACATTTTAGTTAGTGACCTTGAGTAAATTTAAGATCATGGTCGTGGTTTTTGATTGCCGGTTTTGTAAATTATAGTTATTTAAATGTTTGCGGTATGATAGAAGAATCGGAATGAAATGTAATAAATGAGAATGTTTCAGATTGAGAAAATAAATTTTTCATCTAAAGTTTTGCATTAAATCCAAATAAAATTCCATTTGAAAATGTTTAAAATATTAGGTACTTTTAATTTTTTTAAACTTTTCGTAAAAGTTTTTTTTTAGCTTTTTGACAGTTCGACTTTTTTTTAAACAAAAAAAAAATGTTCAAAGTCCTCGTGTTGTTAATCGAGGGACTTAAGCGCATTTTTGTCGCAGAGATCAGTAATCGATTAAATAGAAATTGCTTTAAATTACAAAATCCCTTAATTCTTCTTTTATCATCATTTATGCAATAGTAACCAAAACCATTAAATTCCGTCTTTCTAGCATGCTCTATGCATGAAAAGTCTGTTTTCTTGATGATAAATACAAAACCTTACAAAAAGAAAGAAAAAAATTTTGACCAAAAATAACGGTCAAAAAAATTTTAAATTCCAACGGTCAAAAAAATTCAAATTTTTATCGAGGGGTTTTCAACAATTTTTTTCCTTATTTAATGTTAAATCGTTGATTACAGGAATAGTAGATCGTTTTGCGATTTTTTAATGAGCGATGCCGGAATAACTCGATAGTAGAAAGATAATTCATCATAACAGAACTCTTAACTATGTCTGGTTTCTGAGATCTCAGAGCTCATACAGCCAGCCAGCCGAACAAAGTGAAACTATAAGCGTCATTTTTTGCAAAAATGCGCTAAAAAGAATTTAACTATGAAACTTATAAAATTGAAATAAAAATATCGAATTTCATTAATACATCAAAATCGAATCCCATTCCCCAAGGCAAATCTCTTTTCATAAATAATCCAAATGAACCTCTAAAATCCACACAAAACACATGCAAAATTGTATTTCATTCCATCCATTTATACTTGAAATTATAAAATGTTGTAAAAAATCCACGCAAAGTACCCTTGAACTCATCGATATAAATCTGCACACAAAATCACATTTTAATCACATCAAAACACTCCACATCATAATGCAAATGAATTTTTAATCCAGTTAACCTGAATGGTACTTTCATTAAAAAATCACTACATCCGAAAACCATTAATTATTGTTTTCCACAAAAAAAAAATATTCATCGGTAAACCAAAAGTGCTTTTTCAACTCCATTCATATATATTTGCATTCGATATTTTTTCATAATTCATTTTCATTTTCTTTTCGGCTTAAAAATACCCCGAAAAAATACAAACACACAAAATTGTAAACATTCATAATCATATTTCACTAATTGAAACCGGAAATATTTCACTTTTAGTATTGTATTAAATTTGTATTCATGTCATGTCATTAAAATGGCATTGGAACTACCAATATGTATGTAGAAAATATATAAATAAAAATACGCAAAGAGTTATTGAACATTTTCTCTCTCCTTTATAACCATTATTTAGTCATGGTGATTAAGCATTTTGGCGCGCATTGCTTATAAGATGCGATGACTTTTGATCGACATATATAGTGCGGCTATACTTGACTGAGTGTGAGGTGAAGTTAAGAGGTGATTCTGCACTTAATTTACAGTAGTAATTTATTCGACCTATGGTTTAATGGAGAACATAGCGCAATGACATTAATTGAACCTTTAGAATGAATTTTTGTAGAATTGTTGAAGTGATTATGACAAAATTTGAAGATATGGATGGTTTGCAAATTTTCAAAATTCATCATCTCATGAAAAATGACTATGGACACTGGAAAAGCTTGAATTTCCCGAAAAATTTAATTCAAACATTTTCCAACAAAAAAATTTTAACCCAATACTTTGTACAATGGAACGCCGCATGAAATACAATATCTACAGCATAAAAAGCATCACATTAATATATTTACACTTCGGTTGCATTTGAATATATTAAATTTCATATATATAATGCTTAATTAAATATTTTACACTCGTCACGATATGGCATGAGGCAGGTGAGAATGAAGAGTGAAGGAGGAGGTGCATCGGGGGCTTCAATAAAATAGCATGCATAGGTTTCATGTGTGAAATGTGTTTATGTTTATTTGTGCTTATTCAATTTCACAGAATTTCACAGGTGAATGCTCTTGCTTTATACAGAAAATTGCATATCAATAAATTCTCACAGAAAAAGCGAAATAAAATAATAATAAAATGAAAAATTTGATTAACAGTACTCTGCTGGTATGTGCCAGTCGAGTGAACTCAGGAAAAAGGTTACAAATGCATGAAGGATACTGTGATGACACCGAATATATTTTTTTGTGCTTTTATGATTAAATTAATATTATTTTATGTTTTTTGGGGGGTTGAGGTTTTTGTGAGAGGATGTATTGGGGTTTGGAGCTTTTAGTTTGATTGGCTGACTAAACTGTGAGAAAGTTTTTAGGCAGAAGGTAATTTTAATGATATCTGCAAAACATTTAAGATCATAATTTTTAAAAAATAGATTCACACTTATTATTACATAATCGATCAGAAGCAGGGGCATAGCCAGAAATTTTTTGAGGGGAGGTTTTGAAATTTTTTTGTATTGAACGAAAAATTTAGGGCATCGAGATTTTTTTCCCCCAAAAACCCCTAGCAAGATGAAGAAATTTCCCAAACCCTCACCCCCCCCCCCCTACGGCTACGCCCCTAATTTCAGAAGCATACACCCGAACCTCCCTCAAAATTTAATATACGTCATTTTTCAGCCGATTAAATCAGACCTCCCTTTCCCATCTTTTTCTCCTGATTGACATGTCACGACATAAACATTTCGCAACTTAAAAATAAATTCATTCATATGACGCAAGCTATTATTGTTAAATAACAAAATTTATAATTTTAAAAATTCTTACTCTGATAAGAAGGCGAAAAAAAAAACTAAAAGTGCTTACGTCAATACACAATAGAGTGATGAATGATAGAGAAAAATATTCATGCAGCAAAACATCAACCAAAAATTCTAATTTCTCGAATATATTAATATGATAATTGTGTGAATCTAATTAGCATCAAAATGTTAAATTATAATTTGATAAAAATTCATTAGATATTGCACGAACAATATATTGTATTAAACTAAATAAATATTTATGTGAATTTTATTTCAATAGATATTCATCGATGAGATGCAAGAATTAATTATAAATGAGGTTAAAGAAAGTGAATTTAATGTGAATTATTCTTAAAGTGAGAAGAAACTTGATTATAAAGTAAGATGAGAAATTTAATTATGAGATTTGAAAATGTGTTAAATTGAGAATTTATTGATGATTTTTATTGAAGAAATAATAAATTATAGAATGAGTTTTAAAGTCTTAAAATTTCTCAAAAAATTAAACATTTTTAACCAGATTAATTAATGCTAAATCTTTTAGATTTTGTATCAAAAAATAATCATGTTTTATTCATTGCATAATTAACATTCAAATGGTGCAAAAATTTAAATAATAAAAATTCAGACAGTCTGCATAATATACTGTCAAAAATTAACAATGTGTTAAGTATCAAATAAAAATTTTAACTCTTTAAAGCAGTCATTTAGCTTTAATTCGCTTCAAATTGATCATCAATGATTGACAAAATAAATTCAAATAAAAAAGAGCCTGCACTTCAATCATCAATTTAGCTTCTTTATTTAATTTTTTTTTTTTAAATAACATAACCATGACATAATCACTTAAACATGCCAATTTTAGAATAAATTTTGTCAAAATATCGGCTTAAATATCAAATCTTTCTCATGGTTATAAAACGTATGCGAAGCGTGTGGTGAAAGGCAGGGTTTTGACATGAATTTTTTGCAATCAAAAATATTTTTAGTATCGTAACAAGATGCAAGAGTTGCTAAAGAACTGTTCATTTAAGATATATAAAAAATTAGATAAATAAAATTTTTGAGAAATCCATAGCCTTTTTTTCAAAAAAAAAAAAAAAAAAAAAGTTTAAGTTTACAACTCTAATGTTAAATTTTGCAATTTTGAAAGAATTTAAATACAATGAATGAATTTCAGCAAAATTTTTCAACCCTGACTTCATCTCTGATTCAAAAAGGAAAAGATTTTTAAATCAGATAAGATTGTCATAAAAATTTCATATTGATATTTTTGGATATTGACACGTGACTGTGAGGTGTTAAAGTGATTTAATAACCAAAATTTCAAGATCAATGCCATTAAATTTGCATAATATAAAATAATTAATCAACAATATTTTACCATTAATCACCGAAAGATTGTTCATAAATTATTGCCCAAAAATCCAAGATTTTGACTAACATAATTTATCAATAAAGCCAAAGCTTAATCACTCAATATTAAATAATCAAAAACTTTTGCTCAGAAAAGAGACAACATCGAGTCACTACTAAAAACCGTCATTACTTATATTCGTCATTAGTTATTCACGTCAAATGACCTTTTTAGTCTCTCTATCTCCCTTTCACTAACATAAACGACATAAAAGTCGAGTCAAGATGAATCACTTCCAAATAACAAAAGCCACAAATTTTAATTATACAAAAAATTTCATAACACAGCAAGTACACATCACAAATGAAATTATATACACAAAACGAAAATTCATCACAATGCATGCATATTATTATCAAAATGCCATTAAACTCTTTTTGCATTTTTTTTTTCTTCTCATTCGTAAGAAATTGCACTTGTGAGACAATAAAGAAGAAAAAAAATTGTTTCAAACACGTGATGAGAGGAAAAAATGAAAAATTATAGAGTTTGAGACATAAGAGAGAATATTCCATATACAAGAAAATTAACATGTGATTCTGGACGAGTTTTAAGTCACGAGACTGCTTTTTACGGTACATTTTGATGCATAATAAGTTGATTGGTGTAATTATGTTTTATTGGTGTATTGATGGTTGATTTTGAAGATTTTTGAAGAGGAATTGATGTTAGTTTTGTAGTCTTTTGAAGATGTTAGGAATTGGATTCGGAATAATGGTAGGACTTGAACTTTAAGTTATGAATAATTTGTTCCAAAATTCTCACAATAAATATTGGGGCCGTTCATTTAGTATGTTCGCTTTTTAGAGGGGAGGGGGGTATAAGATTTAATAACAGATCAAACAAAAGAAAAGAATTTTCAGAAAAGGAGGGGTTCTAAAAAGTCGTTTTTTGCGTAACGTACTAAGTGAATGGCCCTATTTTCAACATTAATTAATCTCTTTTCAAACCTTTTTTAGTCATTAAGACCTTGGCTTAATTTTTGCACATTAAATAAAGTAAACGCCAATATAAAACTTTTTACTTTGTTATCTGAGCTAATTTGTTTCAAAATTCAATATTAAAAATTTTAAATCACTTCACTTTAAAATTTAATTTCCAAGCTAAAGTTAAATCTTTAATTTCACTAAAGAATTACTGTCTTTAATTAAACTTGTTCATATAAAAGTCACAAACTATAATAAAACATATTAAAAATTCAAAAATTCCTTAATTTTACAATATTTCATTCACAAAAACATCTTAAGCGTCTGTTTGTCTCAAATCTCTTGAACTAATCATTTTAATCTTGTTTCTCTTTCACATCCGATTCTACACAAAAAAATTGCTCAATCTAACACAAAACTAATCAAGTTCATTCTAAATGTCACTAACAAAAAATCACAAATCTAATTTTAATTCAACAAAATAAAGAAAAATATGATTCGACATCCTTGATCGCGATCACGAGTGCGTAAATAACTGCATTCTCTATTCGACGGCAAATTTCAAACTAAGTTCAAGTGCTTGTAAAAAAATATAATCAACTGCGATCGCATGCAGAAACCAGTTTTATTATATTACATACAGAAAAAAAATAAATTTTCTCTCATTTTTTTTCCTTCTTCTTTATATTTGCTATTCACATTTATACACTTTCATTAGACACTACCGCGAACTTACTCAAAATGGGTCTATCGACTTGTTTATGTCGAAATTGATATGAAATTTTATTTGCGGTCACCAGTGAAAATTGATTTATTTTAATTTGAGTAACAATCTCTTGTTTGTGTTGCGTAACTTATGAGTGAGAATTTTTTTGACTTGAAATAAAATTAACGGTTTTTGAGAATTTGAAGCATTTAAAAATTTATTTACCGTTATTTTTATTTCTGTTAATATTTTTTCAAGACAAACTTAAAGCTTCTTTTTAGCGCATTTTCCTCTTGGGAAAAGGACGCTATTATCCGCACTTTGTCTGTCTGTCTGTCTGTCCGTCTGTCTGTCATCGCATCTCCTCCTAGGGATTAAGCTTTTTTGATGCGGTTTTTGGCTTAAAATGTGTATGACATGTCTGGCTACCATGTAACCAAAAATCAGCACGAATGGTCACTTCCTCTGCTGGAACCAGCGTAAAAAGTGCCAAAATGCCATTTCTTTGTATGTGTTAGTGTGGTCGAATGCACTAAAATGTTGACTTTTCAAAACCTCAGCCTTCCTCGGTTCAAATCCCACCAATGACAATTTTTTTTTTGCTTTTTTTGATACTTTTTTGATTTCTTATGACATATAATATTGAATCATGTCATAATTTTCCATTTTCACAATTTTCTCGAGTTTTTCCGACGATTTTTGTTAAAATTTTCAATATTTTCATACAATTTTCATAGATAATTACTTTTTTATATTTTTTTGATATTTTAGTTGTTTAGTTTTCTATTTTCATGGATTTTTCATAATTTTTCCGGAAAATTTTGTGAAAATAATAAAATAATTCACTTTTATTAAAAAAAACTCATCAATATAAATAATCAAATTGTCACATTAATATTTTATAAAAAAGAGCATCAGTGGCGTAAGTGGTAAAGTGTGTGACTCCTATCATGAGAGTTATGGGCTTAAACATAGCCCGTGACCAAAATACTTTTTTGCTTTTTTTTAATTCTATATTGCATAATGTTTTTCATCCATTTTTTTCTGTCAATTTTAAATTTTTGGGTAAATAAAGAATGGTTAAAGTTAAATATTTGGCTTTGTACTTTTGGGGTTTTAATTCTTTGTGTATTTACTGATCGCGGAAAATGCGCTTTCGTCGGTCACGAGTGACCACCGTTATACTTGTTGTTTGTGCTCTCAATTTCTTTGATAATGAATATTATTGTACTTGAACTTTTAGAATATGTAGATGAGTAATGTCTCGTGTTATTGAAGTGTAGTAAGACTAGAAGGTTTTCTTTATTCATCAATGGAAAGTGGTCTTGAATTTTAATCAATTAATAATTGCCATTTAAAGCTATGTTGGCGGAAGTAAGTGGTGTCATTCTTATCATTTAAGAAGTTTTGTGAGTTTATGGATTTTATCTTGTTTGAACTTTCGATATTTTTATCATTTTGACTTCTCAAAAATAATTTGATTAAATAAAAAAATGATCAACTTGCGGTCAGGTAGTCGAATTTCGGAAAAAAAGTTCATCCTTCCCATTCCCTTAGGAGTCATTCGTAAAATTCATAACCCCTAAAAAGCCGTTTTTGACTCCCATCCTGGTCGTAACAAGTTTTGAAACTGATTTTAAAAAAATTATATGGATCAAAACAAAATCTTGAATCCTGCCCCCCTACCTAAGCGTTACAAATGATCCCTTATAACGTCAAATTTTTTTTAGGGAGGAAGGTGTATCTTAAAAAATTAGATTTATTTGTTTGTGTATTTTTCGAGGGGGGAGGGGGTCTAAATATTCAAGTTTTGATGAACGTCATTGAGTGAACGACACTCCACTAAAAATTCTTCCCCAACACATGGACAATCTGCATAAATCACCAAAACTATCCATTCAAAATATTTCGTCTCACAACAAATTTACTCAAAAAAAAAACTAAGTTCCATGAACTCTTAATAGCCAGACATTTGTTCTGAATATTTTTCGATAGTAAATTAAAAAGAAAAGAATTTAATCGATTTGACCCATTTTTTTTTTTTGTTTGAAGCCAATTTAACTACTCGTGGATCGTGACATCCTTCATTGACAATTATTTAACAAGATTCATTGTTGTTATTGTTTTTGCTTTCAATTTTCGGCAGAAAAAAAGACAATATAAAGATTCGCAATGTCATTGAACTAATATGAGACTGTAAGTTGATATCTTATTTTTTTTTGTTTTAAATTCTCACAAATTGCACTTCAAGGGGAGTCTAATTTTCATTTATAATAACTTTTTTTGCGGCCGGCTGAATGCTCGTTATGGACAATGACGTAACATACGTTCTATACAATCAAACAGTTTTCCATTTCAGTTGTTGCATTAATTCATTTTTATTATATTTTATTTTTTGCATTGTAGAATTTAACGAAACGAAACAAAAGAAGGGAAAAAAATATTCATGCATTGCTATTCAACACTAAAATTCAATTTCAGTTTCTAGTTCTCGAAAATTTTGTTTGTTTATTCATTTTACTATTTTTTATGAGGCCAATATTAGATAGAAAAGTGAAAAAGTTTTGACGCATTATGTCTAAATTTTTAAACATTTTTTTTATTCACACTAAAAATCAATTTTTTACACTTATTTTTTTTAATACATATAAAACTTTTCTTTTTGTTTTAACACAGTGGCGTAGCCAGAAATTTTGAGGGGGGGGGTGAAAATTTAATTTTTTGTATGAAAATTTTGGAGGGGAATTCCATGAAAATCCCTAGCAAATTAAAGAAATTTGCCAGAGAGACGGGTGAAACTTCACCCAATCACCCCCTCTGGCTACGGCACTGCTCTGACAAATATTCCAAATAATCTTAATAGTAAAATTTGAGATACCAAAAAACTCATACAGCAGCTATAGTTTTTCCATCATTATTGTGAAAATTATTTAATGAAATTGAATCATTCATATCTTTACTTTTTACCTCATATCTCTGATAAAGTGAATGCATAGCATTTAGTGTATAATAGTCAGTACAAAACACGAGTATGTTTAAAACTATAAATATTATTAATCCTTCAAATATTAAAATGAAAATAATCAACAAATGCACAGGCACTAGAAGTAGAAATTCAATTCCCTGCACCATAACTGCTGGAAGAATTAGTTTGTGACTGCGCTATTTAATTAAAGCAAAATTAATATAAAATTTATTTAATTATTAAAATCCTACAAACCTTATAGATTCCAATTAGAAGAATAAAATGAACCATGAAGTAGATGATCGTGTAGACGAAGCTTGCAACATATACTGAAAAATTATAAAACTCATATACAGGGGATCCTCGATGCTTGAACAGATTTAATTTGAACTGTTTCGATTTGAATAATCAAAAATTTTCCGTACAAAAAATAAATTTTTTTTAAATGTCATTTTTCATACGTTTCGATTTGAATAAATTCGGTTTGAGTAGAAAAATTTGGGAACAAAAAAAACTGTTCAAATCGAGGACTCCCCTGTACTCTACTTACAAATCATAAGAAGATCGCAGTGTTGATTTGTAAAAGTTGATCCCTGACGGTTTGCATTTTTGACTCTCCCGCAAAGCTCTTTCGGAGGCTCCACAAGTAAATCAAATAAAATCATTGAAACAATACCATAGAAAATTGTTCGGTAGCTAAAAAATTTGATTTTTTTTTTATTATTTATTTATTTTTTTAATTTTTGATATTTTAATTTATTGTCTTACAATCCAATTGCTTGAACTCCTGTCTTTAAATCCAAACACAAGAATTTGTCTAATTTTTTCATTATATTCTTTTATGAAACTTAGAAGCTTAGAATAACGCGAACAACTAAATGGAATTATTACAATTAATGAGCCTCTCACAGAATAATTTTCTGAGTATAAACTATAACAAATCTATCAAGGAGAAAATATTATTGTTTTGCAAATCAATCAATCAGGGTCCTTCCATTGGAATATTTAATAATTGTGATGATATATTTTATATACATAATCATGCTAAATTAACGACTAAATATTTAAAAATTTATAGAGCTTTACACGAAGAGCTTTTTATAAATACAGATTAAAATTCTTTGATAATGCCAAATTGATTAAAGAATGAAAATAAAATATTTTGAGATGAAATAATTCTGAATGCTCTCTTATGTTAATAGACATTCATTTTAAAACTGAGACAAAATGATTCTCAAAAAAATATATATGGAATTTCAAATATTTTATTCTATCAAAATGAAGAAGGCATCAACTACGCATTTGGATTCTAATTATACAAAATTCCATTTTAAATTAAAGATAGGTGTTGAATTTTAAAATAATATATTGCAAAAATAACAATTTTGATACTACATAATTTTTTAAAGGATAATTTCATTGACTGAATAAAACTTCTATTTTTTTGTTAAAAAGTATTCAACATTTTCTGAAAAATTTCAAGAAATAATTAAAGAATTATTTTTTTAAAAAAATGATGTACTAACTTTGCAAAAAAAAAATGTATTAATTTTTTTTTTAAAAAAAAGTTCATCAATTTTTCTACAAAAATTCTTTCATATGAAATAATTAAATACTGAAAAAATACAAAAAACAAAAAGTTCAAGCTCAAATGTCAACATTTAAACTTTATTTAGCAAGATTATTTCGATATTTCTTTTTGAATTATTTTTGTAAACATTTTCAATCTATGTTTATATTTCATTATGATTCAATTAATTGAATCAAAATTAACTGAATCAGAATGAAATATATCACTTAGTACGTTACGCAAATAAACGACTTTTTAGACCTCCTCCCCTCTTGTTACGCTTTTTGTATGAAATTTGTTTTCTTTTGTTTGATCTGTTCCAAAATCCCAGACCTCCCCTCCCCCCTAAAAAGCGAGCATACTAAGTGAACGGCCCCTTATCTCATTCTTAAAGTGCATTAAACATTTTGTGGTTTATTAAATTGCACGTTGATAACACCTCGTCTATTACCATTCCTAATTTTCACATAAAGTGAATAAAGGACTATGAAAATATAGAAATACAGAACACTAGTAATGATTCCTTCAACAAGTAATCCAGTTGTCATATTTGTTAAGAAATAAAATACATAGCTAGCCAAACAGATGCCTTCAACGATCACAGCTGGAAGAATTTGCTTATGATTTTGCTAAATAATTTGAATTAAAAATATTAAAAATATTCTAAAATTATGAAACTTTATAAATCTTACATTTGAGATTCCCCGAAGTAAAATAAAATAAATCACAAAAAGAATCATGTAAATTCCGATTATTACCGAAAAAATGACTACAAGTACTGCAAAATGATTATATTAGAATTGAATTTTTAAATTATTTTATTGATTCTATATTGTACATTATTGACAGTCAACTCACCTCCGAAAAGTGTGTGACAATCATTAATTCCAAATTGGTATGTAAATTCTTCCAAATATTTCTCATCAACTGCATTTATTTGCTCACATGAAAATGACGAGATGAAAATCGTTAACAGTACCAATATCGGAATTACTATGGCAGTTCCTATTACCCCAAACCTTATTTTATTATTAGATATATATAATTTTTAATAATTTAAAATTAATCTTCATAATTTGATCATTACCATCCAACAACTCTACCACCAGTTTCCAATGAAAAACACAAAAATCGATCAACAGTCAACATTTTGTGAATCTTAAAAAATCTGTACAAAATTTATTTAAACCTTTACTGAAACAAATTCCAACTTCAACTGAACTGATAATTTCACCCATTTTTAATCAAAATTAAGAAAAAAATGCGAGAATTTTTGATTCTCATTTGATGACATTTATTGAGATAATTGAGTTCAAAAAATGATAATATTAGCGAGAATATTAAAAAAATAATAATTTATTTGTCTAGATTAAAATCAAATCTTCAGGAATTCCTTCTGGCTTGCTGTACATTACTTTCACATTAGCTTCTTTCTTTTCAAGTTTAAATTTAATATACAAAGAATATAAAACAATGCAGATATAAAATGATATGCATGCAGTTATAATTCCCTCCACTAGTGCTTTCATATCAAAGTCTATAAGCTCGTCAACGATTAAAATTCCAAGAGAAACAATTTCCAAAATCAGTGCTGGAAGAACTCTCTCATGTGATCGCTGTTAGAGATAAAAATAATATTAGTTAAGTTTTAGAAAATATTTAATTTAGTTTGTCAATTTACACTGGAAATTCCTCTTAGAAGTTGAAAGTAGACAACAAAACTTCCAATTGCCAGTAGAAGCATTATTGAGCTTATTAATAAAATTTCTGAAATTCAATTAAATTTATTAAAAAATTTATAACAAAAATCTTATTAGTTTTAATTTTTTAACTCAATTTGATCAAATAATCCAAACTTAAAAATTCTGAAATTTCACAGAAACATTTAAAGCTTACTCTTCAAAAATTTCTAGACATGAATCCCTTCTATGTACTAATAAATTATTTATTCTTAATTTATTTGTTTCTCATTAATCTCACCTAGTGTAATGCTCTGACAATCACTCAACTCAAAATTCAATCCAAATTTCATCGAAATTACATCATCTAAATCCTTTTGAAATTTTGAATCACATGGTGTCAAAAATGTTCCTGTCGCAATCAAAAGACTTAAAAGGATAAGAAAAGCGGATAAAACAATTGTGAACCTAAAATTTAAAATAAAAAATATTTTCAATTGTTGATTCATTAAGTAAATTTGAATTTTTTTTTATAATTTTTACTTGCCATCCTATTATTTTTCCTCCTGTTTCTAGTTTGAAACACAAAAATTGCTTTACGAGTAACATTGTTGTGAATTATTAAAAACTTAATTGAATTGATTTAAATTAAATAATAAATTAAATTTATTTATTTTAATCTGAACTCATTTTGTTTTAAAAGACATCAGTCGATTAAAGTGTCACTAGAACTTATTGATAAATAAATTTTTATAATTGAAATTCTCTTTTGAAAATTTTAATCTCATTAAATTCTCATTTAACAAATAATGCGAGAATATTGTGGCTATTCTGAGTCATCATCTTGATGTATTTATAATGAGATTTATTGAAATCAACGTCATAAAGAAGAAAATTTTCGTTGACATTTCCTTGTGAATTTACAATTAATAAAAACTTTTAAATGAACATTTTAAAGAATTTTTAAATAATTTTTGTGCATAAGATTGATTTAAAACCAAGAACTATTAGGTTAGTTAAATGATAAAATATTTATTGGATGTTCACTTATTACTTAACGCTCTGAGAAAAGGAAGGGGGTCCGAGAGTTTGTTACGGTCTATTGTGCGAACATGGATTCTTTTTTTAAAAAAAGTGCTATGAAGGGAGGTGGGAGAGGGGGGACAAAAATCCGATAATAAGTGAACGGCCCCTTGTGGAAGTTCAACTATTCTATTAGTTATTTAAAACTTTTGTAAACTGTTTTAGTTCTTATAGAAGTTCAAAAGAAAATTAATTAAAATTCCAAATCAGACAAAATTACTGAAAACATGTTAAACTTCAATCATTAGTTTGGATTATTGTCGTTCTGAAGATGGACGGAGAAATCGCTTGAAATATACATATATAATCGAAGTTTATTTAAAAATTTGCGCAATAAATTTGAATTGGTTTTTCATAATTATTTAATTTAAATTATTTTGGAATTTAATAAAATTTGCACTCAAAATGCGCCTATATCCCTATCTACATAGAACAAAAGTCAACTCAACTTATTTAAGCTTTATGCTTCCTATATGTATTGTATACTTATATCTATAACTATATACATACAGATCTATCCACATCTACATAGAGCAAACATATATAATATAAATTGACCGACCGTGTAACGCTTTTTTTTCTTTGCTTTCTTCTTTCATTTCAAGTTTAAGATTTTTAGGTCGAAAACATGAAGAAGTAAATGTTCATTTCTTCTATGCCGTGCTTATTCCATTTCATATATTTTTGTTGTTGTATTGTGTGCACTTTTTTGTGTTACAACAAAACAAAAATACTATATCTATAATTTTCTTTTTCTTTGTTACAATATACATTACTCATACTATGGCTGATGACGATGGTATTACCAAGAGAATGTTTGTATTATGGGACAATCATTAGAACATTGTGGGCTCCATTTGAGACAATTTGGCATCAATTTCAAGTTTTTTTTTTGAATTTAAACTAAGAAGAAAATATAAAATAAAGAAAAAAATCTTCTTTTCTCAATTCCTCCATACTACATGCCCCCATACATATCGAAATGAAAAAAGCTTCAACAGCTCCACAAACGAGCGAGTAAACAGAAATTCCATATACAAAACATTTTCATTTATCGATAAAACTTTGAAGTGTGTGGAACTGTCTTCGCTTTGCAGTCAGCATTTTTTTTTATTTTACTTTTTTCTTCATAAAATTTTTCTGTTATTAAGTTTATTAAGTAACGCAATTTCGGGACCTAGAAAATAAAAATTGTGTGTGCGGATAAAAATAAAAAAAAAATATTAAGTGCGTTGAATTTTTTGTCGTTTCTGATAAAGCCAATTTTTTTATCAATTTTTCGATAACAACATCGATTTTTTTTCCTGCACAATTAAAAAAAATTTTGTAAGCCATTTAATCATCAGCGAGTGTGAATAACCGATAGTGCAGAAAATATACATTTTTTTGGCAATAAGAATTTTTTACGCTAGTTTGATAGAGAAAAAAAATATTATTTTGACATATAAATTGCAGACAATAAAAAAATTGGTCAGACGCAACAGACGATTTTTTGCTGAATTGTTGTTGAATAATTTTTTTTGCTTTTGTTGGGAGATAGTTTAAATACAGTCGAGTGTTTTTGGGTTTTAAATATTTGAATGAAATTGTTTTTAAAATCATAGAGTTATTTTGAAAATTGATCAGAAGTGACTACCTATTAATAATATTTAAGAATTTGATTTTTTATAAATTTCAAACTACTTAAAAAGTTGAAAAACTGAAAATATTTTTAATTTTCATTTAAAATTAAAATTTTTGATTTCGTAAAAAAGAAATATTAAAAAATTCAATCAAAAATAAATCCTGTTCCAACAGTTTTTAAACTAGTCAAAAAAAGCAAAGTTTGAAATTTAATTCAACATTCTTTGAATTAAAAATTTTTTAACCAAGTTCCTGCAATTTCTATCAAAATCAAAATTTTGAAATTTTTAAAGTATCAAAATTATTGATAAATATTGGCTCAGAAAAAACAAAAATTTAACTTTACTTAATAGAAAATTGTGCAGCATTAAAAATAAAAATAAAAACTTTCAAAAGTCATCATATCATAATAGAAAAAAAGCAGCTCATGAAACCTTGGAAATAAGAACCTAAAGTAATCAGATAGACACAGACAAGAACAACCTTAATAAACAATAACAAATAGTGCTTCAGACACCATTGTGTTCATACATTGAAAAATTCTGCAAAATTCTGCAAACAATAGAAATAAAAAAATCAATTGCAGCAAAATAAAATTTTAAATAAAAAATCACCATTTAAAATAAATTCTATAGAAACCAAAAATAAGCTCTATAGAATCTAAAAACTCATACAAATTGCACCAGCAAAAATAATAAATATTAATAACAATAAAAAAAAAATATAAACACAAAGAAGAGGAACATTAAGCAAAGCAGACAGACGAGCCGATACAATTGACTAGTTAGAATAGCAATAAATAATTAAGCACACGAAAGTAGAATATCGCACACGTATAATTGGCATTAATGTTAAGTGCATTTTGAAACGAGGAAGTAAATAAGAAGAAACAACAATAACAACACAAATCTCGATAATTGAATCATCAAATAGCCATGGATATAATTAGAAACTTGTATTTGCATAAATATTCTGTGAGTATTAATTTTTTTACATATTCATCATTTTTTTACATTTTTCGTTGTGCATCTCGACAACCCATGACGAATTATTTTATTGTGTAATTTTCTATGCGGAAAATGCTTTGTCGGTTGAAATATGACATTTAAGGGCTGGAAACTCTGAAGAATTTTATTTTTACTAAAATTATGGAAATCGTAAAATATAAATTTATTTATTTTATTTTAATTTCTCCTAGTGTTCGAAATACTCTTAAAAATTTTGAAGAGCAAAATTCAAAGGAGTTTTTAATTTTCAAAAACTCCTAAGATTTTTTTTCTCAAGAGCAAAATTCTTTCATTTTAATTTTGCTCTTGGAGCAAAATTTTTAATTTTACTCTTAAATAATTTTGCTCTTAAAATAATTTCGCTCTTAAATAATTTTGCTCTCAAATTTGGGAGTGAAATTAAAAATTTTCCTCTTCTAAAAAGGAGCAAAATTATTTCACTCCTCAAGGAAAATTTATGGTAAAATCTTCATGTTAATTATTAAGACCAGTTGTCTTAATATCCAGTGCCAAAAATGACATGAGTTTGTTATTTTTGGTTTGAAGCTGCAGTAAAGGCATGAAATTGTGCTTCAAACATTTGGAAGTAGTTCCTTTTCATGGATTTTCATAGCAAAATTCTTAATTTGTTTGAAAATTCACAGAGAGGATGAAAACATTGATGAAAGTGATATGCCATTACAAAATTCAGCTAAAAAGTGAACGTTTTGAGCATTTGGAAGTGCGGAACTGACTATATCCAGTGCCAAAAACTTCAAAAAACTTTATTTTCCCAAATTTTGATCCTAATTCTGTTTTTAAACATTTGTAAAAAATGTGTGGAACCGACCACTTCCAATGCTTCTTGCATTGTTTTTGTTGCTTTTATCGACTCTAGAAGGTCCAAAAACCCTAATAGCCCTAAAAAGTGATCTAAAAATCAGCAGTATCCCATGAAATTCTAATAAATATTATCTTATCAATAAATTGGATGTTTAAAATGATTTTTGTCATGAAGAACTGTAACTTTTTAATCACTTTTTAGGGCTATTAGGGTTTTTGGACCTTCTAGAGTCGATAAAAGCAACAAAAACAATGCAAGAAGCATTGGAAGTGGTCGGTTCCACACATTTTTTACAAATGTTTAAAAACAGAATTAGGATCAAAATTTGGGAAAATAAAGTTTTTTGAAGTTTTTGGCACTGGATATAGTCAGTTCCGCACTTCCAAATGCTCAAAACGTTCACTTTTTAGCTGAATTTTGTAATGGCATATCACTTTCATCAATGTTTTCATCCTCTCTGTGAATTTTCAAACAAATTAAGAATTTTGCTATGAAAATCCATGAAAAGGAACTACTTCCAAATGTTTGAAGCACAATTTCATGCCTTTACTGCAGCTTCAAACCAAAAATAACAAACTCATGTCATTTTTGGCACTGGATATTAAGACAACTGGTCTTAATAATTAACATGAAGATTTTACCATAAATTTTCCTTGAGGAGTGAAATAATTTTGCTCCTTTTTAGAAGAGGAAAATTTTTAATTTCACTCCCAAATTTGAGAGCAAAATTATTTAGGAGCGAAATTATTTTAAGAGCAAAATTATTTAAGAGTAAAATTAAAAATTTTGCTCCAAGAGCAAAATTAAAATGAAAGAATTTTGCTCTTGAGAAAAAAAATCTTAGGAGTTTTTGAAAATTAAAAACTCCTTTGAATTTTGCTCTTCAACATTTTTAAGAGTATTTCGAACACTAATTTCTCCTTAAAAAGTAATTGTAGAATGTGATTGATTTCAAAGTCAAGCAGCTCTAACTGCATTCATGGTCTGAAACAATGTATTGTTAATGTCAATTGTGAGGAAATAGAGTTATCAAGGATATTTAGGTGATAAGTTTTAAGTTAAACATAGTCATTCGAATTTTATTTTTTTTAGTCACGATTTAAAAATTCATAATCATGCAAGGGGCCGTTCACTTAGTACGTTTGCTTTTTAGGGAGGAGGAGGGGGGAGTCTAGGATTTTGTAACAGGTAAAGCAAAAGAGCAAAAATTTATTCATTCAAAAAACGTAACAAGGAGAGGGGGGGTTGGTTTAAAAAGTTGTTTTTTGCGTAACGTACTAAGGAAACGAATTCTTTTGAGTTCACAATTATAGATCACATGAAATAGTGTATTAAAATATTAATAATTTAATTTAATATCATTATTTATATTTTTTCTTACTTTTTAATATTTAGAAGTTTATTTAGAGGTTTTCAAGAGCTTAACCAGATTTTTTTTTTTTGTAAGGAGATTTAAAAATTTTGGAATTTTTCGTACCCGTAGTATTTTTTTTTTTTTTTTAAATATCTAAGACTTTAAAAGTTTTATTCTTATTATCTTATCCCTAACTTCTGCCCTAGAACTTAAAAATTTGAAAAAAGCTTAATAAGTAATTTTAAAATTCTTCAATTGCAAAATTAACAGAAACCTTTCGAATTATTCAATACAAAATCAACCACATGGAATCATGCATTAAACATCAAAAACGTTTACAACAATTGCTCAAAAATAGGTCATTTTTTCCTTCATCCATTCAAAGCTCTTACAAAACTTATTACCCATTAAAAACTCTTCTTAATCCATAACCCACTGGAAGTCACGTAAAATGGGTCATATAAATATTTGCCAATCCTACAAAAATAAAATAAATTTCCTAAGCATCTTACACCTCATTAAATAACTGCTTTGTTCTACAAAATCCAATGATTTGTGGACAAACACACAAAGCCTTATTAACAATATATTAATGAGGTCAAATTACCTCATGAAAGCGCGTGTGGCAAACCTTAAGGAAGAATTTTTTTTCGATATCATAACAATGCAAGTTTTTATTTATTTATTTTATCAATTTTTTTTTATTTTTAATTCCTTTGTTTGCTTTACACTTTTCATTTTCTTTTTAATTCTCACTTGGTCGTCGTCGTTTTTTTTGTTGTAACGTTCTTGCTATTACGATTTTTGTCACAATCTTTAAATCTTCTTTTTAGCGCATTTTTGGAAACTTGTTTTCAAAAAGGAAGCTCAATCATACACTTCTTTCGGCTGGCTGCAAAAAATTATCTTTTGATCTAGACATCGTAGAGAGTTCTGGTTAGTTTTAATAGCTTTGCTATATCGAGTTATTGGGAAGAAATGCAATTTGCAGCCTTAAAATTGAGTTTAAACACCTTAATTAATTAACTTTTGATTTCACAAAGAAATGTAAAAAACACACAAAGAAATTTCAAATATTTTTTGACCGTTAAATTTTGAATTTTTTTTATCGTTATTTTGGATCAAAAGTTTTTTGCTCTGTTTAGCAAGTTGTTAGTTTGTGCATAATGAAAACACACTTTTCATGCACAATGAATGTAAGGAAAATGAAATTGAAGGTTTTTTGATAGCTGTTGAACAGTTTTGATAAAAATTATGATTTTTTTTGTAAAGAATATTGCAAGTTTGGTATCTTTTTTTCAGAAATTTGATATTATGTTTTCTATCCGTAGCTCAATTACTGATCGCTGCGTCAAAAATGCGCTGAAGTCCCTCGATATAAAACACGAGGACTTTTGTAATTAACTTCCACGCAAAGCGTGCAAGTTATTGTATTTGGGCAGGTTGCAAAATTTCACTTTTTTTGATTTTGTGAGCAAACGGAAGCACCAATCATGACGTTTTTGGTCTCGTTCGATTGGTAATTTGAATATCTATCACCTAAAGCATGTTTACTTCCGGTCACTTCCGTTGTGTTGGAACTAGACGCAAAAAACCGTTAAAAATCCATACTTTTGTATGGAAAATTTTTCAAGGAAGCATTTTTTAAGAATTTCTTTTATTTGATTCGATAGATCGTACCAAAAAACAAAATTGTGCTGAAAAAAATCTGGACTTTATGTCCATTAAGTGACCTAAAAATGCAAAAAACTGCAAATTTTGCAACAGTTGCGCCATTTTTGATACAGGCCAGGATTTTAATTGTTGGTAATGATAAGTATCATAAAATTAAAGTTGAACATAAGAGCTACAAAAAATATAGTAGCAATTTTTCCTGAAAATGCTTCTATAAAAAGTTATAACATCATAAAGATTGACAAAAAATCTAAGAAATTTTGTTTACGTTTTCATACGTTACGTAAAGTTTACGTTACGTAAAATTACGTAACGTAAAATTTGTATGAAACCAATCATTTGTAGAAGTTTAAAGACAGTGTTAGACTTAAAAGTCACTGGATCGTGCTTAATTAAGTCAAAAAGGAGAAAATGTTAACTGGATCTCATTTATTTGACATAAATGTTACTGGATCTCAGTTATTTGAAATAAATTGTTGCTGGATCTCATTTTATGATCATGAATGCTCACTGGATCTCAATTAATGACAATGAATGCTCACCGGATCTTATTTTATGATCATGAATGCTCACTGGATCTCATTCTTTGATCATGAATGCTCACTGGATCTCAATTAATTACAATGAATGCTCACCGGATCTTATTTTATGATCATGAATGCTCACTGGATCTCATTCTTTGATCATGAATGCTCACTGGATCTCAATTAATGACAATGAATGCTCACTGGATCTCATTTTATGACTAAGAATGCTTACTTAATCTCAATTAATGACAATAATTGCTCACTAGATCTCATTTTATGATCATAGATGCTCGCCGGATCTAATTTAAGGATTATGAATGTTCCCTGGATCTCATTTTATGATTATGAATGCTTACTGGATCTCATTTAATGATCATGAATTTTAACTTGATCTCATTATATGATCATGAATGCTTATTAAATCTCATTTTATGTAAAGTTAGAAGATTTTATTTAATAGTACTAAAATTACACTACTGTAATCTTTGACAGTCGAACGTAACGAAGCGAAGCGAAGTGGAGTTCGACACTCCTGTAATCTTTGACAGTGTGACTATAATAGACGTATATGATAATATATAATAATATATGACTTTCCTGTGATCTATAATAGTCGAACGGAACGAAGCGAAGCGAAGTGGAGTTCGAAATTCTTGTAATCTATAAAAGTCGAACGGAACGAAGCGAAGCAAAGTGGAGTTCGACACTCCTGTAATCTATGACAGTCGAACGGAACGAAGCGAAGCGAAGTGGAGTTCGACACTCCTGTAATCTATTGACAGTCCAACGGAACGAAGCGAAGCGAAGTGGAGTTCGAAATTCTTGTAATCTATAAAAGTCGAACGGAACGAAGCGAAGCGAAGTGGAGTTCGACACTCCTGCAATCTATGAAAGTCGAACGGAACGAAGCGAAGCGAAGTGGAGTTCGACACCCCTGTAATCTATAAAAGTCGAACGGAACGAAGCGAAGCGAAGTGGAGTTCGACATTCCTGTAATCTATGAAAGTCGAACGGAACGAAGCGAAGCGAAGTGGAGTTCGACACTCCTGTAATCTATAACAGTCGAACGGAACGAAGCGAAGCGAAGTGGAGTTCGACATTCCTGTAATCTATAAATGTCGAACGGAACGAAGCGAAGCGAAGTGGAGTTCGACATTCCTGTAATCTATAACAGTCGAACGGAACGAAGCGAAGCGAAGTGGAGTTCGACATTCCTGTAATCTATGACAGTCGAACGAAACGAAGCGAAGCGAAGTGGAGTTCGACACTCCCGTAATCTATAATAGTCGAACGGAACGAAGCGAAGCGAAGTGGAGTTCGAAATTCTTGTAATCTATAAAAGTCGAACGGAACGAAGCGAAGCAAAGTGGAGTTCGACATTCCTGTGATCTATAATAGTCGAACGGAACGAAGCGAAGCGAAGTGGAGTTCGAAATTCTTGTAATCTATAAAAGTCGAACGGAACGAAGCGAAGCAAAGTGGAGTTCGACATTCCTGTGATCTATAATAGTCGAACGGAACGAAGCGAAGCGAAGTGGAGTTCGAAATTCTTGTAATCTATAAAAGTCGAACGGAACGAAGCGAAGCAAAGTGGAGTTCGACACTCCTGTAATCTATGACAGTCGAACGGAACGAAGCGAAGCGAAGTGGAGTTCGACACTCCTGTAATCTATTGACAGTCCAACGGAACGAAGCGAAGCGAAGTGGAGTTCGAAATTCTTGTAATCTATAAAAGTCGAACGGAACGAAGCGAAGCGAAGTGGAGTTCGACACTCCTGCAATCTATGACAGTCGAACGGAACGAAGCGAAGCGAAGTGGAGTTCGAAATTCTTGTAATCTATAAAAGTCGAACGGAACGAAGCGAAGCGAAGTGGAGTTCGAAATTCTTGTAATCTATAAAAGTCGAACGGAACGAAGCGAAGCAAAGTGGAGTTCGACATTCCTGTGATCTATAATAGTCGAACGGAACGAAGCGAAGCGAAGTGGAGTTCGAAATTCTTGTAATCTATAAAAGTCGAACGGAACGAAGCGAAGCAAAGTGGAGTTCGACACTCCTGTAATCTATGACAGTCGAACGGAACGAAGCGAAGCGAAGTGGAGTTCGACACTCCTGTAATCTATTGACAGTCCAACGGAACGAAGCGAAGCGAAGTGGAGTTCGAAATTCTTGTAATCTATAAAAGTCGAACGGAACGAAGCGAAGCGAAGTGGAGTTCGACACTCCTGCAATCTATGACAGTCGAACGGAACGAAGCGAAGCGAAGTGGAGTTCGAAATTCTTGTAATCTATAAAAGTCGAACGGAACGAAGCGAAGCAAAGTGGAGTTCGACACTCCTGTAATCTATGACAGTCGAACGGAACGAAGCGAAGCGAAGTGGAGTTCGAAATTCTTGTAATCTATAAAAGTCGAACGGAACGAAGCGAAGCGAAGTGGAGTTCGACACTCCTGCAATCTATAATAGTCGAACGGAACGAAGCGAAGCGAAGTGGAGTTCGACACTCCTGTAATCTATTGACAGTCCAACGGAACGAAGCGAAGCGAAGTGGAGTTCGAAATTCTTGTAATCTATAAAAGTCGAACGGAACGAAGCGAAGCGAAGTGGAGTTCGACACTCCTGCAATCTATGACAGTCGAACGGAACGAAGCGAAGCGAAGTGGAGTTCGACACTCCTGTAATCTATAACAGTCGAACGGAACGAAGCGAAGCGAAGTGGAGTTCGACACTCCTGTAATCTATGACAGTCGAACGGAACGAAGCGAAGCGAAGTGGAGTTCGACACTCCTGTAATCTATGACAGTCGAACGGAACGAAGCGAAGCGAAGTGGAGTTCGACACTCCTGTAATCTATAATAGTCGAACGGAACGAAGCGAAGCGAAGTGGAGTTCGACACTCCTGTAATCTATAAAAAATGAACGAAAGAAAACAAATTAAAAATGTTCGAGCGAAGTTCGAACAACAATTAGTTTGAACGCAGTTCAAACTTGGTTGAACGAAGCTGACAAATTTTTACATCCTGAAGGAAGCAAAGCGATTGAAAGTGTAAAAATATTTCCCAAAAAATCGTATAATAAGTGAGCAGGACTTTAAAAGAGCATTGAAGTTGGATTTTAGCAGGATTAAAATTTCTATTCATATTTTATAATTTATTATATATACTGTAATCTATCAGTTCAAATGTCTATGAGCAAGTGGCGTGGAAGTTCGTGGCTTTCTATGTAAGTCGTGTTTTTTTTTTTCATTCTTCTTTTGTGTACTTAACACATAAAATTTCTCTTCTTCATTATTATTGTTATTTGTTAGTCTTACTTCATCCAACCATACCCAAAGAACACCACACGAGAGAAGAGAACGATCGTGTCCCAGTAAAATACTGAAAGAATAAGAAAATAAATTGGGATGATGACATAAATTGTGTCGATGGGTATGAAAGTTCCTTAATCAGGGGTTTGGGATTGTTTTGGATGGAGGTGTGAGGGTATTTTTGGGTGATGGGAAGGGTTTAGTTTAAAATTGTAGTCAGTTTCAATCTTTAAGAAATTTGAAGCCTAGACAGTCAAAAATATGAATTTTTAGAGCAAAAATTTTGGTTATACTTTGAAGATTTTTTGGAAAAATAAAAATCCATTCTGATGCCTAAATATTATGAAAATAATTTTTCAAAATTTTTAAGATCTCTATCAAATCTAAGTAGCATCATAGCTCGAAGTCGATGAAATTTTGTATGGAGGGCTCGGTGTCGACTCCGCCATACAAATTCGATAAAAAATCCGAGTCGACTTCGAGTTCTGAGTAGCATTAAACTAAGTTTTGAACAAGTTTTGTCAACATTAAACACGAATCTACATCACAAACCCAACATCCCTATCTTTCATCATAAAACAGCATCCCAATCCCATTTATAATCACTAAAACTGCCACATCACTCAACAGTGTGACTACATCCATTAATACAAACTTATTACATCTAACCAGTCAATTTACAGTCATTATTGCCGCTTCCCTGATCAACGACGAGAAAGAAAAAAAGAGAGAAGAAAGAAGTCTTACCTATATATTATAATACAGCTTGTTGAATGGAATAGCTGTAAACTTCAAGACCTATCTTAATAATCTTAAGAATAAGGAAATAAGACAAGAACGAGTTTTAACCGTTGCAAAAGCGAATAATATAATGTGTATTACGAGAGATTTCTTTTCTCTCTTTTTTTTGACATCTTTTCCTCCTCACTTACTCCAACCGATCGTCGTCATTGATCGTCAAACATGAAAGTTATATTGTGACTACAAGGTTGAGACTCTATTAGAGTCAATTTATTTTCTAGTGAAAAATTAGACGATTCTGTTATTAATCTCATATACAATATATAAATGTAATTAAATTCATATGTGGAAGTAATTAGAAGCGTATCGAGTTGGAAATACAGACAGGAATTGAGTTACAGTTAGCGAATATGTGAGAGAAAATGTTTTATGCATAAATTATCTGATTGTTTGCGTAGATCCAATTTTATTTTTATATATTTTTTGAATATTTTTAAGATTTATGCTTGAAGCTACCTGAAGACATAACTGTGAAATAACTATGAGGTTGTTGACCGGATTTTTTTGGCCAGACACACATGCTTTGCGACATATTCGGAGACTTTTATTTAATCTATTTGTGACAAGTGTATTTATCAGGGGAGGTGACTTTATAAAAAATTTAGTGCTGATATCTTATCGTATGCTGAATACTTTGTTGAGATCGGATTGAACTCTTTTTGTTAGACTAAAATGAATTTTTTAGTACAATTTTGAAGTTCCATTGAAAATTTTCATGCCTATTGCTACCAAATTTGTAACAACTGAATAAATATGAATTTTTAATTTGGAAGTTTATTGTACACCAAATTTTTTTTTTTTTTTTTTGGAGTCAACGACCGGAGTACGGACGTGTTTTTGTTTAAATTTAAAGAGTCATGAAAATATTGAAGAAAAATTTTTGAGTTATGAGGGGGTTTTGAGATGGACTAGGAATTACAGTTTGGGTCAGTTCCAGATGCATAGCATAGGATTTTGGCTGTTTCACATAAAAAGGGCTAGCTAGGAGGGTTTTTTCGAGATTTTTGAAAAAAAATTAAAATTAATAAGTTTTTCTCAAAAAATCATTTTAGGATCTGCTAAAATTACCGAAAATGAATCTTTTTCTGAATTCTCTGTACCTTCATGCCACGATATAACGTCAACAGCAAACTCCTTAAAAAACCTTCATAAATGTACAAATCAAAAGAGTCCCAACCTCGCAAATATCTCACATTAAAACTAAATTAATACACAAGATGATCCAACAACTTTTTTTTTGTGGGATGATGATGTTCTCTCCCTCTATCATATTAACTCACTGTCTTTTACTTCTTCATTCTATTATTATTTCAACTACAATAACAAATCATTGCGTAATTTTTAAACTTGAAATTGAGAAAGAAGAAACTGTAGACGGAATTACTTACTGTAACGGAAAGATTATTGCTGTATCAATTTATTGCATTTTACATGAAACTTTACTTTATTGCATGCTTATGGTTATAATAAATTGCAAACTTTTTTTTTTGAGTTCAATGACATCTTAGTGGTTGAGGCATTTTCTTTATGCTCTGTGTTGTTTCCGTTCAGTGAGAAAAAGAAACGAGCCAAGAGGCAAGAAATGCATTTGACCTAAATTTCTTTTTTTCTTCACTTCTTATTCTTTAACTCCGTGACAGCCTAAAAGCCGCAAGAAAAAAATTTTCGCGTAAATTATTTCTTTTTTTGCTTATTTAAGATTTTGAAATGTTTGTGGGTACAAAAAAAAAATGTTGTTAATGCTGAACTAACTGTTGATGTAATATGATATGGTAATATGATTATCATCATGACGCGAATGAGTGGAGAAGAATTTTAGAAACTAGATGCGTGTGTTTTGTTGATACTTGAATTCATACTTTTGAAATTAAAATTATTATTTCTAGAAAATCGCATTAAGCACATGATATTCTTAAAATAATCACATTTCACATGTTTTTCTGCATACAATATAAAATAAAATTAGTCATCTCACATTTTTCCTGAGACCACATATAATAATAATTAAAATTTCAATTCTGTTGCTCGCTTGGCAAAAATTTGATGTTATGTATAAACATACAGAAAAAAAGAGACTCTGTATTGTGCCAACGAACTGCAATTAAAATAAACAATCAGTGCCCTCAATCTACCGAAATATTATTATTTTTTTCGTTTTCTTCGATTCTTTTTTGCTTTGTTTAAAGAAATTTGTAATGAATTACCAACATTTATTATTGGACAGTGATAAGGCTTTGTTTTTGTGGATTTGTTTGTTTGCATGTTTGGTAATCTGAAGTCTCGTGATTAAAATTAATTTAATGAATTAAAATTTCGATTAATTTTGAGTTTTATGAAATTTCTTTAAAATTTGAATAGGTAAATGGTTTTTATGATTAAATTTTCACAAAAATTCAGGGACCGAAAATCAAAATCAAAATCATTGATTTAACGGAAAATCAAAATCATTTTTGAATGAAAATCATGATTTCACGAAATCAATGATTTTGATTTTGATTTTCGGTCCCTGCAAAAATTTTAAGTTTAAATTTAAAAATTCTAAAATTTTAAAATTAGTTTTTCAAAAAAAAAATAATTTTTTTTAACTTTAAATTTACAATTTATTTACTAAAAAAATACCAAAATTGTACCAAAATTAAATTGGTTTTAATATGAATTAAAAAAAAGGCTTAAAATTTTTTTTAAATTCAAATTTTATTAAAACTTCAAAATCAGCAAAACAAACTAAATTATATTCCCATCTGTCAATGACCTCCGATGTTTATCAATATTTCCTCGATAAAAAAAATAGTTTGATCATAAAAAAATATTTCCGCAAACAATTCTATAAAGTAATTTAAACTCAATTCTTAATCAAATAAATTTATCGCGAGCCTCGATTCTAAGTATGCAAAAAAAATCAAATCCATTGATCACCTTGAATTGATTGCAATTGATAATATTCAATGAGGGAGCACAAGACTAGCCATGTGACATTATCTGCAAATAAATGTACAAGGAAGTACTTTTCAAGTCTGCTTGCCAATTATCACGCATACATAAGTAGAAGCATTGATAAGAATTTTATCATTACGAAGAAATAAAAGTAAGCACCAACACAACGTGGGATAAAAATGACTAAAAAATAAACGAATGAATTGTTTTTGGATAGTTTTATAGGTGCGATAAGGAAGGAAAAAAAGCGTGCGATGTACACCGCATTACGTGCATTCCGTTCAAGTCACTCGGTTAATTGGTTCGAATTAATTTAAAAATCGTTTTCATCTTCATTTATTTTTTTTTTATTGTTCAAGTGGAAGTGCCGTGAAGGTCTAAAGCATTTAAAAAATAGAGATTAGTGATTGATTGGAATTAAAGGTTAAGAACTACTTGGTGATTAGATGATTATTTATCTTTACTTGCTGTGGACTGCCTGCTTCATCACACTCGTTATTTATATTTTGGTATGGATGAACTTTATGGTTGAGAGATTTTTTTGGGATTGGGTGGGTTGATGGTACACTTTGGCGCCAATTTATGGTTTTATTAAATAATGAAAATTTAGTTCAGGATTTGAGAATTTGAATAAAATTTATTCAAATTGAAAGACAATTTTGATGAAAAATTTCGAATTTAAAAAAGGTTTAGGTTTTTAAAAATTGGTTCAAAAAAGTTTAAAAATTATCAAAATTTTGAAAAAGTTTGTTTTTAGCATGAAAATTATTTGTAAAAGTTTGGTTATACATATTGAATTAGATATATTTATAAAACTGTTTTAAAATACTTTAAAAATGAATCTAAAAATTTTTAATGCATTGAAAAATTTTACTAAACCTTTTTAAAAATTTTATTAAAAATTTCTGGTTTTTCGCAGTAAAAACATTTCGCAAATTATTATTTTTTGCGCACTTTTTTCATTCCACATTTTTTTTATCTATCAACTCGTGTACCAACCTGTCATGTTATCAGTCTCCCTCCTTCCTTATCTAACGAATACATTTGACAATTAAACTTTATTACTCAAATGTAATTTCTATGCTGCGAAAAAGAAAAAAAAATGTAAATGAATTGTCGACAAGTAAAATGTCAACAGAAACTTGTTGAATATTCAGCTGTGTTGATTGTAAGCGTAATAACAACAAGGCTGAAATGTCAATGTCAATTATTTACCGGGTGATGTTGTATATCTTTTTTAAATGATTTTGTTTATAGTTTTTTTAATGTTTTCGTTCTGTATGACTTTTATGAGAATTTCCGCGTTTTTCTAGTTCTGAGTCTATATATAGAATGAAATGTAGGTTGGAATAATTAATTGATACATGAACTTCAGTTGTATAATAGAAATCAATCCATGTGACTCAAATCATCGTGAATTTCAAATTACATCATCTTATATTCAATGTTTAATCTTAAATTCAATCTGAATTAGATTAAGCTACTCTTAAAAACATACAACATCACATCCTCAAATATTTATCAAAGTGAATGCATCTTAAAGCTCTTATGTCATTCATGTCAATGCGAAAGCTTAAAATTCACAAAAAAATCACCTAATGAACTGCAAAATTAAAGCATTAACAAATGCGCGCAGCTCATTTAATTCTTTTCAAATTAAAAATCAAAGAAGAAAGTCAAATAATTTGTTTAAGTCATAAAGCAAATTAGACTTGGATTTCGTGCTTTTTGTTGAAAATTTCATCATTTGAATAGTTTAAAAGGGTATTGACCATTTTATCACGATTATCAGCTGTTAGGAGGAATGTAGGCCACACGTTTATGGCTAAGACTTGAGTTTTTACAATGCAATCAGAAGGAACGGACAATTCGTGAGTTTAATAGTCTTGAATTCGTATTGAAGGAAGCATTTTGAATTCTTTTAGGAAGTTTTTAAATTGAAAAATATTTTAAAGTTGACTAAACTTATTAAAAATTATTAACAGGTCGAAAATAATATTTTAAGGCACAAAATCATTAGACTTAGAGCCAGTTACATGAAATCACAAAATTCAATCCTCAAAATTATGAAAGTCAGCCTTTCTCCCTTAAAACAGATTAAAAACTCATTGAAAGTTGAATTCAGTAATTCCAAAGTACTTTCTTATTTTTTTTTTTTTAATGCAAGTCTTAAGTGCAACATATCATGCTTATCATCTGTAGCAGTTTGCACTTTCACGCCTGCATTAATGACATTATATACTCTTATTGAGATTTTTACTTACTTTCATGTACATTGTATCCTATAATTGATTAAAACTTTTTACTGATAAAAATTGAGGAAGTTTTGCATGAAAATTGAAAGTTTTTTTTTCTTTTTTTTGCGTATGATTTCTCTTGGTTGTTGGAAAGAGCTCATTATATTTATTTATTTTAAAAAATGAGATTATTTAAATTAAGTTAATGAGGGAAAATTTTTACACTACGTAAAACTTTAAATAAAATTTGCTAAATGTTATTGAAAATTATTAGAAATTTAATTTTAAGTTAAGTAAAATTTGTAAATTTAAAGAAATTAAAATTTGTCATTTTAAGATGTTTAAATATTTAAAAAAATTTTTAATCTTTTTTAAATTAATAATTTTTAAATTTTTGAAATTTTTTAAATCACATAAACCTTTTTTGAAATACCTACCTAGGTAGGGTAAATAATCTATTTTTTCGAAAATTTTGCACTTGAAAACTTTAAACGAACAGAACTTTTAAACCATGCACCTTCTGGTCCTCAACTAAAAAGTAATTAATAAAGGAACATAGGAACTATTAGCAACTAATATTTGTTTTAATGCATTCATAAAGGAAGTTCCTTAAAATTTGATTCAAAGTCAAATTTTATTAATTCGAAAGAAATTTTATTTTTTCGAAAGAAAATTTTTATTTTTTCGAAAGATTTTTTAACAGAAAGCATTGAAAAATTTTGATGAAAAAAATGTAAACAATTATTTTGATGATGAATTTGCATGTTTTCCCTCAGATAACGAAGGAATTGAGTCCAGTTTATCATTTTTGATCCCAAATTTTAATATTGATTAATTTCTTAACAAAAAAATCATTGCTGACAGTTCTTGTTCTTACGTGATAAAAGTTTCTATTTCTAATGACTCTGAGGTTCTTCCAGTGCTTATTACATAAAGAATAAAAAAAAACCTTGAAAAAAACTAAACAAATTTTAAAAATATGAAGCGTGAACCCGCTTGAACTTAAAGCAATTACTGAAAGATTTTGAAGGCTCAATGAAAGAAAAACAATATAAAGCAAAATGATGCAATTTTAAAATCATAATTTTATTGATAATGTAACGTTCATGTCATAAAATAAATATTTTAAGCAAGAAGGCAGCCAATTCGAAAAAGAACAACAAGTTCCAGTATTTTCTTCTAAACTTCGATAAAATTAAATTTTTTGATTTTTTTTTTCGTTTTTTGATAAGCTTGAACATTTGTTGGAAGTTCTTTTGCTGTTTTTGATACCATTTCCTTAAAAAGTTGCATTTTGAGCCATTTGAATGATGCTTTTAATTAAAAATTATGTAAACAAAACAGTAAAATTTCAATGAACAATGCGATTAAAACCTTTCGGAAAAATAAAATTTCGCAAAAAATTCTTTCGAAAAAATAGAATTGATTTTGGACTTCAGAAAAATTGTAATTTCTCAAGAACGGCTGAATGTTTTGCCTCAAACTTTTTAGTAATTGATAGTTGGAGGAATGAGCTACGCTTCATGTTAAGAACCAAAAGCTCTACTTGCTTTAAAATATGATTTTTTTCTTTCGAAAAATTTTAAACGGTTTGTATGGAAAACAATAATTCATGGATTTTGGCTATTTAGGCAGTTCCAATTTCATGAAAATAAGAGAAAATCATTCTTTATTTCATTGTTAACAATTTTCGATCTACACTTTATTTTTAGAATAGACCATTTGAGTAAAATTGAGGATTTAATTTTTCGAAAAGTTTTCGAAAAAATAAAATTTTCGAAAAAATAGATTATTTACCCTATTTTAAAATTCTTTTTAATTTTTTTGAATTAGGTACCTAATTAATGAAATTCATTTTAACTTTTTTGAATCAAATAAATTTTTTGAAATATTTTAATATTCTTTTCAAATTTTTTGAATCACATTTCTTAAAAATATTAAAAGTTTTGAAAATAAATTCATCATTACCGATTGATTTTTTTTAATGGCATTGAATTTCATTATATTCAAGAGACGGCAAGAGACATGCTTGTTTTCACACTTTAACAGCTTTCTTGAATATGTAATTAATTAATATTGAACAATCTTCGATTTTCATTCATAAAAATTCAAATTTGCTTGACTTAAATATAGCAAAAATAAAAAAATATTCATAATGAATCGAATAAATTAATTATCTTCAAAAATAAAACAAACAATACAGTTAAAAAATGTGCAAAACAAATAAAATTGGGTTGTCGAAAATCAAGATTTTTTTTTTTTTTTCAAATTTATAATTTTTTTTCTATTTTCAGCATAAAATGTTTTACAAAACAAAATCATCACCACGTCTGTCGAACTCTTCTGCAGCTTCACCAAATAACGAAGCAATAAGTAAGTTTGATAATTTTTGGATACTCAAAAAAAAAATTAAATGACCATTAATCTACAGCTACTTAAAGCACCATATTCATTCACTTCCCAAAAAAGGTCATTTAACTTTTTTTTATGTCCAAGAAATTCAACACTCGGACTGAATACTTAAAAAAATATTCTCCATAAAAAATTGAAAAAAGTTCAATAAACTCGTTTGGTCTACATAACTTTTTTTTGTTTTGTCTTTTTTTAAAAATAAAATTCTTTGTAGGATCACAACAGTTTTACATTTATGCGATTGATCGACCAGATGCAAACAGCCCACCACCTGCTCATTTAGACCTGCCACCAAAGTATGAAGATGTCGTGAAAGATCCAAAATATTTGAGACGTGAAGTAGTTTAAATTTTTTTTTTAATGAATTATTTTCAACTTAAAAAATGTGGTTCTTAAAATTTTAAGGATGTAGAATTTAAGATTTTTTTTTCTATTAATATAGAATTAAATTTAATTTAAATAAATTAATTTGTATTTTGTAAGGTTAACAAAAATTTTTTGAAGTAATAATAAAATTATATTTAAAAATATTAAGCATATAAGTTTATTTAAAAAAATTTTTTATTGGTAAATCACGATTAGGTATTTGACAAATTTATTCAAGGAAATTTTAAAAATTTAAGATAATTTTACAGGAGTAAATATTATGAAGCTTTTACTGTTAATACTATTGTCGTTTCAGAAAATGAAAAATACTTTTGCAAATTCTATTTTAGGTATTTTATCAGATCACCAAGCTTAAATAAAATTATATTTAAAAACCTATTTAAAATTTTTGTGATTAGAATCGATAAAAAATGTTGTTTCAACGAACTTTTAAATTTCAAAAATATTAACTGTTGTAAAGTTTTGTAAAATTTCTTCGCATTTGTAGGGTTTTAATTTAGCACACTTTGTCGTAAAAATAAATTTCTAAGTAAAAAGTGTTAAAAAGTCTAGTTTAATTAAGGTTTAAAGTGATAAAAATTTCATTAATTCATCTTGTTTTATGTAAGTTACTAAATTATAATGATTTTAACAAGAAAAGTGCAAAGATTATTGAAAATTTGTGAATATATGAAAAATTTTACAAAATTAAAGATCCAGTGAGCTGTAATTATAGATAAATACAAATAATTAGATAAATTTATGGACATTTCATTGGTTCCGCTCACTATTAATAATCCAAAGTAAACAATTCTACAAAATATCGCGATTTCATGCAGTTAATCTAACTACCAATTAAATGTAAATTATTTTCAACGTGCATTGATTTTCCTAGTCAATTGAAGCTTTTAACTACTTTCTAATAGCTGTATTAGCATGATTATTAAGAATTTTGAATGATTAGTTCAATTGATGGTGAATTTAGTGTGAATTGCTTTATTTAGAAAGATCCAGTTGAGATTCATAATAAAAGATCCAGTAAGTGTAATTTAATGATGATTTTTAAGACGAGATGAAGTAATTAAGGTGATTCTACATGCATTGGATGCAATTTTGATGACTTGATAGTTTTGAATGATTGAAATTGTCGAGATATTATTTTAAATCCAAAGATTAAAATTTTAATCTCAGGATTTGATTTTAAGCTCAAGATTCAATTAAATCTTAGGATTTAGTCAGTAATAATAAAATTTCTTCATTGTGGAATATCAGTAACTACAATACAATATTAAAATTAAAATATTAAAATTGAATGTCATGAAATTGCGAATATTAGTCAGTAAATCGTTGGATTTGCATTCTTAATAATATATCCATACAACGTTATTTCATAGCCACAGATTTAAAGTTTCATGAAAATTTATGATTTAACATTTCAACAAGCATAAACCTCAAAATTTCACAATTAACTGGAATTAACAAAATAATTTCATATTCTTATCTAAAAATCATAAATTATACCCTTTATTCACTTCCGTCTACATACATGCAGCATATAGTAACAGGTTTCTCTTTATAAAAACTCGTCAGTGTAACTGCCAATAAAATTTGAAATTTTTACCGGAGAATAAAAAATGACAGCACGTCATTGACTAAACTCTCTTCAGAGATTCTCAAAATTTTTTCAACATTTTGTTGAGAGAAAATTCTTATCGGAAAAATGCTCAATTTCTCTCACAAATACAATCAACCAAGAAAAAAAGTCAGACAATGAATTGTTAATAAACATTTGATAACAAATTAAAATGCCGCTAAATTTAAATGATAGAAATAAACTAAGTCATAAGAATCTACAAATGTGCTAATTTTAGTTCTTTTGCTACAATTTTGTTTAAGTTTTTTAAAAAAGAATTGTTTTATCTTTTTCTCATTTCCAGACCGTTCTCACTTTAGTTTCTTCTTCTTTTTTTTGGTGAGCTTCTTTATTTTACTTTTTAAACTCATCGAAGCAGCATATTGGCAATAAATGGTGAAGTAATAAGTTTGGCAAAGTGAACATTTTTTTTTTATTATTTTGTTGAGCAATTAGTCAAGGCTCTTATAGTGCTGTGTATGAAACCAATTTAATTCTCTCTCAATTTTCGTTTATTTCATCAATAGATTCATTTGTTTAAATAGTTAGTGAATGTTTTATTTACAAATTTGCAATAATTTTTCTCTTTTTTTCTCAAGTGATTGTGTAAATTTTTTTTTATAATTTATTATTGTGCTCCTCACAGGTTATCAATTTTGTCGCTGATAATGAATTCGAAATTGGTAAGTACATCACACGATATTCTTCTTTGTCAAGACTTGTTCCCGGCTTATTGTTAATGATATAAATTTAATTTTTACAAACGTAACACACAAAAAAATTGATTATCTAATCAGTAAAAAAAAAGGTTTCCGAATCTTTTAATGAATTGCATTTTGTTATCCAATGAAGAATTTAATCAATAAGCGTGAACCCGTTATCAAACTAATTTGTCGTCATCACCTCAGTATTAAAATAATCGAGAATATAATTTCTGAGGTTATGTAGTCTTCGTCATACGTAAGATTTTTTTTTTTTATATCCAAAAAAAAAAACTTGATTTTTGATAATGAGTGGACCATAAATGATTTGACGATTGGATAAAAAGAAGATCAAACACACGTCAATTTAATTTATTGTCACTTTTTGAAAGGGAGAAAAATTTCAATTTAAACGAGAAAAAAAAAAAGAAATAACGAAATTATTTACTTCAATATGAGCGAGGCAACAACAATTACGAGTATGGGAAGATTTAAGTGCGATATAATTGAAAAGCGCTTTTATTGATGTACATAGTGTAGATTGACTAATTGGATTGGTTGATTTATTGTCAAGATTAAGATAAATATTTGGTATTTTGGGGTGAAATTTAACAGATGTAGAGGAATATATTTATACATTTTTTAACAACGTTAATCTGAAGATATAATTAGTATATTCTGTATCATTTTGAAACAATTGGAATGCACTACAAAATTTTAAGAAATATTAATCAAAATTTTAAGAAAACTTAATCAAATTTTTAAGAAATTTTAATCAAATTTTTAAGAAAATTTAGTCAAAATTTTAAGCAAAATTTAATCAAAATTTTAAGAAATTTTAATGAAAATTTTAGGAAAATTCATTCAAAATTTTAAGCAAAATTTAGTCAAAATTTTAAGAAAATTTAATCAAAATTTTAAGAAAATTTAATCAAAATTTTAAGAAAATTTAATCAAAATTTTAAGAAAATTTAATCAAAATTTTAAGAAAATTTAATCAAAATTTTAAGAAAATTTAATCAATTAAAAAATGTGCAACATATAACATTAAAATCTTACTCTCAAAACGACCAAAATGCCGTCATACTCTCACCTATCCCTTCAAAAACCTAGACAAAAAAAAAAAAGAGAATAAAATTTTTTTGTGAACACATAGCAGCAACTCGTACACAAAAAAAAAAAACTCAATTTTAGTTTTGTTTTGAGCGTCGACGTTTTCACATCAAATTTATTTTATTTTATAGTGAATAACATAAGTAAATAGCCACAGTAAAATATCAGTCTCTTGACAATGGCTGAAATAGATGTAAGTCATTCATCATCTTCAAAAAATAAAAAAAGAAAGAAAATTCAGACGACAATTAAATTCTTCTTGACTTTCGTCATTGCAACATAACGTCAATAATAATAGCAAATATTGCTGAAATTCGGTAACTAATGATCGAAGCAATTTCTAACGCACATGCAATTGTATTTGTGTAATTCGACTTGGCCAACACATTATTTCTTTTTCTTTATTTTCGAGAGTAATCTTTTGTGCTGCCAACTACCCATTTGAACTTGGATCTCGTGTTTTCTTTTTCTTCTTCTCGGACTGAAATATAAGTCTATTCACGAGATACATAGCTATTGCGCAATTATATTAAGAAAGAAAAAAATTTAACTTTTTATTGCCGCTGTTGCAATCTACTTAAAAAAAATGCGTGAAGACCTTCAAGAGTTGTATACCGTCGTTATGATTTGGATATATTATATCATGTTAGGGCAAGCAGTAAAGTTGTAGAGCATTTCCTTCAAGGTAAAACGTCCACATGGATTAAATGTGGCGTATTTAGTTAGATTTTCTAGAAATTTTTAATTTTTTAAAAGTCTTTAATTTTAGACATTAATATTGAGGATAATTCTGGTCTAAATTCCTCATTCCTAAAGTATTTTCAATTAGATGAACTCGAAAACTAATAAATTGTAGATAAAATCATGACGTAGGCAGTAATTGATTCAAACTGCGTCACTATCTATGAAATTAATATTTATTCTAAAACTTATCGCTTTTAATTTTTAATAAACTGTACAACAACGATCCAGATCAGTAAAATAACAACTCCATTAGTTCTGTTTCATCAACATTGCCTTCAACAACTAAACAAGATGAATTCAACTTTTAGACACAGATGAGCGCTCATTCATTACCTTAAATAAAATAAAGAATTCCCTACACTAAAGGTGAACTGCAATCCGCAATAAAAATTCACTTAAATTCTGCAACTTATTGCTTCAGAAGTTGTGCATTTTTTAAGCTGCAAAAAGACCTCCTCAGACTCTATAAATGGAATGTATTTTACTCATTAACAATTCTTTAATTCTTTTCTTCTCGCTCTGGCTCGTTTAACATAAAAAATTATGAAAATGAAGTAAATTCTTATAAGAATGTAAACTTTTTGTGTATTACTTTATTATATTTTTAAATGATGTTAAACAATTCTGTGTAGAAGTTGAAAAATTTGTAGGAATATGTAAATTTGGATGCTATAAATTGTTGAATTTCCATTTCGATATGCATCTGAATTTTTGTTCATTCATAACGGCTATAAAAATAGTAAATATGATTAATATTCTAAAATGGTATAGGTTGGTTTAGTTTTAGGTATTTTTTGGAGAAATTTAACCGTACAAATTTTAGATTTTGAAGATCTAAATTGATTTTGTTACTGAATTTCGAAAATTTAATTATTATACATTAAAAATTTAAATTTTAGAGATAATTTGGAAATTCTTGTTAATGAAATTCTATTAAAATGTACTTAAAGTTTCAAAATACACTTAAATCTAGTTAAAATGTTAGTATAAGAAATTAAAGATCAAAGTCAGAAATTATAAAAATTAAAATAAGATTCTAGGAATTTTAAATAAAATGTTTGTTATTTTACAATTTGTTGATTGAATTTAATCATAAATAATTTACAATATTTATCAATTCTTATCAGTCAGTATCAGGAATATAATGAATGATAGTCCCTTTGCATTTAGGAGGGTTCAAAAGATTTTACTGTTTAAATCAAAAATACACAAATTATTTTCATAGAAAATTAATTTAAAAATCAACAAAATATCGCCAAGAATTCCACTAATTTACGTCATAAACTAAAATATTTTTCCGATTACTCATTCACTAATTTTTACTAAATTTTTCCAATTTCTTTTTTGACTAGGTTTTTCCTTTAATTACCGGCGCCATAACAATTCTAGTGACCGTTCTCCTGTATAAAGTATTCAAAGCAAAGCAAGTACATAGAGAGGATGAAGAAGAGGAGGAGGAACAAACCGAGCAACAACAACCAGAAAAGCGGTAATTTAATATTTATAGACTGACATCACGCATATAACGTTAGCTTGCCAATAAAATTGATCAGTTTTTGAAGTGAACGAATTTCTTCAATAATTGACTAGATTAAGAAGAAAACAGCAAGTGTCAGTAGACTGACTAATTTTGAATGTTTTTCTTCTGTGTACATCTGGACCAAATCAGGTTTTAATCTTTTTGAGGGAAATTTTGTTTCTTATTCTGTTCTACGTATGGCATGTTAATGATGCCTTAGGTTTTACGCACATGTGAGAAAATAAGATACACATGTTGACTGATCATACTGAATGTATCCAAAAAAATGTGCCGTTAAATCTCATGTTTAATTCATTTTTGAGAGAAATTAAATTTTTATGTGTTTTTTGAATTGGAATTGAAAAGTATTTTATGTAATTTTAAGTGTTTCTGGTAATATTGTAGATTTTTGAGAGCATTCCTAATCTATTGATCATTGAACTGGCTAAATTTGTACAGATTTTTAAGATTTAATGATTTTAAATTTTAATTATTCAGGAAATGTAAAGTTTTCATCCAAAAGTTATCAACGAAGACCATGAACTTGAAATTTTTGCATATTTTGCATAAATTACTCTCACTTTCCATATTATAAAATATAAATTTTTAGGAGCTTCCTTATAAGTTTGAGTCAATGAACAATTTAGTCGTAAAATGTCAAATTTAGATTTTTGATTTTTTTTTTTTTTTTTTTTTTTTTTAAATCTAAATTTAAAATGGGGAGGGGTTTCAGGTCGAGAACAATTGAATTTCTTAGAATTCTATTGTTCTTTTTTGAAAAATTACCGTTCATTTCGGACGTCATATTTGAACGACCCCTTAGTAATTTAATATTTGATCGATTTATTCTAAGTTGTCTTTTACGAAGTATTTACCTCTGAATTTGGCGCCAAATTTTGTATATTCTACATCATAAATATTTGAATCTACAGACATTTATTGTCTGTTAAGAATTATATAATATCAATTGATTAAATAACCTTAAATATGAATTCTTTGTACATAAAAATCTCAAATTTAGAACCTCTAATCTGAAATTCCCAATCAAACTTACTTTCCACAGGACCAATTAGTTTGTATACTTGTTCATCTTGTCTGTATTGCTCATAGATCACCAGTATTATCTACCTCGAATGAACAATACTCTTAAATCAGCAGCTCATATGAATCTCACCAAAAATCCATCCAACTAGACTAAATTATCTCAACAAGAACATTCCATGTCTAAAACTTGACAATAAGTTGAAATTTAATTTTTTAGGACAATTTAATTTCTATAAAAAAAGAAGGAAAAAGTATTTTAATTCACAATGTGTAGTTAAATGTAACTTTTAAGGTGAAGGAATCTGATCTGATAAGCTTTAAGACGCAATTAATAAAATTTATTGAGAAAAAATTTAAAAATTTAAATTTACATTTTGTAAATAAAATTGATAGTAAATTCTACTTTCAGTAAGATTCAAGACTTCCGCAGATTTTAATCTTTAAAAATCAAATTATTCAATTATTTCAAGATTATAATCTGCGGAATCCTTGGTAAAATTTGAGAATTGAATAATTTCAGAATAATTAAATTGACTTAAATTAAATAACTTTAAACTAAAATTCTCTTAAGATTTAAGTTTTTCATAATATTCATATAAAAAGTACCGTAAGCTTTAGAGACGAATCAAAATGACCTTGACCTCAAAAAAAAAAATTTAACGCATATGATTTTGAAAGCATCTTTGACTGTGTTGAAATGCCATCGTCACGCATTCTTTTTTGAAGCTTATTTAATTGGTTGTGATCTTGGTGTGTTCAAAAAGTTGCTGAGCTTTTATTTGTATGAAAATTATAGGGGATCCTCGATTTAAACAGACTCTCTTTAAATTGCTTTGATTTGAGTAACCAAAAATTTTCCATACAAATATTCAAATTTTCATAATCAACGGGAATTTTTCATACATTTTGATTTGAGTGAATCCAATTTCATTAAAATTTCTCCGATACAAAACAACTGTTCGAATCGAGGACCCTCATATATTCAGATGTTGGTCCATATAACACAAATTGTTCAGTCCCTTTGTTAAAATCCCGAATTGTCCACGTGCGACTCTCCAAAGAATGTCAACAAAAATCTTTTTACCTTTGATAAAAATAGAATTCAGTTCTGTAAAAAATTACATTAATCTGTCTAAATGTAAATCCTGGTAGGCGTCAATAACGTTAATTTCATTCCTAGTAAGAATCGTTGACGATTTTGCAGATTATTCATGTTTACTCTGCTAATTACTGACTTGTTAAATAAAATAAAATCGTCAAATTATTTGAGACACAAGAGTGCTGACAGCATCAAGTGTCGAAGATTTTTAGTTGTTGAAAATATTAAGCCACAAAAGTCATGAACTGATCAGTTTTGTTTGCAAACACATCCTAAAAAATTTTTCAAAATTTTAATTTTTATTAATTTACAATTTTAGTGAGTCAGGACCGCCAAAAACCTTAGCCGATCCAAATGAGAAATATTTATTGCCACTTGTCGAAAAAGATGAAATTTCTCATGACACAAGAAAATTTCGTTTTGCATTACCATCACCTGAACACATTCTCGGCCTGCCCATCGGTCAACATATTCACTTATCAGCACAAATTAATGGCGAACTTACAATCAGATCATACACGCCCGTTTCAAGTGATGATGATAAAGGTTTTGTTGATTTAGTTGTTAAAGTTTATCAACGTAATGTACATCCAAAGTTCCCCGATGGCGGTAAAATGACACAATATCTTGATGAGATGAAAATTGGCGATAAAATTGCTTTCCGTGGACCGTCTGGAAAGTTGCAATATCTTGGAAATGGAAAGTTTTCAATTAAAAAACTTCGTAAGGATCCACCACAAATTGTTAGTGTTAAGAAGGTCAATATGATTGCTGGAGGTTCTGGTGAGTTTAATTTGATGAATTGAGGACTGACCTTTAATGATTAACTTTTGATCTCTTGGATTCTCTTTTAAACCAGTAGATTAGAGAATAAATCCTTGGATTTACGTTAAATCTTAAGGATTAAGAATAAATCCTGAGATTAAAACCAAAACCATTGAATTTAAGGCTAAATCCCAAGATTTATGACTTCATAATTTATGGACCTTAAAATCTAAAAATATCATTAATTCTTGCAGGAATCACCCCAATGCTCCAACTTATCACAGAAGTCCTCAAAAGGTCTGACGACAACACTCAATTAGCTCTTCTATATGCAAATCAAACTGAAGATGATATTTTATTGCGTGATGACATCGACGTTCTAGCTGCAAAGCATCAAGAGAACTTTAAAGCTTGGTATACAGTTGATCGTGCCTCACCAACATGGAAATTTGATACTGGATTCGTTAATGATACAATGATACAAAATAATCTATTTCCACCATCATCAGATACAATTACATTAATGTGTGGACCACCTCCAATGATTAATTTTGCATGCTTGCCAAATCTTGATAAACTCGGCTATGATAAGGAATTGAACTTTGCCTACTAAAAATTGAAAGAATAAGTAAATCAATCATTTCTCTTATATTTTCACTCGGTTACATTGTATATAAATGTCTACGTGCTATGCTGAGAGTAGTCGCTCAATAAGTACGTCCAAAAAGATTTGAAAGACATTTTTATATTTTTTTTTTTTGCATCAAATAAGCCTTGATAGCTACGCATTTAGTATTAGTTGATTGTTATTTGGATTTTGAAAATTGTTGTTAGAGATTTTGGGGTATTGGAAGGTGTTGGAAGGAGAAAGGATCGAGTTTGAGATTGTTTGGTATCTTAGCCGTCTGTAATTTAGGAATTTGGAATTTTTTGTTACGTAGAACAAAATTTCAATTTCTTTGACTCCATTGGATGTGAATTTGTTGAATACAGACAATTTTTGAGGGTATCAAGTATAAAGTTGAAGAATCTGGATGTTTAAAAGCTTTTTATCCGTACTTTTAAATAATTTGATATCTTAGTAATGTTAACTTTCATATCAATTAGATTTGTAGCTCAATATTGCTATTACGTTCATAGCAACAGTCTCTTAGGTTCTAGACACTCCAAAATCCTCCAACACCTTCCAATTTCACATAAAAAACCATTGAAATACAATAATTGAAGTATTAGTTGAGCAAAACTTTCCATCCTTTATCCTGAAAGAACTAAACATTTCGAATTTACTACTTTACTCTTTTTTTCTGCACAAAACAGAAGTAAAACATGAAATATACTTAAATTCTCTATCATATAATGATAAGAATTAAATTAAATAATTTTATGAATTGGGGGAAATTTGAAATAAATAAAAAAAAATAGATCAAGCTTAATGTTTATAATAAAAAAAATGTTTTTCATTGTATTTAAATTTTTTATAAATCTATTAATCTACAATTGTTAGAGATTCATAATTTTATTTTATTCATTTTACATTTGAGTTTTTATAGAAATGCCTTTTTGTGGTAAATTGAGAACTTTTTGAGATTTATTTTGAAGGAATTATTGAATTATAAAAGATTCAACATTTTAAATGATCATTCAAAATTTAAAGTAAATTGCAAATTGTACAAAAATTCATATGAATTGAGTCATTTTAAAAATTTTAGGATTTCTTTTAAAATCTTGAGGAAAATGACACTTTTCAAATGTACACATGAATTATAATTTGACATTGATTAATGGCTAAATTTGTTATTTAATTTATATTCTCTAAGATTTTTTTCTCTATGAAATTTTTCACTTTTTCGCTTGTCATATTGATCGATTCTATAATTAATGTGTTACATATACAGCATAATCTCGTAAAAGAAGATTCACAGTTTATTAAAAGATCGTGGAATCTTGTTGATCTTTGAACAAAGCTCCAATTTAAAGATATTTCAATGAAGCCTTGTTTCTAGATTTAATTAATACTTTAGTTATTAAAATTTAATAAACTTTTTTTTGCTGATTTTTCTAGGGGGCCGTTCACTTATTACGTAACGCTCTGAGGGTGGGGGGTCGAGAGTTTGTTACGGTCTATTGTTCTCGCACCTGATTCTTTTGTTAAAAACGTTACGGAGGGGGGGGGGGGTAAAAAACCCGAATTTTTGCGTTACGTAATAAGTGAACGGCCCCTAGCTTCAAACCATTCTAAATGAATTTCCTATCAAAAATCTCACAAAACTTCACATTCTTAACACAAAAAAGCACTTCACTTATGGACGGACTTAATACTTTCTTCTCATTTTAAAATATATAAAAAACATCTAATTTCAGGACGGAATAAGAACTTTGGAATGTACGATTCTAGTCTAAAAGAAATCTCTTAATGTCTTATTAAGGCAACGACAGCTGTTAGTGAGGCAACAACAAGAAGAATCGTAGATATGCTTAAATTACTTGATCCATTACATCTGTGATCCAAAAAGCAGAAGCAATAAAGTGTTGAATCAAAGTAATCTCGTTTAACGTTAATTTCTTTAATGGAACTATTGACATAGTTGGCTAGTTTTGGATCAAATGTTGCTTTTCGACAACCTTCATATTTATCAGCTGGAATGTCTGTTCTATATGGAACTAAGGCACTTAGACAGTCACGGGTAATAAATTCACTTGCTAAAATTAAAATTTGGATTTAAAGTTGCTCAGTTTTGGATCAGAAATTTCATGTTACTTACCTCCTTTCGTCTCAACGACTTTAATACAAATGTCATCATCCTCTGGACATTGTTCACCGAGATATCCAATTCCACGCCAATTAAAATTGTCAGAACATCCAGGAGTTGCAGAATTGCATCGATAACACCAAATTGCAAAAGCTATTAAGAATTTTTATTAATTTCGGCCGTTTATTGTTGGGTTTACTGCAAAATACTTACTTGAGTCAATGAAGAAGCAGGTTAGTACCAAAATTAAGATGTAGTTTAATTTTTGCATGACGTAGATTTAATTAATTACCAAAAATAATAAAGAAACAGATACGCCCTATGAATAAGTTGTTGCTTGATTTCTGTTGTGATGTTGCTCACTTGGTTGTTTACGATTTCAAATATTTTTAACCGTTAAAATAAAGTGAAGATGTTTTTGAGGGAAAATCTGAGCTTATTTGTAGGGTATTCTAAATTTTTTGGTTTTAAGTCAGGAAAGTTTGATAAAAATCTGAAACTAGTTTCTTGATTATTCTAACCTAACATTGAAAATTTATAGGTTTTGGGTATAAGTAAAATGTATTTGTGACTAGACTAATTTGAATCTACGGCACGTGCAGTGATGAATATTCTTACATAATTTCTTCATGAATTGAAAATTCAACAAAATAATAATTTAAAATCTAAATTGCAATCTTAATGCATTATCAAGTATGCTTCTTAGAATTCACATCAATTTTAAAATTATCCTTACTTCATCATAGAAATTAGCAATTTATATTCGCTTTAATAATCTCATATGTAGAAACTTTATTATTCAAATTAATTTGAATAACTAACAAGCAATGTCAAGGATCATGTGACTTCAATATAATGATAGTAAATATTTACCATAAATTTTCTAATTAAGAGCTCAAAATTGTCAATGAAAAATTTTGCTTGCTGCTGTTCATTTAAACATCTTCCAACATCAATTCAATGACGCCTACTTGCATTTTCGTTCGTTTACCTTTCTACGTTTTGTCAACAGTTTCCAAGAATAATGAAAATTTAAGATATGATTTGCATACTTAACACCTACAAGTGTTTGGACAAATTTGCTTTAGATTTATTCATGAATCAACACGCTACGATGCTAAGAGGGTGTAAAAGCTCTTAAAGAAAATTTTGTAGCTAAGAGTGGCGTAAACGTGAGAAGATCCGAACCCTCTAGTCTTAATTTTTTTTAAGGGGGTTTAGAGGCAAAATGTACTTGGATCCCGAAAGATCCCAACTAGAAAAAGTTTCCTCCAGCTTCAAAGACTGGGCCCTTCCATGGTTCATTCATTCAAATGCAATTTTAAATTGGAATACATTTATTAAAAACCTGAAAATTCAGAACAAAGACATCCTTAATTGCAATAATAAATAAATAAAATTTATTGACATCAAAGTTCATGTATATATCATTCCAAACCAATAATTGCTACATTTCTCATTCAATATTCCAAAGGCATCACTTAGCACCATTCATTATGAATTTTACATTTATTATAAAACCATTTAATTGCAAATTTATTTGCATCACCAACGTGTTTAATTAAACTTTCATCGTAATGCTTCTTAATGGGAAAAATTCTTTTCATCCGTCCACGCCTCACATGTTCACCATAGAATTGATGAATGAGCTGATGATAATCCTTCGTGCATGACATACACACTTTACAACTCTCTTGTGAACAATTGCAGTCATTTGTGCTGCATTCAGTTAATGGAATAACAACATCTCGTTCGTCAGAAGTTATAAAGTGGTTTTCACGTTTTGCCATCTCCTTTGTGCTCGTAACACCGATGATATTTAATGTATCGTAGATTAATTGGCTTCGATAATTGCGTTTGATGTTAAAAATATCCTTTATGGCACCTAAATTTGGACTCATGTTAATTTCCATTAGGTGTATTTTTAGTTGACTGTCGATGATGAAATCAAAGCGGAGAATTTCGAAAAAGTTATTAGAAGATTGGCCAATTTTTGCTGTAGGATGAAATGTATTGAAAAAGATGAAAGGAAAGTTTTAATTAATTGACATCCAGCATGCAAGGTGGGAGAAGTTATATGTTTTCTTATTAGACAGAAATTATTTTTGCCGTTAAATTTACGTTACGTAGTTTGATTATTGGTTATATAACCTACCAATTAATTCAATAGCTTGCTAATCAATCAAATTTTAGAATATAAGCTATGATTTACATAAACAACGTATAATCTAGTCATTAAACCTATAAAGATGTCAAAAAAATCACAATAATTCATATTTCCATCGATTATTGCAAAATGTATCAAATTCACAATATTAGCTCAATTTTAACCTCAAACCTTTTGTTGAGTTTACTTTCAAATTATACAAAAAAATTGTCTTCAAAAATCAAAGAATAATTCACAAACTATCCACATAACCAATAAATTAAACAAATAACCTACAAACTAGCTATAAATCCCTCAAATTAGTCAAATTCCAATTTATCAGCATGATCCCCTCCTTGCATGACATCCTGATCTTAATGAGAAAAATTCATAAAGTCTTACCAGTTTCAGCAATCACATTTTTTTCATTATCTAATAATAACTTGACTATGGCATCGTCCATTCTCTCCCACAGCTCCGCTACATCACAACCTTTTTGTCTCATATAAATTTCAAATGCATCTTTGGTCGTATAATTAAAGTTTAGAACATAATCTCTTAGTGAAGGAATGTCCCAGACATAAATACTGTTATCGTCAACCACAAACTTTTTGGTATTTGCTGTAAAGTATATAGTAACATGTGATTAATCAGTGGGATTAAATTTTAGAGTGAGGAAAATTTCTCATGTGGTTTATTGAACAAAATTGTTGGGAATGTGTGCTTGATGTATATGAAGGGTTATCTCTGGCTGCATTTTGCTTCATATTGCACTAGCATACGAATATACTCAAAAGTAAAAGACCAATTTTTTGGAAATTTTTGAAGATTTGAACAAAATGCAACCATTAAGACATTCTAAAATTTCCGTTCCAAGAAAATATTTTCAAAAAATATATATACTTCTCCATAGAGACCCTCCTCCCCGTAAATAGACTTCATCTGAAAATTCAACCAACTAAAGTCTCCAATCCTTCCCCGCTTTAATAAAGTGGATAACAGATTGCAAAATGAATTGAATTGTGACAGCAAGAAAAGGTCATTTGTCAATGGCTTCAGACATTAAAAAAAGTTTTTTTTTTCCTTTTTTATTTTCTAATGAATGAATAAAGCTTTTAAAATGCAGCATTAATACTGTGATGAACGCATTTGCTTCGTTGAACTGAATTGAATTCTTTGATAATAGGATGAAGAATGCTTAAAGCAGAAATAAAGAAGTTTATCACATGTTCTGAGATTTTCTAGAAGAATATGTAGGTTAAATGGATTGATTATCAATAAATTAATAACTTTTTTTTATTAGCTTAGAGTAAAAAGTTCTCAAATGTCAGAAGTCGATCTTTTTTTAAAAGGTTAAAAGGTTGAAAATAAATTATAGCAAATGCAGTTTCAACTTCTTGAAAAAATAATTTTTCATACAAAATCGAAACGAGGAAGATCTTAAAAATCGCTTTTTGCTGGACATACTTAGTGAACGGTCTCTTAGTCAAATTTTGACTAGAACTATGAGCAAATGCGAATTTAATTTTGCGAAAATGTTGATGAGGAGGTGGGTGGAGAATTTATATTTTTTAAAAACAAAAAATACCCTGCTAAGTAAGGGGCCGTTCACATAGTACGTTCGCATTTTAGGGGGGAGGAGGGGTTCGAAAAAGTGTAACCATTTGTAACAAGGGGGGGGGGGGTATTTGAAAATGTAACGTTCTATCAGCAATAATAATTTTGGGGGGGGGGGGTCAAGGACTTTAAGAGATTTAAGAGAATTCTATTGTTCTTTTTTGAAATCCCTAAGGTGTATTACTCTGAAATTATTTTTAGAAGTTGAAACTTAGACAAATAAGAAAATATTCTTCCAAAGACACAAAGCTACAAAAATATCAGCAGCACATTTCCCAAAAAATCATGTCATTCAAATAAAATAAAAATAAGTTCACATTAATTTAATTTCTCTTACCTTGATCAAATGGATAATAATCCTCAGCACAGAATCGCAATAAAATTTCTTTATTGAATTTATAAACTCTCAATGGATCAAAAGATGTTATTAGCACATAAATACCAATATCAAACATTCTATTATCAATCAAGTATGGATTCTCAATAAATTGTTGAAGAAACTTTTCATTCGTCGATAAACTTTCAAAATTTATTTCATTTTTATTCCTCACAAGCTTCACTCCACGATTGTTCCAATTTTTTTCAACGAATTTCGTCTCCGGATGTTGAGCACAAAATTTCTCAAAATCATTTTTCATATTCGGAAACGTAAAACCATTCGGAATGAAATCATAATTCTTAAACTTTGTAGCTAAATGTTTCTTTATTGTAAGTTGTGACATACCGGGAAAATGATTGATGCGTTGATGTTGTAGTAAACTTTTTATATTCTCCTTAAAACGATAAAACGGATACTCAATGCTCCATAGAATGTCCCATTTACTAGTCCATAAACCATCAACTTCATTGTACTTTAAGAGATTGAAAATATTTCGTTCGAGTTTCAGACGTGACTGGTCTTTGGACGATAGCCAGATTTGATAATTTTCACTATTATTATCACTAACACTTGTCACTAGATGAGTATATAATTTTGGTAATTCAATTCTCAGAATGATAATTCCGATTAGAGCTACAAAAAGCCCCAAATAAAATGGTAATTTCATTACTTGCATATTGACAACCGATTAAACGATGTGAACGTGATGACTGAAAATTCTCAACTACTGTATGTAGAGTGGTATAATCGAATTTCCTGAATGCATGTTCAATGTTATTGATTGTGGCAATTGTCAAATGTAAATGTTTTGAATATGAACAGGTTGGGTTGATTTTTGAAAATAGGAGTGAATAAGGCGCATTTTTTATAATAGATTTTAGATGATAATGACCTTTCATTACTGTCTTGAAAATCATGGTCAAGATATTGGGCCGTTCTATTATGACGTTCATCAAAAACTTGGATTTTCAGACCCCCTTCTCCTCCTCTTTCACAATTTTTTTTTTGTCACACAGCCTTAGACCCTCCTTTCCCCCTAAAAACCGGACATCATAAGTGAACGACCCCTATGATTATAAAAGAAAAAAAATTGTGTGCAAAATTAAATTTTTGAACAAAATTTTTTAAATTTTCCAATTTTAAAACAAAAAAATATTTTATTCAAGTCTCAAAAAAGTATTTTACAACCCTGACTCCACTCCCCTAAATCAAATATTAATTAAATTAACAATTTCATCAGCCAAACTGATGATTAATTCATTCAATTTCATTAAACACTATCAAAAAAATATATATATTTTTTATTACATTCAAAAATTATATCTTCTATTTTTGGATGAACATGCATAAATTACTGTAACAAGGTCACATGTATAAATTGCATTAAGAATTTATTTATTTATTTTTTTTTTTGTAATTTTATTTTCTGTTTTGTTTACTTTTTGTTTATACTGTTGCTGTGGGGGGCTCAATTATTGATTATGGGCTTTCTGAATTTTATTTTTGAAACTTTTTTGTAACTTTTTCATTTTTTTGGGGACGGTTGGCGTGATGGATTGATTTTGGATTTCTCAAGCTGCTCATTGGAAAAGATGGATTAATTTAACAAAGGAAATAAAGTTAAATAGAAAAGAGAATAAAATGAAGAATGAATAAATATAATCTTTGAAAGGTCTTGTGAATCGAGGATTTTAAGATGAAAAATCATCCTACGCATCAAAAATGATTCTGAACAGAGAAAATGTTGAATAAATTACAATTTTATAAGAATTCGAATTTTGAATCATTTTACAATAAAAAGGTTTAAGCTTTTTTGATGAAAATGTAGGCACGTGGAAAATCTTTGAAAATGATGTTAAAAAATCAAAAAAAAAAAAATGAATATTAAAAAATAAATAAGAAAAATTTTAAAATTTAATATTTTGGACTTTTTAATTTTTAAAAACTTTTTTTAAAATAAATTTTAAAAACTTTAAAAGAAGTATCATTTAAAACTTCAGAAACGTTTTTTCTGGAAAACTCTCATTTTTTTCTAAATTTTGTACCTAAAAAAATAAAAATTAATATTTTATTTAGCACTTAAAAAAAATTAAAATTTTATTTTTTCTTAATTTTTATGAAATTAAAATTTTCATAACTCAGCTTTGCCAATTTTTGGTCAGCAATTTTCATTTTTTTTTTTGGTTACAGTAAGTGGCCAAAATATTGTGTAGTTTTTTAAAAATCAGTATTTTGGACCTGCTGCTCTTAGTTTAACAGATAGCCACATACTGTAAAGGCAAGAAATATTCTAATTTTGATGCTCCATCCAACGATGTATAATGTTGGACATAACTTCCACGTGTTTACTGTCCACATTACTTTTTCAACTTCATGTTGAGAAGAAAGTATGAAAAATTACACTTTTTTGGACATTTTCATCGATATTTCTATAGTCCTTTGTCCAAATACTCTGAAACTTTCACAGAATGTTGATTCTGTATTAGACATTAAATAAACATGTGTTTCAAATTTTTTGAAGGCATTGTTGTTGAACCTCCATACCTAGAAACTCAACATGGTATGAAATTCTTAAAATTTGATTATTTAATTATTCCTAAATGTTATTAATGATTGTTATATTGATTCTAAAAGCATTTTGAATTACCTTTCATTTGATGTATAAAACAATGCATATGCATAAGTAACTTAAGAGAAATCAATCAAAATATTCAAGATGGCGGCCAATTTTGCACTTAATTTTCAGAAAATCACTGATATTTTGAAATATTAACACTACGATTGTTAGTTTTTTTCTTGATTTGTAATCTTTAGACAGTTTAGAAGAAATCATACATACATCATTTCATTCTAATCTTAATGAAACTCAACTTACACGCGCTTAAATATTGTAAGATTTCCAAATTCGAAAATTTTTGGATGGTGAAAATTGAAATTCCTATTAAGAGCTTCTATAAGCATATGAATGATGGTAAATTATTTATTGAGCATATTAATTGCAAAATAAACTTATTCTACACAGTTTAAAAGCTGTTTTGTTGAAAAAAATTGAAATTTATTTTTCACTATCCAAAAATTTTCGAATTTGGAAATCTTACAATATTTAAGCGCGTGTAAGTTGAGTTTCATTAAGATTAGAATGAAATGATGTATGTATGATTTCTTCTAAACTGTCTAAAGATTACAAATCAAGAAAAAAACTAACAATCGTAGTGTTAATATTTCAAAATATCAGTGATTTTCTGAAAATTAAGTGCAAAATTGGCCGCCATCTTGAATATTTTGATTGATTTCTCTTAAGTTACTTATGCATATGCATTGTATTATACATCAAATGAAAGGTAATTCAAAATGCTTTTAGAATCAATATAACAATCATTAATAACATTTAGGAATAATTAAATAATCAAATTTTAAGAATTTCATACCATGTTGAGTTTCTAGGTATGGAAGTTCAACAACAATGCCTTCAAAAAATTTGAAACACATGTTTATTTAATGTCTAATACAGAATCAACATTCTGTGAAAGTTTCAGAGCATTTGGACAAAGGACTATAGAAATATCGATGAAAATGTCCAAAAAAGTGTAATTTTTCATACTTTCTTCTCAACATGAAGTTGAAAAAGTAATGTGGACAGTAAACACGTGGAAGTTATGTCCAACATTATACATCGTTGGATGGAGCATCAAAATTAGAATATTTCTTGCCTTTACAGTATGTGGCTATCTGTTAAACTAAGAGCAGCAGGTCCAAAATACTGATTTTTAAAAAACTACACAATATTTTGGCCACATACTGTAATCAATTTCCACTTAGTTTTTTAAAATTATCATATTAAATTGTATCCTAAAGATTCAAAATATTTGCAAAATATTTTGTTCAATATTTCTGACAATTTCAAAATAGTTTCCCTTTCAATAATTCCTATTGTCAAATTTGATAAATCGTTCACATTTCCTTGACACATCTTTAAAAATTCCAAACACATTCTCTCCCAAATATTTCCAAAATTCAACCCCAAACAATTCAGTAATTCACAATAATCAATCATGGTAATCACGAAGCAGTCATTTTATTTTACAAAGAGCTGAACAAAAGAAATAAACATGAAAAATTGGGAACAGCAATTTTCGTTCCATAGAATTCTCTTTATTATTAAAGCATGCCGATTGTAAAACTTCCGGCAATAATTTATGGATAAAGAATCAAAATAAATTCAACAAGTTGCACATGGCAATCATGCGCACTTGAAATTGTTTTGATCCACAAATGTGAGAGCGGTACTGAAAAGCACTCTCAGAAAGTTCAAAATCATCAAGTTCAAATTTATACGAAAGCTTACTTATAAAAGTCTGTAATTTTTATGAATGAGCTTCAGTCTGAATAATCAATTCGAGCATCCTTCCAAAAATCTTTTCCTCTCGAACCTCCTCGTGCTTCTTTGTTTAAAAGATATTAAGATATTCTTGGTCGGTTGTGTATCGAGAGAAGAAAAAAGAAAAAGGTATAGAGACACAAAAAAACTAAAATTTAGCCAGAAAGTAAAAAATTTATAATATTAAAAAATTTTATGGCGTGGATCAGCAATTAATTTTTATGAAATGGATATTCTTGTGTTTGATGTGATGAAAAAGTGATTTTTTGGATCATTAATCTTGTAACATCAACGACCATTCATCCGGTGATGGAATTACTTTTTTTTGAATGGGAAAAAAATTTTTGAGAGTTTTTTTATGAACGGACATGTGGTGATGATATGAAGAAGTTTACGTGAATGAAATTAGATTTAAGGAAAATATGATGGACTAGGATATGGAAAGTAGAGGTTTTGTAAGAAATATGAAAATATGGAGATTTTGTAAAATTGTGAAAATTTAGGGACATTTTAGGAATAAAAAAAAAAATAATATTTTTTTAAATAAAATAAAAACTTTAAAAAAAATTGAACAAAATTTAAATTTTGACAAATATCAAAAAATTAAAAATAATTTAAACATTAATTAAATTAAAAAAAAAAAAACCGTGAAGAATTAAAATTAAAACATCAATATAAAATTAAAAAAAAAAAAATATTTTTCAACATTTCCAAAAAGCTTCGAAAAAACTTGAAAAACATTTCTAAAAAATAATTACTTTAAAAAACTACAAAATATCAGAAAGTGCTGAAAATTCTTTAAAAAAAATAATTATTGAAATCAAAGTGACTTAAAAACGATAACTTTTCAACTGAGAATTGAAAAAAAAAAATTGAAAACATTAAAAATTATGAACAGTTCATTAAAACATAACAAAATTAAATTCAAATAACTGCTGAAAAAAAAATCTATTAAATATGTTCACACGAACAATTTTCCAATAAAACTATCGACAAATTCAACGACTAAAAGCTCATCAAAAAGTGCACAGTGGGCTGAAAATCGATTTTTGTTCACCAAATCTTGATATTTTGGTGGTTTTTAGCTATGGGTCTGAGATGTTCAAAAATGTAACCAAAATTTTTTTTCGTCCATACAGGTGCCCGTACGGACCCAAAATGTGTTTTTGGTACCAATGATTTTCAAAAAATTCGTGTGCCTCACTATGTGGATGAAATTTCACAAACTTTTTTTTATTCGCTCAACACATCCTCTAACTTTCATATAAAAATACCAAAAGTTTGAAAAAAAATTATTTTGATGGTCAAAAATGCGAAAAAGTCCAAAAAATCGCCATTTTTTGGACATTTCGACCTCCTGTGACTACAGGTTGCTCTTAAAAATTCTTAAAGTTAGTGATTATTGTAGCTTATGAGTAGATCTACAAAAAACATTTTATTAGTCATTGCCAAAAATGTCATTTAGTGCTTCAAAAATGAGATCAAAGGTCAAAATTTTCGATTTTTTCGTGATTTTTTGGGTTTGCCGGCCTATATGATCCACTAAATGGCCTCAGGCAACTTTCAAGTGACATTTTTTTTGTAGCTCTTATGTTATACTATAAAACTAGACAAAAAAAATAAAATTTTTTCCGGTAACTCAGTTCACCAGAGGCCCCAAAGAGGGTCTGGTATCCTCAAAACAAAAAATTCATATCTCAAAAATATCTTCACTTTATTGGCTGAAACTCTCAGAAATAATAGAAAACATCAATACGGATCATTTCTAGTCATTTAGACTTAATAAAAATTTGATTTTTGGCTGTTATAGTGATTTTGCTAATTTTTGAGCTTGGTCAAAAATCGAGTTTTCACTTTTCGACTCCTACCACCTCAGGATGACTTTATATTTTATTTCTTTTACATAAATCTTATAGTTAAACATAATACGCATCCAACGAGGTGTAAAACATGATATATAGTTAAGATATGGCAGAGTTATGGCCAAAAAACTGAAAAAATGATCAATTTTTTAAGGGTTTGACAACTTTTATTTCACATAATTGCTCATATTTCATCGAAATTTCAAGTATGTGTAACAAATTTAGTATCGTTGGAAAGGTTATTGCTTCAGCTATGCAATAAAATAAAAATATAAGTTTGGAAGTTTCTCAGTAGACCAAAAAACTTATAAAAGTTTGCCTTTTCCGCCTATACACAGCAAAAATTAAAAATTTTTATTTTTGTGTTTTTTCCACAGTTTTACACATAAACTTTCATAGTATGATCAATAAAAGACTTTGCAACCATCACTTCCTGCATACAGGACCACGGAAAAAATGCAATTTTTTATGAAAAAATCGAAAAATTCGAAAATTTGATGATTTTTTCGTGGTCCTGTATGCAGGAAGTGATGGTTGCAAAGTCTTTTATTGATCATACTATGAAAGTTTATGTGTAAAACTGTGGAAAAAACACAAAAATAAAAATTTTTAATTTTTGCTGTGTATAGGCGGAAAAGGCAAACTTTTATAAGTTTTTTGGTCTACTGAGAAACTTCCAAACTTATATTTTTATTTTATTGCATAGCTGAAGCAATAACCTTTCCAACGATACTAAATTTGTTACACATACTTGAAATTTCGATGAAATATGAGCAATTATGTGAGATAAAAGTTGTCAAACCCTTAAAAAATTGACCATTTTTTCAGTTTTTTGGCCATAACTCTGCCATATCTTAACTATATATCATGTTTTACACCTCGTTGGATGCGTATTATGTTTAGCTATAAGATTTATGTAAAAGAAATAAAATATAAAGTCATCCTGAGGTGGTAGGAGTCGAAAAGTGAAAACTCGATTTTTGACCAAGCTCAAAAATTAGCAAAATCACTATAACAGCCAAAAATCAAATTTTTATTAAGTCTAAATGACTAGAAATGATCCGTATTGATGTTTTCTATTATTTCTGAGAGTTTCAGCCAATAAAGTGAAGATATTTTTGAGATATGAATTTTTTTGTTTTGAGGACCCCCCTACCAGACCCTCTTTGGGGGCCTCTGGTGAACCGAGTTACCGGAAAAAATTTTATTTTTTTTGTCTAGTTTTATAGTATAACATAAGAGCTACAAAAAAAATGTCACTTGAAAGTTGCCTGAGGCCATTTAGTGGATCATATAGGCCGGCAAACCCAAAAAATCACGAAAAAATCGAAAATTTTGACCTTTGATCTCATTTTTGAAGCACTAAATGACATTTTTGGCAATGACTAATAAAATGTTTTTTGTAGATCTACTCATAAGCTACAATAATCACTAACTTTAAGAATTTTTAAGAGCAACCTGTAGTCACAGGAGGTCGAAATGTCCAAAAAATGGCGATTTTTTGGACTTTTTCGCATTTTTGACCATCAAAATAATTTTTTTTCAAACTTTTAGTATTTTTATATAAAAGTTAGAAGATTTTTTGAGCGAATAAAAAAAAGTTTGTGAAATTTCATCCACATAGTGAGGCACACGAATTTTTTGAAAATCATTGGTACCAAAAACACATTTTGGGTCCGTACGGGCACCTGTATGGACGAAAAAAAATTTTGGTTACATTTTTGAACATCTCAGACCCATAGCTAAAAACCACCAAAATATCAAGATTTGGTGAACAAAAATCGATTTTCAGCCCACTGTGAAGTGTGTAAAAAATATTTAATAATCACCGCCACAATTCCATTTATTTAACGATCAGAGTGAACCAAATACGAGCTCAAACTAACCCAAACAATAAAGACGAAAAAAAGAATATTAAATAAAAAAAAACCGAGTACAAAAGTTGAAAACAAATTAAGATAAAGTGATGAAAGGAAATACATATTTTTTATGGCATAAAAGTGATGTTTCATAAACCTTAATATTGCTCATCATAACACATAAAAAGAGAACTTGTTGGAAACGAGCAGACAAGAGGAAGCTCACAAACAAAAAAAAAAAAACAGGAGTAATAATTTAATCGTAAAGTTTTTTTTTATGGTTAGACAAATGTGGACATGAAAATTGTATTAGCAACCTGACACGACGAAATTATTGAAGAAGAAAAGTTTTTTGTTGGTTGAAGTTTTTTTTTTTTTGTAGGGTTTGAAAAGTTTTTTTGAGGATGAATATTGGAAGTCTTATTCGTGCTTAATTATTTTAATGATTTACTAATGAAACCCCAAAATTATGAAGAATTTAAGTTAGTTAATTGAAAAGTTCTGCCTCAAATACACAAGTTGGGTGTCATCCCTCCCGATCAATCTAATAATAAAAATCTCCAATCCATTTCTAATTTTCACTCAAAAATAAATTAACCCGAAAAATTCTTAAAATTATTTCCCTCGACTTTTTAATTTGTTTTCAATGAAGCAGCGTTTTTCTAAGCGGTTTTAATCTTCAATTTAAAATATTAACCTTAATTTTACAAATTTCTCACAGCAACTTTTCTCAAGCTTTTTCTTCGACCCTCACTTTAAAAAGTTTTTCTTTTTTGCTGTCGGAAAAATTCTTTAATATTCAACATTAAATATAATTTCACCCTCGATTCAAAAGCAACCTTTCTCGTCTCTCATATTTATGAAAAATATTAAAGGCAGCAACAAAAAAAAAAATGTCAACGAATGAAGTCTTGAAAACTTTTTGAAAATATATCAAATTTCCGTAATCATCGTCATAACAAAGAAAACAATAAAAAAGAGAAATAAATTGATTCAAATTGCAAAAATGTAGCAGAAAAAGGGGGAAATTGTGAATAAATTGGAATTACAGTTTATGCATTCATATGTGAGGAAGTATTTTTCAATATTGAATTGAGCATTTCATCACCTTCTTTGTGCATAAAAAAATATTATTACAAATAATAAGGATGCCATAAAAAAGAATAAAATGAATTTTTTTTACAACTATTCAAGACACATATGTGTGCATCAGTGAATGGTTGAAAGTTATTGTTGACAGGGGGTGTGAATTTTATGTTTAAAAATTTATTGAGAATTTGAAGCTCGTTTAAAGAAGATCTTCAATTTTATAAGGAACATAGTTTTTATTCTGAAAATTTAAGTCACAAGATATTTAAACTTTCTAATTTTCTTTTTTATAAAAAAGTGAAACTTCTCCCCCTCACCTATTTCCAAAATTTCTGCTTACATAATTTACTTTAAAAAAAACTTCAAAATTGATAACAAATATTCAAAAAATGTGAAAAATTTTCAAAAGGGATCAGTTCCATATTCTTGATTTTTTTTATGGTTTGTATTGGAATAAGATTTAATTATTTGTAAAAAAATAATCAAGTTTGAAAAAGTACTTAAATTGCTTCAATCTTTGTACATAGTTTCAACTTAAAGTAAAAAGCTACATTCATTTACCCCTACATCATTTGAGGTCTTTATTTCCGAAAAGTTCCTTAAATTGCGACAATTTCTGTTAATATCCCACTAATTAATAGCTCTCAAATCATTAACGACCATTACTGCAGCATCATACTTTATCGCCTGTTTTACATAACCAAACCACCCCCCATAAGCATCCTCAACAAGAACAAAAAAAACCCTTCACATACAATTTATTGCCACTGAAATTTTAATTAAAAATATTGTTAAAAACCATAAAAAAGCATTTTACATGAGCTCCACACATAATGTTTCCTGACGTCTAACATAAATCTCTTCCTCATATACAGCTTACAATTACAACAATAAAGCCAAAAGGAATTACAAACTTTTGAAGCATGAACCAAACATTACCATTACTATCAGCATCGATGATGTCGAATCAGCATTATCAAGAGGATTTCCTCTCAATTTGGTCCGTTATGAAAAACTTTAATCATACGATGAGTGGCAACAGTACAGCAAGTCGATTCTTCCGACCACATATGAATGACTCGAGAACGACAATGAATTTTTACCAATTCTGGTTACACTCAATTTATCCGTTGTATAATTTCACAACAAATGATTCAATGCAATATCTAACATGCGCTTCCACACAAAATCCAACGGGAAATGTGATAGCTATGATACTCTACATCATCGTATGTTGTGTTGGATTATTTGGAAATACTTTAGTCATTTATGTTGTACTTAAATTCTCTAAAATGCAGACAGTTACGAATAGATATATATTGAATCTTGCAATAGCAGATGAGTCATTTCTCATAGGCATACCATTTCTATTAACGACTATGTATCTTAATGAGTGGATATTTGGGTCATTCTTGTGTAAATTATATATGGTCTCAACATCAATCACACAATTTTCTTCGTCTATATTCCTTTTAATTATGTCAGCTGATCGATTTATTGCTGTTTGTCATCCCATATCATCGCCACGATTTCGAACGCAATTTGTATCGAAAATTGTGTCACTATTGGCATGGGGAATTTCTGCACTCATTATGCTTCCTGTTTTGTTATATGGTAAGTGTATTTACTCTCTTATATGTACTCATGCTTGATTGTAGAGTTATGGAATTGAGTTTGATTTTTTTTTAATGTATGAAGATTGTTGGAGATTTAATGTCTGAGGTAGAAAAGGCATAGACGCAGTTTAAATAGATTTGAAATTTTGTTTTTTTTTTAAACTTCCATTTAAGCTTTATAGAAATTGGCTAGTACCAATTTTAGATAGGTCTTAAAAATTCATATTATTTACAATAAATATAATATAAGCGACTTAATCAGGTACTGGTAGCTAGAGTATATTTGTTGTTAAAAACGAACGATTTTGTACTTCAATTTTTAAAAATAATTTCAACTCAACTATGTAGTAAGGTTCTTCGGAAAGTCCCAAAAATCAAAAGAGTTTCACTTAAACTCAAAATGTTTTAAATCAATTGAAATTTACGTTCAAACTCATTTTAAATCTGAAATTGAATTTTTTAGAATCACATTAACAAACACATTGAATCCTCAGACCCTCGCGAGATTTAAGCATATATTTCTTGTCAGAATTAAAAAATTTTCTTCACAAAATCTTGCATTTACTCAATGTCAAACTTTTATCTCCTGAGTAAATCTGAATGGATCCATCAAAAAGTATCTAAAATGAGCTGATTGACAGCCTCTTAACATTAGGTGAAGATTTTTTCCTTTAGATTATAAATCATTCAGTCGAAACATCACTTATTCAAATGGAAGAATTTTCATCCAAAAAAAAATCTTTAAAAAAAAATCTTTGAGATCGTTCGTAAAATTCGTAACGCTTAGTAAGAGGAGAAGGGGTTTAAGAATTTTTTAAGCTCTATATAAAATTTTTAAATAGAATCGAAATTTAAGAAAGTTAAAAATTGTCATTTTTATGTTCATAAATTTCACAAGCAACCTATCGAACCTATAGATTTGATTTTATCAATCTACTAGTGTTTTAGGGCCCGTCACGGGCCCCGTTGCGGGCCCGTTGCATTTGTCTTAAAGCTATCGGACATCTCATTTTAGATCTTTCAATACCTAGCTAAGCATTTTATATTTTACCAATCACTCTTACTTTTTCGTCCAATTTCACATGAAAAAAAAAGCACATGAAATTTCACTTTTGAAAGAAGTCTTGAATGTGGCAGCGGAAATTTTGGATAAGCTGTGCTCCACTTGACTTTGTTTCACTTTGCATTGCTGAGCAAAGCGAAGCGAAGCTTTGCTGACCCGTTGGAGACTTAATCTTCAATCTTATGCAAAGCGAAGCTTTGCTGACCCGATCGGGACTTAATCTTCAATCTTATGCAAAGCGAAGCTTTGCTGACCCGATGGAGACTTAATCTTCAATCTTATGCAAAGCGAAGCTTTGCTGACCCGATTTTGACTTAATCTTCAATCTTATGCAAAGCGAAGCTTTGCTGACCCGATTTTGACTTAATCTTCAATCTTATACAAAGCGAAGCTTTGCTGACCCGATGGAGACTTAATCTTCAATCTTATGCAAAGCGAAGCTTTGCTGACCCGATCGGGACTTAATCTTCAATCTTATGCAAAGCGAAGCTTTGCTGACCCGATTGAGACTTAATCCTCAATCTTATGCAAAGCGAAGCTTTGCTGACCCGATGGAGACTTAATCTTCAATCTTATGCAAAGCGAAGCTTTGCTGACCCGATTTTGACTTAATCTTCAATCTTATGCAAAGCGAAGCTTTGCTGACCCGATGGAGACTTAATCCTCAATCTTATGCAAAGCGAAGCTTTGCTGACCCGATGGAGACTTAATCTTCAATCTTATGCAAAGCGAAGCTTTGCTGACCCGATGGAGACTTAATCTTCAATCTTATGCAAAGCGAAGCTTTGCTGACCCGATGGAGACTTAATCTTCAATCTTATGCAAAGCGAAGCTTTGCTGACCAGATGGAGACTTAATCCTCAATCTTATGCAAAGCGAAGCTTTGCTGACCCGATGGAGACTTAATCTTAATCTTATGCAAAGCGAAGCTTTGCTGACCTGATGGAGACTTAATCTTAAATATTATGCAAAGCGAAGCTTTGCTGACCCGATGGAGACTTAATCTTCAATCTTATGCAAAGCGAAGCTTTGCTGACCCGATCGGGACTTAATCTTCAATCTTATGCAAAGCGAAGCTTTGCTGACCCGATTGAGACTTAATCCTCAATCTTATGCAAAGCGAAGCTTTGCTGTCCCGATGGAGACTTAATCTTCTATCTTATGCAAAGCGAAGCTTTGCTGACCCGATTTTGGCTTAATCTTCAATCTTATGCAAAGCGAAGCTTTGCTGACCCGATGGAGACTTAATCCTCAATCTTATGCAAAGCGAAGCTTTGCTGACCCAATAGTCGAACGCGGAAGCTATTGACTTTCTACGTAAGTCGTGTTTTTTTCTTTAATTTGTTCTGTTCAATATTTTTCGGAAATGAAAACTTTTTTTGCTCAAATATAAGATTACTTAAAATTATTTAAATTTGCTTCCCAAAAGTTTTGTCAGAGCTTTTTTTGAAATCTATGAGCCGCTTTCACTAAGGTGGATAATCTTATCCGAAGATAATCCTCTTTTTTGATTTTTTTTACGCTTAAAATTTCATGAAAAATTAAGAAAAATTTTATGGATTGATGGATTTCACTAAAAAAAGATTAACCATGGATAAGGATTATTCTGGATTATCCATACTGAAAATCGAAAATGTTAAACTTGGTCTCTCCTAAGCTTTACATTTTCAGGATAATCCACTGGATAATCTCTGGCCACTTTACTGTTTCTATGAAATCTAAAATAGCAGTCAAAGATTTCAATCTTTCAATGATTTGAGCGTTCGCGCGTCAGCGCGAACGCGAAAATTTTAGATTATTAAGAATTACGTATTTGAGAAGAATTCACATGATTCATCATTCACATGATCCACTACCCAAATTTTGGCCAAATTTTATCCACATGGCAAACTTCAGTTAAGAAAACTTTAACAGCTCGGTACAGGACAAAAATTACGTAATCTAACCTCAAATAACTTCAAAATCCAAAAGAAGGAATGCTGACTATTTACTCACTATCCATATGACCCACAACTCAAAAATCAGCTCATAAGACCTCAGCAGATCACTACAATTGCTAAAATTTCGATTCTAACCTCAAACAGCATCAAAATTCAAAAGTAGGTATACGGCCTATTTACTCATCGCCCAATCGTTCTACATGCCAAATTTTAGCTCATAAGACCTGAACAGTTCACTGTAACACAAAAAATACACATTCTAACCTCAAATAATCTAAAAATCAAAAGTAGATATACAGCCTATTTACTTATTACCCACATGATCCGCGTGTTAAATTTTATCTTCTAAGATCTTAACAGTTCACTACAGTACAAAAAATCCAAATTCTAACCTCAAATAACCTCAAAATTCAAAAATGACTACACAGTCCTTTTACTTGCTACCGACATGATACACGTACCAAATTTCAGCCTAAAATACTCTAACAGATCACTGAAACATAAAAAATACGAATTCTAACCTCAATTAACCTCAAAATCCAAAATGAGTATACAGTCTTTTTAATCATCATCCACATGTCCTACATGCCAAACTTCAGCTCAAAAAACCTTAATAGCTCACCACCACAACTAAAACAAAAAGGCAAAAAACCGTCATTTTTGAGGTTAAATCAAAGCTATCCTAACCTTGAAATTTTCGAAAATTTTTTTTTTGCATGCGCTAATCATCAAAAGTCATTTCCCACAATATAATATCAAAAAAACTTCAAATAGAACGAAATCGAAAAAAACCGTCAAAAAAAATTTAAATTTTGATCACGCAATCACGGAATCACGGAATCAGCATTTTAGGTTTTTATAGTATTGATGTATCAAAGTTTTCTGAGCTATTGTAATTAATGATTATCGGGGATTTGAAACTGATTTGATTTATTTTTACAATACTTTTGAGAATTTTTATTTGCATTAAAAAAACATTCATTATAAAGTTATGTCAAGAAAGAATTAATTGCTGACAAGAAAAATGACCAAAGTGACAACTTTTTTCCATCAAAACATGATCACTTATAATAACAGAAAATGAGAACTTTTTGCACTTCATCAAATACTTCATAGTCGCATTGCGATTAAGAGGGAATGAAATGGTTTTCCATTTCACACATATTGCACATTATGAGTGACTGACACACGTAATATTATACTGTTGGAAACTGTTTACTCATTCGACGCTGACGAAGGAGATAAGCTTTATGTTTTTTGTTCACTTCTTCTTTTTTTCTGTTCGCTCTTTATAATCACTTTCTATATATCTTTGGCTTATTTTTTTGAAGAGGAAAATTGATGAGAAATTCACAGAGTTGGGGTTCAGCTTTAATAAGTTTTGGGATATGTTTCAGAATAATTGGAAGATCTCAAAATTGAATAATTCTGAAATTTTAAACCCTCTTGAAAAAAATCCAATTTTTCTTAAACATCACACCAACCCACAAATTCTGTCTGCAGAGAAAATAATAATATTTATAATAAAGCATCGGAAGTCAAGCTGTGAATTTTTTTTCTCCCATTCACAATGTATTTTAGGCTTGCTTTTTGGCTGGCATACGATGAGTTTTATATTTCATGAGCTGAATAAAATCTAATCTAAAGGAAAATATTATTTTTTTCTTTTCATATTGTTTACGTTATTTGGGCTTTAAGGCATGTAAAAAATGTAAAAATATTTTTTTCTGCAGTTTATTGACTGAATACGATATCAAAAATATTGACAGCGGGGTGTGATTTTTTGGGGGTTGGTAACTTTTTTCTTTGTTCCTTGATTTGAAGCTTTTAATTAAAACATCAGAGCTGAAGTCTGTGACGATCTGGATTCTAAAAATATAAATGGCAATTTTATTTGTTCAATTGTCGATTCGAATGTTGTTAAAAAGAGAAGAGTCGATAATAGCTAAGTCAGTAGAAGAAGGGAGTTGAAAGTATGAAATTTCTAAGTCATTAGAAAAAGGGGGTTGAAAGTATGAAATTTCAAATAGGAAAATTCCGCTAACATTTTAAATTATTAAAATTTATTAAATAGAAAAATGCACAAAAAATGAATTTATTTGGTGAAGTTTGCAACATTTGACAAATAATCAAATTTACATATCAATACTTCGAGAGGTTCAACACTCAAAATCTAATCAAAATTCCATGGTTAGAAGCACACCAACAAAATTCAGTAATCTCATTATTATTCATTCACTAAATCAATTCATATACTTGACAAAAGAATTTAAGAATTTCCATTTTTTTTTTTGTAATACAAAAAGTAAATCACTCCCTAACCATATCCCATAACATACAAATCACACGATAAAAAAGAATCATATTTATGAAGATTTCACACAGATTCATGAACCTTGTTAAAAGTTTATTCAGTTTATTCAATAGAAAACTTTATGACAATTTCTTCTCATTCCACAACAAAAGCTACAAGCAAACATAAATAAAGTTTTATGAACTAGATGAATGACAATAGTTGAAATAGTTTAAATTGAGTTTTCCTGAACTTTGCGACAAAATGTGAAATATTTTTTTTTTTCTCTTTAAACGAATCACATTTATTCTTAATATAATATTGAATATTTGAATTCTATATGAGCATATCATGTGGCAGTCTCTTACGGGTCCTTTTCGTCTACTGTCTAGTAATTGAAAAACATTCTCATTCAGCTTTGGATTTTGGTGATTTAGATAATTGATAACCTGTCAAATGGTGTCCATTGAGGGTTGTTTTTTTTATCCATCTTTCGAGTGTATTTGGGTATTGATGTCATGTATTTGATGAATAATGGTTGATAAAGTTGCTGACCTGAAAATCAATAATAATTCACAAAATTGTTTTGTTGCTACATTTTTGTGATAGTTTTGTGAATTAAAGGTTTAGTATTTTTTGTAGAGTATTGAATGAAATTAATGTCCCAATTCACAGGAGTAGATGTTGAATGCGTCATAATTTTTATGCTATATTTAAATTGAATGCTTCTAATTTTGGAAATATTTTGTTGAAATTTTAACATTTCATAAACGATAAATTTTAGTAAATTTCATTATATTTTGACGATATTTTTGATGAATGCATATCAAATTCGAGCTAAATTCTAGAAACGAATTTTCCATTTCAACAACTAAAACTCAATCAACTTTCATTAAAATCGATTTCAACTCGATTATTTATTATAAAATACAAAATATCTGAGCAATTTTTTTTTTTTTTTTTTTTTGTAAAAAATAATTTTTTAAGTCAAATTATTTATTCAAAGATTCAAATTCAAATAGAATTCAAAAAATTCGTTAAAAATAAAAATTTGAAATTTCGTCATAAAAGTTTAAAAATTCAATTAAAAAGGAATAAAACCATGAACACCCTTGTATTTTTATTCATTCATATCATTCTATCACATGTCTATGAAATTTCAATATTTGCAAACTCAATAAATTAGAAAATATTTCAAAGAATTCTATTCGAACATTTTTGCTAATAAAAAATTATCACGGATTGAAAACTTTTCGCCTCTTATTTCCTGTTTGTTCGCATTCAATGGTTCTATTCTGATGTCAAAATCACACTTCACATTGACGTGTGAAACACAAAAAGTGCACACATTTTCAACAAGTGTTACCTGTGCTTTTGAAAATGTTAATTTAAATTTCTCTTTTCTTGTTATGTGCTTTGGTTACGGGTTTGATGGTTGGTATGGTGAAGTTTTTCTTGAATGCTTGGTTAAGTTCAAATGCTTATTTAAGGAAATATTTGTTGTTTGATTTGAAATTTAGATGAAAATAGAATTTTAGAAAATTTAACGATTCAAGATGTTGAAAAAAAGGTTTATAAAAAAAAAAGTTTATAAAATTTAAAGAATTAATTTTTAAAACTCGAAAATTCAAAAATTTAGTTTAATTTAAATTATTTTGTAGTTTTTTTTATGCACATTAATTTTAAATTTATTAAAAGAAATGTTTTACATTTTTAACTTACCTAATTTAAAAATGAATCCCAAGTCTTGATTTAATTACCAACTTTCTCATCGAAAACCTTCAAAATGTTAAGTACATAATTGACTTTTTAATCTAGAAAGAAAAATAATTTTCACTCAAAATTTTGCCATTTGCTAATAATTCACAGCACATCAAAACCATAAGCTGAAAGCAAATAAAGTTCAACAAGACTTTTTTTTCCTTCAATAAATTAACAAGAAAACTTTTTCATGAACTTCTTTTTATGTGAAAGAAAATAATCAAAAATTTATTGAATGAAAATAAAAAAAAAAAAAAATACATTTTTTTTAATTACTTAAGGCAGTTGAGGCAAGCATTTTGCGATTTTTCCAGCTGTGAAATTGAAAATAAAAAGTTCTCGAAAAATTTAATGATGTCAGAATTTTCAAAGAAACTAAATTTAACTTGATAATTGCTTAGATTTTGAAATGTTTTTTTTTTTTTAAATTAGAAAGTAGCTTAAAGCAATGATTTGAAATTGAGCTATTTAATTGGTTGTCTAAAATTGTCTCAACTTTTATCTTAATTTGATGTTTTTTGGCTGTGATAAATGCGCATTTTATTACGTTACTAAGGTACGTTGCTAAGGTAAAAGAGTGTAATCTTCAAATGCGATTTTGGTTTTTTTTTTAAATTAAATCTTCTTGAAGGTCTAGTCTGATTTATTGCTTGGTGTTCAACTGTAAAGAAGACAAGTCTTTATACAATTGCTGTTGTACTTGAAACTTAGAACTGTTTTACTGTCAGTGTTATTTTATATTCGAAACTTTGCAGACTTAGTACTCGTGTAAATTTAAATTCAAATTAAATTAACTAAAAAGCATTGAGAATTATACTTAAATATAAATTTTCCTAAGGTTTTTCAAAATAATTATTATTTTTATTTATTTATATATATACATTTTTTTTTTTTTTTTGAAAATTCAAAAATGAAAAAATTTTTATATGTTCAAAAATTCAAATTAAAAACCAGTCACTAATGATCTGAGAAGTTTGAAATCACAAAAAGTAAACGGTGACAATTTTCAAGTCTCTAAGGCTTACGTAAAATCTGTTGCTATTAAATGTTGCAGTTGTCATGACAAAAAGATTATTTTTGGATATCTTTGTAAGAGCAGTGACATTTTGAGTTGTTTTTTATGAAGAATTGACGAGGCTTTTATAAAAGCTTTTTTATCACATCCTTTTGAAATTTGGTAAGCTTTTGAGCTTTTTTGCTGGTTTTAATATCTTACAGAAAGGTTTTATTTTCATTTATTTTCAAATACATATTTCATTAAGGGTTGGGAATCGATCAAATTGAATTTTAATAAATATTGATCATTTTTAATCAATTTGATTAGTTTTCCTCCCTGGTATTTAATAGAATCAATATCTTAGTAACCAAAATCCACCTAATGTATTCCATTCATGTTCCTAAGGAAGGTCAATGTAAGGACTATTTTTATTAAAAGGCTAATTTGAATTGAATCTTAAAATTCTTAAAAATGTAATTAAATGTTGTTTTGATTTTCAGAGCAAATATTATTGGCAAAATGTTGTCCATTTAAATGCAGAATAAAATTCAGAGTCGTTTGCATGAAAGTTTTTGAGGGCTGGTTTTCTTTTTTTTCTTCTTCTTTCCTTTAAATTCTTTAAAAACCAAATAAGAGACTAATTTGAACCAGCATCTCATCTTATGTAAATTTTATCAATCCTTAAAAAAAATATTTTTAAAAATTTAATTTTAAATAAGTGAATAAAAACAGCTGTTGTAAATTTCGTCATAAGTGCAGTGAAAAACTACAAAGCTTTTAAGCTTCTTTTAAAAAGTTTATAATAGGATTTCAACTACTACAATGCAATTTGTAAAAACAAAAAGTTTCAAAGCTTTTACATTTCATGAAATTATTCATATTAGTAATAAAATAAATAATTCATGTTTCGTCGTCATCTTCAACTTTTATTTCTCAAAGAAGCATCAACTTTACTCAAGAAAATAATTATGTGGGTTAAAACCTTTTAATTTATAAAGAAAATTGCATAATCCTTAAGTAAATTGTTGAAACTTCTTTTTTCTTTCCTCTAAAACAAACACTCAAAATGTTAGGTAATTAACTAATTTTGTTTAATTATTTTCCTTTAATAAAAAATTTTCATTTCATTAATTTTCCCTTTCTCCGCTTGAAAAAAAAGTTAATATAAATATTTTAATTGTAGGATTGAAAGAGCTTTTCTAATTACGCTGCAAAAAGGCCATCCTATGTATATTGACTAAAAATTAAAAGAAGATTGAAAATTAATCGACCTTTCATGACCTAAATATAAAAATTTTCGAGCGAACACAAAAAAACAGCTTTCATTTTTATTTATTTACAGATCTGGCTCAATTTTTCGTTCCATGAGCCATAATGTTTAATGACGTAGGTACTGAAGCCATAAACTTAAGATTGATGTGATTAAATGGGACTTCATAAAATTGAATTAATAAAATTTTTTGAAATGGATTTTTTTTTTGGGAATGTGGGAGTCTAAAACGCAATTTTGAAGGATTCAAAAAGTTAATTTGGTTTTATAGAATTTTTCTATAGAATTCTAATGAATTTCTATTGATATGACCTAGTTCAAGCATTTGATTTTGTTTGGAAAGGAAATTTTATGCAAAATTCATCTGTTGAAATTGAATTGTTAAATATGATGATTGTTGTAAATTCAGAAAAATTCGTAAAGTAAATACTACGCAATCTCATTGAAATAAATTGGAAAATAATTTTTTTGCCTTATATAGTAGTGTAGTTACGGTGTGGGAGCTAAAATTTCAAGCATTTCTTAAAATTTCTTTAAATTGATAAGTTTTTACATATTCTTAGTAAAAAAAGAAGCAAAGCAAAAACATAGCCCTGGTAAAATTCCAGAAAACTGACACAAAAAATATGCTTGGTAAATGTGTGTGGGAATGTGTCATTCCAAAAAAACATGAGTTTTATGGCCGATGTTCGGTTTCAATACAATTTCTTCCATTATCCTTGAAAACAATCCATTATAATAGAGTTCATGGTAAAACTGGACAATACAGAACATCCTAAACTTTCTCCTGACCTCTAGCAATTCCTCTAAAAAAAATTCACCAGATTCATCATATTGACAATTTCGCTCTAAGAGTCAAAAAACAGATCCATTAAAAAATTTATTACATTTCAATTTTCACCTTTTGGCTATTGCAATATATAGCCGGTCAACAACTTTCCTTCACATCTCGTGTACTCAAATGACAACTTAATCACCCTACCGAACATCAAGTCTGAAAGTTATTTAACTCGTTTCTGTAAATAAATAATTCACAAAAAGTTAAACTTCGAATTGACAAAATAATTAATCAATCAGCCTGACAAGTAATTAAGAAGTCAATCAGTCAACTTACTTTCTCAATAATTCAGCTCCCCCTTACAGACAGTCAGCCACTTGATTCTGTATCTTATCCAGTTAATCAAAAAAAGTTTTGCTGAAATTTGCCCTAAATATAAAATTTTATGCAGGACGAAACAAAAAAAAAAGAGACATTCATTGTCATAGACAATCTTGTGTGTGCCTGAAGTACGCCGGCATGATTTCACAAATCAAAATGAAAACTATCCTATAATTTTGTCAAAATATTGTCTAATTTTGTCAAGCAATCCCCGAATTTCGTCAAGCCTTCCTTGCCGAGATATAGCATGTCCAATTTTTGGCTTTTATACCAACGTACTTCAGTTAACTTTTTTTCTGAAAACTTACTTTTCCTAACATATTATATATCAAAATGCATCTACTAATTTTGTCAAATTTTGTCAAGAAAAAATTTTTGAAATTGGAAGTGCCAGGAAGGAGCTACAGCCTGTTAAAGTTTTGTACCGGACCATACTTTTTAGTTCATCGAAAAGACAACTTTTTGTGTAACTTGTCATAAGTCTAAGCATATCTACATTCAATAAGGATTTCAAAAATGCCAAAATATTTCGGAACCGACCATCCAAAAAGTGACTTATGTCCATTTTAGTTATGTCCGGGCACGAAAATCAAAAATCTCAAAAAATTTTGTCAACATCGTGTTATATATCTAAAAATATCTACATTTTTCAAGGATTTCAAAAATGCAAAAATATTTCGGAACCGACCATCCAAAAAGTGACTTATGTCCATTTTAGTTATGTCCGGGTACGAAAATCAAAAATCTCAAAAAATTTTGTCAACATCGTATTATATATCTAAAAATATTTAAATTTTTCAAGGATTTCAAAAATGCAAAAATATTTCGGAACCGACCATCCAAAAAGTGACTTATGTCCATTTTAGTTATGTTTGGACACGAAAATCAAAAATCTCAAAAAATTTTGTCAACATCGTGTTATATATCTAAAAATATCTACATTTTTTAAGGATTTCAAAAATATAAAAATATTTTGGAACTGGCCATCTAAAAGTGACTTATGTCCATTTTAGTTATGTTTGGGCACGAAAATCTCAGGTAACAAAAAATTCTCATTTGTGTAAACTTTTGTAAAAAAGTTATTTTAAAATTTTCTCAAGGTCAAAAATTCTGTAAATTAAATATTAGTTTTTGAAATTTTAGTGTAATTAATTTTAATTTTGAAAAAAAAAATAGAATTGTGACAAGATGCAAAAGTACCTAATATCTTAATTTGAAATTTTAATTGTTTTTAAAAATTTTGTTTCAACAATTAAATTAAATTTTACCTCAAAAATATAAAAGTTTTAAAAAAATGAGAATTTTTTGTTACCTGAGATTTTCGTGCCCAAACATAACTAAAATGGACATAAGTCACTTTTTGGATGGTCGGTTCCGAAATATTTTTGCATTTTTGAAATCCTTGAAAAATGTAGATATTTTTAGATATATAATACGATGTTGACAAAATTTTTTGAGATTTTTGATTTTCGTACCCGGACATAACTAAAATGGACATAAGTCACTTTTTGGATGGTCGGTTCCGAAATATTTTTGCATTTTTGAAATCCTTGAAAAATGTAGATATTTTTAGATATATAATACGATGTTGACAAAATTTTTTGAGATTTTTGATTTTCGTACCCGGACATAACTAAAATGGACATAAGTCACTTTTTGGATGGTCGGTTCCGAAATATTTTTGCATTTTTGAAATCCTTGAAAAATTTAAATATTTTTAGATATATAACACGATGTTGACAAAATTTTTTGAGATTTTTGATTTTCGTACCCGGACATAACTAAAATGGACATAAGTCACTTTTTGGATGGTCGGTTCCGAAATATTTTTGCATTTTTGAAATCCTTGAAAAATGTAGATATTTTTAGATATATAACACGATGTTGACAAAATTTTTTGAGATTTTTGATTTTCGTACCCGGACATAACTAAAATGGACATAAGTCACTTTTTGGATGGTCGGTTCCAAAATATTTTTGCATTTTTGAAATCCTTATTGAATGTAGATATGCTTAGACTTATGACAAGTTACACAAAAAGTTGTCTTTTCGATGGACTAAAAAGTATGGTCCGGTACAAAACTTTGACAGGCTGTAGCTCCTTCCTGGCACTTCCAATTTCAAAAATTTTTTCTTGACAAAATTTGACAAAATTAGTAGATGCATTTTGATATATAATATGTTAGGAAAAGTAAGTTTTCAGAAAAAAAGTCAACTGAAGTACGTTGGTATAAAAGCCAAAAATTGGACATGCTATATCTCGGCAAGGAAGGCTTGACGAAATTCGGGGATTGCTTGACAAAATTAGACAATATTTTGACAAAATTATAGGATAGTTTTCATTTTGATTTGTGAAATCATGCCGGCGTACTTCAGGCACACCAATCTTGTCGCTTTCTATCCAAGATCAGAGACCGACAAGTGCGTAACATTTATTATCATCATCATTTTTTATAATCTCACTCCCATCCTCCCCTCACACAAAATGCCATGCCTATCTCATGACATTTATTGTTAGCAATTGTCTCTTCATTGATGTTGATAATTCTATTGCCATTTCATTTATTATGTACCTAAAAGAATTCTTCTTCATTTTTTATTTCATTTCCTACAGCAAATACAATTGAGAAATTTCCAGGATCGGAACAAATGACATGTAATATTTTATGGTCACATCCAAGCGTTGACGGGCATCTAGGCGGTTCAACATTTACATTATATTCTTTAATCTTAGGATTTGCCGTTCCATTAAGCTTAATCCTCGTATTCTATTATTTAGTGATAAAGAAACTTCAGACAGTTGGTCCAAAGAATAAGTCGAAAGATAAGAAGAGATCTCATCGTAAGGTGACACGACTCGTCCTCACTGTCATTGCTGTTTACATTCTTTGTTGGACACCGTATTGGGTAAGTGATTGTAATAACATAATGTGTGTGTGTAGATTGTATTATTTTACGTTTTGGTGATATTTGAGACAGTTGTGGCAGTTTTATCAGCAGACACTTTTTTTGGAGGGGTTTTATTCGATTTATGGCAATTATATGACAACTGACATGCCGGAAAGCATAAACAATTTTTTTCATACTTTTACCTAAAGTAATACTTCTTTATTGCATGATTGTCCAAACAGCGTGTCACACACATTGGAAAGTGTCAAGAATTTTATCAAAACCCTAGCTAAAAAAGGTCTTAAAACCAATTTTTTTTTACTCAATTTACATAAGAATTTAGGTCAATAAAATAGGTTTTTTGGGGTTTATTTGGCAGGTTTAAAGTGTGTTGTGATGTAAGAAACTTTGGTTAACTTTGCTCTATTGCATTCAATTTCGCATTAATATGTGCTTTTCGGGCTAGCTTTATTCAACAATATAATATTCAGTTCCTTTCACCAATAAACCTCAAATATTGCCTTAAAAAAACAATTTAGGAAATTTATTGTCTAAAAGTTTTGCGAGCTTCCTTGCTCTTTTGTTAATAATTTTTCCTTTTCTTTCTTAAAAGAACACCTCAATAAATATAATCTTGATTCCATTTTTTGTATTAAACACTAGGCAATCAAGCTCTTTTGTGTACTTTTAACCAGGGACTAAAATGAATGGGAAACATCAAAGATGAAAAAAATCATTGCTTTTTAAGAGCAAAAACATTGCAATGTTTTCCATTTCAATTCCATCTCTACGTAAAATTTCATTTACGTAAACTCCATTTTTACGTAGACTTTCATCACGTAAACAAAAAAGTTTTGTTTACATTTGTTTTTTATGTGAAATTAAAGTAAATATTCAATGAATATTGCTTTAATTAAGTCTTAAACCACATTAAGGCTAAATTTAGCACTTAAAACAAAACTTTTTTGCTTACGCGATGGAAGTTTACGTAAAAATGAAGCTTACGTAAATGAAATTTTACGTAGAGATGGAATTGAAATGGAAAACATTGCAATGTTTTTGCTCTTAAAAAGCAATGATTTTTTTCATCTTTGATGTTTTCCATTCATTTTAGTCCCTGCTTTTAACAATATCAATCTCATATGACGGTCGATAACGACACCTTTTTCCGATACTAAACTCCTTAATTCCTTTCAATTTCTTATTATTATTTTTATGTATTTTTTGAAAATCGATGACTATGAGGATATCGTGTGCTTAATGGGGCAATTTGCTCGTCGAAAAATGGCAAAAAGGAAATTGCAAAAAAATGATAACGATTTGTTTGAATGGAGATGGGAAAAAGTTAATGTTGATTTTTCGGATGATGATAATGATGATGATAAGGTTATTCATGAAGCTTTTAAAATTGTGTTCTTGAGAATTTTAATTTTGTTTCTGGTTTTTGAGGGAAATTTTTATCTTGAATGTTCGAGGACTTTTAAAGTTCGAATTTTAATGAATTTCTTGAATTTTTAGGGGGTTCTGAAATTAATATTTTTAATTATCAATGAATAAGGGTGGTCTGAAGTTGTGTGACAGCCAAACGGAGTGTCAAACGGAATAAATGAAGAGGATGGTCTAAAAATCTAAGTTTTTGATAGAAGCCATAAATGAATGACTTTTTTGAAAACTAGATCAATTTAAAGTATAAACCCTAGAAATTCAGCCCAGCATTGCATCCTTAGCACACGATCACATTCACACTGTCCCACAAAATCTAAATCCTAACCTCCTTTCCAATTTATCGACCTAAATTGTCCACAATTTCACAGCAAGTCTCAATCTCAATTGCAATTTATTGTATTCAATTTTCTCTCAATTCCCATGAAGATTACGCCTCGTACAAAACCTCATATACATACCTAAATTTACAATCATCACAGATAACGCAAGACAATGACAGAATGACAAACGACAAAATTTATATAAATATATGAGTATCCATTCATATATCCCCACAACATGTGTAGGCTGGTTGTGTACAGAAAAATATTTTTATTCAGACCAAAAATGGAACTAACCAAAAAAATAAATAAATTTTCTATTTTTATGCATATAGGTTAGTCAAATGGCACTTATTAATACACCGCCAGATGTTTGCCAAAGTAAATTGGAAATAACAGTATTTGTTCTTGTCGGAGCTATGGGCTACAGTAATTCAGCCATAAATCCTGTTTTATATGCATTCTTAAGGTATGTATAACGGCCTCGCCGAAAAAAAATTCTTCGTCAGGAACGCTCTGTTTTTATCAATTTACTCCAATTTTTTATTAGAAAACATATTGTTTCATTATTTTATCTTGTGTATTTTTTTGATGCGAACATTTTGATACCTAATTTATGTAAATACGATGCTTAATTTCGTTGAAAAATCAATTTTAATGAGCGTTCCTGACGAAGAATTTTGAGGAAAAATTAATTTTTAATTTCAAAACTGTCAATATCTCGGCTCTTATTGCAGTAATATTTAAAGTTTTCATGTCAAAATGTGTGTTAGCACCTGCTTAACAAATCCTAATATTAAACATAATATATGAAACTGTTAAAGCATGAAAAATTGCAAATTTATGATCGAAAATCTGTAACGGTCGCCATAAATTTGAATTTTTCAGTTGACAAAAATTTAGAAAAATTGGAAATACTCTTGATTTAAGCAATAATTCATGCATATAAATACATGAAATTAAAATTCAATCTTAATTCTTTAAGGTTTATTACGAAGATCATCAATATCATATTGATTTAAGGCGTATTTCATTAAACGAAAATTTTAGTAAAATTTGAATTTCAAAAAACCGTTACACTGAATTCCTCAATTTTTCGGCGAGGCCGATAATATTTTCAAGAGTTCATGACACTATGTCGTGACATTAGCAAAAAAAATTTTTTTCACATATATTGATAAGGCAACTCAATAAATCAATGTCTTATTTTATATATCCCCACTTCTTTTCCATGTCTGTAAATGCTTACACAATCGATATTGGATTTTAACATGTTCAGTGACAATTTTAAAAAGTCATTCATGAAGGCGTGCATGTGCACTCGAGGCAAAGACATTAATGCTCAACTACAAATCGAAAATAGCATTTTTCCACGCTTCGGACGAAGCAATCGTAGTTCAGAGAAATTATCGGCGATTGCAAAGAGTAATTTTCAAAAGACAAAGACGACAATTGCTGGAAAGGAATCAGAGGGTGTTGTAACAGCATTGGCTGCATCGGCGGCGATTGTCGAGCAAGATAAAAGCAAAAATGTTTGCATTAAAACTACGGCCATTACAATTCCCAATCATTTTGATAGCAAGAATCATAATATGAATGGTATCAACGAGACAGCGAGCAATGTTCATGTAGTTCAACGAACCGAACCAGTTCTACACACGGATTTGTAAATAACAAGGATTTTTATTATTGACTAGACAGGGGAGTAGCTAATGTGGAAGGGGAGGAGAAATTTCTGGAATAATAAACATTTTTGAGCCCCCAAAACCCACCCCTCCTGCTAGCTACATCCCTGCAAATAGCATCATTTTTTATTATTACTTATTTTCCTTTTTTTTCGAAAATTGTGTATACTTATCTATGAAATTTTACAGTTTCATGACAAAAAAAAAGTTTTTCTACTACAAATCGAAAATGAAAATAAGAATGAAAATAAAAGACAGCACAAAATTGTATTATCTTTATATGTATCGTCATCTATTTCATATAACGTACATGTAATATAAATAAATATATATTTTGGCAAACTATGTATGCCATTGAATGAAAGAAATCTGAAGGGCCAAACCCCTTAAAAAATTATTTAATTTTACGAGTGTTTCGATAAAAGATTAAGTCACTCATTTTATCACGCATACACATTGGACGAAAGATAAATTAGACTGTTGGCTTGCGATTTTGGTTGAAAATGATAAAAGTTTTTGATCTAGTTGGGCTCGTTTTGGTTGGAAAAGTCGGTCAATAAGTTTTTTTATTGTCTTTCAAATTGGACAATAATGATTTAGTTTTATTATAATGTGAACATTTAGTATGATTTGTTGATTAATTGGTGAGTTTTTTTTTAGCAACTTTTTGAGGTTAATGAGTGAAGTTGACCCAAATTTTGATAGGTTTTTCAGGTTTTTTCAAGAAATTTACTTTTAAAAGCCAATAGAATGAAATTTTTGAAAAAAAAAATCATTTGTAAAATCTATTTAAAAAAAAAACTGCAAAATTAATTTCAGACTTAATTTAACTTATAATATTAAAGATGACAATTTTTTTTAAAAAAAATCTCAACTTTATGTACCGAAAAAAATCCAATTTTAAATTTACAAAAGTCCAACAATAAATCAACATTTCAATAAAATCGAGTAGAATGATTTAAATATTCCTCGAAATTAAACTTCAAGACTATTAACTTTATGATAAATTAATTTCTATAATCCAACGAATCCCACCCATCTAGTCAAAGTGTATACAACATCCAATTTACAGTCTCATAAAATAAGCTTTAGCAAAGACATTTGCAATCAACTAAATGAGAAATGAAAAATTATTTTTGTCACAATGTGGCGTGTGATGACGTTTAGCTGCGATGTGAAAATAAACGAGCAAGGAAAATGAGAATCTGGAGCAGTCATTTCACGCAGTGATTTATCAAGGAAATTACTCAATGAATTTACTTTAAGAAATAAAAGAAAATGAGAAGATAAAGTAGGACAGAAAATAAAATTTGTATATATACATAAAAGAATGACCAAAACGCATTAATCTGCCGGATGAGCAGTAGCTGTAAGGATGAAATTCAATTTTTTTTTTTTGTAATTGAAAAGTTGATGAAAAACTTATGAAAAATTATTTTTGTACCACAAGAATGATGCATTAAAACATTAAAAAGATGGCAATAATTTATGGATTCTTAAAAGATTTGATTGAAAGTGAAAAATTTGTTAAAAATTTAATAGTTTATTAAATATTAAGTTTTATTCATTAACTTGTTGTAATTTTGTGAAAAAGTTCGAAAAAAATTAATTTACATTTTAAAGATTTACTTTTTAAAATTTTTTTTAACCAAATTTTGAATAATTTTCGTTTAAATTGAATTTTATAAAAAAAATTTAAAAGGAAAGACAAAATTTTCAAAATTTCAAAATTAAATTTTAAATCACTTTTAAAATGACTATTAATTTGAGATTTTTGTACATATATTTTTTAAAAATTTCAAAAATAAATTTATTTTCAGTTTAAAAAAATGAATTTTGTCATAAAATATTTTTATTTTTTTTTTTTTTTAATTCAAATCTAAATTTTTAAAATTTTGTTAATTTTATTTTTTAAAAGTTGTTGCGCTAAAAACGTAGGAAAAAGCAACAAAAATTGTTATTCAACTCGAATAATTTACTACATTTTTTTTTATATTTTCGTAATCCAAATAAAGCACAATACTTGGCACAATGTTATTGAGTTCCACGTTTCAGTTATTCAAGATGAAACGTTTTGTAAAAACAATATTTTTGTACTTATTAATAACCGAAGTAACTTGAATATTTTTGTGAATATCAAATGTCAATTTTTACACGTGAGGAATGAATTTTTGTATATGTAGCTCTAGATGAGCTAACTTGAACCTCAAACTTAGGTACGAGTACGAGGTTATTATAGCTACCAGATGTTATCAATACACAAATAAATTCTTGAATAAATGATTAATAAATTATATTAAAGTATAAAAATAAAATTATTGTTTTATTTCTTAATAGCATGAAGCGTAAAAATTAGAAATTAAATTGATTTTAGGAAACACAAATTAGCAGTTGCTAGGATAAAATTCTTAGTCAGGTGTTATGATTTACAGGTTTATCATATTTGCTAATTAGTTTGTTATTCTGCTTATAATTTGGTATCAGCTTGCTTATCAGCAGCAGTAAAACTAATCAATAAATATCAAGCATGTAAATTGAGATATTTTTAATCAAAATCAATATCAATCAGTTTCGTATCGAGCAATTTATTAAATATTAATATTTTATTAGAACCTTTGATAAATGATGTTTTTTCGGGAAAAATTTCACATGACAAATTTACCTTTGATAACATGCATCTCTAACTATAAGTCAAAGTAATAATAGACTTTTTAAATATGTTTAAAATAATTGATAAACGTCCCCCCCCCCCCTCCAAATGACAATTTTCATAAGAAAAATTCGACTAATTTCATAAAAATTATCGCGATTCATCACACTCAATCAATTTTCATCAGCAATATTGAAAAATTTTTATTAATTTTTTAATTTTGTCATTTTTTGCTGTTGGATAGAACTAGAGCAAGCGGAAATTCCTGAAAATATTTTTCAGAGTTGGAAAGAGACCAATGTAGAGCTGAGCTCTAGTAGAGCTCTTTTTTTAATTTCTTTTTTTATTATTTCTTTTTGTGGAAAGTATGTAAAAATGGTGGAAATGATGAAAAATAACTAGAAAATTGGAAAATTTTCACGAAAAATGTGGAAAATTGTGGAAAATTGGAAAATTTGATGGAAAATTGAAAAAAATTTTTATTTTCTTTTTTTGTTGAAAATTATGTGAAAATGGTGGAATTGATGAAAAATAACTGAAAAATTGGAAAATTTTCACGAAAAATGTGAAAAATTGTGGAAAATCGGAAAATTTGATGGAGAATTGAAAATTTTTTTTGTTTTCTTTTTTTGTTGGAAATTATGTAAAAATGGTGGAAATGATGAAAAATAACTGAAAAATTGGAAAGTTTTCACGAAAAATGTGAAAAATTGTGGAAAATCGGAAAATTTGATGGAAAATTGAAAATTTTTTTTGTTTTCTTTTTTTGTTGAAAAGTATGTGAAAATTGTGGAAATGATGGAAAATGAATGAAAAATTGGAAAATTTTGATGAAAATTGTGGAAAATCGGAAAATTAGATGGAAAATTGAAAATTTTTTATTTACTTTTTTTTGTTGAAAATTATGTGGAAATTGTGAAAATGATGGAAAATTTTGATGAAAATTGTAGAAAATTGTGGAAAATCGGAAATTTTGATGGAAATATGAAATCTTTTTAATTTTTTTTAATGATGAAATATTTTTCTCTTTTGGTGTATTTTACTGCATTTACATATGAACAAAATTGTGAGATGAAAGTCGTAAAAACCTAAAAAATTTGTCATTTTTTGAGTTTTTTAGCCATAGTTTAGCCATTTCTTGACTATACATCATGTTTTATACCTCGTTGGATGCGTATTATGTTGTGCTATAAGATTAATGAAAAATTAAAAAAATATTAAATCATCCTGGAGTAGTAAAAGTAGAAATATGAAAACTCGATTTTTGATCAAGCTCGTAAAACAGCAAAGCTGACATAAAGTCCCAAAATCGAAATTTTCTTAGGTTCAAATGATTTAAAATGATCAATAATCATGTTTTCTATTATTTTTGAGAATTTTAGACAGTTTAGTGAAGTTATGTTCGAAATGTGAATTTTTATGTCTTAAGGCCTCCCCAACCAGACCCTCTTTGAAGGCCTCTGGTGAACCGAGTTGCTTGAAATTTTTTTATTTTTTTCACTAGTTTTGTAGTTCAATATAAGACCTATAATAAAAATGTCACTTGAAAAAGATTTGAGGCCATTTAGTGGTCATATAGGCCAACAAACCCAAAAATAGCGAAAAAATCAAAAATTTTGACTTTTGACCTCGTTTTTGAAGCACTAAATGACATTTTTGCAAAAAACGAATGAAAGTTTTTTAAAGATTTTCTTATAAGCTACAATAATCTTAAATTTTTAGAATTTTTAAGATCGAACTGGAAGCACAGAAGGTCAATATGTTCAAAAAATGGCGATTTTTTGGACTTTTTCGAAATTTTTACTATCCAAATAAAACTTTTTTATATTTTTAGTATTTTTCCATAAAATTTAAAGTAATTATTGAGCGAATAAAAAAAAAAATTGATAAATTTCATCCATACAGTGAAGCACACGAATTTTTTGAAAATCACTAATATTTCATACACATTTTGGGCCCGTATGGGTGCCTATATGGACGAAAAAAAATTTTGTGTACATTTTTGTACATGTTCTATCAACTCCATTAAGAATTCATCAAAAGAAAAAAATTTTGAAAATTTTTTAAAATTTAGAGCTCTGAGAGCTCTGCCAACTCTGATATTTTTCAATGATGAATTATTTAACAAAGATATTGAAGCATATTGTCAAGGGCTTCTGAGTTAAATACTTTCTGTGTACCTGTAATTTTGATGGATGAAGCAGTAAGCTGTAAGCTATCAATTTCGAAAGAATTCAATAATTAAAGTTTTAAATTCATCAGGAATTTAGTTTTACAGATGAAAAATGGAAGGTGGGTGTTAATACTAAGCTATTATGAATGGAATTTATAGAATACCTAAGTTAATTTTAATGAATTGGTGATTGAATATAAAAAACCAAAAATGTATTGCAATTATGAGAAATTTATTCAATTGTGTAAAATTCATAACCAAAATTCTTTGAGTAGTTTTAAATTTGCTTTCATTAAGCATGAATATTTTATGAAATATAATTTTTAAAAAATTATTTTATCCAAAATCTTTAAAGTCACAAATTTACAGAAAATTAGAATACTAATTGAGAAAAACTTTAAAGAATTGTAAAAAAATTGACTAAATGAATACTTCTAGTAAAAACTATAGATACCTAACAAATGACTTTTCCCAATGTGTGCACTCAGAGAGGTTATGTTTAAGTTCGAAAAAAATTCAAGCAAGTATGCACTTTCAAGTTCAAATAGTTCTTTGCATAAAAACTTAAGTTTATTGCTTAATTTTCAATTTCGAATTTTTTAACGGAAAAAATAAGAACCTTAAAGTTCGAATTTTGAAAAATAAGGACCTTTATTGCACACATTAGGACTTTTCATTGTCACAATTTTGTAAATTTTCCTTTAAGCTCAAACTTTGTCTATTACTGCTACAAAATGTATAAAATTTCTAGTCCAGTTAAGCGGGAACAAAAGGATGTTGTAAGTTCAACTAAAAAGAAGGAAATAATTTCATCGTCATTATCCACAACTTGCTCATCATGGGAATGAATGAAAAATAAGGAATGTTGCAGAATGAAGCTACAGTTTTTAATTTTATGCTATTAGGACAGGTAATGATGATGATGATTACAAAACAACACATTTAGAGCAATATAAATGTTGAAAAAATAGACATATTCATTGACGTTGCATGAAAATTTTCAGATGACAAGATTTTTGTTTAGAATTTGAAATTTCTAGAATTAAATAAAGGAAATTTGCATGAACGATTTGTGTGCTTCATGTTTAATTATTAGTCAACTTTCAACGTTGAATTTAGTACAAAATATAATATTTTTATTTATTCAAAATTTTTATCACAAAAAAAAAAATAAATGAATTTCAAATAAAGTTCAAATGAAGTTTGTAATTTATTGAAATATTTAGATCATGAAAAAATTTTCTCAAAAAAAAACTCAAGCCAAAAAGTCAACCACAAATTTATGTTGTTATAAAAAACCTGTAAAGGACAAATTAATTCACCCAAAAATTTCCTTCCGTAGAAAATTAATCACATACATCTATCCTTCTAAGAAGAAATTTGATGGGGACGATCGAAAAATTTGTAACACTGAAATGAAAATTTTAACCCTTACCCCTAATCTTAACAAATTTTGTACCGAATCAGTACAATTTTAGACCCTTTCATAAGTTACAAATTTTAGGAACAACTCCAATTCTTATTTTCTAAACAGCAAATAATTTCACTGCCTATAAAAAGAGGATTCAAAGTCTATAAAAATTGACATTTCAAATTTTCCATTAAAATTCAATTCTAGAATAAAATGAGTTTGATTTTTAATGTCAATCAAACTGTTCTTTTTTCGTAAAAATAAAATAACAAAATTTAAAGCTCGTAAATTTTATTGTAGCTTTAACTCAGCACTCTGCATGAAACCTCCCCAAAACTTTTGCTTTATGTGTGTTGATTGGGAGAATGATTCTAATGAGTAAATAACCATTAAAGATAGAATGTGAAAGTTTTCATGGTCATTGCCAATATAAGCTCTTTTATGAGCATTTATGGTGAATTCTTTAGGGGGTGTTGGGGATGTAAATAAATGATGTGTAGGTTGAAATTAATTTAGATATTAGTTGAACTTTTTATATCATTAATTTTCTTTTTAAAAGGAACAATATGCCTGTACATATCAATCTTCACATCCGTATTTTTTCATTTAAGTCATGGACATCATAAAGATACAATCTCAAAAGAGATATTACAAAATAAAGCACTGAATATTCAATGGAAAAGTTTTCTGTAATATTGATGATAAAAGCAAGAAATTTTATTTATTAAAATCATATTATTCAAGAAACTGTTATTTTTGGACGGATAAGAAATAAACAAGTTAAACAGAATTTTAATAAAGATTCAAAAAATCTTTTGATATCATTCCTATTATATTGTTAATTCCTAGAATATAGTTGTTTATACATATTCAAATGGAATCTGTTTATGAAAAATAAGATAATATAAAGGCTTTTGATAAAGTTATTATTAAAAATAGACAGTTGTTTATTCCTTGATGAATTTTGATAAAAGAAAGAAGCTGAAAGTTTAAAAAAATTCAGTTTAACATAATTTGATAAAATTGAAATTTATTGACAAATTTGAGACAATAGATTTCAATGTAAATTGCTAATGTGGATATTTTGAATGTTTTGAATTTGAGAATCAAATTTTTTCAATGTATTTTTACAGTATTTTTGCAAAAATCCACAAAATTTTAAAAAATTAAGGGTAAGTGAAGATTTTTTTCAATAAGTTGAAAAAAGTGGTTTTAAAAAAATTTAAAAATTGAAAAATTTTTAAAAAGAAAAATGCAAAAAAAATGTTTTCAAACCTTATAAATTCAACATTATAATGATCAAGAAAGAACAATGAAACTGAAAGAATATCATTTATAAAATGTACATATGCAGTATAAACTCTTTGCGAAGTGCAGTGTACATAAATTGAAAGCATGTCCTAGATAAGAACAAAAAAAAAAACAATTTCCATATTTAAAATAACAGAAGGAATGTTGAACGCAAAGAATTTTCATCTTTTACAAGCTTTCTTTTTTAAAAAAATACAAAATTGAATGGAATTCTTTTATAATTAAATAAACATGAGAGAAAATGATATTGTGGACTTGATATGGTGGCATTTGAGGCAGGGGTGTAGCCAAAGGGCCATGGTTCCCTCTGAAAAATAAAATCCCTTACAAAAAAATTTTCTTAAGGAAATTTTTGGAAAAAATATATATTTTTTAATTTTTCCTTTTTTCAATAAATTCTTATATAAAATTATTATTATTTTTCCAGAGAATTATCTTCAACTTTTCACAATTTTAATGTGCAAATGACTGAAAAATCGACATAATCTCTAACAAGATTGCAAATTACGCCATTTCCTCAACAAAAAAAAATATTTCATTGACACAAAAAAAAAAAAAAAAAAAAAATACAAAATATTTGTACTCGACACACAATTTAATAATATTTAAACAGAATATGAACAAGGACGTTTATTGAAACAAATTCGAAGAATACATTTTGAATGAAATACAAAAGCATGGAGTAGATTTGTATCGCAATTGTAGAATTAGCATTCAACTCATTAAATTTTATTAAAATAAACTTAAATTGAATTAAAAGATGAAACTTAATTAAGTGTTGAGATATGAAAGTGAAAATTGTGAATGAATGCTAACTGGAGTGTGATTTTATTAGAATTTTGAATATTTTTAAGTAAGTAAGTTTGAATTATGGATTTTGGTAGTTAAATTTTCAAAATACTGTAAAAAAACTCAAAAATTCTTAAATTTCTATTCAACAGCATCAATCTCATCCTCACACTCAAAATCAACATCAACTAAGCAAGAAAAGTCGTCTCTGAAAAAAACATAAAATTTTCATCTCCAAAAGCTTACAATAGTATGATGAAAATAGCTAGAAGATGATATATTTGTGGTAATTTGTATCTAAAAGTGTCTTTTACTCATTCTCATGTACATTTAAAGACATCACAGAAAGCAGAAACGAAGCATAAAATGAAATAAAAATTCATCACTTCATATAATGATGTGAACATATTTTTTATTCTAAAATGAATGTAGAAATGAGTGAATGACATTATGATAAATCAAGATACAAGTAGCATATGTGCTGCTTTTGGAAGCAAGCAATGAAACAAAAGAGGAGAAAAAGAAGAAAAATTTTGTGTATGTAAATTTTCTATGCCAACAATATATCAAGTTATATCTCGAGTCTTGAGAGATAGAAGAAAGGAATTTTACACATGAATGAATGTCACTCATAAGAGCTGAATTGTTGCTGTATATTCAACGCATATATCAAGCATTAAACCATGAGATTTTTTATTTTACTTAGAACTATACATTTGTTATCGTGTTAAGATGTAGATTTCTTATAAAGTTTTCCAAATTGTGTCTATATTTTATGGAGTGTTCATCCAACCCCCCCCCCCTCCCTCCTCTCCCAATTTCTTCCTCAAATATTTTTCTATCTAATTTTCAATTAAAATTTTTTTTTAACTTTTCACAAATAAATTTTTATCAAATTTAAAAATGCAACATTATTTTTGAACGAACCCATCCACTAATAATTTATTTACCCTGCATTTACCTCAACATAAAATGTCTCACAAAACTTTCCAACAACATGAAAAGAATTTTGCCAAAATGAATCATCTTCAGAAATTGGTTCTGTGGCGAAATGGCTACCGCGTTGGACTTCGAATCCAAAGATTGGGGGTTCGAGTCCCTCCAGAATCGTATTCTTTTTTGATGAATTTTTGTTCTTTTTTACTTGAAATGATATTTGTGATGAATTAAAGGTGTGTTGGAAAAGCTTTTGTATTAGCTTTGATATACATTTTTTTGCTTTGTGTTGCTTTTGCTTGAATGAACTTTTTCGAGGAATTGATGTGTTCGGGGTTAGGAAATTCGTTAGGTATGTAAAAATTGTGAGCTTTCCAGATGGGTATGTTTGAACCAAGGCGTTAACACTCTTTTTTTCTCACGGGATTTTTAGGGATTTTCGGGATTTTTGTAGCAAATTCGGGATTTTTCAGGATTTTTCGGGATTTTTCAGGATTTTTCGGGATTCTTCAGGATTTTTCAGGATTTTTCGGGATTTTTCAGGATTTTTTAAGGATTTTTGAAAAAATTTTAGAAACTTTAAAATATTATATTAAAATTTATGAATTTTAAAATAATTCATACATGAGTTTTTTTAATTTTAGCAGTAAGGAATACATATTTTATGGGAAATATCACTCGGAAAAGTGACTTTTCTCATAAATTTTTTGTATTAAGGTTAAAAATTATCTCAGAAAAGCAAATTTTCTCAACTAATTAACTATTCGAAGTGAAAAATTTAAAGGAAAAGCTCCATTTTATTATTTGAGATGAAAAACCCATTGGAAACGCGATTTTTCTCATCGATTTTCTTAGTTGGGATTAAAAATTATTCGGAAAAGCGAATTTTTGCGTCGATTTTCTTAGTCGGGAAGGAAAATTCTTCGAAAAAGCGATTTTTTGCATCGATTTTCTTAGTTGGGATGGAAAAATTCATCGGAAAAGTGATTTTTGGTATCGGTTTTCTTAGATGGGATGAAAAATTCCTCGGAAAATCGATTTTTCACAGCGATTTTCTTAGTTGGGATAAAAAATTCATCGAAAAAGTGATTTTTGGCATAGATTTTCATAATCGGGAAGGAAAATTCTTCGGAAAAGCGAATTTTTGCATCGATTTTCTTAGTTGGGATGGAAAATTCCTTGAAAAAGCGATTTTTGCATCGATTTTCTTAGTTGGGATGGAATTTTCCTCAAAAAATTGATTTTTGGCATAGATTTTCTTAATCGGAAAAGAAAATTCTTCGGAAAAGCGAATTTTTGCATCGATTTTCTTAGTTGGGATGGAAAATTCCTCGGAAAAGCGATTTTTTGCATCGATTTTCTTAGTTGGGATAGAAAATTCCTTGGAAAAGCGATTTTTCACATTGATTTTCTTTGTTGGAATGAAAAATTCCTCGTAAAAGTCATTTTTTGCATCGATTTTCTTAGATGGGATGAAAAATTCCTCGGAAAATCGATTTTTCACATCGATTTTCTTAGTTGGGATAAAAAGTTCATCGAAAAAGCGATTTTTGTTATCGGTTTTCTTAGTTGGGATGAAATTTTCCTCAAAAAATTGATTTTTGGCATAGATTTTTTTAATCGGGAAGGAAAATTCTTCGGAAAAGCGAATTTTTTCATCGATTTTCTTAGTTGGGATAGAAAATTCCTTGGAAAAGCGATTTTTTGCATCGATTTTCTTAGTTGGGATGGAAAAATCCTCAGAAAAGTGATTTTTCACATTGATTTTCTTTGTTGGGATTGAAAATTCCTCGGAAAAGCGATTTTTCGCATCGATTTTTTTAGTTGGGATAGAAAATTCCTTGGAAAAGCGATTTTTCACATTGATTTTCTTAGTTGGGAAGGAAAATTCTTCGAAAGAGCGATTTTACGCATAAATTTTCTTTGTTCGGATGAAAAATCACTAGAATATGCCAAATTCTTCAGTTTTTTATCTTATTTATTATAAGAAATTCATCAAAATATCATTTTTTAACATTTTCATGCTTTTAATTATGAAAAAGTTATGAGAAAAAAGATTTTCTTTCCATTTTAAATCAATTTATTGTTATGAGATTTCCAGGGATTTTTCAGGATTTTTCAGGATTTTTCGGGATTTTTCAGGATTTTTCAGGATTTTTCGGGATTTTTCAGGATTTTTCAGGATTTTTCGGGATTTCGGGATTTTTGTAGGAAATTAGGGATTTTTCGGGATTTTTTAGGGATTTTTCAGGATTAATCCCGAAATTTCGAAGTGATAATGCCTTGGTTTGAACAGAGTTGGATATAAGGAGTTTGGTAATATTAAAATTTGATCCTTAGGATAAAGGAGGTTTTTAGAGCTATTTCAACCAAATACTAAAAAACAAATCTAAGAACGTAAATTTTATTTCTCGAAAATATTTTCAAATCCAAATCAATTCATAACAAAAAGTTAAACCTTTTTTTTTTGATCCATTACGTAGTATTCATAGAGCCCCCACACGTGAATGAAATTTTCCTTTTCATTCACAAAATGAGAAAATTGAAGAAGATGTTTGTGTATTTCTGCCCTCGATTTCGCCAAAAAAAAAATTCTAAATTTTCAAATTTTCTCTTGAAAGAAACAAAAGCTTCATTTTTTGAAACATTGTAAATTGGAATGAAAATAAAATACAGTAGAAATTCAGAAATTGTGTATCATTTACACAAAAACGTGCGTTGGCGCCTAGTCAAAGTGTATTTTTTTTATAAGTAATATAAATGCGAAGTGAATTTTGAATAGAAAAGATTTCATTTCCATTGTTAACAATGATATACATCCATACACCCCATTTTATGTCTCCTTTGATTAAATGTTTTAGAAGAGATTAATTACATTTTTGTCAACTTATCCTTTTTATGAATTTAATGCTTACAACATGTGAAGCTTAACTCGATTACTCCTTTTGTGCTGTAAAAAGCTTTTTTTTCTTCTCTCTACTATATGTGAATGAAAATGAACTTATGTCACATATTTTCAATATCATTCGTAGATATTTACATTAGACTGCGTGTTTATGTCAACAGCTATTTTATTATCATCGACCTTGAGTGAGGAGCTTTTTCTTTTTGGATGCGTAGCAACAGCTTTTATTGTAAATATTTATTAATGTATTAGACAAGACTTTTCTTGTTTTTACTTTGATACTGTAGACTTGATGTAGGCAACAACAAACATGACAAAATTGAAAAATCGTCTTAGTGACCAAAAGATGAAAAAATTCAAGCAATTTTCTTGCTCTTTTTAGATAATTTCTGACTTACTCAAATAAATTTCAATTATTTACCTCAACAAACATGCATCATAAAATACTTTTCTGTTAACCTTATCATCTTTTTAATAAATCTTGAAGCATTTTTTTTTGTCCTCAAAAGAATTTTTTACTCTTTCATTTTTCTGAGAAGATTCATATTCATTGGGCTGGAATGTTTCATTCATTTATTCTTTTTTCTGAAATTACTCAAGATTTATGTAATGATACTTTGAGGACATCCTGAAAAGGTCATTTATGAGTGATGGCTAATGTGGTAAAAAAAAATTATTGATGTTAAAAAAATATGTTTTTGATCAAGTTAATAGCCTAACAGGAGATTTGATTTTTTTTTTTTATTTTATTTATTTGCTTTATTTTATAATTTCGATTATGCGTCATCAAGGGCGTAGCCAGAAATTTTTTGAGAGGAGGGGAGAGGTTTGAAATTTTTTTGTATGGAACGAAAAACTTAGGGGGATTGGGATTTTTTTCCAAAAAACCCTAGCAAATTATTGAAATTTCCCAAAAAGAGGGGGGTTAAAACTCCTAAAACACCCGCTAGCTACGCCACTGTGTGTAATTGTTTGATAGAAGTTCTTCAGAAGTTCAAGTCTCGACTTCTTCAGTCATAACCTAATACCCATAATATTTGTTATGCTATTTTTTCCAAAAATTTTATTTTAAAATTTATTGAATAAAAAAAAAGTTTTTTAAGGCATAATAAACCTCGTTTCCTTATAGGGGTTGTTCACTTATGAGATCTTTTAAAATCTTGAATTTTCAGACCCCGACCCCCTTCTGTCACAAAATCTTCACACAAAAAAATTATATTATTCAAAACTGTTACACAGCCTCAGACCCCCTCCCCCCTATAAATTGGGTACCATAAGTAAACGACCCCATACATTCTTCCATAAAAAAAAACTCTCAAAATATTTCAATTTTATGTAAAAAAATTACATAACTGTTGAACAGTTCATGAACTTTTAGCTCAGGATTCCATGGTAGTAAATTATTGATTACTGATGTTTACGTAAACCTCATTTAGAATACATAAAAAATGTGTTTACTTTATTTACCTTCGATGTTTTCTTACTTCCCAGAAAAATTTTCGATTTCTTTTTCAATAAAAAAAAACGCTTAAATTGCAAAAATTTGATGTTTTGGTAAATAAAAAAGTTATTTGCAAAAGTCGCAATTGAAATTATTGCGTTGGATTTTTTTTCTTGATTATCAAAACTTGAGTGGAACTAATTGTGAACAAAAAACAGCTTAATTTATGATAATTGTCTCAACAAAAGTCTGATGAAATTTTCTTGGAATATTTTTCAGAAAACAACAAGCTGAAGCATTTGTTTACAAAAAGGGTAAAAATTTTTTGTAATTTCGGATGACGTCAGGACAAGACTTCTCAAATTTGAAGATGCGAGGTTATAATGATGATGATTTTCTTGAGTAAAATTTTTGGATTAATTTGAGCACAAAATGATATTCGAGAATGTTATTTTTTTAGATTTCTTAGGAAGTTCTTGATTGAATATTTTATTTGAAATTTGTGTGTTAATATTCATGTTTGCATCCCTAAATAGAAAATTATTGTATGGGGGTAGGATTCACTTTCAAAGAACACTCATTAATCCTACATTAATTTTTCAATTAAAAATATGTAAAGCTAATTAAAAAAAATTATTTCGATTTTTAACAACTAATTAGAAGACCAATCACATAGTACGTTACGCAAAAAATGATTTTTCAGACCCTCCTCCCCCTCCCTCCCTATTTTCGCGGAATTAACATTAGATATTAGATGTTATTGAATTTTTTAGATCCGAACAGTAGCAAAAACCTTCCTCAAAAAAATTTCTGGCTACACCCCTGCCCTCCCCCCTTCTCTCCTTGTTACGTTTTTTGGATAATTTTTTTTTCTTTTGTTCTAAATAGTGAACGTGCTGAGTGAACGACCCCTAAGTATTTACATACTCTAATTCAAAAACATAATTAGTCTACAAAAATGCTCAATAACTTCATTTTTCCCACCTCAGCTGATTATATTTCACCCGAAAAGTAATTTCTATAATCTAATATCCTATTATGACTAGACACGTTATGTTTTGGTGCACAACAACCTACATACTGAGTGAATTGAGTACTTAAGATTCTCTTTCAGTTTTATTCCACTTACTTCACGCCCATACGATATGAATCTTCTTTCACATATAATATGTTACTAATAAATTCTTATGGGGAATGGCGATGACTATGAAGGAAAAAAAGCAGTGAACTTTATTTTTTTGCTTCTTTTTATTCTCACTCATATGATGGTGTCTATTTTATCATATATGAGGCAAAAAGATGCAAATCATCTGTCATGTTATACGTTGACATATACATATTCACAAAAAAGGATGAATATGAAGAATAGAATGAACATTAATAATAATGGCATGTTCTCGTTTGAGCATATTTAACAATTCTTTTATGAATTTGTGATAATATGACTGTGTGCTAAATTTTTCTTTTCAAACGCAACAAATCATTTTGAAATTTACATTCGCGACTTTTTTCTTTTCCTCCTTCATGTTGCTTTTAATTATTAATGAGCTTTTAAGACTTTTATGACAATGCGAAAATGAGGTTAAAAAGGATTTATTTTGGTTGATTTTTTCAGGTCTGAGAATCTTGCAAAGGACGTTAAAATACCATGAGTATGAGGTCATTATCGTTTTGAAAAATAACTTTTATCGGTGAATTTGCAATCATGAAATTCCAAAAAATGGAAAATGAGGATGAAAAAATGTTAATTTATGAATTGATTTTATTTCAAAAAAAATCTGTGTTTTGCGAGAATCATATCAAACTAATTAATTCGAGATTGATGATTCTTTTCAGGCCGTATTGAAAAATATTCTCAGAAAAATGAATGAGTATTTAGGAGGTTCAGATTTTTTTTTTTTTTTTCTTAAAAGAATCTTTTCAATCAATGACCAATTTTTTTGGGGAAAAAAGTTCTGAAGTTGTGTCAAATTTATACATTTTTGCAAGGGCCAAGGACCTGCTACACTTGCTACACTCTACTACACTTTTGCTACACTTAACTACACTTTACTACACTCACTAAACTTTTCTACACTTTACTACACTTTGCTACACTTTTACTACACTTTGCTACACTTTTACTACACTTTGCTACACTTTTCTACACTTTAATAAAATGACTTTAAATTATATTATGCTCGTTTTTTTAAACAAATTTCAAGCTAAAAACAATTCTAAACGTAAGTATGATGTATAAAAATATGAAAAAAGTACTTATAAAAATCACCTGAAATATAAATCATAATTTAAAATATACTTTGTTTTTGTCCATGTATATTTTATTTAAATATAATAAATATTAGATTCTGAATTATAATGTCGAAAATTGTAAAGAAGGGAAAAAAATACGAGTTGATGTTTAAAAAAAATTAAAATTAAATTCATCGTATTCATCTGATGAGGATGTGCTTTGGAGTCTCTTAACCACAATATTTGGATGAAAAACCCCTCAGAAAGTCGTTTTTTCGCATTGGTTTTCTCAGTTGAGATGAAAAACCCATCGGAAAAGCGATTTTTCATGTTGATTTTCTTATTTGGGATGAAAAACCCCTCAGAATAAAGATTTTTCAAGCTCATTTTCTTATTAAAAAAAAGTAATTTTTTTATTTATTTTTCATGTTATTTAGTGAATTTTCATAATAAAAAGCATTTGAAGTCAAAATTACTCATTTTTAGTTTTTAAAATTGAACTTAAAAATTTCTCCAAAACTTAATGGAAATTTTCCACCGCTGGACTGAAATTTTGTGGAAAAAAAACTTGGTGGAATTTTTCTACCATTTGCGGAATTTCTCCACCAAATTTCCACCGATTTTTTTTTTCCACCAAGTAGTTTTCCCTCTGTCTCTCCAATTTTTTTTAATATACAATTATAATAAAATTCAATATAAACTTGTTAATTTTAAATTTACATGCAATGATTATAAGTACAACGGAAAAGAAAATATTGATTTAACAAATTCTTCAAATAAGAAAATAATTAACTCAATAATATCTGCAATGAACTGAATTTTACAATCTTTATTGATCATTATTAATTTGTAAATAAACATTTGAATTAGCTTCCGCGCAAGCTTGGAAGCTGTTTTTTTAATATTCAATATGTTTTTAAGATTTTTTGAATAAAATTTTTACTTTATTATCAAAATATTTCTTTAATAAGAAACCTTTAATACCGTAATATAATTTACTTAAAAAATAAAATTTTGCTACACTTGCTACACTCTACTACACTTTTGCTACACTTACTACACTTTTGCTACACTTGCTACACTTTACTACACTTTTGCTACACTTTGCTACACTTTGCTACATTTTACTACACTTTAGTACACTTTTCTTTGGGTCCCTAGCCCTTGCATTTTTGTTTGAAGATTTTGGAGAAGGACAGAGGAGAAGGACTAAAAATCCAAATTTTTGATGAACCTCATAAGTATACTTATTAATTCTCTACTATGACTTCTAAAATTTTTGAAAATGGATAACTTTTCTTTAAAAGTTCAAACAGATGGCCACTCTCCACAAATCTGATTTTTATTCATTTTCATCAATCTTTTTGCGTTGTATATTTTATTTCACTTGCATTAAAAAACAAATATCAGAGCTCAAAATCAACTCGGATTTTTTGTTAAATTTTTATGGCAAATTTGATTCCATACAAAATTTCAACGATTTCGTTCTCTGACGAATATAATAATTTATTTAATAAAATTATATCAATCATACAGCAGAATGAAGATATTTTAGAAAAATCTATAATACTTATTTAATGCAGAGAATTTTCAGAACATGATTTTGTAATGTTCACATTAGAATTTAATAAACTTAATGAAAGGAGTTAAAAAAATTTTGTTTTATCTGCGAAAAATGTATCTAACTACTAGGTAATTTTGTCTTTAAAATATTGAATTATACTTAAATAATTAAAATGAACTAGAACAGAACCTATAAACAAAACAATATCCTTCAAAATTTCTCAGTACTTGAGACTAAACAAGAAAATTTTAGGCATAAAACAAAAGATACCACAACTTAAGCATCACAAAGCTTATTTCATTGTAATATGAATACGTGACCTGTTTGATTTATAACACGTGGATCGTTGCACGTAATTCCTTTGATGTTGCTACATCTGTAGATGAAGGGAACAGAAAAAGGGAATTTAAGCTCCACAATAAAAAAATTTTCCACTGTAAAGCTACACACATACACATGTGTATGCTTTGTTTCCATGTATCTCAACTTCAAATAATTGACTCGATAAAAATGTCAATGCGAATCCTCATGTCAAGTCTGTAATCAGATATGACTGCGAATCTTATTTCCAATTACATTTATGTCAACATGTGTGATGATTGTGCACGTTTAATTGTTTATCGTTTGGAAGGAACTGGAAAAAAAGAGTAAAAAATAAACAAAAAATTCGTAAATATGTGCTGCATATTCAATCGTGCGTATGACTGAATTACATGCTGTGCTCCTCACCTCACCAATTCAGCTGCCAATTTAAGTGTGAGTAAATAAACAAAAAATGCCTTTGAGGATTTTTTTTTTTCTTCTCGTGCTCTGATAAATTTGCATTGGTTTGCTCTATTAGCTTTCGGAGCTATTTTCAGCATCAAAAATAATTTTTATTTAATTCCATTTTCATGGCAACCTGGTCGATGAAAAGCAGAAATTTTATTGGAAATTGGTTTGTGAAATTAAATTTTTTGCTACAGGAATTTATTGAGAGGAATTTAGATTGTCTGAGAGACCAGACAGTTTATGTTTTGATGATTTTATCTGTCATGGATACCTTTGTGGATTTGTGAGCAATTTTTAGGGAAAATTTAGCTTTTCATGCTGAAATAATAAATTTTGAAGAAAATTCGAGAAATATTAACTTATTTTTTTTTTTAAGTTTTTATTTTTATTTATTTAATAATCCCTTAAAAAATTTGAGGAGTTTTACAGTCCACAAAATGATAAAAGTCATCTCTATACAAATATTCTTTTTGCTTCCTTGATGGCTCAAGGTGTTGTAAAATTTGCTCTCGAATTTCAAACTTCCAAATCAGACGGTTAGTAAATGTATTCTTAAATGATGCAAACATCTCAGCTGGTTGTAAATTCTCTGGAAAATCAGTTCTCTTTGTGGTCTTATCAAAATAGTAAACCTTCTTCTGGCTGGTCGAGAAGCATCTCATTTTGTCACTTCGAACTTCATTAAGCAGCAAAAGTCCTCGCGGAATATGGAATCGATTTCTTGTTAAGTCAAGTCCCAACTTCTCACTGCGATCTTTGAGACGACGAGGAACTAAATGTTCGAAAAATCCTTCAAAATCAGTCAATTTGAATAGCTTCTTGCATCGGATTGGAATTGTCTTGTTGTCATTACATTGCTGTGGTTTGTTCAGAGATTTTACGAATTTCTGACACATTTGATTTCGTTCGACTAATGACAGTTGTCGAATGTCTATTCCACCCAGCATGATACCATCAATGATGTGCAATGCGTTGGATGTAATTTGTGATCGATTCTCACCAATTAATTCCTTTACGATTTCTCCATAAATCAATGTATTTGCTGGCATTTCCAATTTTCCAAATTGTTGATCTTTAAGTGCTTGCCAACTATTTGTAGACATGTTGTAGGAATGAACATCAAATCGACCGCGAGACATGAAAAATGTTCGGCCTTTGCTTGCCTTTACGATGTCATCAACACCAACAAAGTAGTAGTCAAGAACTGAATGGATGTGTCCTTTAAGGTGCATTTCTGATTTCAACTCTCGTTCTGGTGCCGTCATGAAATTCTCTTTTGACCACTTTGATCCCAACATTTGAGCACATGCGACGTTGCAGCTTTGCATTGCTGGTTTTCTACGAGTATCATCAGGAAGATTCCAAAACTTTAAACATTGCTTTCTGATGTCAGCTTGACGGGTTTCAACTAGGCTTGGATCATGGCAGTAAGCAGCAATCTTATTAAGTCCAACAATTTGATTCTTCCCAATAATATTGTTGCTGTTGTAGATGTAGTTGAAGAATTCTTTGTCTTCCTTGATAACATCAAATGGCACAAGTTCAAGAACATCAATTTTTGTTGAATTGTCATGCTTATTAAGTTCTTGATTAATTTCAAATAGATGACGTTGAATTGTTCCTGTAAATGGTTTCTTCCACTTGCAGACTAAATATCTTTCTGAATTAGCTGGACGACTTGTGTTGGGCTTGCAGATGCTGACTTTTTTGAAGCACTTGTACATGAGGTAAATCAATGAGACGCTGAATGGTGTGAATAGGTCGAACAGCTTGACTACAAAGTGGCCATTAGTTCTAACAATTGATAAAGCACAAAGACATTGAGTCAAATAAAGCTGCTTTGATAAAATTTCTTGAATATTTTCTTGTCCATCAACTGAGAATCCACCATCAGCCATCATGAAATGTACACCAGATTCAGTTTGTTCCAAGATGAGATCTTCAAAGGATTTGAGATTTTCTGGATCGTAGACATTACCATCTCCTTTAATACCGTAGAATGGATTGAATGTTTCAGGAGGACCAGCATAAAAATCGTGCAATTTGAAGTCGTTGTCAGCTTTCAATGTGAAACCAAATCCTTTTGCTTCCCACTTCTTACGGTTAAGGACATATTCACTAAATCCACCAGGTCCAGCACATACATCAGCAAAATACAGCAAATCATCCTTTCCAATCATTGGATTTCCATTTTCATCAACTGGATTTGTGAACATGAAGTCGAACATTGAGTCTATATTTGCCATCTTGACTGCTGCACGATTGAGGAAGATGTTGCCACGAATTGTTTCAAAAGGATTCGATCTTGTTCTAGCTTTGTACATTTCATTGGCACCAAGCTTGTCAAATACAGATTTTGATTCTAAAACTTTTCTCAAAATATTTTCATCGCAGAATTTTGTTTCATTGTCGATTGTTGATTTCTTTAGTCCTCGTCTAACCCATGCTTGCAGATCATCAATTGTTAAATCTAATAAGCTATCAGTTGGCTCGTTGTTCTCAATCCAATCTACTTTTTCGGGAATAGAAAGCTGTTCAGTCGATGGATCCCATTTGATTGCAACTTGATTTAGACCATCAAGTTTTAAGCCAAGACCACGACGACCTTTTTGTTCACCAGCATCAATTAATTCAATTCTACCTTGTCCTGATTTTCCAAGACCGCTGTTCTGTTTGAATCCCATCTTTTCCATCATTTTAAGAGATTTTTCAGAGTAGACGTTGTCGTAGTTCATGGGTGGTGGTGTTAGTACATTGTTTGTAGGAACAACAATGATTGGTTTGTAGTTATCTTTAACATCATTTAATTTATGACGTTTGAATGTCAATTCGTCATTAGATTTATCATCAATGCTTGAGAAAGACCTTTTAGTGGATTTTGCTATAGCTTGATCGTCTTCTGGAGGTGGTGATGGGAAGAACTTAGAAGGATCTTCATCAGATTCATCACTAGACGATGAATCGTCATCAGAGCTATCTGAGCTATCAGAACTTGAGGAACTGCTACTTGATTCGTTCAATTCGTCGTCACTTGATAAAAGTAAGTCATCTTGTATTTGCTGAATATTTACGTTAATTATTGGAATTTGATTTTGTTGATTATTTGTAATTTCTTCCTCGTCTGATGAACTGTCCAATGTATGCATTGAATATCTTTCAAATAATTGATATTGTGCCATTTTTTATGATGAGATGTTGAACTTAGTTATTTTGTTGATGATACTTTTTTGATAAATTCTTCTAATTTTGCCACAGTTTAATAATTTTTTGATGTTTAATTTATGTTTGCACAATAATGTCAATTTGAATGATTTATCGTAAGCAACAACTGAAACAGTTTGATGATGATCGTTTAAAATTGAGGATGTTTTATATTCCAAAACTGAGAATCTCTCATACAAACTTAACTAGTAAAATGAATTAAGATTTTATTGGTAAATTCTACCTACTAAATTAGATATTTATGTTTATTGAGATCATGTAGAGCATACATTTTGGAAAACTTTATTGAAAATCTCATTATATTTCTACCTACTGATACATTTTCCTATTCAAACTATATTTATTTGATTTACCTATACTTTTTTGAAAATAGTTATTTTTAATTTTTTATTTCGCAACAATTTTAAATTTTATCCAACAAAAAATTTTCATTTTTAATTTGGTTTTTTTTTAGCGCATTTTTGAAAACTTGTTTTCAAAAAGGAAGCTCAATCATGCACTTTGATCGGTCGTTCGGGTCCCAATTATCTCTTGATCTAGACTTCGTAGCAAGCTCGGAATTGTTTTAATAGCTTCATTGAATGTTTTTATTCCCGCCATTTATATTGAAAAGTCAAAAAACACTCATTAAATAGCTTAATTCTTCATCGATTTTATATTTCAAAAAAAAAATATGTAAACAATGCAGGGCAAAGCTATGCTAATAATAAGTTTGAATTTTTTCTAACCGTTAAAAAATTTGAAATTTTTTTGACCGTTATTTCGGATTAAATTTTTTTCTTTTATACACCTTAATTAATTAACATTTAATTTTTTCATACAAAACAAATATAAGTGCGTTTAGAAATTTGAAAAATAATGGATGTGTTCAGAAATTTAAATTTTTCGCTAATGGAAAATTTTGAATTTCAAAAAACCGGTAAATCGTAAAGCCATTATTTGCATTGAACATTATAAAAATCAATTTTAAATGAATTTTGATCTTTAGTTTTAAACTTATTATTGAAATGCATTATGATTAAAGAAACAGCAATAGAGTTTTAAAACTCGACATTCTTTTCTATTTAATCAATTGCTAATCGCTGCGTCAAAAATGCGCTGAAGTCCCTCGATATAAACGAGGACTTTTGGGCGATTCCATGAGTGAAGGGAACTGAGAAAATTGAGTTGTAATTCCTTCTCTACTTGTTGGAAAAATAATTTAAGATTTTTCGAATAAATGGTGTGAAAAAAAAAGATTTAATGATTCATTATCACTTTACTAAATATTTAAAACATCGTGAAGTTAAATTAATCACGATTTAATGTAAACAAACAACTAAAATCAAAATAATTTAACGGTTTTTTGAAAATTTGAATTTCGAAAATTTTTTCAAATGTTAACACATTAACGCTAAATTATCAAATTTAAAGTTAATTAAGGAATATTAGAATTTGAAAATCACTTAAGAAGACGTGATTTAAGCTTTTCTAAGTATTTAATATGTTAATACACCGTCTTACTTCGTATTTAGCTAAAAAAAATGAAAAAAGTTTTGTAAATTTTTTATAATGTTAACACATTAACGCTACAAAAACTTGAAAATTTCAATTCAGACACATTTAAAGGATTTCAAAAGGATGTTGATTGATAGATAATTTAATTTTACATGGAATGAAGCTGTCAGGTCAAATTTAATCATTTGAATTTAAGAGAAATTAAGAAAATTTTATTTTTTGATGCGTTTTCTCACTCATGGAATCGCCCTTTTGTAATTTTTTTTTAAATTTAAATAGAGAGAAAATCTTTCAAAATTCCTTTAAATATACAGCAAATTAAAACTGTAAAATAAGTAAATTAAAACACATATCCATAGCATCACAAACCATCAATTTTTTTTAAATCCTCCTAAAAACCGCGATTGTTAAGTTGAGTAAGGGGACTGGGATGGACCAAAATTTTTAGGCAAAAAATTTTGCCAAATTTTTTTGGATAAAATTAAGATCAAGATCAACTTTTGATCTTAAAAAATTTGAAAAAATTTTGACCGTTTTTTCAATCACAAAATTTTTGGCAAAAATTTTTCCTAACCGAAAATAATTTTCATTGACCACTCGGAAGTTTTTAGCCAAAATAATTTGGCAAAATCATTTATCCAAAAAAATTTGGCAAAATTATTTTAGCCTAAAATATTTGGTTAACGAAACTTAGACGGTTTCAAGTCAGAAAATATTATCCAAAAAAATTTGGCAAAATCATTTATCCAAAAAAATTTGGCAAAATCATTTATCCAAAAAAATTTGGCAAAATAATTTATCCAAAAAAATTTGGCAAAATCATTTATCCAAAAAAATTTGGCAAAATTATTTTAGCCAAAAATATTATGCTTGGTAATAATGTCAGAAAATAAGGGGCCAGATACAAAATTAATATTTTGAAAGTGCAAAACAACAGTTCAAATTGCTTCAGTTGCTTCAGTTGCTTCTGAACTTAAGTTCGTTCATTTTAAATATAAGTTCACGTATATATAAGTATAATTTCAGAAGCAAATGTGTTTGGACTTAAAGGAACCATGGAAGGATTCAGTCTTTAGAACTGGAGGCACTGCAATTTTAAATATTTTGGACCATATCCTAAAGACCTACAGTTTATAGTGGGATCCGAACCACTTGTAAGCTCTGCACATTGCAAAGACACGAGTACGTCATGAAGACCTAATGTACCTTGCAATGTACCTAGTTACAATTCATGCGTGCAAGATGCTGTAAAGAAATCATCTAAATATTTATGTATACTAGTATACTAGCAATGGAGACACATTAAGTGTCACAGACCTCAAAATTATACCTAACACACGAACCGTGCTTGATAGCTAGAAAAAAAATTTCTGGTTAGGCCCCTAGATTTATATTTTGCTTGAGCATCAATTTTATATCTGGCCTCATATTTTCTGACATTATTATCCAGCAAAATATTTTTGTATAAATGATTTTGCCAAATTTTTTTGGATAAATGATTTTGCCAAATTTTTTTGGATAAAATTTTCTGACTTAAAACCGTCTAAGTTTCGTTAACCAAATTTTTTTGGATAAATGATTTTGCCAAATTTTTTTTGATAAATGATTTTGCCAAATTTTTTTGGATAAATGATTTTGCCAAATTTTTTTGGATAAAATTTTCTGACTTGAAATCGTCTAAGTCTCATTAACCAAATTTTTTTGGATAAATGATTTTGCCAAATTTTTTTGGATAAATGATTTTGCCAAATTTTTTTGGATAAAATTTTCTGACTTGAAACCGTCTAAGTTTCATTAACCAAATTTTTTTGGGTAAATGATTTTGCCAAATTTTTTTGGATAAAATTTTCTGACTTGAAATCGTCTAAGTCTCATTAACCAAATTTTTTTGGATAAATGAATTTTCCAAATTTTTTTGGATAAATGATTTTGCCAAATTTTTTTGGATAAATGATTTTACCAAATTTTTTTGGATAAAATTTTCTGACTTGAAACCGTCTAAGTTTCGTTAACCAAATTTTTTTGGGTAAATGATTTTGCCAAATTTTTTTGGATAAAATTTTCTGACTTGAAATCGTCTAAGTCTCATTAACCAAATTTTTTTGGATAAATGATTTTGCCAAATTTTTTTGGATAAAATTTTCTGACTTGAAACCGTCTAAGTTTCATTAACCAAATTTTTTTGGGTAAATGATTTTGCCAAATTTTTTTGGATAAAATTTTCTGACTTGAAATCGTCTAAGTCTCATTAACCAAATTTTTTTGGATAAATGAATTTTCCAAATTTTTTTGGATAAATGATTTTGCCAAATTTTTTTGGATAAAATTTTCTGACTTGAGACCGTCTAAGTTTAGTTAACCAAATTTTTTTGGATAAATGATTTTGCCAAATTTTTTTGGATAAATTATTTTGCCAAATTTTTTTGGATAAAATTTTCTGACTTGAAACCGTCTAAGTTTAGTTAACCAAATTTTTTTGGATAAATGATTTTGCCAAATTTTTTTGGATAAATGATTTTGCCAAATTTTTTTGGATAAATTATTTTGCCAAATTTTTTTGGATAAAAACTTCCGAGTGGTTAATGAAAATTATTTTCGGATAGGAAAATTTTTGCCAAAAATTTTGTGATAGAAAAAACGGTCAAAATTTTTTCGAATTTTTTAAGATCAAAAGTTGATCTTGATCTTAATTTTATCCAAAAAAATTTGGCAAAATTTTTTGCCTAAAAATTTTGGTCCATCCCAGTCACTTTCCCCGTTAAGTTTGGCATTAAAAAACCAAATAAATAGTAAACTCATTTTTGAGATTAAATACGAAAACACTAATTAACCATAAAATATACAAAGCCGTTTAGAATATATTCACTAATGAGCTTTTATTAATATTTTTATGGTTAGACAAACCGCATGAAAAATTTTCATAAAACTGAACACGCATCGATTTTTGTACAATTAATTTCATTATCAATAAAACTATTAATCTGAATGCTCAAGAAATAATTGAATCGAATCATGAAAAATGCAGAATTTTATTAAAAATATTTCTGAGAACAATTTAGTCACATTTCATTCCAAATTCAATGGCATTTTTTGAAAATTAAATTGCGTTTAATTTTGATTTACAATATTTTTTATTTTTTTTTTTCCAAATAACAATTTAAGAGTTTTTCAAAAATTTATTTTTTTAAAAAAATTGGTTTACATAAATTCTTAATAAACCCAAAAAGCATAAAATCATCATCAGTAATTATAGACAAGCTCATACAATCATTCGTAAAAAGAACTTAAATAAAATTGAAAAAAAATCTCTCAGTTGAATTATGCAACAGTAATGTTGTCATAAATCATTTGTATCTAAAGCACAACACTCAACTCGTACATGAAAAAGAAAAAAAGGGGAGTAAAAATGTCTTGAAATGAAAAAGATTGATTTCGTTTTAGGTATTGAGGCGTGGAGAGACTTGCTTTTGGAGAGTCTTGAAGCGAGAAATCTTTCGTGATTTAGAGAACTTCAGAAAATATTTTTTTTTTTTTTTGGAATTTTTTGGGGGGCTTTAGCATCTATTTTTAGAGCTTTCTTTATGTTTTCTGTTGGCTTAAATGATAAATACTTGAAATTTCTTTGTTGAAGATTTTTGATTGAGCCTTAAAATAGGTTAATTTTGAGCATTAAAAAAAATTACCAAAACGTCATAAAATTTTCTTTAGTTTTTCACAAATTCATTCCACAGACACCCCAAAAGAAATTCTCTCACTTTTCATCTCCCAACATAATTAAAGAGGCATCATAATTTCTGATAAAGGTTCAGTTTGTGTCTACTGTCCTTCAATCTTTTTTTCTCACTCCCTTTGGTGCCATCAAAGCAAATGAAAAATAATTCATTGAAATTAATCCGTCAACAGCAAAATTAAAACAAGCAAAAGAAAGGAAAGGAACTGACTCGTTTATCTAGCAATGAAAAAAAACAGTGAATTAATCAACAACAGCTTCATCATTTTATGCTTTAAACTTTCTCCTTCTTTTCTTTACGTATATAATGCATTAAATTACAAATTCGCTAAATTAAATTTTTCATGTCAAGACGAGATGGGGAACTGACAAGCTTGCTTTTGGATTAGATTATTTTGACGAAATTATCGAGTTTCTTTTTCTATGAGAATTTTTGATTTTTATATTGAACTGAATTGAATTAGTGAAGAGTTGAATTTTAAATATGTATATGAAAATATTGAGTTAGAAAATTAGGTGAAAATTTGTATCAAAATTTGTATCAAATGTTTTAATTAAGGGTTCCTTCGAGACCAAAACAAAACCGCTATAACTTGGATGCTACTCAAAATTTTTCAGAATATTAAGGTTTTAAATCATTACATTGGAGAATAGTCATTTGAATAAAAAATTTGTAAAATAATTCAAAAATAATTCGAGTTCCAAAAAAAGCCAAGACCGGGAAATCGAGAAAGCCAAGTTTTAATAAAATAGTTAAGAGATCTACTTTGCAAAGTTAAGATTAGTTTATCAAAAATTGAAATATTTCAAAATTTAGTTGAATATTTGTGCATCAAATATTTTGTTTCATTTTGAATTTTTTACTCCAATTATGAGTAGATGTGCCCACCATATTTATTAGAAAATAATTTTTAAAAAAGCAGCAAAACCAATAAAATCCTTCTTCTTCTTCTTCTTTATCTTTGTTAAGGTCCTTCTTATATAATAAATTTTAAGACCATTTAGATTCCATAAAAAATAAAATCCTTCTTTGAAAAATACAAAGCAACAAACAGAAATAAATTCTCAAATTTTTATTTGCACGAATGAGTTTTTGCGTGGGCTGTTTTAATTTTCTACTTTTACTTTTGAGATTTCCAAAACCAAAAGATTATTTTTTTTTTGTATCTTTTGGTTAACAACCTTGAATGAGGATTCCATTGAAACGTAAATAAAAAAGTGACTTACGAGCATAAAAAAGAAGAATTTCAATCATTCTCGAGAAGGAAAAGAGAAAGGAAAGATTTTGAGACATAGACAAGGCGTTGAGTAGAAAATAAACACGTTTTTTTATTGACGCTGATTTTGAAGTCGAATAGAAAAGGTCGATTCGATTCATAAATTGCCAAACTTTGTCCTTCATCATCCATTTACAATTCTGTTAGTGACACTGCACAAATTTTATTTTATTTATTTTTTTTTCTATTTTTATGTTCTCAAAACATGTCATCGCTTTCTTTAATTGATTTAATTAAAAAATGTTAAGTAAAGTGAATTTTTACATCTACAAAATTTTATGAAAGAAACTTCAAGCTTCTTGAATTCAGAAGCAAATTAGGTTTCTTATTTTCTCTAATTTATGTTCAATGAAAGTGATGTAAAAAGGTAGAAACGTTTATTGTACATCAAAAGGTTTCTTCTCAATGCTTTTTGTGTCTTAATTAATAATTTACTTCGTTGCAAAATAAAAAAATAATAATAATGCGAGTGAAGGAAAGATTCGAAGGACTATTGAAATTGATGGACGTGCAAGGTAAGTAAAGGTAAAAGTTGAAGAATGGAAGTGGACAATACTAATTTTTTTAAAACATTTTGTTTGAATATTTATGATTTCTTTAATTTAAAAGTTTTTGATGAATTTTTGAATTACGTTTTAATTTTTTGAATCGAATAAAATTTTGAATAAATTTTTTGAAGTTTACGGATAAATTAGAAAATTATATTTTAAAATTCTAAATTCCGATTTCAACTAATTCACTCGTATAACTCAAGATAGGATTTTTAAAATATTGAGATCAAATTTTGTCAGTTTTAATTAACTATCTAAATAAATTCAAGAATTTAATGCATATTATTTTGTTAATTTACCAAAGACTCATCATTAGCTATTCTTTGAAACAATTTCCTACATTTCCTTCCCCTCCAAAGCTCCCAATCCATTTTTTCACTCTATTCAATCAGATTCTCAACATCATTGAAATTTCCAAAGTCAACAAGGAATATTCCTTCCTCATCATGGATGAATAGATTTAAATAAAGCTCTTAAATGGTCTCATTGGGTAAAAACAACAGATTTGATCCGCTTTTCTCAATCACTTTAAATTGCTTTCCACATTCACTGTTCATGATTGTGATCAACAATTTTTTTTTATTCTTCTTTTATTTCATTGTTTGCTGCCTCACTTTTATTAAAGACTTTGCAGAATCAATTTAAGTTATGATTGCTGAAGGGGAAGTAAAGAATTGAGTCAATTTGTTGAAGAATAAATGCAATTTGTTGGAAATGACATGTAGAGAGGCATGAGGTCGAGATTGAACGTTAAACAATAGGTATGCAATCGTAAATTTTGCAAAATTGTTTTTAAAAAACTTATTAAAAATACAAAATTCTATAAAATTCACGGGATTAAAACCTAAAAATTAAATCTGTCACTAAATGAATTTAAAGTTAAAAATTTTACGATCATTCTCACAACAAATCGAATGACGTCTTATAAAATACCTTCTATTACCACATCAAACAAAAAACGTATTAAAAATCTGACACGTGGATTTCTCGTTTATTCTACCTGAGCAATTTCGTTCGTTCTTTTTTTTCAAACCATTCGAGATCTTTTCATTCAGGAAATCATAGATAAAAATGATTTAATTCTTATTACTTTAAATGCTACAATAATAAGTGCTTTGAAAAGATTTCAAATTCAAGTCTTATTAATTGATTTTTCAAATTAATTGAAAGATTCTTAATCCCTACTATCTTCTTAATTAAATGAAAAATCATCCATAAATCATTGATGCTTAAATCTAAATCACAAAAGAATAGAAATTTCTATAGAAAATATTTACATTTTATTCCATTTTTAGCAGCCTAATTAATGAGAAATAAAACAAAAGTTTTGCAAATTGTAAATAAGTAATTAAGCTGCTTAAGATTCAATTGTTTTTGTTAAGAAATTGAAGATCCACGTGAAGGATGCTCGAGCATAAAGCATGGTAATTTTGAAAGTAATCTACATATTTAAATAAATGGCTTCTATATTTAAGGTTTCTTATTTATTTTATTTAATTTGTAGGAGGATAAAAGTTTATAGTTGTGCAAAAAATGTGATTATTGACTTGGATAAGCTTTTACATGAAAATTCTTAAAATTTAAAAGATTAGCAAAATTTATGTTTTAAATTTTGTTGAATTTTAATTGAAGAATTTTTTAAAGATCGTTTACAATCATGCTATTAAACTAATTGTAACTCAGTTATTTTTAAACTTAATTTCCTGGATTTGCTGTATCCTAACTCAATATAATTAAATCTTAAATAAATCATATAATTCCTCTTAAATTAATCAGTAACTTTAACAATTTTATTTAATCTTGAAATCTTGAAAATTGAAACAAAGTTTCATAAGTCAAGGATAAAAAGTATACAATAAGTATATGTAGGTTCCAGAAAGTATTTCATCCTATCCTCCACCCACGATCAACAGCATCAATATCTTATTCTTTAATTTATCTCTCTCACATTAATTCGATACACAATTCTTTCGCATTCTCATAATTCACTTCAATTATCTACTTTAGTAAAAGTTTCCCCTTTCTCACTCACATCAGCTCTCTTACTCGATCTGTTCCACAAAAACTGATAAAAGTGAAATTCTGAAGTGCCATTATGATAGCAATCGTTGTGTTGAATCATTTGCTAAAAACTTTTATTGCTATATATTCGGAAAGAATATACACACAAAAAAAAAGTTTTATTTCTCATTCTTTCTTTCTCGTGTCACAAGATAAGTATGTGCTTACGGAGATAATTATGGGACCTTCTTGTTTGTGTATACATACATGTTGTAACATGCTTTATACACAGTGAAATTATGTTCATTTATACAGTAGAAGAGTTGAAGATTATTTGGGGGATGATTATCATATTAAAGTGATGTAATTAAGTTTCTTGAGATGGTATATAACTTAGTTATGGGGCATGGAAGAAAAAATCTAAAATGGTCGAATTTTGGCCTAGAAGCCTTTATTTTTGAGATCTAAGCGCGATTTAAGTATAAAATTTACGAGAATTTTATATAAATTTCGAATGAAAAATTTTAAGAGCCACAAACACAATGAATAACATGAAATGAACTACAAAAATCTACAAAAAAATTAACACCTTTACTTTAACCTTTACCTTTACCTTTAACTGAATCAAAGCATAAATATGAATTAAGGAGCAATAAAAATTTGAATATGCCATATTATTTGTCAAAATTGGCACAATCGTCATTTTTTTACAGTGCTATAAAAATGATGAATGAAGCTAATGAATATATTAGGAAGAATAACTTAGAATGTAATAACAAAATATTGAATTATTGTCAATTTTTTAGCAATAAATAAAAGCCTATTTAGGCGCTTATTTTTGAAAAAAAAAATTACAGCCAACCCTGCCAACCACATTAAACCATCTTTACAAGGCTTTGCAAAAACTGACCTAAATTTCATACGATCCTATTTCTAACTATCTTTAAATTTTCCCACATCATGCATGCTATCACGACACAATATAATACAATAAAATTGATCTGAATTAATAATAACAAGCATATCCGATGGAAGAGAACAAAAAATAGAAGCACAACATACATACGTACGCACATAATCTGTTGATAGATAAATTTACCCAGACATTTGAATCCTATTGTATGCCAGTTTCACTTGTAAGCCTTACATATCACATGCTATTGATCCATCAGTGATTGATATAACAACATACCACAATCTACAGCCCATTTCTCCATTCATGATGATGATGATGATATAAAGTTAGCTGGAATGAGTTGGAATCTCATCGTATTCGTGTCAGAATTTCTTTTTCTATCATGTCTTATGTCTATGATGGTTATGAATGTACACGTATATTTATCGATATGTGAAATTCGACAAAAGTCTGTAAATATACTTTATTAGTGAAAGAAACAACAATAATCCGTTCCTGAATCTTTTCAATTCATATTATACGTTTTCGGACTATTGAGGTATTGTAGATGTTAGACAAGTATTGTTGTGAACTAAGAGGGTAAGTTTCATAGATTTATATTAAATTGATTTAACAATGCCTCAGTTAGCATGGATGATATAACGTTTCTGCATGCTTGAACTCTGTTAATTAATTTCCAAACTTGTCTATTAAGCAAAATGTATTAAACATCAGCATACATTTTGCTAACTTTAATCAATATACAAATTTTTTGGCATCTTTTTGAAGACTGATATTATTTGATGTTGATGGAAATATTTGAATTTAAAAATTTATAATCTTAATTAGAAATAATTTTAAGTTGGAAGAGTTAATCGAAAAGACACTTTTTAAATTACCTTACCCGAATAGACAAAGAGTACACTCAGAGTACGTTCAACTTTTGGCTGAGTATACTCACTTGAGTATGCTCATTCATACAAAATTTGATCGCACTACTTTACGCATTTGAGCACGTTATTTGAGCATACTCTGAGCATACTCATTGAGTGTACTCAGAGCATACTAATTGCATAAAATTGAGCATGCTCATAAGTATACTCATGAGTGTACTCATTGAGTATACTAATTGCATACAATTGAGCATGCTTAGAGTATACTCATGAGTGTACTCCGAGCGTACTCATTAAACATGCTCATAAGTACACTCTGAGTATACTCAAATAATCGATCAAAATTTTAAAAAATAAATATTTTTTATACTTTTTCACATTTTTGGAATATTTTTTATTAATTTGTAGCATTTGTACTGTTTTAGGATAAATTTTATTTATTAGTAAATCTGAAATGAAACTTAGAAAATTTTTGATTTTACCTGGATTCGAACCCATGACCGCTCTGTTGCTGTTGAGACCTTCACCTTAACCGTTGCGCCACTGCTACTTTTTACCTATATAATAATTTTTGGCAAAAGGCACATATAAATTATTATATATGTAAAATACTCTAAAACGGGTCTCATATTGTCTTATTAGACTTTTAACATGCTTAAAAGTCATAATTCCCAAAAAAATATTTATATTAATTGAATCTTTCACTTGTGAAGTATATAAAAATATCACAAAATTTTTGAGCATACTCATGAGCATACTCAAAAACTTAGAGAAAATTTTAAAAATCAAAGATTTTTTAAGGATTCTAGTGAGCATGCTCAGAGTATACTCAAGAGTATACTCAAAATGAGCACGTAATAGTCTAATGAGAGAATTTTTATTTTTGAGTGTACTCAGCACGTACTCAAGAGTATACTCAAGATGAGCATACTCGATTTTCTAAAATTTAGCATGCTCATGAGCATACTCAAAAACTTAGAGAAAATTTTAAAAATCAAAGAATTTTTAAGAATTCTAGTGAGCATGCTCAGAGTATACTCAAGAGTATACTCAAAATGAGCACGTAATAGTCTAATGAGAGATTTTTTTTGAGTGTACTCAGCACGTATTCAAGAGTATACTCAAGATGAGCATACTCGATTTTCTACAATTTAGCATGCTCATGAGCATACTCAAAAACTTAGAGAAAATTTTAAAAATCAAAGAATTTTTAAGAATTCTAGTGAGCATACTCAGAGTATACTCAAAAGTATACTCAAGATGAGCATACTCGATTTTCTACAATTTAGCATGCTCATGAGTATACTCAATCGAACGTGCTCATTTAATTTTTGAAACAATTTATTGAGCACATTCAGAGTATACTCATGAGTATACTCAAGTGAGTGTACTCAGCTGAGTACGTGGAGCAATATTTTGAGTATGCTCATAAGTATACTCAGTTGAACATGCTCATCAATATATTTTTATTTTTTTTATGAGTATATTCAGAGTATACTAATGAGCATGCTCAAGTGAGTGTACTCAGCTGAGTACGTGGAGCAATATTTTGAGTATGCTCATAAGTATACTCAGTTGAACATGCTCATCAATATATTTTTATTTTTTTTATGAGTATGTTCAGAGTATACTTATGAGTTTGCTCAAGTGAGTGTACTCAGCTGAGCACGTAAAACAGTGTTTTTGAGCATACTCAGTAGCGTGCTCAAAAAACTGAGCATGCTCAATGTTTATTCGGGTTAATTGTTTCTTTTTTTTGTTTTTTGCTTTAATTTCTACGCATATTTTACTTTATAGAAAAAAATGGGTAGATTGTTTTAATTTATCAAAGCAGTTTCTTAAAAAATGTCACATTTTGCAAAAATTTTGTGACAAGAAAAATTCAGAATTATTATAAATTTGTCAATAATTAAAAACTAAAATCCACAAAAGCAACTGGAATCGATTTCAATCTAAAAATACATAATAAAAAAAATCATCAATTTAGCAAAAATAAAAATCAGATTAAAATGTCGCTGCAAGATATCTGAATCGACGGAAAAAAGCGAAAAAGTAAATTTTCCATTGAAAAATCAGTAAACAAAAATAGAAGCAGACAAAGCAATTCTCGAAACATTTCAATAGAATATCTAGCAGCCAATAGGAAATTTTGTTTTGATACAAAAAAAAAACCATCAACATAATATTTGACGACGCATTAAAATGGCTAGATGTTTTCGATTTTATTGAATTTTCTCATGCAAATTGGTCAATTCTAAATTGTTCAAAATAAATTAATTTTTTTCTCTAAAAATTAAATCATAAGCGGATGATTATTTTTTAAAAATCAAAATTATGATTCATCAGTTTCTCTTATTTTTACAAAATATTCCATGAACAAAATATTCCATAGAACCGAAAGAACTGATAATATTTAATTACATTCTACCTCAAAATTTCATGACTCAAAATCTTATCTCTCATTTATAAGACTCATACATAGTAGTAACACAGTAAAGTGAAAGTGATAATAAAATCAGTTCACTTCCCGATAAGCAATCGATAAGCGTTAAAAGATGTATTTATGGTGAATAATCAGCATTATCTCTATGCATTTAAAGTTCAATGTGTTCATGTTCATATATCTTATCAATGTAAGCAAATAGAAACTAAGAACAGTTGAAAGGTTTGTATATAAAAATGAGAATATTTCCTCTTCCTGTATTCAGTTGTGTTCTGACTTTCAAGTAAGCAGTAGTTCAATAAAAATAAAATCCATTCATCATGTCGATTCCATTTGGTAAAAAATACAAGCACGAGAGAAATGAAAATTTCGAAGAATTCTTAAAGGAACTTGGTGTCAACTATTTAGTCCGAAAAATGGCATCGTCAGCATCATCAACCGTTGAATTAGTAAAGGAAGACGACAACTACTACAGCTTCAATACAATCTCATCATTTAGAACAACATCAATCAGATTCCAACCAGGAGTTGAATTTATTGAGAAACGAGCAGATGGTGTAGAGGTACCATGCGTAATTACATTTGATGGGAATAAAATGATTCATGAACAAAAAGGAGATAAGCCTGTTACAATCATCAGAGTATTTAATGACGATGAACTTTTCTTGACATGCAAAGTTGGCAATGTGGAGGCAAAGCGATGGTTCAAGGCAGTGTAGGCATCTTAATTTGGATACTTTTGTGAAGATTAAAGTATAATTCAACTTTTGTGATGAAATTCAGGATTTATTATCAAAATATTAATCCAAAATTGAATGAATCAATTCCAGATGTCAGAAATTTAAATGTCAAAAAAATTTAATAAAATATTGAAAAAATATTTTCTTGAATTTTCAATTTACTTTATTTGTCTTTTTGACCTTTTCATCATAATTCTATTTTTTTCAGAACTGATTAATGAATAGTAGCTTCGCCGATAAGACGCAATTTCATATATTTTTGCCAATAAACCTAAGAAAAAAAAATCCCCAAGACTTAACTTTTATACATTTTTCGTCGAAAAAATGTTTTCATTTTGTTGGAATTAAAGTACGGTATTACCGTGACGTCGTACAGCCTTTTCTTCTTTCTCTACGCAATAAAATTTGTTTTTCCCACTCAGCATTATTTTTAGCAAATGCGAATAATGCACGAAGGATATCGAATTACTGACAAAGCTTTCTCGTTGTTTTTTTATAAATATAGCACATATATTGGATACAAATCGTTTTCAAAATTATATTTATATCAAGTCAAAAACCTCAACCACCTGTAGAACATGTGGAAAAATGCTTGCCAAATTGTTTTTAAATTGCTTTTTCATATTTTGATATGTTTGAGATTTTTTTGTAGCCGTTCCGAGAGATCAGATTAGCGAATTTTTATAAAGGTTTTTGCAAATTGAATTCTTTCTTGTAGAATTTGTTGAGTTTTTTTTAAATATTTGCATATCAAAATTAAGGAATCTTGAACATTTAACACCAAACGTGTTGAAAAAGCTGATTGTTTAATTTTTATGAATTTTATGGGTTCTTGTAATACAAAAAAGAATATCGTATACACGAGACATTGCTAGCACATTTTTCTAGAGAGCAGGTGAGCTAAGATCAGGTTGAATTTAAGGCTTCATGTGATTTTGCGACTCTGGTCGATGGCTATAAACATTTGCTTAAAAACTTTTAAGTTTCAGGTTCTTTAAGAATTTTTCTACAGCTTTTTTAAGATGGTATGCTGGTGGTTGTAATGGTTGGTTATGATGGTTGGTTATGATAATATTTTGAACTTTAGAAAGATTAAAATTCATTTTAAAAAATTCATTTTAAAATTTTATTTTATCACAATTATGTAGGTGTTGAAAAATTATATTAAATTTAGTAATCTTAGAAAATTTATCGTTTGGAGATATCAGAAAAGCAAATTTACAATTCCTAACATCCTCATCGCTACCAAACATAATACACTATACACTAAATGCTTTATTAAATTAAATTTTACAACTTTCCATAAAATAAAGATCAAAAAAGATCGCAAAGGAAAAGCCCACAAAAAAATTCAAATTTCCTACATCAGAACAGAAGCCATAACCATTATCCAACCCTACCAATTTAGATGTAAACATAGCATACAACAGAATGATCTTATTATATTAAATTTCAAATTCCATAATGAACACATCTAGTCATAACATCAGAGCATATTCGCCTTCATATTAACCTTCAAGGAAATTGAATGAAAATGTTGCGTTTCAAATTCTACAAAAGCCCCAACTGGATTGTATCAAATTTTTCTTTTTTTGGGAAAATGTTCCAATTAATAGCAAGATTTATCGTGTAATCATCCAAAGAAAAAGAGTCCACAAAGTATGCATAATATTGGAACACGTAGGATGAAAAATTGAATTTATTACGGTAAGACTATAAAATATTCAATAAAATGAATATTTTTTATACATAAACATAAATTTATTGTATGGTTCCATGACCATGGAGGGAAATTTGAAAGCATAAGGAAAAATGTGCGACTAGCTATTAAGGGGGACATTCATGAGCGATAGACGATTAAAAAATAAATTTTTTTATGCTAAAATTTGGATTTATTGTGGTTTAGTAGGTTTGACTACATTTTGAACGAGGGGCTTGAATCTATCAAATTTTGAAGATCTTTCAGTTTTCAAAAATTGGGATGAGAGCCTAAATTATATCATCAGTGCTACATAACAAATGAACTACCCCCAAAAAGCTATCAACTCCCTCTAAGCCTTTTCTGTGTAAGCACTCTTGATCCTTTATGGGAAAAGAAGATGTTGCCTCAAAAAAAAAGCATGAATATGTAGAAAATTTTGCATCAATGACGAAGTAAAAAATTTTGAATTAAGTTAAAATGTAAGTAAATATGGAAACATTTCACAATTGGGCTTCTATTTAATCCCATCATCACGTATGTCAGCTTTTGAATTTTACATTTTTGCTAAGCTCTTTATAGAGACTTTTCGTTCCCACATACATAGCAGATAGTTTTTGTGTAAATGTTTAATTTATCTTCAACCTTTTTTTTGTCAATAGAGTATTTCATCCCATTGACTGGTTGCAAAATGAACAAAAATTTCTTCTTTTGCTGTATTTAATTCCATTTAAATGAGCAACAAAAATCATTTGATGATTTGACATAAATGATGTGAATGGGTGGAGATGATTAAGCATAAGGGAATTATTATTTAATGTTGTACTGCTGGGAGAAGTAAATAAACTCATTTCAAGTTTGAAATTTTTTTAAGGATCGAATTATAACAATTTTTTATCAAAAAATTCGTCTAAAATTCATGCAAAATTTTTGTAATTTTTTTGTTACTGCTCTCTTAATGAAGTACATTGTTCAAACATGATTAATGAATTTAACTGAATATTACAACTTAAAGAAAAATCAAAATCTTCTACAAAGTATGTTTGAATTGGCAAATAAATGCATCAACAGCTACATGGCTTACAACCATAAATCCCAATAGATTTCATATGTACAATGTACCGATTTCATTATGTTGAGAATAGTTAAAAAATTTTGTTACATGTAGTGATGCACTAGTTGGTGAACTAGACTAATTGATACATAATTGACATAAAAGACAACATCACAGAACGGTGAACAAATTATCGGAAATGAAATGTGGACATGTAATCTGATGTAAATAAAACTGCAAAAAGGATAGACAAAAGACAGTTTTGTAATTTGTAAAGCTCCTCAATTTTAAAGAATGATAAAATCCGATCCAAATTCTTTTCCACTCAAAAATCCATCAAATTTACTCTTCTTAATAAATGTTCGATAAATTCATACTTCAGAGATTTTTTCCCACTTATGCTGCCTCACAACCGCACACATGCATACCGAAAGAGTTTCCATTAAAATTGTTAAGCATATAAATTGCTCATCACTTGAATTAAGTGAATGAGGAAAGCACATAGAAAGATAGAAATTTTTATTACTACATTAACCTCTTGAATCTGTGTGATGGAATCCTCAAGTTATCACGTGCTGTAATCGCTTTACTTTCAAGTTGCATGTGTACACATTTAATCTCATCGTCTAGTCCATAATCATTTTCATGTCGTCTCTCCCATCTTTCCCTTCATTTATGGTTGATGAACATAAAATTGAAGTCTCAATTGACAAGCAGCAAACATTCCAGGTGGAATTGATTGAAATTTTCTTCCCCTACAGATATCTCAATAGACACTCACATACATATGTGAAATTTATTTCTAATTTCATTTCATTACTCGATTTGAAATTTTATTCCGCAATAGATATATATGATGAACATTTATTGCTATCATGTCCAATTGGACAGGTTGTAAATATTTTTCTGAGAATTTTTTAATGATTTTGAATGAATGAATGCAATTGAGTTACAATTGAATTTTATTGCTTGAAGACAGAATTTGATTTGTAGAGTTTTAATTGATTTTGGAGTTTAATATTTCATTATTTATGAAATTTGAATCATTTTCACATGAATTTAAAGGTAGAAGTATACAATAAAGCAATAAAGTGTTCATTAAAGTACTTTCAAATTAAATTTAAAGTAGCTTGAATTTCAAATACTTAAATTAAGCTTTTTATACTCAATTTCAACACAGATTCTCTTAAAATTCCCATAAGAGCACCAGACTATTTTCCAATTAGCATATTAAGCTAATGCGAATTTTCCTTCTTCTCCTACTTCTGTCTTGGAACAAAATAACTTTTTTCAACCTTATTGCATTAAGTGATATTAGCTTTTTTAAATCCTTAAAATCTCTTTTGAAGGAAATTACTTTTTAAAAAGTTCCAACCAATAATGAAAATCGCTCAGGTTCAATGGGATTTAAATGGTATTAAAATAAATCAAAAACTTTTTTTTCTGTAAGGAATAGAAAATCCTCTTGAGTCGGATGTTCATTTTTCATCTTCATACTTTTTTTGTGAGTAAATCCATAAATCGGCTTGACGTTTTAATTGAGCTTATGATTTTTTTCATAGTGATCAGACTGCATGACGCAAACAGTGGATTATTTTTATGAGATTTATCGATTTTATGATTGTGGATTGATTTTTTGGTCAAATTTTAACTCTTAAATTTCGAAAGTTACGGTTTAGACTCACCTGCATATTTAATATGTTACTGTCAATTATTTATGCGCTTTAAAATTTCATTTCTTAGAAACTCAACTTCAACTTCAACATTATCCACATTAACAACAAGATATCAAATTAAATTGCAATTTTGTATTACATTTTCAGAATCTTCGTATGAATTGTCATTGCTGTCTCAATCTCACATGTTTCCCATTCATGCAAACAACCTCACCTTTTATTTGCGGATAAAATTTAATTTAAATTTTTTTTTTGTCCTTCACCTTCACTTGGAATTATTTGAATGAACGAAGATAAACGAGTTTTGTGTTGCAACACCTGCTACTTGTTGTTCCATTATTGTTTTTCAACATAAATGAAGGTTGAAGTGAAATTCCATTAAAAAAAATTTGTAGACATGTCATAAGTATGAGCTTTTCTTTACATTGTTTTCATTTCGTGATGCTTGCTGATGCTGTTTTCGATTTGGTTGTTCTGGTTGGTATTGTGTGAATTTCCACGAAAACCTCAAAGTATACACACGCGATCATCGATGCTGAGTTGTTTATTGAGACTAAAATGTTGCAAAATTTTCAATGACATTTGGTTGCTGCGATTTTATTTTTCAAAATATCTATTTGCTTGTTTTTTTCAAGTTTTTGAAAAATTAGCAATTTTCATGTAAGATTTTCATATACTTAATAAAACTTCTCCACTCGATTGATTTCCTTTAAACAACAACTTGGGTTTAGAAGCATCCAAAATTCAAATTCCCATCATCATTTCCTTCCCAAACCATCTCAAATCATCCTCCTGAAGAACCCAATGATGCTAATAAATCTAAATCTGCATGAATAATAGCACCAGACCGAAAACTGTCTGAACCCAAACACGTAAGTATTCATTCAATGAAATCTGACTTGTTCGTGTACTTCTTATTTGTTCACATGAACAAAAATTTCTCTCGACTCTTTAAAAATTTATAAAACTCAAAAAATGCAAACTTTTTCCATCATTTTTGATGTTGTAAATTAAGCATGACTAACGAGACTTTTTTCTAAAGTTTTAAGTGGCATCAAGGAGGGAAAAAAAGGAAACAAAATTGCCATAAAGTTAAATAATTATGATTCAAACTGTACAGCAATAATAATGTTATGAATGTTCATCTATCTCCATTTCAAGTATAATTACTCGCTGACATTTATATTATGACAGAAATCAGCGCGAGAGAATCTCAATTTTTCTTTGTTACAAAAAAAATATGTATTTTTGTTCTGTGCTGTGTTGTTTATTCAGCAGATGTTGGAGTTGTTTGGGATTCAGGTTGAATTTTTGTATAAAAATTAATTTAAGATTTTTAAGATTTTTTTGGATTTTTTTTTAAAATTTGATGATTTTTTCATGCACAAAAATTCATCAAATCATGACAATTTTTCTCAATCATAGATGAACTTATTACATTTATTAGAGCTTTATTAATCCTTTAAAAGTAATTATTATAACTAACAAAATGAGGTCATAACAAGCAAAATCCACCTCACACATCACATCCAAACGACCCCCAAGGTGCCTTTGCTCTTTTTATTTACTTTATTGCATTACTATACAAATACTCACTTACTTTCATCTAGAAGGATAAAGAGAACTTAGAAAGTGCATTTACTATGCTTGTACAAGGACGAGACAAGATTTTCTCATGCATTTCAAATATTTTTGTTGCTTTTTTTCTCTTTTATATTTTTTTCCCCATTGAGCTAAGCTTGTGGTGGCACATGAAAGTGAAAGAAAAATAACATGCATTTGACAACCTTCGAGACAATTGTGGTGCATTAAATGTTAAGTACTTTAATATTCTTTATTGATGTTGAGTCTTAATATATCTAGTTCTTATATTTTCCATGTTTATGAGACTTATCCATTCAATATATTAAAATGATGAATTACATCAGTGGATGTAAAGAAGAAAGTTTGATGGAAAGTTCATTATGTGATGGATATCGAGAGTTTTGGAGTCCTTGTGGTTATTTTTAAGGTTTTTTTTCGGAAATTATTTAGTTATATGGAAGGAAAAGCTAAATTTACCAGATCAATAGCCAACATGATCCATCTCATTTCTCTTAGTACTCGTATTAAAAAAAGATCAAATCGAATGCATCCTTACTTCAATATTGACACACATTCTACATAACTTTTGCAGAATCGCCACAAAATTACCCTCAAGGGAGCAATTTACAACTTCATATTTCATTCCTCAATTTAAAGCAAAACTTTTTAATTGAATATGCCAAAATCATGACTGTTAAACAATCTTTCATTCCATTTTATTATGTTCTATCTTTCCATTCTTATGAGTATATGAAGTATGTATGTTTGTATGTACATGCTGTAAGCACCGAAAAAAACTTTTTCATTATTGATAAAATCAACAGTGGAGAAATTAATTTTCCGTCTTGGGTATATTTTCAGGGTTGTAAGCTGTTGGGTTGGCTGTTTTTGGATGAAGATTGATTGTGTTATGAATGTGCTGTGTTAATGGGAATTAATGGATATTAAATGATGTAAATCTGAGGTAGAATTATGGTAAATTTTATAAGATCAACTAAAAGACTATTTAATGAATAATTGGATGAAAAATGTGGGCCCAGAGTCACAATTTCGATATAATCCTGTTATTTTTTAATCCATTATTAAGGCACAAATCATCACCGATGTAAATCTCTCACAAAAATGTCTACATTCATCAATTCAACATTAAACGGAAATCATTTAACTTTTTGACATTTTCCATTCTTGCCTTGACTTTTTTTTCCATTTCCTAACCGGAAAAATCAACGATTTCTGTCGGAAGACGTTGCGTCTCTGAATTTACATAAGTACATCCACCAGAGATCAAATCCTGCTTTTTTAACACGAAAGAAGAATCACAATTTCCCATTATCATAATCATCAGCACTGCTTCACATCAGCAATAAATTTTTTCCTTAAAGTTGAGTTAGTATTAGCAGTAATCGGAAGAAGAAGCTCGCATGAATGAAAAAGCGAGCAAATAATTGAATTAAGTTCATGATTAAAACAGTTTTATAATGTAATAAGCCCCGTCACAGTCAGCACAAAAAATTTTCTTTTTTTTGCATGCTTCAGTTATTCATAATCACATCATCCATGCTTCATAGCTCCAAAAAAGCAAACTTGAGATAATTATGAAAAATTAATTGAAAAAAATTCTCTGAAAAAAAATTATCTTGACTCACAATTGTGAAGCATTGTGGGTTGATCGAGTCATAAAAATAAATCGAATAAATAAATTTAATCCCCACTGAGATTTCAGAGACGTTAAAGAATGCATAAATTCACAATAGATGCTCACTTTGAATGCGAAATACCAAAAAAATTATTGAAAAGAAGAAATTTACACTTGACTGATTTTTAGTAGAATTTTTTTTAGTGGAACTAAAGACAGTTACTCGTTCAATTTGTCCTCAATGATTGGCTAGATTCGATTTTAAGATGGTATTTTATTGACATTCGATTTGCTTGAGAAGTTTTCAGCACAAAAATTTTGTCAATTATTGGATGGAATTGATTAAGACAACTTTAGGCAGCACGCCAAGAAGCTTGTCATATGTTAGAGACAATGATGTTCTTGGTAAAGTTCAAATTATTTTTACACAATATTAAGTTGGGTAATTAATTAGGTTGAATGAGACGCTACGTGCTGATCCAAATAGATACTTTTGACGTAATTAAATTGATTGGATATTACATAAAGTATGGCGTATTTTTTATTGCGTTGTTGTGTTCAATTTTTATTTTTGGAAGTGAAAATGAGCTATTTTAAGATTTGCTAAGGATTTTTGTTCTAATTATGACATGAATTTATTAAGAAGTTGAAATTCATGAACATCCTTAAAAATAGGTATTTTGGTATCTTGTAATAATATTATGTAAAATGCTATAAATTGCCGTAAAATGCAATTTACTTCATAATGCATTTTATATACCGTGGGAATTGAATTCGTATTCAATTTTATTGATTTTAGGTGATTTTAGTAATTCCGTTGAGAATACTAACCATTTAGTCATCTAAGTTTTGATTTTAGTCAAGCTATCCATTAATTTTATAGTTCTTTTCATAGTGAAGGAAGGTTTGTCTACGTTCAGTAAAATTTACAGCAATTAATCTAATTTTGATTTAAAACACAAATTTTCTATTTCAAAATTTTTCTATTGAATGACAAAATATTAAATTTTTGTGTCAAAACAGGAAGTCATAATTCCACATCTTCAAAATATGGCAAAAATAAGTAATTTACAAGAAAATCATATATACAAATTGACACAAAATTTCTATGAAAAATGCTTCAAACCTCATCAACCTCTTCTTCATTTCAACTTTTCATCCATCCATCCACCCCTTTTGCTTTTGTGTTTAAGGTAACGATTTGAAAGCGTCGAAAATAAATTCAATTGAAATTCTTTTGATGTAAATTTTGCTCGTCGCTTCTTTATCATCATCACAACGTGTAAAATGACATTAATAGTCAAGGGGTGGGAAAATGTTAATTCAAGATTACACACATAAAAAAATCTCAACAAGATATCATTATTTGTGGGATAAATTTTACTCTAGATCAAGTAGCATCGTGTAAATATCGAGTAATGGAAACAATAAGCACGTAAACACGTGCCAATGCCCGTCTTGAATAAAATATTTTTCACAATCTATTATTATCATGGGAACAGACTTTCTTTTCTGATACTTTTCGCGCTTATTGATGCCTTTCGTCTACAGACAAAATATACATTTCTGTGTGATCTGAGAGCATAAAATGTTCAATCATATTCACGGCAGCAATTTGTTATCATTATTTGCATGATTTTTATTCGGAAATTTCGTTAGTGTCAAGGTTTTCTTATTTTTTACTTGGCTTGGTGGATTTTTCTTAAAGGTAAAAAGTCAAACAATTTGGAAGTTGATGAGGGAGACTGTGGGGGGAGTGTTTGGTATTTAAGCAACACATATTTTGTTTTGTTCTTAAAAGCTTAGATTTTAATTTTATTATTAATATGTTCGCTTTTTAGGATGGATAAGTAATTCTAAAAATTCAGTTTTTGTGCGTGGGATACGTTACGCATAAAGCCTTTCTATAAATTTTTGGCTATGTCAGTGATTAAGCCTGATTCCTTCAGAATTATCCAGTAATTTAAATAATTACAAATCCTCCAAAATATTTAAGTTCCCGGGAACTGTAATTTGGATGGATATTTTGGCCAAATTTTTTTGTCCAAAATTTTTTGTACGTATTAATTTTGGCCAAAATTTTTTGGGCGTATTTATTTTTGGCCAAAATTTTTGGGCATTTTCAATTTGCCAAAAATTTTTGGGAAATTTTTTTAAAGTTTCTTTTTAGCTTTTGAAATATTAAAAACCGTTAATTTTTTTTATGAACCAAATTTTTTTGGCAAAACATCCAGTCCAAAATTTTTGGCCAGAATTTTCAGGTTGAGACTTAGAATAAATTTGAAGTTATATCAGCCAAAATATTTTGGCCAAAATTTTCGGGTTGAGACTTAGAATAAATTTAAAATTTTGCCGGCCAAAATATTTTGGCCAAAATTTTCGGGTTGAGACTTAGAATAAATTTAAAATTTTGCCAGCCAAAATATTTTGGCCAAAATTTTCGGGTTGAGACTTAGAATAAATTTAAAATTTTGCCGGCCAAAATATTTTGGCCAAAATATTTTGGCCAAAATATTTTGGCCAAAATTTTCGGGTTGAGACTTAGAATAAATTTAAAATTTTGCCAGCCAAAATATTTTGGCCAAAATTTTCGGGTTGAGACTTAGAATAAATTTAAAATTTTGCCGGCCAAAATATTTTGGCCAAAATTTTCGGGTTGAGACTTAGAATAAATTTAAAATTTTGCCAGCCAAAATATTTTGGCCAAAATTTTCGGGTTGAGACTTAGAATAAATTTAAAATTTTGCCGGCCAAAATATTTTGGCCAAAATATTTTGGCCAAAATTTTCGGGTTGAGACTTAGAATAAATTTAAAATTTTGCCAGCCAAAATATTTTGGCCAAAATTTTCGGGTTGAGACTTAGAATAAATTTAAAATTTTGCCGGCCAAAATATTTTGGCCAAAATTTTCGGGTAAAACCTAAAACTTTGAATATATTCTAAGTCTCAACCCGAAAATTTTGGCCAAAATATTTTGGCTGGCAAAATTTTAAATTTATTCTAAGTCTCAACCCGAAAATTTTGGCCAAAATATTTTGGCTGGCAAAATTTTAAATTTATTCTAAGTCTCAACCTGAAAATTTTGGCCAAAAATTTTGGACTGGATGTTTTGCCAAAAAAATTTGGTTCATAAAAAAATTAACGGTTTTTAATATTTCAAAAGCTAAAAAAGAAACTTTAAAAAAATTTCCCAAAAATTTTTGGCAAATTGAAAATGCCCAAAAATTTTGGCCAAAAATAAATACGCCCAAAAAATTTTGGCCAAAATTAATACGTACAAAAAATTTTGGCCAAAAAAATTTGGCCAAAATATCCATCCAAATTACCACACTCTAAGTTCCCATCCAAACAATTGCTCTGCTATATTCAACACAAAAACTTTCTCTCATTTCTCATACCTTTATTGTCACTTCAATATGCTCAAAAGCTTATTGGCAAAAGAGAAAGGTGGTTTAAATGACACAATAAAGTCACACTGCGGATGGTGCTTTTGTTGTTTTTCCTTTTTTGCTTCATGATACTTCTTTTTGTTACCTCGCTCCATTAAGGAAAATTTCACACAAAGCACACATTTCGTGCATCTCATATAATAAATGACATGAAATTTAAAAGCAATAAAAAATGATGTGGATAAAGAAGCAAAACAGAAAAGGAAGCTACTTTGTATCAGGCAATCAATCAATTCTGAATAATTATAATTTTATAAAATAAAATGTGGGAGTTTATAATTGAAATTAAATCCATATGTCGATAAAGTAACGTCATAGCTACATCCAATGTGTACGTAAATAATTGTATATCCTTTTTTGCTAGCATTAGATCGAACAAAGAGTCTTTATGCATAAGTTATGCACATACTGTAAGTATCTCATTACTCGTCTCTGAAATATTGAAGGATTATTCGTATTACGATTATTTACTGATGAAAAATGGTCAGATGGAGTAGAGAGACAGGATGTGGGTGAGTCAACGGATGCATTTACCTATTGTATTAAACACAAGGACACAGAATGAATCAAGTCTCTAGAGCTGAATAAATTGAAGTGGATACTTTTTGGGTTTGATATGGGAAGTTGAGAGTAAGCTGAGGGAAAATATGGAAGGAAAAGTTATTTTATGATATTTTATGGATGGTTAAAATATATTTTTAATAGAGTAGTTTTTGGGAGAAAAAATTGGGAAAATGTCGTAAATATTCTTGGAAACAAATTTTTTAACTCTTTAACTTTAGTAATTTTTGCATACTTCGTAAAACTTTTAGAATATATAAAAATGATCAAAAAAGGATCAAATGAAAGTTTTTCAAGTTGAAATTTTAGCATTTTATAAAATTTTCAATTTTAAATTTCAATAAAAATTTAGAAATAACTTTTGCAGCTTCTAAGACTCAAAATTGTTCATTAGAAAATTCTCTTTGTAAATTTGAAAAAATAGCTTAAGCAAATTTTCAAGCACAAGAACCCCACTTAAATAATTTCAAAATTAAATTGTTCGTTCATAAAACTTCACTTCCACCAACAATTTTCATTAAAATGCTCTCTCAAAGGCAAATAAAACTCCAACGGAAGTGAAATTTTCCACACAAAAAGAATTCATTTAATGCAATAAAACATTCAGACAACGGAAATAAAAATGAGCACAAAAATTAAATAGTAATACCGAGCAATTGAAACTCGAAAAGCAAAACTTTTTCATCTTCATCCATTAAACAAAAGTAACCAAAAAGTAAAAATCCTTCAACATTTTTTTTATGAGCCAAAGTTTCCATTCCATCATATCTCATTCAGCTGCGACTTTTTGCTTGCTTTATTTGTTCGAGCGCGCAAAAATGTAACCTTCGTGTTCATGTAAATGTTAAATAACAAGAAAAAAAAAGTTGTGACACCTTTGGGGAAAAATTCAGCTCGTTTATTTCTCTTTCTTTATTCTCGCAAATGAGACGAGAGGAAACGAAAAAAAGAAGTAAAGTCAAAAGACGACAGTGAAAATGATTATTGAGGAAAAATATGAAGTAAGTTTCCGGGTTAACAAACTCATTGTTTCATCATTTTCAGGAAAAATCCATTTATTCATTGTGTTTTTCTTGTGTTCTTATGTGTTCATTTTTTCGTGCTTCATGTGAACTTTTTATGGGATTTGTTGAGGTGATTAGGTAATTTGAGGATTAAAGCGCATTTTTGGATTGATAGGTTGGATTTTGATGAGTTCGGAGAGTTTATAAGCAATTAGGATAATGGTTATGAAAATGAATCATTTAGTGCTTTAGGGGTGCAGACAGCAAGATTTGAAAGATGCACAAAAAATTCAAAATATTCCCTATATGCTAAAATTTTAGTGAGTTTATAGGATTTCTTATTTAAAAGTCGAAAAAAGTCGTGATAAGATTTGGAGGTGTCATTAAAATTTTGTTTGAATATTTTTCCAGATAAATTTAAACCAGCAAAAATGAACATTAAAAATTTAAAGATCATTTTTAGAAATTTTTTATCTGATCTGAAACTGAACCATCATTTTAACATAAAATAAAATAGGAGCTGATCAAAATAATTAAAATTTGTTTAAAAATTGAAAATTGTTCAATATTGATGAAAAATTAAATAAATTAGTTCTTAAACTTAACCTACTCCCACTTCTTATAATTTCTATCACATATTGTCCTTGTCCTACACCAAACAATAATATCCTCAGAAGTCTTTCGCCTACGTGCAAAAAAGCTCATGTTTAATAAAAAGGGCAAACCCAAAGTGAATAATTAGCAATCCACTATCCCCATAGGAACTAAGCAACAATTTTTTTTCCTTTTTCTCTCTATATCTTCCATGCTATTCCGTTATTTTCCTTTGTTAGTACGTCTGTTGAATTTCAATTTGAACATAATTTCCGAAATTTTATTAGTCTTTGAAAAGTTTACTAAACGACAATTGAAAAAACGAGACTTGTCGTGATCTCAGTGTGAATTTTATTACAACTATATATTGTGAGTGCATACGGAGTGCCATAAACATAAAGGAATAGATGGAAGGAAATAAAACTCGTCTGTGTCTGTTTGCTACACGAGCACGAATAAAGCCTTTTATTTTAAATGACATTATCTTACTTTTCATTTCTATTGAAATTTAACTATACAATTGGGATGAGAATCCATTAATTATGCGTAATCATTTTCATTAGGAATTGTTTATCTTTTTCTTGCTTTTTTGCCATTTACACCAATTATTTTTAATTACTGAAAATGCCTCACTGAAGCGAGTGTTTTTTTTCTTTCATTTCTCTTTCGTTCTGAATCTGTTTTTATTATTATTAAGCCTTCAAGAGAAATTAATTTATTACTTACTTTCACAACATTTGATAACCACACAAATGGAGTGAAAATATTCTTTGGAAAATAATGAAGAAGAAAAGGTAAAATTTATTGGATGTTTTAATGGAGGTTTAGTTAAAGTTTTATAATATTTTTTTCCAATTTTCGAAAACTTTTGTGAAATTTAATTCCTAAAAATTTATATTGCTATTTTTTTATAAAGCTTCAAATTTTAAAAACTCATTACAAGAGGTCCTCAATATTTGAACAGATTTGATTTGAATAACCAAAAATTTTCCATACAAAAATTCAAATTTTCATTTTAACGGTCATTTTTCATACGTTACGAAATGAATAAATTCGATTTGAATAGAAAAATTTGGGAACAAAACAACTGTTCAAATCGAGGACCCCCTGTATTTCATTTAAACTTTTGAATCAATACAAAATTTATTTTTTTAAATAAAAAATCTTTAAAAATCAACATTTTCACCAACTTTTTCCTCCCACAAAATATCATCCACAGCAGAAAATAAAAATATAATTGAATGAAAATGTTTGCTCAATATCATTCAGACAAACCAACAAAAGATAATTCCTTAATGAAAAACAATATGTATTGATTCCGCTGGGTATTTTTCCTTCATAGCATGGAAAATAGAGTTACGAAGAACATTTTGATTGTTTCAACTTAAGATGCTGTATGCTTGCTCAATATGTTTCGAAAATATGTGCGTGCACAATTCTCTGTAGCGTGTCTAGCAAATAAAACAATCGTAATATTTTATGTAAACATGTAGAAGAAATTGAATGGATCTAATGTCTCTCAATACGTAACGGTTTTCCTTATTTTAGTACAAAATTTGAATAAGGAATTTTTAGTATTCCTTATTTTAGTACATCGTGTCCGTTAAATTTATAAGAGCAAAATCTTCATAAATCTCTTTTATTTCAGCATAATTTAATGTTTTAAGTTAATCTATAAAAAGAAAATGCATTTTTTAATAAAATAAGCAACTCTCAGCTGCTAAAATTAAGGGGAAGTGGAATTAAAATTGATAAAACATGAATGCACAGCACATGTTTGTATTAGTGTGTATTTGTGTTAGTAATATTTTGGAAAATGTTAAATCAAACTTTCGTTGAATTTAATGTTTTTGATTATGCAAAATATTAGAATATTTATAGCAAAAGTAGAAAAATTAACTTTTATGCATTATAATTGCTTATAATCAAGATTATTTTATGTTTTAATTCTAAATCATTTGATTGTGTGCAAGGCTCAGACACTCCCAGGTATTGTAAAATACTTCACAATACTTCACAATACTCATACAAGTATTGTAAGTATTTATTGTACAATACCTACAATACTTACAATACTTATATGAAAAGTATTGTAAGTATTGTAAATTCCCACAATACTTACAATACTTGTATGGGAAGTATTGTAGATTTTACAAGACTTTTTCTTTTTTTCAAAATTTAGAATTTGCAATTTAATAAAGTTTTTAAAGTATTTTTTCAAGTTTTCATAAATTTTTCGTAAGTTTTTGCATGTTTTTGTTTAAAAATCACAAATAATGTCAAAAAAGACAGAATTTAGTGCAAAACTCTGAATTTTTCCAACTTTTCACATAAATACTTAATAAAAAAAAAACGAAATAGAACAATGAACCTAAAAAAATGTTTTAAAAATCAGAAAAAAAAATTTACAGATTTTAGTTTAAAATTATTGTAGAATTGAGTATTTAACCTTATGAAATCTTTTATGATATCGACATGAAAATAATTTTTATGTACGTTTAATTGATGTTTATCATTTGAAAATAGATTAAGTAATATTTTAATGTGTTAATATTGAAACCAGCCTAAGACCAGCCGAAAAAATTATCAAAAACTTATTTCTTCAAAAATTTACTGAAAATATTGTATGAAATAATTAAAATGTCTCACGGACTCTGAAACCTGTCTCACGGAAACAAAAATTTTTTCGCACATAAAGGAAATATATATATATATTTTTTTTTTTTTGCAATAACACAATTAAGTAGTTTCGTTAATAAACAGAACCGAATATTTCGTGTGTAAGAAAATTTTGAAGAAAGCTAATTTTTTTTTTTCTACTGCAAACTAGATCGATTAGTGTTTTCACTTTAATGCGTTTTTAAGACACATTGAGACAAGAAATTAAGTTTAAAGCAAGATATATAGATGGGCCAATACAAAGTATACTCGACCATATGCGGCAAAACGTTTTCGTTTTTTATACGTTTCTGTTTGTAAACAAACAAATGAAAAAAAAAAAATTGAAAAAAAAATCCAACTTAAATTTTTGATTTTTAACTTAAATTTGTTTACTGGATCTCATTTTTGTGACTGATAAAGTAACATTATCATGTGAGTTATCGTATCAAATGCTTTTTACTTACGAAAATTAAATGAAAAATCCAAAAGATTTAAAATTAAAATTTTTCTGATTTCTTTCATGGTGTTGGTGTTTAAAAAATTTTAAGTATTTCAAATTTTTAACGTTAAAAATGGCAACTTTTTTGCATTTGCCCTTCTATATATCTTAATTTAAAGTTTATGAATGTTATGTAATTACACAAATGATTGCATATTTTTTCAATTGAATATTATTAAAATCTGATTTAAATTAATTTTTTCCACTTAAGGAATCACCTATTCTTTATTATGTTTTATTATTATTATGTTTTAATAAAATTTTGAAAACTCAACAAATTTGATACTTAAAAAATTTCAATAATTATTTTGTAATTTCTGGAATTTTCATTAAAATTTAAGCATAATTTATTGATTTTTACTAATTTTTATTTAAAACAAAATACAAAACTTTTAATTTTGCATGTTTAATCCAAAAATTTGCCTTTAAAATCAAAAAATTGTATTTAAAGCAACGAAGAACATATTTTATTTAATGAAAAGTCTTGTAAGCATTTACAATACTTTACAATACTTAGTACAATACCTAGTACAAGTATTGTAAGTATTGTGGTATTGTACAATACTTACAATACTTGTATTAAAATATAGTAAGTATTGTACAATACCACAATACTTGTATGGAAAGTATTGTAAGTCTTGTAAGTATTGTACAATACCTGGGAGTGTCTGAGCCTTGATTGTGTGTGTAAATTTTTCGTACTCGCAAGTTATTCAAATTCAAATTTTCGTACTAATTAACGGAATATTTCTCTATTGAGAGATATTAGGAATGGATGATTTTTTTTGTGGTGGTTATGGCTATATTCGTTGGGAAGCTTTAAATAAAATTTACTAAAATTTAACTTTTTTAGTTTATTTTTTTCTGATTTTTTGGACTTTTTCGATTATTTTATACAGTTCTAACAATTACTAAAAATCTTTAAAAAAAATTTTGTAAATTAAATTTGTGTAAAAAATTTTGTAAATTAAATATTGTAAAAAATTTTTGTAAATTAAATTTTTTTCAAAAAGAAATTAAAAAGAACATGAACATTTTCTTAAATCAAAAAGCTTCTTAAAGTCGATAACACCCTCAATCATCTGACATCCGCAGGATACTTACACAGCATAGAAAAACAATATTTTCAATACAATCGAAAAGAATAAATCTATTGAACAATAGCCTTTCATTCACTGACCGTAATCAAATGAATTTTTCACAATCAACTGATTATCAAGGCTTCTTTGTTCGACGATTTAATTCAATTGAATAATTAATTGAAAATTTATCTCATACTTAATCAATCACGTAGCATTTTTATTCAATTAAAAAGAACCTTGAAAAAAAAGAAGCTTTTTGCAGAATTTAATGCATGTGGATTTTAGCTCGACATGTTGACAATTTCAGGTGACACAAAAACGTAAGGAACATGACAAGCAGATGCTCCAAAAAAATATTTATCCTTCATTTTTGTGAGACGTTTAAAGACTTTTTTTTTGTTTCCTTTATGTCAGATTCAGAATTGTCGTTCAACAGAAACTGACCTTTTTATATCTTGAAAAATATTTATTTGCTTTATAGATATATTAGAAATTTTCAAATTGATATTTCATCATTTATATGATGATGAACCCTATTAACCTGACACAAATAAAGATCATGTGGATTTTGGGTCTACTTTTAGGAAGATTCATCAGGAGTTCACTTGAATTACATGAAAATTGAAGCATTTTAAGAAAATTGGTTATGTAATTTATGATAATGCTGAGATTAAGTATATCATCTGTTGCTAACAATTTTCAAAAACTCAATTGTTCATAAGGGGCCGTTTACTTATTACGTAACGCTTTGAGGGAAAGGTGGGGGGTCTAAAAATTTTTTAGGGTTTACTATTCACGTGATTCATTCGTTATAAATTTTATTAAATGGGGGGGGGGGGGGAGAGTGAAAAACCTAGAAAAAACCAGAAGTTTAGCGTTACGTAATAAGTGAGCATCCTCAAAACTTATTTTAAAAATTTCCCAACAATAATTGGGATGCAAAATATTCAGCAAATTTTGCAAAATTCAAATTTCATCAGAAAAACTCATTATGCAGAATAATTACTTAAAATTCAACAAAAAGCTTCTAAGTCCTGTTGAATCCTTTTATGAAAATTAAAATATCATCATCACAATACAAAAAAAAAAATTCAATTGAATTTAAGAAGCCACTTGAAAGCAACAATTTAATTCCTCATAGATCTCTTTATTGTATTGTCTATGGAATAGAAAACACTCAACATTAATTGAAATTGAGAACGGAGGAGATGAGGAAATGTTGAAATATTTTCTATGCGTTTGAGCAGGAAGGATTAAATATTAAAATTTTATTTCAACCCGCTCGTGATGCTCTCAAATGAATTTTTTGCTCTTGATGTTTTTTTCCGTATCCTTGACAATAATGTGGGACAAATTTTAAATGACTTTCAATGATAAATGATGAGAATTTAAATTTTTTGGGTGTTGACAGTTGAAGTTTGTGTATTGATGGATGTCAATGAACTGGGAAAATGTTGTGGCATTTTTTAGGTTAATCATTGAAAAATTTTGTCATTCATGCAAATCAGCAAGTTTATAAATTTATTTGATCAACAATTCATCCAAAAGAGCTGTCTATCAAGCACAATAAACACAATTCGAGTATTAGCCATTCGTGAATTGGATTGTGGATTCAGTCAATAAATAAATCAACGAGTCATGCACATAGACTGTTGATTCATCAATTTTATGAGTCAAGTAGACTGTAAAAATTGCCAGTCAGCTACAAACGAGGACTCAACCGGTGGAATAGTTTTGTTTTGATCATTTTCTTTACAAGCTGATGATTTTTAGTTGATTTTTTTTCGGAAAATTGGTTACGGAAACAGGATGTTTAACCTCTACTTAATTTGAATAATTTTTCGTGAATATTTTACGCATTAAATTGAGGATAAGAATTTTTGGTCAATTTTGAATAACTTTGCATTAATTTTAATTATTAAGCAGATTTTCTGAGTCGTTTCCTTTCAGTTGTTATAAAAGTAGAAAGGTTTTGTAAAAATATTATTTATGTATGCTAAAATGAATTAGAAGATTAGGATTTGTACATTTATGACGTTGCCAAAAATAAACCACTGTTCTTTAGATCTTCTTTCACTTATTGTCATAGAATGTATGTAATCTAAAAATTATGCAAATTTTAACCTCTACATACTTACCCATCGGCTAAGATTCTGACATAAAATAGAAACAAACAAACATCGTGAATACACCAGCAAAAGCCACAAGCTCTGTAAATCAAAAACCAAATGAACTTCATGCCCTCAAATATCACTGCGTTCATGTGTACCACATTTACTTCAGCCATACATTATTATCATTATTATTATTTATTTTGACTGCCATTAAGAGCATTTCCTTACCATTGCATATTCAGCGATTCATAAATGATAAATTACGCGATAAAATGGTGCGGCTGAAGTACACGAGAATTCTTTTAAGTCTCAAGTAGCTTCAAAATTTATTTCAACAGTTATTGTTGTACTTTCTCTCGCATTTCATGTCCATAAATTCATAAACTTTTTCCATAATTTTTCGTCTAACTTCCGAATTGTTTTTTGAACTTTCTAAATCGTCGACGACTCCTGCGCATGTGAAACACGTGTTGATTTCGGAAAAGCACGACACATGAATGAGGAACAATAAAAAAGTTGCATTGTATAGTAAAACTGTTTTTTATTTTCTTTTTTTTTTGTATTTTTTTCCATCTCGTCACTCAAACAGTTATGTACAAGAATTTTATGATATTTGGTTCATTCCATTAAATGCTTTACCTTAATCTACTTTCCTTCGTCACTGAATTGGATGAATCAACAATATCATGAATAAAAATCTTTCTTTGTTTACCTTTGTTTGGCAATATATTTTTTCTCAATTTTTTATTATTTATAGCTTATGTTTTATGGATATAAACATGTAAAAACTCCTTCACAAAAAAAAAAAAAGTTTTATGTACAAAAAATGCAAACACAAAAAATCCACTGTCACCTACAATCGTGACAATGATATCTCAATTAACATAACATTTAACCCAAATTAAGACTCATTAAATATACAGAAAAAAATTGGCAAATTTATTCTCGAATGACAAGTGTAAGTGGTGAACATCCACTGGAAATAAAGTAGTTTTTTTGGGGCGCATTTATGAAATTTAAAATATTGAGCATTAATTTTGAAAAATTTAAATATTTCTAGAACAAATCTAGATTATTAAAAAAACAAGGATCTCATTAAATTTGCGCTAACTTCTACAAAACCCTTTATTGCTCTACAAATTAATAACCTAGCATTTATTCTATCATACAACCAATTAAGTCATGTCCTGTCTCACCAACTAACTAACAAATGAATAATCAGTAGCAATCTTGCATCATTTCTTCAGTAATCTAAATTATACATTTCAAATGCAACTAATCTGTCTGTCAATAAGTCAGACAAATAGCGAGTTAATCACTCACACAGCAGATCAATTAGTGAAGCATATTTAAATAAATTATTGACATTAACTGCTGTTTGGTGAGCAAATGAGCAAATAACAAGATAATTAGTGTAATAGCTTATTTTGTAGCTAACTATGCAGAGCTATTGTTGTCAGTAGATTTGACATACTTTGCCACAAAATATAAAAAATTCAAAAAAATGCGCCAATTTAAAAATTAATCCTCATTTATTGAGGAATAAGCTTGCAACTAGGATCAAGAATGACTATTAATCCCATCAGTGATGAAATAACACCAAGTAATCCAATCATACGTGGTTGCATCTTAATATAACCTAAGCCATTCAGTGGAATGAATAAATCACAGATATTTTTAATTGTATCAATTGTCAGATGTTTGTACGTAACGAGAAACTCGGCAACGGATGATGCACAAGCAGTTACATCCTTCGCACATCGAATTGAAATAAATGATGATGTTATACAAGACGAAAGGCTCTTATATGATGTAAAGCTGGCAATAACACGATTAATTTCGTAAATATCTCGTACTAAACTCATAATGAGTGATACAAGCCAGAATCGATTGGATCGGAAGCTCCATTTTTGGGTATCAATATTTTTCATTAATCCACTTCTTGATAACCAGATTATGTGATCGGTGAGGAGGAATGTTGCCTGGCATATTTTTGTTACCGTTATGGTGAATGCCAACCACGCATCTGAATAATGGATTGATTTCAGAGTTCCATAAAAAACTTCGAAACTTTTGCCAAATCTAAGAACTGAAAAGAGATAAAATAAAATTAATCAGATTAAACTTATGTCAGAGATAAAAGGAATTGTATAAAAGGTCAAAGGTTTATTTTGCCTTGACATTTAATCATGGGTTACGATGGATGAGCTCTTTTGAAGATGATATGTAATCTTTTATGTAACATCTCATACATGCTTATTGTGCATCATCTTTGAGCATTTCTGATAAATTTATATTTTTTTTGTCAGCAAGTTTAATTTAAAAGAAATTCAAAAATTTATTGATTAAAGTTTGAATTTTGTTATGAATTTGGGTTGAAAAATTTGTGATATTAAAAAGAAAGAAAAATTAAATTTTTAAATTGAAAAAAGTCAATACCTTAATAATAAACGTTTCAATAAAAACATAATGAAAATTTTAATGAAATTTTAATTTTTTTAATTTTATTAAAAATTTCAAAAATTTTCTAAAATTTGAAAAATTTCAAAAATTTTCTAAAATTTGAAAAATTTCAAAAATTTTCTAAAATTGGAAATTTGATCCCAAAAATATTAGAATTGAATTTTGTTCAAAAAAAAACTATTCAAATTAAAATTTTTAATTGAATAATTAATTTTTAATCAATTTAAAACTATTTCCAATTCATCTCTACAACAGCAAAATAATCTCAAAAAATTTCCATAGAACTTATAATTTTAAATTTGATATCAAAAATTCAGAAACATGAAACTGATCCAAATTCTTAGTCTTCAGTATTTTGTCAATTATTCATTAAATTTCCGTTTCTCAAATTACTTCCACAGTCATTTACCGCACGACAAATTTGAGAATTTCTATGTCACATACAGAAAGTTTTCATGAATTATTCATTAATAAAGGAGAATAAAAAAATGATATTTGAAATTCCAATTTTCATCAACGACATAAAAAAAATCCGCAAAGTTATCAATTTCCCTTGATCTTGTCGTGTGAAAAAAATACAGTCCATACTTTAGACCTTGATTAATATTCCAATTGATACACAGTGGTCTAAAAATGACTTTTTTGGAAATAATTCATGATATTTTGGTGGTTTATAGTTTTAGACTTGGGGAGTTCAAAAATGCAAACAAAATTTTTTTTCGTCAATATAGGTCCCCATACGGGCCTAAAACGTGTTTTTGGTACCAAAAATTTTCAAAAAATTCGTGTGCCTCACTATGTGGATGAAATTTCACAAACTTTTTTTTATTCACTCAGAACACTCTCTAATTTTCATTTAAAAATACCAAAAGTTTGAAAAAAAATTATTTTGATGGTCAAAAATGCGAAAAAGTTCAAAAAATCGGCATTTTTTCAACATTTTTGCTTCCTGTGCCTACATGTCGATCTTAAAAATTCTAAAAACTCTTGATTCTTATAGTTCTTGAGTAGATCTACAAAAAACATTTTATTCGTCATTGCCAAAAAAGCCATTTAGTGCTTCAAAAATGAGGTCAAAGGTGAAAATTTTCGTTTTTTTGGGCATTTTTTGGGTTTGTCAGCCTATATGATCCACAGGTGGCTCCAGGTAACTGTCAAGTGACATTTTTCTTATAGCTCTTATGTTGTACTACAAAATTAAGCAAAAAAAGTAAATTTTTTCTGGTCCCCCGATTCACCTGAGGCCCCCAAAGGGTGTCTGGTAGGGGGTCCTCAAGACAAAAAAAATTCATATCTCAAAAATATCTTCACCATATTGGCTGAAACTTTCAGAAATGATAGAAAACATCTATACCGACCATTTTCAGTCATTTAAACTTAATTATAACTTGATTTTTGGACTTTATGTACATTTTGCTGATTTTCGAGCTTGGTCAAAAATCGAGTTTTCACTTTTCGACTCCTACCACCTCAGGATGACTTTATATTTTATTTCTTTTGCATAAATCTTATAGCTAAGCATAGTACGCATCCAACGAGGTATGAAACATGATATATAGTCAAGATTTGACAGAGTTATGGCCAAAAAACTGAAAAAATGGTAAATTTTTTGAGGTTTTGACGACTTTCAACTCACATTTTCGCCGATATTTCTTCGAAATTTCAAGTATACGTAACAAATTTAGTATTATTGGAAAGGTCATTGCTTTAGCTATACAAAAAAATTAAAACATAAGTTTGGAAGTTCCTCTGTGAACCAGAAAACTTACAACAGTTTGCTTTGTCCTCTCATACAGAGCAAAGATAAAAAAATTTTATTTTTGTGTTTTTTCCACAGTTTAACACATGAACTTTCATAATATGATCAATAAAAGACTTTGCAATCATTACTTCTTACATACACGTTCATAGAAAAAACCTCAAATTTTCTTATAGACAGACTTATAGAAAAAATGCATTTTTTTTGAAAAAATCGAAAATATTCGAAAATTTGAGGTTTTTTCTATGAACGTGTATGTAAGAAGTAATGATTGCAAAGTCTTTTATTGATCATATTATGAAAGTTCATGTGTTAAACTGTGGAAAAAACACAAAAATAAAATTTTTTTATCTTTGCTCTGTATGAGAGGACAAAGCAAACTGTTGTAAGTTTTCTGTCCACGGAGGAACTTCCAAACTTATGTTTTAATTTTTTGTATAGCTAAAAACAATGACCTTTCCAATAATACCAAATTTGTTACGTATACTTGAAATTTCGAAGAAATATCGGCGAAAATGTGAGTTGAAAGTTGTCAAACCCTCAAAAATTTACCATTTTCAGTTTTTTGGCCATAACTCTGTCAAATCTTGACTATATATCATGTTTCATACCTCGTTGGATGCGTATATGCTTGAACTATGAAGTCATCAAAAGAAGTATAAAATATAAAGTCATCCTGAATGACAGATCGAAAAGTGAAAATCGATTTTTGACCAAGCTCGAAAATCAGCAAATGTACATAAAGTCCAAAATCAAGTTATAATTAAGTTTAAATGACTGAAAATGGTCGGTATAGATGTTTTCTATCATTTCTGGAAAGTTTCAGCCAATATGTGAAGATATTTTGAGATATGAAATTTTTTTGTCTTGAGGACCCCCTACCAGACACCCTTTCCTCATTGAAATCGGGGACCAGAAAAAATTTACTTTTTTGTAATTTTGTAGTACAACATAAGAGCTATAAGAAAAATGTCACTTGACAGTTACCTGAGCCACCTGTATGATCATATAGACTGACAAACCCAAAAAATGCCTTAAAAAAACAATTTTCATGACCTCATTTTTTGAAGCGCTAAATGGCAATGACGAAATAAAATGTTTTTGTAGATCTACTCAGAACTATAAGAATCAAGAGTTTTTAGGAATTTTTAAGATCGACATGTAGGCACAGGAAAGCAAAATGTTGAAAAATGCCATTTTGAACTTTCGCATTTTTGACCATCAAAATAATTTTTTCAAACTTTTTGTATTTTTAAATGAAAATTAGAGGATGTACTGAGTGGAATAAAAAAGTTTGTGAAATTTCATCCACATAGTGAGGCATACGAATTTTTTGAAAATTTTTGGTACCAAAAACACGTTTTAGGCCCGTATGATACCTATATTGACGAAAAAATTTTGTTTGCATTTTTGAACTCCCAAGTCTAAAACTATAAACCACCAAAATATCATGAATTATTTCCAAAAAGTCATTTTAGACCACTGTAATATGATAAGATAAACGCTTACGTTTTCTAAATGAAGATAGAATATATTCCAAATTTTTCAATTGACTAATAAGTGCCAGTTGAGCTTCGTCCTTTGAATTTAATGAGTCCCATATCGTTCGACATGAATATTGTAAAAGTCTTGCGACTTTGTCCTTCAACAACTTGACTATTTAGCTTAATTATCGTTTCCATTTGAGCAACTTTCACTAAAACCACAAATTGACCTTTAGTCAATTTTTTTTAGAAGAATTTTGTTATTTGTTATTGTCCATTTGGGAAGTTTCTGTGACAGTTTCGCATCTTTACATCGTACGATAAGTTTTACACTGTAAAAAAATTATTGACCTTAAAATTTAATATTTTTAAGAACTTTCTTAATTAATATAATCGAAAATTTAAATCTTATTCAAATTTTCATCAACTTTGCATTGAAATTTTTTAAAATCAACAAAAATTTTATTCAAAATTAGCAGAACTATAAGAATCAAGAGTTTTTAGAATTTTTAAGATCGACATGTAGGCACAGGAAGCAAAAATGTTGAAAAAATGCCGATTTTTTGAACTTTTTCGCATTTTTGACCATCAAAATAATTTTTTTTCAAACTTTTGGTATTTTTAAATGAAAATTAGAGGATGTACTGAGTGAATAAAAAAAAGTTTGTGAAATTTCATCCACATAGTGAGGCACACGAATTTTTTGAAAATTTTTGGTACCAAAAACACGTTTTAGGCCCGTATGGGGACCTATATTGACGAAAAAAAATTTTGTTTGCATTTTTGAACTCCCCAAGTCTAAAACTATAAACCACCAAAATATCATGAATTATTTCCAAAAAAGTCATTTTTAGACCACTGTGTGATAAGGCGCTTACGTTTTCTAAATGAAGATAGAATATATTCCAAATTTTTCAATTGACTAATAAGTGCCAGTTGTGCTTCGTCCTTTGAATTTAATGAGTCCCATATCGTTCGACATGAATATTGTAAAAGTCTTGCGACTTTGTCCTTCCCGGCAACTTGACTATTTAGCTTAATTATCGTTTCCATTTGAGCAACTTTCACTAAAACCACAAATTGACCTTTAGTCAATTTTTTTAGAAGAATTTTGTTATTTGTTATTGTCCATTTGGGAAGTTTCTGTGACAGTTTCGCATCTTTACATCGTACGATAAGTTTTACACTGTAAAAAAATTATTGACCTTAAAATTTAATATTTTTAAGAACTTTCTTAATTAATATAATCGAAAATTTAAATCTTATTCAAATTTTCATCAACTTTGCATTGAAATTTTTTAAAATCAACAAAAATTTTATTCAAAATTAGCAGAAATAAATTTTCACATCTCGATCCAAAAATTTTCAACAGTGTACACATAAATGATGCAAAACCTACAAACATTAAAGAAAGTTTTTGTATCGTATGATTCTTTTTTTTTCTTCACTAAAATATTTTAAAATAAATATTTTTTAAAAATAATCATATTGTGATGATAGTTAAGTGATTATAAATTAATAAAACAATGGAGTACGACTATTATCCGTTAAAGCGACATGTTGATACACACAATAGGATTTTTAGAGGGCGAATTTGGTGCATACAGGTAAAAAGTTTCTTTCTCTTTATAATTTAATTAAAAAAAAAAAAAAATTCTTTTTCGCACGTGAATCATAAACTGGAATTTTCTTTTGATGTGTTTTACATTGGAAAATTTGTTTTTGAGCCTTTTGGAAATTGATGAAAATCAAATGGGATTTTTGTCACATATTTCTTTTAATGACAATGAATGTAGATCCTGCTGAGGAATTTTTATTGAATGATTCATCGACTTTAATGGGGATTAAAGAGGGATTATCAGTAAAAAATGTTTCCGATAAGAGTAGGATGGTTGAGGTCTAGTAAGAATTTATTTATATGCGCTGATGCTATAATTTTGTCATGCAAGGGAATTGAAGAATTTATTTATTTTAAAATATTTGATGTCCAGAGGTTTGATTTTTAATTAAATTCAAAAAATTCTATAAACCTTAATTCATATTTTTAGTCTTAAATTACAATCATTACAATTAGGCGTGGACACTTAAAATTATACCAGGATTATTGGGATTATCGGGATTATTGGGATTATTCAGGATTAATCCTAGTGTCCACGCCTTGATTACAATCCAAAAGAACCATCAAACCTAATTACACCCCATTAAAAATTTCAAATCACTAACAACAATTTCTATCATCCCATACAGGACATTTGTGGTATCATCTGTGCCGTTTTAACATGGTTTCTAATTGCCTATGCCGAATTTGTTGTCATGAAAGTTATGCTTTTGCCAAGTCCCTATTTTTACTACCGTTACATCAACATGATATTATTCAATTGTGGAATATTTTTAGCAATATCAAGTCACCTTAAAACAATGTTTAGTGATCCTGGTGCTGTTCAATTGGGCAATGCAACAAAAGAGAATATTCAGTTATTGGGATTGAGGGAGGGTGAAATTATATTTAAATGTCCCAAATGTAGTAGCATTAAACCAAATCGAGCACATCATTGCTCCGTGTGTAAGAGATGTATCCTCAAAATGGATCATCATTGGTGAGTAAATAAATACATTTTATGATGATTATGGCGGATGAAATTGACACTTTTTATTTGTTTTTATTTGCAGTCCTTGGGTAAGATATATTCACATAAATGTAAACGGATGTAAGCATAAACAGCCCGAGCGGAGAGGGATTATGGTATATTTATGAAAATTAATTGGAACTGCTTGGGAAAGGGGTTGAGAATGGAGGTTTTACTTTATGCAATTTAATTTATTTTCGAGTGAAATAAAGCATGCAGATTGAAAGGACTAGCTAGAAGAAAAAATAATAAATGAATGTATATAGTAATCACGGGTATACTAAGGCGGGGGGGGGAGGGGGGTTTAAAAATCGTTTTTTTGCGTAACGTACCAAGTGAACTTGGAAGGGAAAAAATTTAAAAGGTTTGATAATTTTTGGAGAAAAGTGAGTTTAAATTTTATCGTCAAAAATTCAAAGAAATTTTTCAAAATGTTAAGAATTACACTAGTCTGATCGGGGTCTGATAGTAATAAATATTTTCAAATTCATTAGCTGGTTTGATAATGCATTCGTCAAAGTGAACATAGTTCATGGTACGTCACCTTAACAAATCTAGTATCTCCCTTTTACACACCAGACAGGATGTTTACTAGTCAATTACTATTATAGTTAAACTCAAACATTCACTTAATTGGTCATTTATTCAATTCTGAAGAGTATTTACCTAAAAACATAATTGCTTAGTGTCTACTGTAAATATCTATCATAAAATACAAATTACTCAACATATCTACATAATTTTTAGTTCAATAGCCTGCTTAATGTGCCGCTCGGGATATAAACTCAATTTATTAAGTTAAGAAAGTATTTTTTATGACACTTAAACATTATTTTCTCATTTCATTTACCAACAGGTTAACAATTGCGTTGGCGAAAGGTTAGTATGATTTCCTTCCTTTGGTCCCTTTTTGCTAGATAAATCAAGGGTGCGGAACTGATCAAATTGATTTTTGATCATTTTTGATCTTTTTTGATCATTTTTGATCAATTTGATCAGTTGCACACCCTGGAGATAAATTGGATTGATTTTAAATTTGTTAAAAATATTGATAAGGATGGAAAATTAACTCTGGATGGATGATTAAATTGTGATTTTAGATTTTTATTTAGGAATTCAAAAATATCAAATCAATCCAAAAAGGGTCACTAAAACCTAGACGTCACTAGTAAATGCCCCCAAAAATCATTCTAAAATTTTATTAAACTCTTATATAATTTTTTTTCTATCATTTTAGGAACCAAAAGTATTTCGTGCTGTTTTGCTGTTATATCGCATTAATTTCAATTCATGCCTTATTCCTTTGTGTCAACCAATTTGCGATGTGCATTAAACACGAGTGGAAAGAATGTTCAACATTCTCACCACCCGCAACTGTCGTACTTTTATTATTCCTCATCTTTGAGGCGCTGCTTTTTGCAGTTTTTACAATTATTATGTTAGGTACTCAACTCACGGCAATATGGAATGATGAGACAGGCATTGAGCAACTTAAGAAAGAGGAGGCAAAGTGGACGAAAAAGTCAAGATGGAAAAGTATCGAGTCGGTATTTGGAAGATTTTCAATACTCTGGATGTCTCCGTTTAGTGCTCCAAATTTTAAGACTAAGATTGAAGGATGCTTGTATCCAGTTTAAATAGTCAATATTAGTAATATTTTACCGACCACAAACACACCAACAACAAGATACATTTCACTGTATTCAGGAGATTTTATTTTACAAATACACAATTACACATATTGTATTGTTCCTCTTTCGAGATTCCTGTAATTTATTTTTTGAGAGAAATTAAGAAATCGAGCGATGTGATTAGAGCAAAAGAGGCTCTATGGCAATCATTAGAAAATAATTTGAGTGCAAAATTATTTTTGTGGATTACAATTTTAATACCAAATTACTTAATCTTTTAGATGTTAAAAGCATTTTTAATTATTTTATGTACTTAATATCCATAACCTATAATGAGCATGCATTTTTCTTCAAGTATTTAAATCACAACAGATCAGAATTCGTGAGAATTTCAAGATTTTTTTACTCTTAAAATATGACATAAGATCAATTTTAAAACAAATTTTAATTTTTTTTAACAGACCTAATCCAACTTTCTTATACAATTTTTTTGTTTTTTTTTTTTTCCCAAAAATATTCATTTTCTGGATGACTTAACTACAAAATTAATCAGATATTTTTCAAATATTTTTCAAATATTTCTAAAAATTTTGCAAATCCACATCATGAATCCTGCACTCACATTTGCATCGCTCAAAACCAACAAAACCAGTCATGGATGAGACTTAAAAATCATCGCAAGAGAAAAGATTTTAGCTTAATATTTTTTTGACTATTTAAGAAATACTATTGGACTATCCAAATAATTAATGAAAGTAAAAGTATTCTATATGATATGTTTAATGAACTTTTCTAAGAAATCAAAATTAAAAAGAAGCAAAACTCGCGAAAGCCTATAAAAACAATTATTTTTCGGTGTATTCATAAAGGAATTAAATATGTCGCTGATTGAAAAATGCTGTAAATAAATAAATGAAAAATTCATAATAAAAAAAATCAAGACTCAGACACTCATCAGAAAATTGTACAATTTTTTCCAATTTTTAAAAATTGTAAAAATTGCAAAAAATTGTACAATTTTACAATTTTTGTATGGAAGAAATTGCAAAATTGTAAAAATTGTACAATTTTTACAATTTTTTTACTGGAAAAATTGGAAAAAATTGTACAATTTTCTAATGAGTATCTGAGCTTTGAAAAAAATATTCAATTGAAATAAAAAATAATTTTCAGTGCAATAAAATTTGTTTTAATTTCCAGTGGCTTATTACATAAATTGCAAACCTGTTGATGTCAGTAAGTGATACCTTTTTGTACTCATATTGCACCAACATAATCCAATTGAATAAATTTTTTTAACGAGTATTGCTTTGTTTTGTGCTCAATTTCTTTTGCGATTTCAAGAGATTGGATTGAACTATAGCATGTCCATTCAATAAAAGCACAATAAAGTTGCACGAGTAAAAAAATTTACAAAAATTTTAAAATGAGATGGTTAGTGTGCTTTTTGAAGCTAAAACATTGAAAAAATAAACTTGAAAATTTCAAAATTTCGTAATTTTTTTTATCAATTTTCAAAAAACTTCTAAGCTCTAATTTTAAAGTTTAAAAAATTTTAAATTTTATATTCATATCAAGTTCATATTCAAAGCACATACCAAACTGACCATAAGAATCTGAAATTCCAGCTAAGACATAAACTGAGCGAGCAGAGAGAGAGAAAGTCGTGCCTTATTGTTGCCTATTTGATGGCTAAAATTACAACTTGCTATATATTTTTGCGCCAGTTGTTGAGAGAAGAAAAAGTCATGAACTCAACAGTCATTGGAATATCTGTAACCAGACGATACGCGTGGCGAATTTCTTGAGATTTAATTCAATATTAAAAGCATTATTGTGAGTATTTTGGATTATTTTTTGATGAATTCTTACACTTTAAGGATGTTGGTTGTTTTTTTTTACATATTTAAATAAATTTAAAAATATTTTTCAGTAAAGAAAAGATGAATATCTCCGCAATTTTTGTATTCATCTGCATGCTCATTATTTCGATTGAGTGTTACGATCCAACCGATAAAGAAATTGAGACAATTATTCCAAAAGAAGGAGATTTTGAAGCATTTTATCCACGTGAAATGAGTGGAATAAGTAACAGCGTTGCAAGAGCACCACACGCTCATGGAAGTTTCTTCCAACATCGCAATCCGGGTATGTAACATTTATGGCATGACCTTCAACTTTACTCGAGATTTTTTTTCCTCATTTTAGCTTTGGTCGACATTAAAAATGCTGCTGCTTATGGATTTCGTTTTGATGGTAAACGTCGCTTTAATTTTGACTAATTTCTAGCTGGACGTCAATTTAAAAGTGATTTTTCAATGACTCATGACTCATATAAGCTCGTGTCTTTATGGCCTTCATTTATTACATAATTATGTATATTTTTGTAAATAAAAATTCTTTTTATGCTCTCATAAAAATTTAAATTTTAATAAATTTCAACTATTTATGTAAATTTAATTTTCTTAAATTTATTAATGAAATTTTTACTTTAAAAAAAATGAAATTCTTGGTTCAATAAACTTTTCAGTATCCTGACAACAAACATTGTAAGCACAAGTAAATAATAAGTTTTAAATTTTGTAAGATTCTTTTCATACTATTACTGACGTTTGTTCCCACAATAAAAACTAGTATAACGGTGGTCACTCGTGACCGACGAAAGCGCATTTTCCGCGATCAGTAAATACACAAAGAATTAAAACCCCAAAAGTATAAAGCCTAATATTTAACTATTAATATTCTTCATTTACCAAAAATTTAAAATTTACAGAAAAAAATGTGTGTGAAACATGAGGAAAAAAATTATTTTTTATAAAAAGTTATCACGCGTTATTACGCGACATAAAATTTAAAAAAAAAAAAAAATTAATAAAAAAAAGCAAAAAAAAAAAATCGGCTACGGGCTAGGATCGAACCCACGACCTCCAAATTAGGAGCCGTGCGCTCTTCCTTTTACGCCACTGCTGCGCTTTTTTCGAAAAATTTTGGTGGCAATTTAATTATTTATATTGATGAGTTTTTTTTTTTTATATAAATGCAAGTTTTTATAATTTTCATGAAATTTTCCGGAAAAACTATGGAAAATCCATGAAAATAGAAAACTAAAACAATAAAAATATAAAAAAAGTAATTGTATGAAAATATTGAAAATTTTAACAAAAATCTTCGGAAAAACTCGGGAAAATTGTGGAAATGGAAAATTATGACATGATTCAATATTATATGTCATTGGAAATCAAAAAAGTATCAAAAAAAGCAAAAAAAGAACATTGTCATCGGTGGGATTCGAACCGAGGACAGCTAAGGTTTTGAAAAGTCAACATTTTAGTGCATTCGACCACACTAATACATACAAAGAAATGTCATTTTTGGTACTTTTTACGCTGGTTCCAGCAGAGGAAGTGACCATTCCTGCTGATTTTTGGTTACATGGTAGCCAGGCATGTCACACACATTTTAAGCCAAAAACCGCATCAAAAAAGCTTAAACCCTAGGAGGAGATGCGATGACAGACAGACGGACAGACAGACGGACAGACAGACGGACGGACAAAGTGCGGATAATAGCGTCCTTTTCCCAAGAGGAAAATGCGCTAAAAATAATAAAACTAATTTGAGCTCGTTTACAATTTTTGTGCAACTTCTGAACTTAAAAAAAAGATGTAATCTACAAAAATAAACGAAGTTATCACACTTTAGAGATTACTTCGTTAGGTTCACGAAATTTTCTGTCGTGATAGTTTTCTAACTATTAATTGAAATCTTGTCAGATTGAGTATTTAACATGTATCTCACGTTAATTACAAAATAAAACAAAAAAAGTGATTTGCTGAAATTTATTTAAAAGCTGCATAAAAAGGGGCAAAAATGATCGAATTTTAGTCAAATCTATTTTAAAAGTCAAAATGAAAGGTTTAGGTGCAATTATTCTTATTTTTTCAATATTTTTATCAGGTAAAAATAATTTTAGAATTTAATTTAAAAATTAATGTTAAAAATTTAAAATTTCAATGAAATTAATTTTCCAGGTGCTCACAGCGGTAGTAACACGGAATGCACGGATCTCACTTTCCAATACACGTCGCTTAATGAGGACACCAAAAATATTATTATTGATTATCTTGATGAAAACATCGATACTTTAACTGCAAGTGAATTAGCTGCCGGAGTACAAGAGACGATTGGGAACATATTGTCAAACATTGAATTAACTCCATCTGATCATGCAATATTGACGAATTTTTATAATTATGAAATTTCACCAGGAAATCCTTCAACAATTTGTATTGTAAATTATGAACTGGGTTTGTAACTAATGAATTTATTTAGACAAAATAAATAAAGACAATTTTTAGTCAAATTTAAATTTGCCATTCTCCTTCTTCATACCCCAATAACCAGAAATATTAAAAAAATTGGTATCCTTTTAAATTTTAGGCATAATAAAAAATTAGAAAAAATTAAACTTTTTTATAAATAACAAGAAAATCTTTCTTCAAAAAAATTAAAAAAAAAAATATTTTTATTCAAAATGAAAGAATTTATTTTGTAAATCCATAAAATAATCATAAATTACATCAAAATCCATCCAACTTCCACAAAGGCTCATCAATCATTTTAGCCATTTTGTCAGCCAATTTCTTTGAACCTTCATGATTCTCTTGAAATCCAGGCAATGGTTTACATCGTTCATACCATTTATTCAATCGTGGATAATTCTTAAAGTCTGCACCCCAACACTGTAAAAATAAACAAGCGTGAGTCATTGAACATTTAAAACTTTTTTTTTTATTATTGTATGATAAGCAACACCTTTATCGATTCTACGCTTGGTAGAAATGCAAAGTCAGCTAGTGTTAGTTCATCGCCGGCAAACCAATCTGAATTGACTAGAAATGAATCGAGTGTGCTAAGGACAATTTCGACATTTTCACGGACCTCATTTGGGACTCTTTTGACGCCAACTCGAAGGATTTGATGCTGGAATTAAATTTTTTTTAAGTTTGCAGCTTTAAGGATGACGTAGTGGAATTTAGAGACATAATGTCTGTTCACTTTCGATATTTATCTTAAATATTCTTTTTCGTACACAAAATTACTCACGATAAACTGCTTAACAGCTGGATATGCAGTTGTTGCATCATAAAATAGTCTCGAATCAACCATTGATCTTTTCTTCAATTCAATTGGATAGAATGATGATTTTGTGACATTTGCCAAGTACAACATAATTGCACGCGATTCCGTCACCACATAATTATCTTCAGCAACATGTAGCACTGGAATTTGATGTAGTGGATTGATTTTTAAAAAGTTTGGAGTGTTTTGTTCGCCTTTAAAGACATCAATGTATCTTAATTCGATATCTAGTCCAATATTTCTGATTGTCAATAAAACCATTTGACTAGGCACACCTTGGACGTTGCAATATAATGTTGCTGTGAATTTTTTATTGATGCACTGCATTTTAATTGATATTTTTAGCTACACAACTAATTGAAATAGAAAATCAAACTCAAATGCGACATGAATTATGAAAATGGTAATAAATACAATATTTTTGTAATTTTTTTAACCAAAGTATGATAAGATATGGAAGAGATATAAGGAAACAAAATAAAAGAGAGAAACGTGTGCATGTACTCGAGTGTAAACAAAGAATCAAGGCAGTGGCACTGAAATTTTTTGAATTGCTTGAAAATTGAATGTTTTTAAAGGAAAACAGATTTTTAAAAATAAAAAATAGATAAAATTCAAATAATTTTCAAAATTTAAAAATTATTTACAATACACGGGGTCCTCGACTTTAACAGTTGTTTTGTTTCAAATTTTTTCTATTCAAAACGAATTTATTCAAATCGAAACGTATGAAAAATGACCGTTAAAAATGAAAATTTGAATTTTTGTATGGGAAATTTTAGATTATTCAAATCAAAACAATTTAAATCGTTATCTTAATTATCATGTCAAGTCAAATATTTTGCTCTTTATTATCATGATTTATGAACAATTAAACAATTTTGTTGTGTATTTTATAGTAAGTTTTACAATCTTTAATGATATTTTTTATATCCAAGTTATAATTGAATTAGTTTTGCCTTAAAATAAAATCAAAAATTTCCAAATTAAAAATAAGCTAATCACTGCATGAAAATTTTTAAGATCAAGAAAATATTTCCTTCAAAATTTCTGACAAAAAACTGATTTATTTTTTCTCTATTTTATTTACAACACACATTTTGTCAATCAATACAATTTCTATCAAACTATCACTTCCACAAAGGTTCTTCTAACAATCCTGACAACTTAACTGCCAAAGCTTGACTTCCTTCATGATTTTCAGCAAATCCAGGTAAGCTTTTGCATCTCTCATACCATCCATTAAGTTTTGGAAATTCATCAAAATTCACACCCCAGCACTAAAAATGTAGATTATGAAATGTAACTTTATGATAAGACAATTTTATACTTTTTTCATACTTTTATAGTTCCAACACTTGCAAGTATAGCTATATCAGCTAGAGTCAATTCATTGCCAGCAATCCACTCAGATTTGTCAAGGAACAAATCTAGATTTTTGAGTACGGATTTGATGTCTTCACGAGCTGCTGTTGGGACCTTTTTGACACCCGCTCGGAGAATTGGTCTCTGAAAATTTAGGGCAACTTAATTTCTGTTGTGATAAATTTAATAAATATTCCAGAATTTTGTGTTAAGAACGATCAAATATTTTTTTAGTACCTAAATACCTTTATACAAAATTAATATGTATTTTAAATTATAAAACTGATAGCAAAATTGAGCAAGGTTGTTGATAGTTTTTTTTTAATTTATTTACATATCTTGTGTACGACTAATGCATATTCAAATTTTTAAAATTTGAAACTTATTACTTCTAGGTTCAGAAATGAGCATTTAAAAAATCAGAATATCTCTTTTGAAAAACTCTAAAATTTTCAGAATTTCACAATAAAAAAATTCATGGGTTTAATTTAAGACAAGAACAGCTGTCAGTCTCATGATCTCAGATCAATACAGTCTCACAAAGAACCAATATTCTGATAAATGTCGCATCTTATCTTTTATTCTTTCCAAAATAACTTACTGCAAAATTTTTGACAGCCACAAATGTGTTTGTTGCATCAAAAAATAATCGTGAATCAACAAGTGCACGTTTCTTTAAATCATTTACAGGATAAAGCGGTGATTTAGTGAGACTTGCAAGGTACATAATAATTGCTCTTGCTTCCGTCAACACAAATTTTTCATGAACTAAGCACGGTACTTGATGTAAAGGATTAATTTTATGATATTCTGGAGAATGCTGTTCACCATTGTAAATGTCAATATTTTTAATTTCAATGTCAAGTGCCAAACTCCTGACAGCCATCATAGCCATACGGGACGGTGGCCCGAATCGATTATGATATAAAGTCATCGGCAATTTCAAACTCATGACTTAATTTTGTGAATATTTGTGAGCGACTGAGAATTTTATTTATTTTTTTTTTATACACAACAAATGCAGACACACAATTTTCTCCAACTGAACATTTGGCCACTAAAAATAAAACAAAAAAGAGATAATGTTTATATTTTGATGAGTAAAGAAGGAGAATGAGCAGTAAAATTGAGAATAATATATTTATTGAAGGATGACTAGATTTAAATATTTTTAATATTAAGAATTCTGTTGAATTAAATAAATTGGAAGTCTATCCCTGAAAAAGATTAAGAGAAAAAAGAGCAGCAATATGTTTTTTGTTTATATACGCTTAATCTCTTCATTAATTATGTGAGGTAAGAGATAACACGAATAAGTTGCGATAACAAATTTTTTTTTTAAAAAAAAAAATAAAATTTAGCTTTACTTGATTGTAGAAAATTTCAAGTGCATTCACTTCCATATTGGTTCTTCTAATAATTTTGAAATCTTATCAGCCCATGCTTGAGCGCCTTCATTATTTTCAGAGAATCCAGGTAAGTTTCTACATTTTTCAAACCATCCATTTAGTTTCGGAAATTCTTTCAAGTTCACACCCCAGCACTAAAAATAATAATGAATCATTATCTATTTATAGATTTATGATAACATCGAAATAATCATTTTATACCTTTATGGAACCAACGCTTGCAAGTATTGCTAAATCGGCAATTGTTAAATTATCACCAGCAAACCATTCAGATTTGTCAAGGAACGAGTCTAGTGTGTTAAGTAAAATTTTGATGTCTTCACGAGCTGCTGATGGAATCTTTTTGACGCCAGATCGGAGAACTGGTCGCTGGAAGATGAGGAAAATATTTGCATGAATTATTGCACGTTTTTTTGAATGAAATGCATAAAATTTATGGAAGATATCGCACTATTTAAATTAATATGCCTTATGTAGGTCCCGCTACTTTGCATTTAAAAGAACCGTACAGCATACATACAGTTCCGTATGAAGCATAAACGTATGAAGAATAAAAGATTTTTGTTTCAAAATTTGTAATTAAGTTCAAATTTAAAAACAAAGTGTACCTAAAATTTGTAGTTCTTAATATCATTTTACCATTCATTAATTATTTGAATCTTCTTAATTACTCAATTGTCATAAATAAAACTCCCAAATCCCCAAAAATAACCATGATTTTCCAGTAAATTTCACACGTTATCTATCTGCTTAATTTTAATGACTTACCGCAAAATTTTTGACAGCCACAAATGAGTTCGTCGCATCAAAAAATAATCGCGAATCAACAAGGGCACGTTTCTTTAAATCATTTGTTGGATAAAGTGGTGACTCAGTGAGACTTGCAAAATACATAATGATGGCTCTTGCTTCCGTCAATACAAAATCCTCGTGAACTAGGCATGGAACTTGATGCAATGGATTTAATTTGAGGTATTCTGGAGTATTTTGTTCACCCTTGTAGATGTCAATATTGCGAATTTCAATATCAAGTCCCAAGTTTCTAATTGCCAAGACAGCCATACGAGACGGTGGACTGAAGCAATTGTGATATAAAATCATTGGAAACTTACGACTCATGACTAAACTATGTGAATATATACGAGCAACTGAGAAACATATTTTTTATTTTCAATGCTCAACAAGTGAATTGCGAGTAGGAAAAATTTTTTTTTCAATTATCAATTTATTTATTTATACTCTAAAAATAAAAAAAAATGAGCAGCGATAAGATAAAGAATTTCTTGGTGAGCACAAAAAAAGAGAGAATACTAAAAATTGAGAATTGATTATGTGTTGTTTACAAAGCAATGGAAGAGAACGTATGCGTAAATGAGTCAATTAGCTCAATATGTTAATGAAAAATGTGAAATTGAGTTAAATGATGTTTTGGTTTCACAGGGGTTTGGTCTAAGGAACTTGAAAGTGAGTTTAATTTACAAAAAGTTTTTTTGATCTTGAAAAATAAGAATGTGGTTGAATTCTGATTTGAGTTTTCAATTTTGAAGATCTAAAAATTAAACTGAGTTTGAATAAAAAAAAATAATTGAGAAAATGTTATTGAAAGATTTTAAGTTACTAAGAATTTTACTTCCTTAAACAAACTGAGCGATAATTTTTTCAAGAGTTGTTCAAGAGCAAGAATTGTTTCGTATCTCTTAAATCAAATTAAAAATCTCTTTTGACAAAAATTATTTATGATTCAGTCATGCACGAAGTGATTAAGATTCATTTATTTACTGTTATTTTGTTGTTTTATGGAAATACGCAGTTGTTTTCAATTCAAATTCAATTATTCAATATTTTGGTTAGTTGAAATTTAAATTTTATTCAGATGATCAAAATTACACCGAATAAAATTTATTTTGAGAAAATAAAAATATAATATAAAATTCTTAACAAATTTATATTTCATTTCTCCGAAAAACTTGCGAAAACCTTTTTTTTTTAAAAAAAATAAAGAAACTCAAATCTTTTTTCAAAATTCAAAAATTGATTGTTCGATTTTTGAATTTTTTCGAGACACGCTCGTGTTTTAATTACTTTTAACTTCGAGTACAAAGTAATCCTCCTCAAATTTGCAATAGCCTTGAACTGGAATGAGATAAAACCTTATCTTAATTGCTCAATAAAGTATAAATAAAACGAAAAAGGGCCAGTAAATTATTTTCATTCAAAAAATTATCAAAAAGTGATAATAAGTTTATTTTCAAAAAAAAAAAAAGATTAAATTTCATGCACGGAATAAATTCTACACGTTCAATTGGAATGGAATAAACAATTTTTGTTTTCATGTGTCAATGTTATTCAAAATAAGAATATTTACTAATACATTAAAATGTCAAAACATAAAGGCAAAGAAGAAATTTTAATATGAATCAAATGGATTTCCAATTCGACTTTGATAAGCGTCACCTAACTCAATTGCTGATTTTTCATTCTCATCAAATCCTGGCAATGATTTACAAATTTCATACCATCGATTTAAATTATTATGTTTTGAAATTTCATAACCGCAAGCCTTTATTTGTGCGACATTCGAGAGGATCGACAAGTCAGCAATTGTTGGTTGATCGCCGGCAAACCACAAACTTGTGCTGACAAATTTGTCTAAAGTTTCCATAGATTCACGTATTTTGGCCTTGGTGCTTTCCGAAGGCCGTGGAGGGTTCGGTTCACGAAATATGGGTCGCTAAAAATTTTCAAGGTCATTAATTATTATTTATTTTTAGAATTTGTCTCAAATTTCCTCACAATAGCGGCAGCATTTCTCTCAAAAACATTTGTGTCATAGTACAAACGTTGATCCACAATCGCACGTTTTTTTGCATCTGTTGGATATAATGTGCTACCTGGTTGAAATTTATTAACTAAATATCCTAAAATTGCACGCGATTCACTCAAAATAAATCCATTGTCATCAATAACTGGAACCTGATGAACTGGATTGAGATTCTTAAATTCTGGTTTTAAATGCTCGCCTTTAAATAAATTTACAGTAATGACGTCCACTTCTAAGCCCAAATTGCGTATTCCAAGAAGAACAGCACGCGAAGGAGGCGATGCTGATAAGTAATATAATTTTAGAACCATTTTGGACAACTACTTGAGTTGAGCTATAACAATAAACTGAGAAGAATGTTTTGAAAATGACACATCGAGTTTAAGGTTGAAGTGAGAAAAAGTTTTTTTTTGTGAGCTTTTAAATGTGTCTCGGATAAGTAGAATAGCTTTTGTGGTGGAGAGCAGGAGCTTTTGGATTTAAAACTTTCATAAATGTTTATGAATATTTTTGAAAGAAGGATTTTTTAACACAAAAAATTTAAATTCAAGAAATTGAAGATAAAAAGAATTAAAAAAGATAATCAATAAAGAGAGATCAGGGGCGTAGCCAGAAACTTTTTCTATGGCAAAAGAAAAAATTTAAGGGGGCCCAAATCCTTTTTTCTCGAAAGTCCCTAGCAAATTGAAAGAATTTTTCCTCGAGGAGGTAGGAGGAAGTCTGGACCTCTTCGACCCTCCCCTAGCTACACCTCTGTGAGAAATTGAACAATTTATGTAAAAACTTTATTTAAAAATCTTTATTTTAATAGAGAAATGTAAGTAAAATTGGATCCAGGGGTTGACACCATTTCATCCGGATGAAATTTTTCTTCATTTTCATACAAAATCTTGCTCAAATGAAATGGGATGAAATTTTCGTAAAGGATGAAAGGATGAAATAGTGTCAATTCTTGGAATTGGATTCAAGTAATAAGCAATATAAATTACAATTTAATAAAACAACAAACTGTGCGTTTATTTCAAAACATTTATCTAAACAGACGTTTTATACATCAAAAATTGATAATTCATGCTTATTATCGAATCTGGGGCGTAGCCAGGAATTTTTTTGAGGGGGGGTTTTTGCTACTTTTCGACGTTTTTTTTTTGGTTCAGATTTGAAAAATTCAATAATATCTATAAACTTCGCGAAAATTTTTTTTGACAACCCAACCCCCCCCCCCCCCCGGCTACGCCCCTGTTATCGATAATCAACATCCATAAATAACTAAGAATTTTCTTCAATCCGAAATCTTTTTTGCCAGAAAAACTCCAAGTCGTGAAAATGGTTCCTCAACAAACAAGAATGTGAGCATTGAAGGAATTGAAACTTTTAATAAGTCTTGCAGAAAAATCAAAATCTGCAAATGAAAAACCAAAATAAAAAAAAACTAAATTTTTATTTCAAAATTACTCACAATTTCTGAGCTGCTCTTTATTTCCAATGGTTCAAGTTGTCGATCAACGATTGTAAATTGGATGTAAGAAGACATGAGGTATATGCTTAGATTCATTACAGCTATTGGCATCCAAAAATCCAAAGATAAAAACTTTTTTATATGTCCATTAGAATTATTTAGTGAGTAAAATAATATAAAACCGCAAAAAACCAATATGATGTCAATTATTGAAGGAAGAGTTGGAATTTGCAATATTAAACTGATAACAAATAAAATTGAATTAACACAAAATAAAATCAACGCCTGAGTTATGGATATCTATAATAGAATTTTAAAATAATTAAAATTTAATTTTTAGATGTAAAGTAAAGATATACGTTATATTTAATTGATGTTGTCACTGAAAATTCCTCTAATATCATAGCACCATAAAATGAAAGGAATCTGTACTGCAAAGCAACATATTTTATTGCTAATTTATCTGCAAGAGATCTTTTAAAAATTAAATTTTTAAATTTCACTTTTTCAAAAATTATTTAAATTCTAATTTATCTTACTCAAGGTTTTTTCCAAAGGTCATTATATCGTAGAAGTCATTTGATGTGTGATAGAATCTAATGATCATTGATGCTAATAAAATTAAAATTTTGAATAAATTTCCAAAAGATTTTGATGCTATTGCAATATATATGAAAGGTGCTATAAGAGTGAGTTGAAGATAAACTGATATGAACCAAATGTAGCCATCATACTAGAAGTGAATTAAAAATAAATAAATTTTTTCAAAAAAAAACAATGATTACTCACAATATTTGAAAAATCCAAAAAATTATGAGTAAGTGCCATCCACCAATATTTCTGACAATTTTCCTCCTCAATTCCAAAGTTATAAGGAGCATTAAACTTAGAATTTGATGTCAACCTAAAAGCTACAATAAGTGCTGTAACTGGAACCAATCGCGTAATTCTTTTAATGTAAAATCTCAAAATCCATTTGAACTTATTATTGCTTTTATCAAAAGTAAATTTCATACTTTTTGCATTTAAAATTCCACCAATCATTAAAAATGCTTCAATTCCCGTTGGAGCTAGTATTATGTAGTTATTAAATCTATTTATAGAATTTAAAATGTCTTGTCCATTTTTGAAAGGAAAATTTCTACTAACGACTGAGTGAATAAGGATGACAATTAAAGTAAAAATTCCTTTCATTCCGTTAAGATGAGCAATTTTTGAAATTTTTTGTTTGACATTTAAAAAATCTTTTAATATTGTCACAAGTTTGATATTATTAGCTCCAATAAAAGAAGATAAAACTGGAATTGACAAAATTGTAACAATAATGCTAGAAGTAAATGAAAATTTTAATTATTTTGAAAATTAAATTGCCTTCTAACTTACATGCACTTACATAATTCTTTTGAGGTTCAGCCAATTTTGAAATGGAATATTTAAATTTTCAATCACATCTTCTGACTTTTTGTTGATATTCATTTTGCATTGAATTTTTCCAAATTTCAAGTTACCTAATTTTATAACTTCGATTACATCTTCAGATGTACATGAGGATGGCAAGCATATTGCACCCAAGAATGAGATGTCAAGGTCGTTAAAAGCATTTGCATAATATGATCTTTTTGGTGGAACTGGAATTATTTGATTGGGACTAAAGTATTGAACTAGACAGTACTGTACATATAAAATATCTTGATTGATATTTTTACATCCAATAAAGTTGCCAAAGTCGTGAGAATTTCCATATTTTTGGGTTAAATTGAAAGTTGACCATGTTGAAAAAACTTTAGAATTTTTATGTTAATTCATTTAATCAAGTTATAAATTAATTTTTTCTCACTACCTTGTTGGACAGTCACATTATTTTGAAATACAGTCTTTATACTTTTATTACAAATTTTGTCACTTTTAAAAATCTCATTTTGAATTTTTGAGTTTATTTCTCCACAAAACACACCAATTGCAAAACTAAAAGTAATGATAATTGTGAATTTGATCATCGTCGTGAAAAATTGAAACAAGACTGAATTGAACTCTAAATTCAAAAATGTTCATCAATTTATAATTATTTACCCAGTTGTTTTCAACTACCTTGTTCGGGTAACATTTACATTGTAAAATGCCAAATTTTTTGTTTAGGTCATGAAAGGTGAGAAAAATGAATTAAATAAAGCATACATGATAAAGGTAGCTGTGTTGTGATTAATAAGATTTTAAAAATTTTAGAATTTTAAAATTTAAATTTATTTCGTTTGTTTTACGGTAAAGAATATTGTAAATCCTTAAATTCTTAATCCCGGTATGGGGAAGCTTCAATTTGAGTATTTGTTTGGTTCTGGAAAAAAATCTACTCAAATCGAAACCACTCAAAATGAGTCAACTCAAATTTAGGCCCCCAGTAATTGTCAAAATTACTTAATATACAATATTATAATTTTTTTGAATTTTGAAACTAAGTTGAACAATGTTTTAAGAAAATTTATAACGAAATTGAAGAGAAAAAAAAAATATTAATTTTATCAAAATGAAAAAAGTCATGAAGTAGAACATAAATAAAAGTAGCGGAAAAAATAGGGCAGCAAAAAGGTGTTGGGTCATGGCTTCGACAGAATTTCTGCAGAAATTCTGCAGAAATTCTGCAGAATTTTTTCAGAATTTCTGCAGAAATTCTGCAGAATTTCTGGAAAAATTCTGCAGAATTTTTTTTTTCCAGAAATTCTGCAGAATTTCTGCAGAATTTCTGCAGAAATTCTGCAGAATTTTTCCGTTGCAGAATTTCTGCAGAATTTTTTCAGAAATTCTGCAGAATTTTTTCAGAATTTCTGCAGAAATTCTGCAGAACTTTTTCAGAATTTCTGCAGAATTTCTGCAACGGAAAAATTCTGCAGAATTTTTTCAGAATTTCTGCAGAATTTCTGGAAAAAAAATTCTGCAGAATTTTTGTAAAAATTCTGCAGAATTTCTGCAGAACTTTTTTTCTTTTTCATATATTTTTACAGAATTTTATAAAAAAAAACACATTTGATTTCTTTAATTTTTATTTTATTGTTATTTTAAACACATATGACAAAAATTAACGAGGAATGGTTTTATGCATGTTATTTTATACTTCTGGGTCTTCATTTAATTTCATAATCAGTAATATCGATAGCTTCTGTCAATCTCGCCAAAAAATCCATAATAGAAATTTCACCATTTTTAAGCTTTGGTAAGACAGTATCTAAAATTGGCGAAATGCGACTTCTGTCTATATCATGGTTTAAATTGGGTTTTTGTTTTGCATTTACAAATTCTGAGTCAGCATCAAAAGCTAAATCTAATAATCCTTCAAGAAATATCCAAACACTTGGGTTTACTTGTATAAAATGCTTGACTTTTGAGTTATATCCTTCCAAAGCGTTATTAGTTCTGTAACGCCGTTCAGCCACACACCAATCCTTTATCTTATAACGACAAGTCCAAGTATCAATAAAATAATCAACGAAAGGAGAAAAATCTTGCTCAATTATTGGATCATTTTTTAAGGAAGAAATTAACTTATTAATTCCTTCTTCGACCATTTCCAGTGATAAAAGGCTAAGTCTCATAAACATAAGTAGAGTCTTACGATGAACATCCGAATTTTTTAATTTGGCTTTTGAAAGATTTCCAGTTGCTATTGCATTTTGATAAATAGCCTGGCAAAAATGGAAATTGCAGCCATATATTTTTATTTTTTCCCAGGTTCTTTTTACAGCATTGCTCAAACCTTTTTCAAAGTCCATTGTGGCTGCTTTAGGATCATTGAAACATCCATTTGCTGGAAGTACTGCATCTCGGATGAATGAAAAAACTTTTTTATACATTTCTTCCGTCTTTCGAGTCATTACTACATAGACTATAGGTCTTGGCTTGTTTAGAATTGTTGCCAAAACTATTAACAGCTGGTATGCGTTGAATGGTACAACTTTGAAAGTAGCGTCCAAAAAAATTTCATATTCACCATTAATTTCTTTAATTATCTCACCGTTTGCAAATACTAATTGGCCTTCAATTGAACCTTGATAAAAATATTTTCCTCTTATTTTCCCGTACGACTGAATAATATGATCGTTAGTGTTCAGCAACTGATCCAAGTCTTCAAGATTTTTGCATAATGAAAATTTTAAATGTCTTATTCTCTGCAAAGTTCTACGAATGTTTTGCCAGTTAAGCATTCCAGCAGCTTCTCTTCCTACATTTCTCAATGCTGATCGATAAAGAAATGTTATTGGTATCGTTGTACTATCAACTTCAATCTTTAATTTCTCGTAAGCTTCTTCAAATTCTAATTTAATTTCATGACTCTTGTGAGAATGACTCTTATTGTTTGTTCTCATCATTGAGTTTTCTTCAATTTTGTCATTAGATCCACAATTTCTCTCAATACAAGTAAGATATTTTATAGATTCTCTCACTTTTGTAACATAATATAAACAATTATCATCATTAAAATAATAGTGATGAGTAATGTTATCAAACTTGATATTGATGGTTTTAAAATTTCGGTCCATCTTAAAAAAATATATACAGAATGTAAGTTTTATAATGTTTTTTTTTATGTCTTTTAATATTCCAGAAATTCAACTTAAAAAAAAAATCTGCAGAATTTCTGAAAAAATTCTGCAGAAATTCTGAAAAAATTCTGCAGAAATTCTGCAGAAATTCTGAAAAAATTCTGCAGAAATTCTGCAGAAATTCTGAAAAAATTCTGCAGAAATTCTGCAGAAATTCTGCAGAATTTCTGTCGAAGCCATGACGTATAACCCAGCAAAAAGTCACGTTAATGAGATCATTAATTAAAACTTTTTTGTTTCATTTTGAGGGTGATTATTGAAATGAAAAATTTTACATAAAAAAATTTGTAAATTCTCGAAAAAAAAACCGATGCCAATTTAAAGTTGTTGGCTTTAAATGTTAATCAAAGTGTCATCGATCTCTGAAAAAAATTACAAAAGGTCTCGGAAAACTAGAAATTTTTATGTTTTTTTGCTAAATGACCATTTTTGTAATATGTTGATTGAAACAGGTTTAAGAGGAGTGACTAGAAGATGTAATATAAAATATTTCAGGTTTTTTTGTGACGAGATTTTTATGGTTCATAATCTTATCAAAAACAAAGGTTCATTAAACTTGCGAAAAAATAGAAGAAATACGTAGATTTTTTTTTGTGAATTTGTTGAATGTTATATCATCGGAAAGTGAAAGAGTTTCATTAAAAATGTATGCTTTGAGCTAGTTTAAATCAGACAAAAAGTGAAATGAGAATTCCTAACTAATAGGGGAAACTTATATGATGAAGAATTTTTTTCAATATTAATAAATGATAAAAAAATTCTTAAATTTTTAAATATTAAATAATTATTTTAATGTTTATTATTTTACTTTTTAAAATACCCAAAATTACATTTTTTTAATTCTATCCATAAAATATACAAAATAATTTCAAATGTCTCTTAAATTCTTACAAAATAAATGTTAGGAGTCATTCATTTATGACGTTCATCGAAAACTTGAACTAATAAGCCTAATACATCACTTGAAAGAAATAATTAATTTCTTAATTACTATAAATAGATATCATTGGGAGACGACCCTTTACAACAATAACTTCAATAAAATTCCCACAAAAAATTAATGGAGATGAGCTTTATAGAAAAATCTTGAATCTAATTAATCAAATCGCTTGATGATTAATTTCTCTTTTGAAAATACATCGTTAGTCAAACAAAAGAAGTCAACATAAAAAAAATTCTAAAGCTAATGTCTCGAAAAAAGAAATTTAATCTGTATGACAAATTCAAAAGATTTGACAAATTTTGTAATTTTTTATAAAGAATTGTGACTTATAAATGCCTAATTAATAGCAAATTTAACTTGCGAGAGAGCCAAAACCTCTCAAAATGCATCAATTCACACTCTCTGACACTAATCAATGAGCTAAAGTCGGTCGCACGTGAAGACCATTATTATGACTTTATGATAGTGACATATGCATAACGAAACGTAAATTAAGATTCAAAATTTTGCAACAAACTTTTAGTGATCATGATCGTGTGTATCAGTGGCCTCGATAAGCAATGCGAAAATGCTGATCGATTGCACAAAATTTTTTTTGTCGATATTTCCGCGGCCAAAATTTATTCGTGTATAAATTTTACAGTCATTGACCTGAAGAGTCTTTGATGTCTGTGAATTGATAAATCTGTCTATATTTCAAGTAATTTCTAGAAGTTTTGGAAACATTTAATTAAGAACATCTTTTGCAGACAATTTAATCACCTAATCATACGCAGGAGATGACAATTAATTAACCATATTTTATTGCATACTGTAAGTATCTAAACAAGGCCTACACACATACGAAAGTATGTAAATACTAAGTTTGTATCAGTTTTGCCTCCACGTGCGCTCCCATTTCATAGAAATATTTTTTTTGGCAAATGAATGGATTGAAATAAAAGAAATCGAATGATAAACGGTTATGAAGAGATGGTGAAATATACCAGTAACAGATGAATGCGTAAAAGGTTAGACTGTATGTAAAAATTAATGTAAAATTATAATCTTGGGTGTTGAACTGGAATTCTTAAGAATTTAAATTTAAAATACGGATATTTGTGATAATTTTAAATATTAATGTTATAGTAAGGATGAGATACTTTAGTGAATGAATAAATTTTCACCTCCCTCACAGACGAATTTCTTTAATTTGCTGGGGTTTTTTGTAAAAAAGTAAAGTAATAAAATATTTTAGTTGATAGATTGACGAAATATGAGTAAAAATTTGGTTAATATTCGTGGATATATTGAGAAGAAAATGTCAAAATCCTCCCTAAATTATTGACTTTTCATGCAAAAAAGCTTCAAAAGAACACTCCATTAAAAAGATCAAGCTACCTTTTTGTTTTTCAGTCATTAAAAAAATCAAAAATATAACCTAGAAAAATAAATTTTAAATCCGAATCAAAACATTTTATGAATTCTTGTTTTACTTTAGCAATTTCAAAAAAATTTTATAATTAAAAATGTAAACAAACAATTCCAATTTTCATTCTAAAAATATCAAAATCAGCTTCCATTAAAACCCTAAAAGAACTCAACCACAAAAAATATACATAAATATAATTCACAATAAACTCTTCATCATAGCTTAAAGTAATTCTCTTCTTCTTAGTTTCAAGGTTGTTTAGTTAAGAATGAGAAGCCAACGAACGATAAATAGGAAGAAAATGGAGATGCAAAAGTAATGATAATGGAACCATTAATTAAAAAAGTTTTTCTTGGTGATTCATTTGAATGAGATGAAAAAAATTTTAACTTTGACGAATGAAGTAAATGCAAATTGAAGACAATTTGGTGACAAAATGTCACTCGTCACCTGTTGTCGATCATTGAGAAATGTTAATGAGAGAGAATGAAGGGGTGGAGAAAGACACTGTTAAATATTTAGTTAATTTCATGGTATGAACGGTTTTTTAGTGTGCTAAGTGAATTTAAAATTATTTCTCCAATTAAACTCAAATTTGATAAATTTTTCAAAAATATTTTTAAAATTTGTAAACATTGGTCATGATTTTTTCTATTTAACTGTAAATTCTATATATCCAGAAAAAGAATAACTTTGTTACTCAATATGGTGAAATACCATCACTGTCAATATCTTTGGAATTTTCTAATAGGAAATATGTTAATTTATGAAATAAAATAATTCATTTTGAAATAAAATATCTGGTTTGTTTCTGGAGACTTTTTTATGCTAAATAATTTTCTTTGATGCTTGCGAATTTATAGTAAATATCGAGGTAGTTGAACTTTTAAAATTAAAAGCATATTTTTTAAATTGAAATATTTTATTTTAAGTTTTAATTTTAAGAAGTCAACTTATAAAAAGATTAAGAAAGTTTAATTTTTTTTTAATTAATAAATGCAAAATAATTAAACTAACAAAATAATTGTGTTATAAAAAAATTCATTCAACTTTTATTTTCTGTTGAAAATTCTCACTAAAAAATATGTTTTTAGCAAAATCTCTGAATTTCCTCGCCAAATCTCATCTCTTTTTCTCTCATGTTCATCTCTTTGATTTTTTAGCAACTTGATTTTTTGACCATATATAAAAAACTTCATCTTCTTTTATTGGTTTAATTGTCTGATTTAAGTCGTCCGGTGAAGATGGTTCCGAAGAAGCTCATTTTGTGTGAATTTTTCAAATAGTTTTGTGATATTTTTTAACCGTTTGTGAAATTTTTTTAAGCATCAAAAATTGCATGCATTACATTTTTATAGAAATGATAAGCGATCCTTACACTTAATATGTCAATAGATCCTTTATCATCTCTGTGAGTTTAGAATGCATGAAGTCAGCAATGAGGATTAATTAAGATACATGTATGAAAGGATAAAGTGAAGTGAATTTGTCAACATTTGTGAATTTATCAATATTTCAAGTTTGTTGAAAAATAAATAAAAATTAATGTTTAAAATAAATTTATTGTTGATTAAAACAACAAAAATATTGAATTTAATCGTGAAAATTGGATAACAAATGTTATTTTAAATGAAATTAAACTTAATTTAATAAATTTCAATTAAAAATTAAATTTAATAAAATTTCTCAAATTTCATTTAAAAAAAGTTTTAACATTTTTTCATTTCTTGAAATTTGATTCACTTGAACTCATTACTTCTTCTTTTAAACCCTAAAAATTGAATTGATTAAAAAAAAGATTCAATTAGGAACTAAAAAATGTAAATAAAATACGAAAAAAAGTTCTTAAAAACTTTCAAAAATGGCTTCTAGTTTATTTTCAACAGCAAACATCAAACATTTTTGACAGTAAAAAGTCTAGTCGTTGGCCCAAAAGAATGACAGTCGTTACTTGTCCGTTAAACTGGTTTTCAATTCTTTTGGGAAATTTACACAACAACAACAACGTCACTATTTTCAAAAATAGACTCATTTCTTATGTTAAAAAAGAAAAATAATAATAGGAAGAAGTTTTCTTTGTAGGTATTAGAATATTTGCCAATTTTTGAGATTTTTATTATTTTTAGTATAGTTATTTGAATCTAACATTAAAAACAGACTTATGTGAAATTTATTGAAACCTTTTTAAAAAATTTAAAATTTAAATTTAAAAAAATTGATAATCTGCAAATAAGGAGTGATAAATTTTGATGATTTTAATATATGCTGTTGATTCCTAACAAAAGTGGGATATTTTGGGAATTTCCCGATTTTAAAAATATCCAAAATACTATGAAAATGATTAAAAATTAGCAAGTCATGTGAATTTAAATTTTTTCCCACCATTTTTCCAGTCAATAATTTAATTTATTTGCATCTTTGATCTGAAAAAGTATACCTGAAAATTTAGAAAAATAATTTCAACAATAATACAGTTTATGTTTTTGATCATATTTTTTCATGATTTCATTTATTGTAACACATTTTTTTTTTCATTTATTATATCTAAATATATAAACAGCTATTATTACTGACTATCACTTAACTGGTGTTAAAAATTTTATTTAAAATTTATCTTCCCATATTATTCATTTCATTCAATTTAAAATTTAAATTAATTAAAAATTAAATTTCAAGTTTAATTAAAATGTTCAATGTTTAAATAATTTTTAATTAAACTAATTTTTATATTTCAGAACAAATTTTAACCACAAGAAAAATAAATTTAGTAAATGCTTTTTTTCATAATTTATTTTAGAAACTAAAGTCTAAACTTTAAACTTTAGTTTCTAAAATAAATTATGAAAAAAAGTCAAAATTTTTATTTCTGTTTTGATGTAAAAATTCTTTCTTTTTAGAAAAATTTCTAAGGAAGCTTTTTGTTCAGTATAAAAAGCAAAAATTTGAATGTAAATTAAATTTTAAAATTTATCCTCAAATCATTCAACATTCATTCAAGCCATCTTTACAGATTCATTCAGAAAAAATAAGAATCATTAAAAAACTGAAAAAATGACAATTTGTAAGATAATATTGCAGTCGCATTCAATCGATTCATTTTAAACTCATTCATGAAGAAAAAATTTTACGTTGAAAAAAAAAAATCAATTTAAAATCAAGAAAGTAAAGCTTTTCTTCTGCAGTTCATACTCAGACAGAAATGTATCGAATTCCTACTCATATGACATCCTCATTCAATTGAAAAGATCTGAATGGAAGAACAAGTTTCAAGTCTTGAAATTTTTCATTTTAAATGAAAAGTTTTTTAAATTAAATTTTGTTTGCACTTTATTTTCATGTGAGAAGTTTTTTCTCATACTTTTGAAGAATTGGATCCTAAGGTAATGACAGATATGAAGTTACATATCATCGTGTAATACAATTTTATTTTTTTAGTAAATTTAGTTTACCTTGAATCTTAAAGTTTTTTTTTACAAGACAAAATTGATTTTAAATTTATGATAACTTAGTTAGCCTTTTAAAAATCATATTAAAGTTTTAGACGCCAACAAAGCCTACGCACATTCTTGAAAAAAAAATTCAAACGAAATCCCAAAGCACGTGATAGTAAAATTTCCAAAAAAATCTGTGTAAAAGAAACTTTTGCAATTAAATATTTATTGCATTAGAATAGATATTCATCACTGTAGGGAGCACAATAGAAATTGGCAACTAAAAATCAATAAAAATTATTTTCATAATTCCTACTAAAATATTTATAATCTCCAGAAAATGACTCCACACTTAAAATGTTTATGAAAATTGACAAAAAGTTTTATTACTGAAGTTCATTGACTTATTGAAGATGTTTCGATTTCATCACGTATAACTTTCAGAGTTGGATTAATTTTTTTTAATAGTTGAATAATTTTAAATTTCAAAACTTAGAATTTGAAATTTACAACTTTCGAAAAATAATTTGCAAAAAAAAAATAATTTTAAATAAAAATTGAAAAGTTTAAAATGTTAAATTAATTTTAAGTCGATTTCAATTTGGCGCCAAATTCAACCGAAAGACACAAGTCAGATAATCGAGATGAAATCCGTCACCAAGCCGTAGTGAAGCCAGCATTACTTCGTTTTAAATTTTATGCCAGCTTAGTGTTGGCATCACATCGGCTTGGTGCCGAATTTCGTCCCGATTATCCGATCTGTGACTTTCGGGTCACAAAAATTGATTACACACAAAAATTGATTAATTTTTTGTTTTTTCAGAAAAATATATTTTTCCAACTCTGACAATCTCCTAGATATAGACAAAAAAAAGTCTATGAAACACATGCCACACCTCCAAAATGGAAACGAAAAAAACTTTCTGCTCGGGAATTTTTGTTTCTATTTTTATTCATTCTTGGAATTGAGACTTGATAGTCAAGATATTTATCTTCATTTTCTTTAAATATTTGTAAATTTATGCATTGATTCAGACTTACTGCTTCCTCTGCCAATAAATAATGCCATTAATTTTATGTTTTTGATTCTTAATTTGAGTTAAAGTTTAACACAAAATATTGACAGTAAAAATAGAACGATTTTTGAAAAATTACCTAATTGATGAAATTCATTGAAAATTAGAAAAGATAAAAATTTCTATTCCAAAATTGAAAAATTTACAAATTTGGAAAAAAATGATTTCCTTATTGAAAAATATGACTTTTTAATGTAAATTAATTTTCAGTTAAAAATTTTTATTTACTAAAGCAGTACTAAAGCAAGTAAAAAATCTTCAAAAACTCCATCAAGAAAGTCAAACAAGAAAAACAAAAGCAAATAAATCAAAAGGATGCGAAAAACTATTTTTTTTCTTCCTTTCCCTCCAATTCTGACTGCAAAGTCAAAGTAAACACAAACTTAAGATGAAGAAGGAAAAAAAATTCTCATTCAACGCAAAATCTACCTATCAAAAATTATTTTTTGTGTACCTCACAAAAGTCGTTATGTACAGGAGCAAAAAAAGTGAACGAAAAAACGTTAAAGTCAGCAAGAAAACTTTGCTATTCTTCATATTATTCCCAACTTTCCTCTCTCTTTTCCTTTGTGTACACTTTTTGTTGCCCAAGCCAAGCGCCATATAATTTCCGTTCTGCTCTTCCAACTTCCAATCTCATAGCTTCTTTCCCCTCATCTTGCCATCTTTATAATATTTGATCTTTCCACTTTTAAATTACTTTTTCCAAGTCTATTTTAGTGTATTTACAATTTTATTTACAGAAAGGTTAAAGCAGATAGAAAGTTTTTTTTCTTGACTGGCATTAAAAAAAAGTTTTTGCTTACTTTCAACTTAATAAATCAGATTTCGATGGGATTCCTTATGCTAAGGGGAGATTAAGATTGGAGGATTTGGTGATTGGAGGTTGAACAAATTAATCTGGATTATTTGGGGTATGAGGGTGGATTTTAGGATAGATTCATGGATTGTGGAATGAATTTTGGCGGGAAAAATGAATTTTTGAGTGGATTATTAGTTAATTTGAAGTAATTTTCGATACATAACCTCAAAAACTAGAACCACCAAAAAATATTTTACAATCAAAAATATCAAATCATGCAAGGTAAAAAAAAACTTTTCAATAAGAAATTTACCACAAAAATGAAATGAATTTTCCTCCTTAGGTCGTCATCGTCAATTGAATAAGGAAAAGAGGAGATTGAGAAAGTTATGAAACCTATAGAAAAACTTTTCTTCCGTATAATGAAGCTCTATGAAAAGATTCTGATACATACATGTACACATCTATAAACAAAGTTTATGAAAAGAGAGAGAGGAAAAAAATTATTGAAGGATACGAGAAAATATGACAAGAAAGATTGTAACGAATTCCGAGTAACGAGTGGGATGGTCGATTTAAAGTTTTGAAGGATATTTGAAACTTTTTGATTGAATTTCATTAAATTGAAGGTGAGGATGAAGATTGCACAATTTTGTAGTTATTATAGATTAACTTGTTCTTGTCCTGGGCATGAATGAAAAGTACAGAAGTGATGAATGGGATTGATTAGAAAACGAAGAAAAATTTCATTACTTTGTGATTTTAGTCACAAAAAATTAAGTAAAGGTGTAGAATAGCCTAAGGAGAACATTTTTCTCATCCAAATAATTTCATTTGTAAATTATTTTCAACTATTCATAATTTTTAAAAATTTTAAAAAAAGAAATAAAAAAAATTCTAATATTTCAAAATTATTATAATTTTTTGAACATTTCTTTAATTCATGAAAATTTTAAAATTAAAATGATTATTTTTTTACAAAATGTTTGGGTAGAAAATTTTCTTTGAAAATATTTAAAATTTTCAGTAATTTTCAAAAGCATAAACTTAAAGTTTTGAATTCAGATTTGTTTAAAAAAATTTTTAAAAATTTAAATTTTTTTTAAATTAAATTTTTAAAGAATTTTAAATAAATCATTAAAAGTTGTAAAATTTCTTGCAAATAAAACTCATCTATTCATAAACTCCCGATAAAAGCTTATGTCTAATTTCTCAATCAACAAAAAAATAATAAACTTCCATTCAGTCACTCATTCAGTCATAAAAAAAATCTTCGATAATAATTGACATTCTTTCGTCGATAAAGTTTCCCTCATTTTCTATCCACATAATTTATATGCTTGTCCTATAATATTTACACAGTAAGTACACCTCAAGGAAGAAAGTTTTCGAGAAACGACAGTAGAAAAAAAAAAGTTTTTCACACGCAGCTTTCGGGAACTTTTGTAGTCATCAGTAAAGTTTTGATAGCATTTATATTGAAATCATAATCAATTGTATTTGATGAAATTTCACCATTCACTTTAGACGTCTGAAATGGATTTGTGCTGAGCGATGATGTCACCTCAATGTGACAATTTGATGCTATCGATTGTGACTTTGGCGTTGATGCGATTAATGTCGATTCCGTTGACAGTGATGATGTTTCTTTGAGTCGCGTATTTTGATGCATGAATTGATTGTACTAAGATATATTAATATATATATTTACAAAAAATTATTTGTTTTACGTCATTCAAATGAAATACGTTTGAAATTTTGATGGTCTTACATAAGAATTGACAGATCCGCACGTCCATTCTGTATTTGTTACTGTATCATCATCATTGTTTAATGCTGTTGAAAGAAAAATTTTAATTTTCATAATTTTGTGTCAATTTCAATGCATCTAGTAGGAATTGGTATTTAATTGGAATTAGCATCTAGTAGGTATGCTTATCCTCACAAACTAACTACTTACCATAATTATCTGCTTTCGACATAGAATTCAATGCCTTTTCAGTCTTTTTACCATGTGGAATTACGTCAGGATCTTTCTCATCTTCCTGCATATCCATTGACGATTTCAGATCTTTTGTCTTTCCATCTCCATTCTCCCATCGAGTATTTTTCTAAGGGTATAATTTAAATCATTTTTAATCTATTTTTTTTTTCATTAAGCAATAAAAGTAAGAAAAGAATATTTCCTTTAATGGAGCTAAGATTTAATTTAAGTATTGCAAGGTTAGTTGTTCTATCGTGACAGTTAAGTGAGTATTGTAATTTACGGGATAAAAAAATTAGATAATAATTTTAGTAAAGTGAAGAAAAATTGATCCGGTTCAATAAATTTTGATCTGGTTTAAAAAAAATTGGATCCAATTAAAAAATTGACCCATTTCAAAAAGTTCGATCAGTCTCATAAAGTTTTGATGAGCAAAAACTTTGACTGAATTTTAAAAACGTCAATAAATTTTGATTCACTTTAAATAAATGAAGATTCTTCACTATTCTTCAATAATTCTGATTAAATTATGAGAGTATCATTCAATCTGATTTAGCTCAGATCTGCTAAGTTCTCAGTATGTTCAAGAGGAAGGGGGATTAGCAATAGATTTTTAAAGCATATACATTTCAGGAATTCTTTTGTTTTTTCATCAAAAAAATTCATCACATCGTAACGTACTACATGAACAATCCCTGATTATCCATTTTAACCACAATTGTAACCAATTTTCTTTACATCATACAAAAATAAAACCTCCTCTACTATAATATGTGCATAAAAACGCAAACAAAAAGAATCCTACCTTTTGTGCATCATGCTTATAGCTGATACTATTCATATTCTGTTTCATGTCGCTATTCAAATCTCTCATCGTCGTTGATGCGCGATTGCAATAAACTTTAGCAAAAATTACGCTACATAACAATAAGAGTGTAAATAATACACCAAGTAATACAGGCGAGAGATCTAGAGCTGCATTTGTTATCGCTATAAAACAATGGAGTAAAGTATTAAAAGAAATATGAGACAGAGATTAAAAATTTTGCATGCAATATATATAATACATACCTGCTCTACTTTCTATGCTATTATCAAATATAAATTCTTTTACAACCACACCATGACTACGTCCCTTCTGATTGACAGAGAAAATTACTACTTTTAAAGCATCGTCTCCGTATGTATCATACGATGTGTAGGCATCCAATGATTCGATAATGAATAAGGGCTCATCCGCATTTGTTAGGTTTAATCTGTTGTAAAATTAATCGATAAATAATATTCGAGATATAATATATTGACACATATGGATGTAAGTATGGACTTATATAGGTCAGTTGATTCCTCTAATGCCATATGTCATTAAATTTTACTTTTGTCAGTGTCTAATGATGAATAGAATTTAAATTTGTTGTGGTTAGATTTTTTTGGGGAATTCTAGTTTATTTGTAGGTTTGTACTTCACATAACTCAAATAAAATCCCACACAACAAAAAAAAAACTAAGCTCCATAAACAAATAAACCGACCTCCTTTGCCTCACCATAACTTATTGCACTAGTATTTTAACCATTAAAAAGAAATATAACCTGACTATTATCCAAAACCATAACCAATAAATTAAATATTCCACACGCAAAAAAAAACTAAACAATCCCCGAAAAAATGCCCTTAAAAAACCTTCCAGACAATTAAGTCATAAAATACTCCCCAAAAATTTACAGTCAACCTTCGCAAGCCAACACGAGAGAGCAAAAACTAAACCAGCAATAAAAGCTTCCCCTCACAGTGTCAATAATTACATAAATAAGTATAATGTGAATGTATCACATGGACTGGATAGCTTAAAAATAAACTGTCATTATTCTTCATTCTCATCTTATCCCCATTAATTTTTTTATCACCCAACGTCGCATAAATATACACAAGTGTAGTAACAAAATACATTATGATGGTCACATATGAAGTTATTCGAGGACAAACAATTTTTTTGATGTAAGTTTGAAATTGTTTGGGTCTAAGGTGCATTTTGGGGGGATTTAGCTGTTTTATTGTCATTAAATTTAGGAAAATTCGAGAATTTTTTGCTAAATTGACTCTAGTTTAATGTCAATTTTTTTTTTCCTTATAAGTAGCTATTGTGACTATAAATTTTTTTACAGAAAAACAGGACATTTCAGGGTTAGCGTGTTATAACAGCAACAATCGAAATAAAAAAACAGGACACCATACATCTTTTCAGAAAAGAACTAAATTTTTGACAGGACTCTGAGTGAAAAAACAGGATTGTCCTGTGAAAAAAACTAGCAGATCGTCACCCTACTTTTAGCTCTCTTTACAATAGCCTGGTATAAAAATTGTAAAAATTAATTTAATAAACATAATTCTTGCCAATTTTTATTTAAATCCAAAAATTTCAGGTCTTTTGATAAATTTTGCCGTTTATGTCTATCCAATAAAACCGACAAACTGCTGTTTAACTTTCTCCCCCATCCACAAAGCACACCAACAATATCTTTACCCAAAACAAAAGAGTAATGTAATTGTGTACACGGTATACATATAAATTTGCTTCTGTCCTACAATGGCATGAGGTTTATACACAAAACAAACTTTTTTCCTTATTTTATTTTACTTTTTTTTGTGACTCTGTATACTGTTCTGTTTTATTTTTTGTAATGTCATCAAAGAGGCATTTAAGTCATGGACCATTTACCTCAATTTTCCACTTTTCGTTGCTATCAATTCAAGTAAAAATATTTGCGGTAGCCCACCGTCATACGATGGTAAACATTGAATCTCAAGAGAATGTTGCGTTTGATTGTTAATTGAGCAGTTGCGGACAGGTGATGGTAAGGCTGAAATGAGATGTAAAGTAGAAGAAAAAATTCAGGTCAAAAAACATAAACTTGAGAGTATAATTCACAAGGGTGTAATTAAGTATTTGTCACAATGTAATCATCTTGTCTTCTTGTAGCATTGGGAATAATTATTTTTATTTTTCAGGAAGCTTCTGGAGATTAATTCCGCAGCTTATGAGCAAGTTTTCGGAGATTTTTAACTTCAAAATTCATTAAAGTAATCAAAATTATCAAAATAGCCAACAGATGTAAAATTTTAATATTTACAAAAAACTTTATATTCCAAATAAATTTAGGATGTAAATAGAATATTCGTGGGCTTTATTTTCTAGGAACAAAGGAAGAAAAAATAAATTAATTTTGATTATAAAATGCCTACGGGATTTAATGAAACAAGAGCATTATTCTTGTAGGAAAAAAGCTAGCTGGATCAAGGCACGTGAAATGAATTTGTTGCTCAATATTGAAATTTATTTTGGAATAAGTAAGTTGTTGAAATTAAATTTGCAGATCTTGAAGGTATACTTATGGATGTTTGAGCTTTACTTTTGAGGGTGTTTAGATAGAAATATTTAAATATCAAATCAAAGCAACATATATTGAATCCTATTGAATTTTTCTAAATTTCAATAATTTTATAAAACACAAAAATTGTTAAATTTTTTGATTTAAAAGTTTTTTTTGTTAATTTTCTAATGACTGCATTTCCTCATCATTAGTCTCTATTCAATTTTTTTTTCTTCACAAATTTTTTTACCAAACTAATAAAATCTTTAAATCAAGTTTTTCAAACAAAAAATTTCAACAAAAATTATTCGGACCTCGCCCAACTTCATAAAACTTTAAATGGTCAGGTTTTTGATCTGACTGAAATATCTGAAATTCATTTTAAATTCACATTCTTAGACACATGAAGCGATTGTTTCACAGCAACAACCTAATACAATGTATCATAATAATTTCTCCTCGGCTTAACATGTTTTATGTACAACTTAACACACATGCCGCATAATTCCTCATCACACTATATATATCATCATTATTAATGATATTTGATCATGTTTTGCTTACAATTTTTTCTCGTTTGTCTACAACATGAAAAAAATAAAAATTTACTCTACAAATGATTATAATGATGACGATGATGATGTTGCAAAAGAGTTATACTGAGAGTAATGACAAGTCATTTGAGAAATTAATGAGGAAGGGTTTTTATTCCCTGTGCCGAGGAAGTGAAAAAAAAACTTTTTTTTTTTCTCTGTGTGCTTGTCATCCTTTCTCTACTGAATATACTTTTTATTTCACTCGATATTTTCATCGCTTTTGCCTGTCTGCCAACTTTTTTTTCGTATGTTTACCTTCACAATTTCGTATCGTCAGTGTGATAAACATGACAGTTTTGTCTGTTACTCGTTTGTGTATGTTTTGTGTGATATTGATGTGAGGAAAAGTTTTTTTTTGGGATTGGCATGAATTGTGTAATAGATTTTTAGGGTGCTGGATTTGGTGTTGATAGGCAAATGGGAAGTTGTTCTCGGAAGTATAGTTTGATGAAAAAAATTAAAAAGTAATTTTTGGAACAGGAAGGAGTTGGATTTGAAATTTTTTGAAAGGAAACAGCAATTTTTGAGTTAACTTGAAGAATTTTGGTATTTGATCAGAATTTTACCCTTAAGTTTACTTTTATATAAATTAAAATTCTTCAATTGCAAAAAATCCATAATTAGGACAAAATCCGCAAATTAATTTTATTTTTCAATTTTACTAAGTTCGAATCCTTAAAATTTGAAACTGCAACATATAATCCCATTTTATCCAAATCAATTTTTAACCCCCACAAGTGTAAAGTGGGATGAGCTGAAATTCTTACAAAATTGAGGGTTCGAATCCCAAGAATCTCGAGGCTATGTTCCGACATGTCTTGGGGTTTAAAAGAAGATCCTTAATGATGTTTGAATTTTCAGTCTTCAGTTCGAAAGCAAAACTTTAATGATCAGGAAAAATTTAATGAGTCCCTTCGTTAAGATAGGAATTAGATCCACGTCTTGTTAAATTGAATATTATGTGATTTACAAGGTTTGTAGTTCTGAAAAGTTTAGATGCTATTGAATTTTTTGATAATTTATTTTATTTTTTGTCTTAATTTAGCTTCTAATTTTGTATTAAAAAATAGTATAAGATGAAAAATCAGGACATGATCATTAAAAGGATATTTGTTGTTTCACAAATTCTTACATCCGAACTTTCAACCCTCTACCACCAAAACACATCAAAATCATCCCAAAAAATCATTAACAAAATGGAAGTAAAAGTCATCAAGTTCATAATCTCACCTGCCAAAATCACTTGAAATACACATGGAACTGCTTGTTCGCCAACTTCATTTTGACCCAAACATGTCAGTGTGCCATAGTCCTGATCCATTATTGGTGTATACTGCAAATTACTTCTTGACCCATTTCTGTAATGTCGATCCTTTGACAACTCGTATGTCTCACCCGAACTATTGAACTTCCATTTGAATGATCTTGGTGGTGGATCAGCATGCACATCACATATCACATTTAAATTTTCATTACGAAATGCACCAACAATAATCGTTTTATCGACCGTGCAGACGGGTGCATCTGGAAAGAAAGAGATGAAAATGGAATGTTTTTTAGAGCTGTTAAAAAAATTCAATTTGAATGATACACAAAAAGTTGAGGAATTGAAATGATATTGAATGAGAGAAAAACTTGTTAAACGTGTCTGGAATTGAACAACGGGTGATTTTTTCATTCTATTCATGTTGAAATGAATGAAAAGTATCCGGAAAGAAGTGGAAGTTGAGAAAAAATAAGAAGAAATATTTTTTAAAATAAAATTTAAAGAAAATATGATGAAAAAAATTTACTTGATTTTAGAATGATTTTATACTTGAAAATGGATTTTCGCGCCAAAATGTGCTTTAAATAATTATGAAAAATTTAAAATTCGCATTTGACAATACAAAATCAATAAAATAAAAAGTTCAACTTTAAAAATAAATTACTAAATATAATTGAGTGTCCCATACCTGGGCATAAAACACTTAAAACTACCAATTAATTACTATTAAATTCTATTGAATACTCGAAACAATCGACTAAACAAGCCAGTGTCATATGACCACTTAAAATTTAATGATCATTGAATCATCACAGTCCATTATAGCAAATTGATTTCTAAAAAACTGCAAAAGATTACACCACCCAATTTGTGTATTCATAAAAGAAAGAGAAACAAAGCATATAAAAAATGAAAACAAAAAATTTAAAATTCAAATTTAAACCTGCATTTTTTCTTCAGAAAAAATAAACGTAAAAAATAGCAAACACGTGCCGCAGACGAGTCTATGGGAGTCTGAGTAATTATTATGAAATTGGAATGAATTCGTCATCGAGGATTTGTTTTGATTAGAAAACTTTTGCTTTATTTTGTTTTAGTTTTGTATTTTAAACTTTGTACGTTTGAACGAAAATTTAAAAAAAAATATTCAAAACTTTAAAAATTTCTAAAATTTCATTTTAAAATTGAAATTGAATTTTTGTAAATTTTAAAAATTTGTTTTATAAAATTCAAAAAAATATAAATTTTTTTATAAAACTTAAAAATGGAGAGTTAAAACAATAAATTTAATTTTTAATTTTATTAAATAATTCAAAGAACAACCTTTTTTCATCTAATTCTCAATTTTCTAATTAGAATTTATTTTTTTTTAAAACAAAAAAAATTAGAACCCCCAAAATACCTCAAAATATCCAAAGTCAAAAAGGTTATTAGTCTGCAACAAACAAAAATTTAAAACCAGATTCTATTCATAGATGTTAATCTCAATTCACTTCATTTTCGCTTGTTCTTCCAGCCTCGAGTCGATAATCTCTTCAAAATTTCATTTATCATAAAAACCCGTTCCGTCTTTGCCGCATTGCACAAATTCATTCATAAAACTAGTAATGAAGCGGGTCACGCTTCATGGGTATATTCACACCACCAGTAGAACTTCTTTTGATTTCAATTAGAGAAAAAAAATAATTATACTTTATCTACTGATTAATTTATAATCGCAAAAAAACTAATCTAATTAAAAAATTTGCGAAAAATAGGGTAAAAAATCTGTTTTTTGTGGTATTTTGCTTTTCATCAACTTTGAATTTAAATAAATATTCACTGATTCATCCTTTTTAAATGAATAATGGCTCAAAATATTCAGGAACCAAAAGACTTTAAAGTCTTATATTCATTTACTACTGTAACATTAAGCTTTTAGTGAAAAACTAAATTAAACACCAAATCTATTTTTGGTGGTATGAAATCTATTTTTTGTGGTAAAAAAATCTATTTTTTGTGGTAATAAAAAGTAATGAAATTATATGATAAATTTTAGTTATTACTTTAAATACATCATCTTTAATGCAAAATGAATCGATAACAAGTCAAATTAAGTTATTTAAATGATTAAAATACATTAAATTTATTAAAAATAGTTTCATAATATTTTACCGGATTTTTATTTTTCAAATTGTTTAGGGGACTGTCAACTTTCAGGGTAATATCAACTTTAGTTTGTATGGATTTTTTTGTAAACAAATACCACAAAAAATAGATTTTAGTACCACAAAAAATAGATTCAATGTTTATACAAAGTAAATTGTAATTTTCGATTATTTTGTTAACTTATATGCATTAAATATGATTAAATATTAAACAGTGAACGTTTATTTGTCACAATAATGATTCTTCTGACAGAATCACAACGAAATTAAGCAAAAAATTGCGCATGAAAAATGGTAAGAAATTTTGATTTTTGGTGTGAAATTTTAAATTGCAAATATTAAAAGATAGAAATTAATTAGACAATTCAGATTAAGCATACATGCTTTAATCATTATTTGCAACACATCTGTCAAGAAATGAGGAATTTTTAATGCTTTAAAAGTATGTTTCACAGCTAAAGATGAATACCACAAAAAATAGATTACCACAAAAAACAGATTTTTTACCCTAATTAAGAAATTTTCTTTTCACTTTTAGTGAATAATATAAAAGAGTTATTTGAGCTTTGCAAATATTCTTCATTTTCACTTTCTCATTATCTTATGAATCGAAAGTCTGGGAACAGTTAGGGAAAATTTTCACACCTTCACTTGCTTCGGCTTTTATAGATTACATCATAATTAATCGTTTTAAAACCCTGCATCTGTTCAGCGCGCATTTAGCACTATAACTAAAGTACAGCCTGCCCAAAATTTTTCGATTTTTCAACTTTTTTGTTACACTGCGCATGAAAATTTTTTTGTCATTATAGTGTGAATTATGGCTTAAATAATGCTTAATCTAACACCGAAAATTTCAAATCATTTGGTTAAGTTATGTCTGAGATATTAAAGAAAATGTAAAATTTTTTGCATATTTTGGTCAAAAATGGCACATTTTCGTCCATTGTGCCTCACAGGAAGCAGCTCATGACTCCAAAAACTATACCGGTTTTCCTTCGGCCAATATTAATCAAATGCAAAAAACCCGAAGTCTTAACGTTTCGTTAAAATTGAGTTATCGCGGAAACTAACTTGCTAACTTGCTAAATGACAGAATGCGTTTTTTTGCGATTTCTCTTGACTGGAAGCACCAAATGAGATGCGGTTTTCACTGTTAGATTGGTATTTTCAGCCACAGACTTTCCACCATAGACAGTATGGGATAAAATTGTAATCCTGAAGCAGCAAGTTAGAAAATGTGGTTTTCAGTTTTACTCAAAAGCAATATATTCACCCAAATTGAAAATTTGGTGTGAATATGAAAGTTTTTTTTTTTTTATTTTCAATTGAGGAAGAAGTAAGGAATATTTCAAACTTTTTTAAAAAAAAAATAGGAAAAAAATATGTTTTCATATCTTTTTTTTATTGAGCATCCATTTATTATCACCAAATGTCCCGACACATACTTGCATACTTTATGACTTAAATACATATAAAATTGAGCTAAGACAGATGAAAATTGAGTTGAAAATTTTACATTTACTCTCTTTTTTTCCTTTCTTGTGCATTTGTTCCATACAATATATATTTCAATTTCAATGAACAATTGCTTGTACAAGTATAAAATCCATTTATTACTGTGCTCAGTCTTCCATACTTATATGTATATAAATTTTACTATCAATTTTTTCTTGAATATTAAATGCGATTATGAGTTCACTTTGACAGAATTATTCTTTTTCAATAAAAATTATCAATTTTTTTAAAAGTTTTCTTTTTTTATGGATGAGTTGGTTTGTAGGGTAGTGGGATTTAATGAATAATGTTGGTTAATAATGAATGGAAAATATTTTTATTAATTTTTTTAAAATAAGCTTTTACTTTGAAATTTTAAATAAAATTGAAAATTGATAGAGTGATTTAAGTTCTAAACTCCTCAAATCAATTGAATCGGAAAGTTTAATAAAGTTAAAAAAAATTGATTAGTCAACCAAAAAAAATAAAAGTTTTAGCTAGTTTTAGATGTCCACCTAAAAAATCGCTCCATGACAACGAAAAATTTCACATTCACTTTTGAACTTCCTCATATCTAGAATGTTCATTTTTATTACATCTAAATTAGAAATTATGTAACCATTCATAATATTAGAGTAAGAAATAAAGAACGTCCAATTTTTAAAAACCATATAAAACTAAATCAAAAATTTCGTCCTTCTCCTACATTCCAACTATATCACATAATGGCCATCTCAATTCATATTCATAATAAACGATATCCACATGATGACGATGATATTATGTATGTCGTGTGATGCAAACGAGACAGTTGAATGCAATTTTCAAGTTTGTCGTTGACAACTTTTTTTTATTTTCTCTCGTGTGTGTGTTTGGGGAAAAAGAGGCGAGAATGTAAAAAATTCACTTCACACTTCATCTTCAAATAATAATGGCATACATATAGCAAGCCAATTCTCAAAATGATTTTCGATCCTTTCTTTCTCACATTGTGAATATAAATTTTTTTTCTTGTGCATCAACGATTTGAGGCAAACAAGAAAAGAAAATTTATAATGTGTTTTTTTCTCTCGTCGTCTGTCATATATTCGATTGTTTTTCTCGTCTCGTTTTCAATTCGTTGATTTAAAATGAAGACATAAAATGCTGAGGATGCATTTTTTTGGGAGGTTTTATCTTAGCTTTTTTTGTGTGTTCCTGGATGATTTTAAATTTAGAAGTGTTGTAGTTTTTAAAAATGCTTTTGAATCTTTGAAATTAACAGCTGATAAGCTGTTATATAAGAATATTATTTAATTATTGCTCTTTCAGCATCGTTACAAGATTGTAAGCCTGATTGTAAGTGAAGATACAATAAATTGCAATGAAAAAATTATTAAGTATCAGCAAGGAGGGAGGGGGGCAGGTTTGGATGTCAAAACCCCCTCGCACCCCTATTTTCGTGAAGTATACACTAGATATTATTGAACTTTTTAAATCAGAAACAAAAAAAAAAATGTCGAATCCTTCCCCTCAAAAAAAATCCTAGCTACATTCCTGATTATGAGTATCAATTACTCGTGCATGAAAACTGCTATAAATTTGATGAATTCGAAGACTATAATGCAGATTGATGTAAGACATTCAACTAATTTTGACAGTGAAGCATGTCAAGTATTTTATACATGAAATTAATACTTTACTATTCAAGATTTTCAACTTATCCTATCAATAATCGTCTGCAAAATTTGAAAACTTTTTAAGAAACTTAATAAAACTTTTCTACCAGCTGCAAATAATCCTGTAAATTTTGAAATTTTACAAAATATATCAAATTTCATTCTTATAAGCTTCTACGTGTATTTTAATTTGCTTTATATTTTAAACCCTCAAATTGTCCTTTTATTTTTTTCTACTTTCATCTACATCCCACATTGTACACATTTTTTATATACAACAGTAATCGAAAGAAGGTGAAAATATTCTTTTTTTATTTACAGATGAAAAAAAATCTTTTTTTTATTGTCAAAGCCATAAATGACAGCAATAAAAAAGAGAGAGAAAAAAAAGAAATGAAATACTTGAAAGGTTTGTTACACGCCACAATGAATGGCAACAAAAGACTTACTGTACAATTTTCAATCACGATACAATCTAAAGTCAATTTAAAATCGCCCGAAGGAAGGTTGAGGATGAAGTTGGAGATGCGGAGTAAAAAAAATAATAAACTAATGGAAAGAGAGATTTCATATGTTATGGACTATAAGTGCTTCATCATGACATTAAGCTTGTTTCTGTGCTCTTTAAATTGAAAAGAAGAGGAGCAATTTTCTAGGTGAATCTATTGTGTGGGGGTTATGATTTCTTGATGATGTTATGAGGGAATTTTACTTGATAATGATGCAAACGTTTTCACTTAAAATTGTAAAACGTCACAAAGCTTAGGGGTATCATATGCTAAAGACTATTTAATTATAAAGTATGTAAGTTTTTGTCGAAAAATTGCAGAGTTCAATTTAGTAAAATTCAATTTAGTAAAAGATGCAAAAAATATACAAAAAGACGCAAAAAAATTTGACTGATTGCAAAAAATGATGCAAAAAGAGAAGAGAGTTCTAATTAAAGTTAAAAAATATTATTAATACAAGAAAAACAATGACTTTTTAAATGTAAGAAAATTGATGCAAAATTAGAACAGTTTACACACTAGTGTAATGGAAAAATTCCAGGGTTGCAAGGCAGGCAGCCTGCGCAGGTGAAAACCGTACAAATTCTTCATAATTTTTAAGGTTTTTCGCCTGGGCAGGCCGCCTGCATTACAACCCTGAAAAATTCTTTAGCAAAAAAAAAAGAAAATTGATCCAAAATAAATATGGATGCAAAAAACTGACGCGAAAACTTCTGAAGATGCAAAAGTATTTTCTAAAAAAAAATATGAAATAAAAAATACTCTTTGACTCGTAGCTATTCAACTGTTGTAAAGTAAACTAGAGTAAATAATTCCATAAAACCACCTTCATTATTCAAAACACGAACCGCAAACTTCTTACAATTCAACAAAAGTTTCAAGCTCAATTTTTTTTTTCTCTAAAGCCTCACTCTCACAATCATCCATAAAATAACAACACTCAAGTTGCAATCGTTTTCATTACAGAAATACAAATCTTATTCACATCAATGTCACGTTTATGACACAACTGAAAAATGATAAATTAAAGTCTTAAACTAAAGATTATAGCTGAGGGTAGTTGAAATAAATCACGATACATTTAAGCTCGGATATTTAACAGATCTTATACGTTCATTCATTTTACAATCCCTGCTTTACTTCACAGTTCATTTTACGCTTCAGTAAATTTTTGCAGTCTGACTTGAATTTAATTTATACTCTCTCGCTCGCGTATATATTCACTAGTTTTTCTTCCTCTCTCATGACTCTTAAATTGAATCGACTTTAATCTTAAACTGTCACAGCAATTTACACAAAACTTTTCATCTTCATACTTATATATTTTTTATCGTATGGTATGATTCTCCTTAAGAGAAATCATGAAGCATTTAAAAAGTGAAAATGAAGGGAAGAGACGGGACAGAAACCAGCATAGCAGCATATTGCTACCAGCAAACGTCATTTTGATGATGAAAAAAAAGAAAGAAGATGAAGGAAAAAGCGACAAGAAATAAATGAATGTGTAAGCGAGAATGGGAATTATTCTTCAATATTTATCGTTCTGCTTTATTTGCTTGGATTATGGCCAGCTAAGAATTTAAGCATACAGACTGGATTTTGTGTTTGGGTTATGTTAGTTGGTATTTTTGGGGGTTTGTTGTTTAGGAGATGATTTTAGGAGTTTGTCAATTAAATCTTGACTACAAAAAACACTAGTGTTCTGTGGTACATAAGTTGGACATCACAGAATCAAATCAAAATTGATCCTCTTCAGCTATAGCCGAGAATTTTATAATTTTTCCCCCAACTACAATACAAATTACTTACCATAATCCATGATAAATATTACCAAATCACTTACAATAAAACTTACTCAATAGTTCACAACCAAACCCAAAAATTCCCAAATTGTTCACAAACTCTCTAATATCCATAACATAACCATCAAAAAGAATCTTCTTAACTCATATCATACCCCATAAAAATTCACACACAAGAAAAATAAATTTATTCAAAATCTGATACTTTCCACTCCAATCCTACACTTATATTCACATAAGCATATCCACACATAACCCTTATTTAATCAACCTTTTCTACTTCAATACACCTGAATAAATGCGCCATGACCATTAACATCCTCATGTCCTTCTCCTCTTTTCCATTTCTTTTTTTTTTTCATCCTAACAATTTCTTTTTATCTCAAACGATGCACAAGCTTGAAGTATGGCACACGTTATGTGTGGAAATGAAAAATAGTATAAAAATAGTGATGTAGAAAGGAGATGAATGAGTTTAGGTGGGAATAGAAAAAGAGATGGAAAATAATCTGATTGCAAGATTAAAAACTATTTATAAGGAAATTGGAAAACAGATTAAGCAAAGCATATGAGCAACAGAAGGAAAAAAAATCTTTTCGCACTTGCTGACGAGATAATTTATCTATTTTTTCGCATTAAATCATTGATAATATATTTATGGGGTCATTCATTGAAGAGGAAAAAGTTTGTGATTTTATTCAGAAATTGTTTATGAAAAAATCATTTTGGATATTGACAAAGATGATGAAATGACCAATAAATTGCTATTATTGAGTTTTCTATGAAGTATGATTTGGAAAAATTTGATTTCATGAATTCTGAGAAAATTCAATTGACCTTTTTGAATGGAATTCTTAGTAAATGAGGCTATTCACTTAGTATGTTACGCATAAAAATGACTTTTTAGATCCTGTCCACTCCTCGATACACTTATTGTACAAAAAAATGTACGATCTGTTCTAAAATCCAAGACCCTATTCCTCCCCCTCAAAGAAGTGATCTAACTAATTGAACAGTTCCAATTATGAAAATATGTCTTATTGAAAGAATAATAATTGGTTCTATTTTTAAAATCTTTAACGGTCAACATTTTTCAACTATTTTAACATTTTTCAACTATTTTTTAAGAAGAATTTAGAAGCTTTTTTCGCATAAATTAAAACAAATTTTGTTTTAAAAAACTTTGAACATTAAGTTAAACATACAATGAAGTAACGTTTAGTCCTACACTTTTTATTGTGGACTAGATGTCTATTAATAATCATAAATGAAATTTAATTCATCATCCTACAGATATTAAAATTAAATTAATTATTTGATCTAATTTTATATTCACCTTCATTATAGTCTCAAATTCAATCAACAACTCATTTTTCATTGCATTACCCACGTTCAATAACACATTCTAAATAATGATCCTTAAATTCAACAGTACCAACAGTCGATTAATATTTCCAGTAACGGAAATAGATAGGAAAAGGTTTTTGTGATAGGATTTATGTGTCACATATTCAGCATAACATCCCATTTATGCCTTAAGGAAATGGCAAAAGGATGCGATAATTATGTAGAGTGTTAAAATAACGTAGTCCATATTATTTGAAGTGGGTGTGAAAGCATCAACAGATGCAAGACAAAAATTACCCTCCGGACACACCAGCATAGACAAACTTAATACGTTTTAGATAGAAGCATATAAACTTCTAAAAAACAATAAATATCAAGTCGGGAGGAGTAAAGTCTATAAAAGCAATGAAATGAAAATTATATTAATGTGAATAGCTGGAAATCCCTTTCTTTCTACACTTTATTTTATATTCCATTAGAGCTACATCGAATGCTCCATTAAATTGCTATCTTTTACTCACTTACTCCATACTTAATCGAATAAAATGTTTCATTTTAAAATTCCATTTCTCTTCCAAATTTTTATTTCTCCACAATGTGTGGATTATCAATTTATGATGGAAATTTTGTAGAATATTTTCTTTAAAATTCTCAAAGAAATATTTAAAATAAAATTGTAATTGAGATATCCAGTTGGAATATTGCAAAATTTATGAGTTATGAAATGTGCACTTGAAGTTCAATTTAATCAGAATTTATGGTATTGAATTAAATTTTTTATTATGAATTTTTTAAGGACTGTTAAAAGTGCTGAAATGAATATTGAGTGTTAATATTCATAAATTCAGTATTTGCATAAATTGTAAAAGAATAATATGATATATTGAATGAGGGAATTATCAATTACTAAAAATCAATATTTGATGGGTTTTGAACTCCGAAAGCATTTTAAATTTCAAAGTTGTTATCAATTAGTTCTACTTAGTTTGCACAAAGGTGTTAAAACTCTTAAAAAATCCCTAAAAAATCTCCAAAATTTCTGACATAATTTTTGAAAATTCCAATGAATCCTTTATATGAGTAATAATTAGTCTGGAGCAGTGGCGTAGCCACGATTTTTTAAGGGGGTGAAAACTTATTTTTGGAGGGGGAAGGGGGTGAATTTTCGATTTTTTTCACGAAAAACCCTAACAAACATAAGAGATTTATCTGTGAAGGGAGGGTTGAAAATTCATCCATTCATCTTACTCCATTTTTTCTTGTATTTATTCAACAAAAAATAATCATAAATTATCAAAATATTGCAAAAATCATATTGAACTTGAGTTTTTTCAAATTTTCTAAGAATTTCTATCCAAATAATACAAATTTAAAATATACCTAAACCGTCAAAACTCCATTTCAATATTCCAACAAAAAATATCCATCACAATCCTTACAAAAACAATTCAAATACCACCAGATGCACATAAATACTCCAAAAAGACATGCCTTAACTAACTAAAATGTCCACATCCCAAAAGAAACAACAAAAACTCACAACAGACAGCTTACAACCATAATAGAGTTCATGTAAATTGGAAAACACTATAAGTCAATCTGCAATGGATATACATTCATTAATATTCACAATAGTTTTATTCCATTGTCACAAAATAACAACTTTTGTATTCTGTTGAAATGAAATACTCGACATAGTTTGTGAAAAGAATTGCAGAAGTAGCAAAAGTGCAACAATGATTAAACATAAAAGTTCAAATAAAAACTTTTCAGATTTTTTTTTTGCAGCTGCACGACAACTGAAATTTACATTTTCATCCACAAAATGGTCATTGTATTATTCCTCAACTTTTGTTACTTTTTTTTTTAATAAAACGTCATTAATTTTTATCATGTATAAAAAAATAAAGCTAGTACTTACATTTTACACGCAATGGCAATTGATTGCTAACAGTCTCGCCCTCAGCATTGATGGCACTACACGAGTAATTTCCACTTGAATTTCTAGTTATTTTCTGCAGCACTAAGCTCTGATTTGATCGAATTACACGTGCACTTGCATTGTGTGATATCAATACGCCCTAAAGCGATGACATAGACAGGAAAAAAAGGAATTGGAAAATGTTGTTATTTTTTTTAGAAAATAAATACAAATTTTTGAAATTTAGGTTGTGTAGATGATGGAATTAAGTAAGATATACTGGGTTGAAATTTTAAAAAAAAAATTGTCTGAAAATTTTCAGAAAAATTAAAAAAAAAAATAAAAGTTTGTTCAAAATTGCAAAAAAGTTAATTTTTTATGAATAAAAAGTCAAAATATTTATTTTTGACACAAAATTGACACAAACGTAAGCAATTTTACTTTGCATTGCTGATTCAACCTTAACATTTGAATCAACAAGACTAGCAACCCAACTACCCCAAACCCATAAAAATACAGCATCAGCATCATAGCAAAAAAAAAATAAAATCCCCAATTTTTGTTGTGTATACAAAACACATCAAAATGTAAATACAAAATGCAACAGAATGCAATATTGTGTGGTCTCATATGGTATGTCTCTAATGGAGGGAATAAGAGAGAAAAATAGACAGACGAATTTATAGATATCAATACGAAATTTTAAAGTACAATATATTCTCAAAACAAATAAATGCATTTGCATTCATATGAATTCTCATACAAATAGAAATATTTTTTTTTGTTCAACATCCTGGAAGATAAGTAAGGCAAGCTCGAATGAAGACATTTTGATATAAAATTCGACTTTCGAGTGTTAAAGCTCTTGAGACTTTGTAATTTGACATTTCTTGCTTCAAATATACATTATTATTGTGTACACAAGTAGAACATGATGAAAATATTTAAATTTTCAAAAAACTTTCTTCATCCTCACTTACTCATCATTTTAGTTTACTTTAGTCCCTAACTGTGGGAAAAATGGGAGAAAATTGTTTGGAAATGAAAGGACTTTATGTGGCTTTTATGAGAAATTTTGTTGGATGAAATTAAAGGGAAGATTTTTTTTGAAAGGTTGAGGTAAAATTTTTTTGACTAGTTTTTGTAATGGAAAATGCTTTAATGTACAAATGAGAGGATGATGTAATTATTGGTTGGCAGTTAGGTATTAACGGTAAAAATTGAAAATTATTTTTTTCTTTATCATATAATCTGCAGTTGGTTCAGGATGAAGTCTTAAATATTTTGGAATGGAAGGTCCTTAATATTTGAAATATTACACAAAAATTAATGATTTGTTCTAAATTCCTGGATGTGAAATGAATAAAAAATTATCCATTAATTATCAAAATTTATGCAAAAATTTTCAAATTTTCAAATTTATTTTCACATTCTAGCATAATTCAACCTCAAAAATACCCCTCCAAACCCTTTACATACCCACAAATTCCTCAACTTTATCATCACATCTTCCATATCAAAAAGCAAAGAAAATTTTCTCCTGTAATAATATGATGTGATATTACACATACAAAGCCTATAATTTATTTGAATACATTATCCTCTTACTTTTTCTCTTCAAATAATAACATGATATAAAAGGCAGAATTGAATGAAAATAAATAGCATTTATTTTGATTCATCAAAACTGACATGTCACATTGAGTGTTGAAACTCATCTTATATGTATGATGCTTATATTGTGTGTAGAATGAATAGTAGAAAGAAAGGAAAATGTTTAATTCGTGATGAAGAATTATCGCTTTATATGATGTTGATTACATTCGACCTCCTTTGCTTATACTAACAAGACATTCTTTTTCTTGAAAATTTGAATAGGAAATGGAACAGAAGATGAGAAGATCCTTGAACAGAAACAAATTAAATTCTCCTTAAATGCTCAAAAAAAAAAAATATAAACTGAACTTCTTGGTTGAGACAAATACACATTCACAGATTTATTGATTCATGACACACAACATGTCATTGAAATAAATTCCTTAATTTATTAAGTCATTATTCGGTACGATAAAAGTCAATCCGAAATTTATTGTCAGAATAATTTATATTTTATTAATGTGTTCACAACATGATGCATTAATCATTGAAATTAATATTAGATGAATTTGACAATCAATTATGTTCAATGTACTTGTTATAAATTAGTTTTGTGGGTGACTTATTGTTTTCTGAGATTCGTAATAGAATTTAAGTGCCTTGCTAAGGATTGCAGTTACTGATGATTTTTGATAATAATTATGGACTTTATTATATGTATACTGATAAAAAAAATTAAAAGCTTTTTTAAATTTTTATGGAAAATTTTAAAAACTTTTTTAAATTTTTATGAAAAATTTTAAAAACATTTTTCAAAAATAAAATTTTAAATTTTTTAATATTTTTTAAAATTTTTTTCTATCGGTGTAATTAAAATCTGGATTAGGGACATGTTCGAATCTTAAATTAAAAGATTTTATCTTATCGACGAAACCCTCAAATTTTAGCATGCACCCAGCATGGAAGACGCCAAACTATAACTCAAAAAACTAAAAATTCCACATCTACGCCTTTTCTATTCATCATACAAAAAAAAAAAGAAAAATTTGAAAGGGATGATAATCCATCATAATATTCTCATCACCATTTCCTCAATTTTCAACTTACATCATGCATCCAATACATTTTGGAGAACTTTGGGTTCGCCTGTATCTGACATTCCATATATAAATCATCTCCTTCCTTTATGTCGTCCACTATCAATGTTGAGCCAAGACGAAGGCTGACGAGTGGTGGATCTGTGGTGAGAAAAAAAGGATGAATAAGAATGAAAATTATTACTATGATGAAGATAAAGAAAAAAAAAATGAAAATCAAAATTGCAAATTACTGTCGTCTTGTTAACATGAACGAAAAAAAATTCGTCCTTTTTTAAACTTTTTTTTTTGCTTCTGTCTTGTTAAGAAATGGAATAAAAAAAGTTGTAAAATGAGCTTTTTACTATTCAACACTAATGAGAAGTGAATGAAATTTAAATTTTGAGTAGGGTTTCTCAAGATTTTGTGGTGACGATTTTTTTGTGGTGGCTATGAGAGATTTTTGGAAGATTTTTTTTTTGGATGATGAAATAATTGATTAAGGTTGCGATGCTGTCAGAGGATGGTTTTAGCTGGTTTTAGTTGAAGAGTTGAAGGAAAATTTTTGATTTTTGGCTTCTTGAAATTTTGTTTATTTTTTAAAGGGTGAAAAAAAAATATTTTAATTGGGTATTAAAGTTCCAATAACTCTCTGATTGATATTTTTCAATTCTCGCCTACTTTATTTTGATAAAAAATTTGTAGCTCAACAATTAACACATTTAAGCATCAATATTGAATAAAATATTCAAAATGAATTTTTATATTTGCTAAATTTTTCAAAAATAATTTTAGACTTCCTCAACACTTTTAAATGTAGCAAAAACCCTCAAACTAGCATAACACGCATGATGACATCTCATAAAAATTCACAAAACCATTTTTCCTACTAAAAACTCAACATCATTACATCCCAACTGCATGCATAATCTCTCCCATCCAATTTTTCCTAATTCTCTAAATTACACAACTCCCTCAAGGTGTATGCATGTAATGCACTAGTGCGGTTGCAAGCATCATTAAGATGATAAACTTTTGGATCTTAATGCAAATTACTTTTAACTTTCATTTCAATTTTCCATCTCTATGTCATTTCTGTGTGCATAAAGATTATTTGCTAAGGCATACCTAAAATGTTAGAGATATTTTCCATACTTGAATCCTTTTTCCATTCCTTCAACATTCATGAATGATGGAAATTCAAATGAACTTTTCTGTCAGAAAAAATTACTTTAACTGCTGAAATTTCTTGCAGTTTTAACAGATTTTTTTTTAGAAGTGCAAGATAGAGAAAAAGTAAAGTAAATGGAACACTAATTAGGGATTTTTCTTTTACTTTTTTTGTGCTCACAACTTTATGGACAGAATAGAAAAAATAATTCTATGTGTAATTTTACATTTTAATATAAAAAGTTTGAATCTTTAAAGATGTAAAATAGAAAAAAAAAATCTTGTTCTGATGCTAATTTTATGTACTTTTTACAAGTTGTACAATTTTTGTTTATCTTAATTATCTCGAATGTATCCCTCGATGTTGTAGAACTTGCAAATAATTTAAATGATTTGTTTAGATAATTTTTTTCTTTTGTGTTGGAATCAGGAGCGAAGCCAAACCCCCCCCCCCCCCCCACTATTTTCGCGAAGTTTATACTAGATTTTATTGAATTTTTCAGATCCGAACCAAAAAAAAACTAGTAATGAAGCGGATCACGCTTCATGTGCATATTCACACCGTTCCAAAACTCTCAATCGGGTCATAAGATTGAAGATTAAGACTCAATCGGGTCAGCAAAGCTTCGCTTTGCATAAGATTGAAGATTAAATCTCGATCGGGTCAGCAAAGCTTCGCTTTGCATAAAATTGAAGATTAAGGCTCAATCGGGTCAGCAAAGCTTCGCTTTGCATAAAATTGAAGATTAAGGCTCAATCGGGTCAGCAAAGCTTCGCTTTGCATAAGTTTGAAGATTAGGATTCGATCGGGTCAGCAAAGCTTCGCTTTGCATAAGTTTGAAGATTAGGATTCGATCGGGTCAGCAAAGCTTCGCTTTGCATAAGTTTGAAGATTAGGATTCCATCGGGTCAGCAAAGCTTCGCTTTGCATAAGTTTGAAGATTAGGATTCGATCGAGTCAGCAAAGCTTCGCTTTGCATAAGTTTGAAGATTAAGACTCAATCGGGTCAGCAAAGCTTCGCTTTGCATAAGATTGAAAACAAAAGTTCCTAAGAAAATCGAAAATTTTCACATTTGGACTCAATTTTGAAGCACTAATTGATGTTTTTGGATATGACAATGTGTGTACGTCTTTTAGGTCTATTTATAAGCTACAATAATCACAACTTTCTGGAATTTTTAAGACTAAACTGTAAATACAGGAGGGCGAAACATTCCAAAAATGCCGATTTTTTGAACTTTTTCGACTTTTTGACCAACTAAAATTAATTTAAAAATATTTTTGTTATTTTTCCATAAAATTTCTTGAACTTATTGATCAAATACAAAAAAGTTTACAAAAATCCATCCATACAGTGAGCCATACGATTTTTTTTGAAAATTTTATATTGTAGGGGTGTACTGGTGACTAAAAAAGTTTTTTTGTATTTTTTCTCAACAAAACTTCTTATTTTATTGATTCTGATCAAAAAAGTTCAATTTTCAATTTGTGTGAAATTTTTTAAATGTATTTTGCAATAATCGGCTAAAATATGCTTAAAAACACACTATTTCGTTAATTTCTCAGATCTATCTACATGAATCAGCACCAAAATGTTAGCAGCACATTTGAGTGATAATGCGCACATTTTAAGACATTTTTGACAAAAAATTATTTTTTCGTAATTGAGTTGTGCGATTAACAAACTTGCTGGTAAAGTCACACCACCACTATTTTGCGTCGTGCACCGAGGTATCAAAACCATTTTCAATGCGGTTTTTTGTATTTTGTAGATAATTTTGAGGCCAAACTTTTCACACCGAACAGTTTATGAAAATTTTGAGTTTTGGCGCCAAAAACTAAAAAAACGATTTTTCAAGTGTATCGAAATCAATATATTCACAACGTGAAACGGTGTGAATATGAAAACGTCGAAAAGTAGCAAAAACCCCCCCTCAAAAAAATTCCTGGCAACGCCCCTGTGTTGGATGTTTTGTAAGTTTGAAGAACTTTTTATGGTATTTCCACCTGGGTAAAAAAATTAATAAATAGATTTAAGAGTTGGAAAATGAAGATTTTTGGCACTAAATTCAAATTATGCATTCGTGAAGGGTCCACATGAGTATTTGAGGTCTAAGTCAAAAAACATCATAAAAAATTCTTTAATTTTTAAACATTCTCGATTGAAATTCTCAACCCTCCTAAAACCCTCTGAATACACTGATGTTCCCCTCAAAAATTATAAAAAAATAAATAACAAAATTTCATCATAAATACCCATTCACAAAAGATTCACAAACAATTTTTCCCTCCTTAATTAACGAGCTATTTATCAATAGAAGAAGTAATAAATAACCGTGTTATCTTTGATTATCTCTTTGAATTTAGCTCTTCTTGTTCTGTCTTGTTTACCCAATAATTTTTCCCGCAAACTTTTTCTCAAGTTACTTTTTTTTTGCTTCATTTTACTTTATGAGTTTATGATTGACTTCTTTGTTGTTTATTTTTGTGAAGGCAACTTAGATTTTGTTTGGGTGGAGAGGAGATGCTGCGTGGATGTACGGATAGAATTAAATCAGAATTTTTAAAGAATTCTTACTCAAATATTTAGGTTGAAGGCATTATTAGTAGGATGATATAGTCATTTGACCTACTTACACAATCTTAAGGGGTGGGTAGTAAAAAAATTATTTGTTAATTTTTGTTTGACGATCGCAATGATGTTAAAGGAAAATTAAATTAATCTAAGCTTTTTAATGATTTTCCCAAAAAGCTTAATAATTTTTTAATCCATTTATTAAATTAAATTGGTAATCAAGCCTACCGCCACCAAACAACCATTAATTATTCCTAATCTTGGTATTTATATGAACATGTTTGAGATTTTAATAAGGTTTTCTTGAAAATTCCACAAAATTCGATTCCGTTGAAATTTTTTCAACATCAGCCTGTTCCCAACCAAACTTCACATATAATTACAGCAACAAACTTCAAAAGTTACATCAATTTTCCAAGAAAAAAAAAGAAAAAAACAATTTTTTCACCACAAAATGACTTTTTGTCTTACTTTTCTTCTTTTTGTTTCCATTCCAACCACAAATCATTTTTATCAAAACGATGATAAAATTGCGAACATATTAAATCACATTTTCAAGATGAATTGTGGAACGAGAATCGTTTGTCGAAATCAAGATAAAGCTAATCTCGTACACATAATACAATATATATATATATTTATGTTTGTGTGTATGTTTATTGATTTATACTCACATATTACTTCAATTTTCCACGTCGTCTCGAGAAAGAGGCCCGAAACTTTTGGATTTTCAGCACGGCATGTTATTGATTTACCGTCGTCATCTGTCGATGGTACAAAGTTGAGAATTGACTTTGTGACGTTATTGAGAGCTTCGTCCTGTAAAATATAAGAATTAAGGATTAATAGTTAGAAAATTTGTTGATAAGAGAATTTAGGAATTAAAATGAGAAGTTTTCGTCATCAAACTCGTTCGTTGACATCTTCATGATTGAAAATTTTCTGAGAATTTTTAATTTGAATGCCTCAATTTAAAGGAAAGTTAGAGAAGAAATCTCCATGGAAAAATTCAAAAAAAAAAATGATTTGTCACTATGATACTAACAAGATTATTTGAGATTCTTAAATTATTTGATTGAAAATGATGAAAAGTTTTTATAGTAAAATTTTAGAAAATTTAAATTGAAAAATGCTGATTATTAAATTTTTGAATTCGAAGTTCACTTTTTGCTTTATTTTCAATTAAATACTATATTTTTTTATTTTTTGAATTTTAATAAAGTTTAGTAATTTATTTTAAATTAATTTTATTATTTGACTTTTTAAACCAGAAATCTAAGTTTTCTTGAAAAAAAAATTCTAAAAATGTGAATATTAAAAATATTTGTAATTTCCATAAATAAAACTAGGTCAAAAAATAATTTCTAAATTCTTTTAATAATAAACTAATTAAATCCAAAATAAGAAGTTTCCTTTCCGATCCACAATTAACCTCAATCAAACTATGTCAAAACAATTAGTCGACGAAAACATTCCTCACTCAAAAATAAACCCAGAAACAAATTCCACAGTCAAAACTACAAGGATTTAACTTCAACAAAATCTCCTTAAAAAGTTCACGTTCATAAAAAACAGAACTAACTAAAAATTCATAAAGTGTAGAAAGCTTCAGAATAAAAAAAAAAGTTGTGGTTTAAATCAAATTTGTTATTTTTTTTTTGTTTCTAGCTTTCATATTTTCACTCATAATTCATGGCTGCAAGCTTATTTCTCTCTTTCTCACTCTCTCTATTCATTATGATTCAATGTCTACGTTTCCTCTCTCACTCACTCAACTATGCAGCTTTAAATGGATTATAGATTTTCGTCATACATCTATGCTAGTTAGGGCAGCAAACTAGCGACAATTTTTTTTTTTTATATACAATTTTTTTTCGGAGCTTGTGCAGAGAAAGAATTGCAAAATGCCATGTGTTACAATGATGCATGATTTTAATATATATTTTGAGACTCATTCCGGCCTGCTTGCCGCATTCACATATATGAATGTTGTTATGGGACGAGGAGGAGTGGGACAAAAAATGAGAAAAGCTTTCTCATGTCATATGCCTTGAAGCCTTGCGACCGAAAAAAAAAATTCTATTTTTATTATATCGATTTGTTCTTTTTAACTTTACTACTTTCAATTATGAACGGAGATATTTTATGAAAAAAATATTATACTTTTTTAACTGAAACACAAGCCACGAACGAGAAATTGGCACTGTATATACGTGTCCGTACTCACATACTCGTGTATGTTTTAAATGACATGCATTTTTAAATTCGAAATAATAGTGATAAGGTTTTGTCGATGGTTTTAATATTTTTGTTACCAAAAAATATTTAGACAAAATCCAAAGAGTTTGGGACCTGGTTTAGGATCACTTAGCGACGTTCAATTAGTGCGTTACGCAAAAAACGACTTTTTAGACACCCCCTCCTCCTCTCCCCTTGTTACATTCTTTGCATAAAAAATTTTTCGACCTGTTGCAAATTCCTAAACCGCTCCCCTCCCCTCCCGCCAAAAAATCAAATGTACTAAGTGAACGGCCCCTTATAAAATTTTTAGGAATCATTCAAAATATTCTTTATTAATGACATCAAATTGAGAACCATTAATAAAATTTGCAACGCCAAAAGTGACCATCTTTGATCACTAATGTAAATTTTAGAATTTTAACTTCCCTGAAAAATTTGGAATTCTTCAAAAAAAAACTTGAAAAACAAAATTCACTCAATTCTAAATTTTACTCTTAATAATGTAACAAAAATTCACTTAATAATATTTTCAATGTATCTCCTACAACCACTTCCATCCTGTAAAAAATTACCATCTCATTTCAATTTCCCTCTAATACCTAACAAATTAAAACCATCACCATCTGTGGATGATATAAGAGCTATATACGACAAATAAGCGAAAGCCTGCCATGAACCTATTTATAGATCAGAATAAAGAATCAACAAACAAAAAGAAGATTTAATTAAGCAAAAAGTAAACATCTTGATAGGAAAATAATGTCAAAGATAAATTTACGCTCACAGACAAAGCAAAAAAAAAGAAAGAAGAAAATGTGTTTTTGGACATTTGGGGCTCAAGTTTGTAATGTAATTGTTTATCTGATATGTTATGTGGTATTTTGGTTTGTTTGGACATGGACATGGAATCAATGAATAGTTGATTTGAGATGATCAATGTGTTATGTGGTTGGGAATGGATTTTATTTGATTTGAATGGATGAATGTTTGTATGGGTGGATGGATATTGTGAAATTACGATCATTTTGTTATTTTTGATTTTTTTCAATGCCAAAAATTTAATTTTACAAAGATTTTAAAGCCAGAATCTTAAATCATTCAAATTCCAACCCAAAACACACCCAAACCCACCCTCCGGAAGTTAGCCGCTTTTCGCAGATTTTACTTTTCGCAGATTTTTTTCCTCAAGTGAACTTGACTTTTCAGATTCGCAGATTTTTAAAATTCGCAGATATTTAAATTCGCAGATATTCGAAATTCACAGATATTTAAATTCGCAGATTTACGAAATTCGCAGTTTTTTAAAATTCGCAGATATTCAAATTTGCAGATATTTAAATTCGCAGATTTACGAAATTCGCAGATTTTTAAAATTCGCAGATATTTAAATTCACATATATTCGAAATTCGCAGATTTTGAAAAAACTTAACAATTTTTTTCAAAATACACAGATTTTCAATAAATCTTAGGTATTTGGAATGCCTACACAGGAAATTCATAAACTGAAAAAATAGTTTTTTACTATGGGGTCGTTCACTTAGTACGTTCCCTTTTTAGGGGGATTGGGTCTAGGATTTTGTAACATAAAATCATATACAAAATTTTCTTTCTTCATACATATATATATATTATTTTAATGATTTGGATCATTTTATAAGCATAATAAGTGTAACTATATCTTATTTTAATGTGTTATAATGAAATGTAAAAAAAAAAATCAGTTCTTTCTTCGATTCGATACTTTTGATGTCTGCAAATCTAAAAATTAAAAAAAAATGTATATTTTGTTTTAAGAATTTAAATTTAACTTACTTATGTTTCTTACTAAATTTTGACTACTAAACATGATCGTTGATGACTCTCTAGACTGGGCGAGTGCCATAGGACCGACAGAATTTCTGATGGATTTCGGACGAAATTTCTGACGGATTTAAAAAATTTCTGACGGATTTAGGATGAAATTCTGATGAATTTCTGACGGATTTCTGATGACTTCTGATGAATTTCTGACGCATTTCTGATGACTTCTGATAAATTTCTGACGAATTTCGGAGGACTTCTGATAAATTTCTGATGGATTTTTTTTATTTCTGACAAATTTCGGATGAATTTCTGATCTTTTTTGATGGATTTCTTTTGGATAGGTCTTTTTGTTAAATTTAAATCTTAAAATTTTTCTTTTGTACTGCGTATTCAGAAATTAAACTTTAATCAAAATTCATTGAATGAAGGATTTTCTTTGCTAATTATTTATGGCATAAGAAATATGAAGTATTCTAATAGTTAGTTTAATACTTTCAATAAAATTGGATTATTATTGTGGTGAGCACAAAGCATTTTTTATAAGTACTGATGTATCCTGACTGCAAGGACTTTTGTAATTTTTTAACTACAACTTAGAAAAAAATGTTGCTATAGTTTTTAAATAAAGAAGAGATGTGATGAAATTTTTCTTATCATCGCAGTATCCCTTAATATTTTATTTATGACTTAAATTTTACAATTTTTGAGCATGATACATGGAAAGAGTAAATTTAACATGGAGTAGTATGAAAACTTGAAATGTTTTTTGAAGTTAAACGTTATGAATGGGTTCCTTTCCTAATTTTATTTTTTCATCCTGAGAAATAAAATATTAGCTGAAAAAAGAAATTAATATATTTCTTCCCGTTTCTATATTGTGATCCAAAATTTTATACCGGCCCACTATCGACAAAATGATTTAAAATCTTTTTCAGGGAAAATTGATATATATATAGTTGTATGGAAAATATTTTTTTTGCTCATCGATGCAGGATTTTTCCAACTTTTTTGATATTTTGCATAAAGTTTTCATTCAAGTAGAATGGACAATCAATAGGGAAATGAGGAAAAGTAACAATAATGATGATCACTTAGATTTATTTACACTTTAAATAAAAGAAATGTCTTTGAAAACTTAAATATAAAACTTTGAACTATTAGAAATTTTAAAATTTATCAAAATTTCATCTCAAAGTCCATCAGAAATTTCGTCCGAAATCCATCAGAAATTTCGTCCGAAATCCATCAGAAATTTCGTCCGAAATCCATCAGAAATTTCGTCCGAAATCCGTCAGAAATTTTTAAATCCATCAGAAATTTCATCTTCATTTTAAGGCGGGCGAGTGCCATAGGACCGACAGAATTTCTGATGGATTTCGGACGAAATTTCTGACGGATTTAAAAAATTTCTGACGGATTTAGGATGAAATTCTGATGAATTTCTGACGGATTTCTGATGACTTCTGATGAATTTCTGACGCATTTCTGATGACTTCTGATAAATTTCTGACGAATTTCGGAGGACTTCTGATAAATTTCTGATGGATTTTTTTTATTTCTGACAAATTTCGGATGAATTTCTGATCTTTTTTGATGGATTTCTTTTGGATAGGTCTTTTTGTTAAATTTAAATCTTAAAATTTTTCTTTTGTACTGCGTATTCAGAAATTAAACTTTAATCAAAATTCATTGAATGAAGGATTTTCTTTGCTAATTATTTATGGCATAAGAAATATGAAGTATTCTAATAGTTAGTTTAATACTTTCAATAAAATTGGATTATTATTGTGGTGAGCACAAAGCATTTTTTATAAGTACTGATGTATCCTGACTGCAAGGACTTTTGTAATTTTTTAACTACAACTTAGAAAAAATGTTGCTATAGTTTTTTAAATAAAGAAGAGATGTGATGAAATTTTTCTTATCATCGCAGTATCCCTTAATATTTTATTTATGACTTAAATTTTACAATTTTTGAGCATGATACATGGAAAGAGTAAATTTAACATGGAGTAGTATGAAAACTTGAAATGTTTTTTGAAGTTAAACGTTATGAATGGGTTCCTTTCCTAATTTTATTTTTTCATCCTGAGAAATAAAATATTAGCTGAAAAAAGAAATTAATATATTTCTTCCCGTTTCTATATTGTGATCCAAAATTTTATACCGGCCCACTATCGACAAAATGATTTAAAATCTTTTTTCAGGGAAAATTGATATATATATAGTTGTATGGAAAATATTTTTTTTTTTTTGCTCATCGATGCAGGATTTTTCCAACTTTTTGATATTTTGCATAAAGTTTTCATTCAAGTAGAATGGACAATCAATAGGGAAATGAGGAAAAGTAACAATAATGATGATCACTTAGATTTATTTACACTTTAAATAAAAGAAATGTCTTTGAAAACTTAAATATAAAACTTTGAACTATTAGAAATTTTAAAATTTATCAAAATTTCATCTCAAAGTCCATCAGAAATTTCGTCCGAAATCCATCAGAAATTTCGTCCGAAATCCATCAGAAATTTCGTCCGAAATCCATCAGAAATTTCGTCCGAAATCCGTCAGAAATTTTTAAATCCATCAGAAATTTCATCTTCATTTTAAGGCTAATTTTGGGTAGAATTTCACTAAATATTCAAAAAAAAATTTCATCCTAAATCCGTCAGAACTATCCTAAATCCGTCAGAAATTTCGTCCGAAATCCATCAGAAATTCTGTCGGTCCTATGACACACAATCTTTTAAGGCTAATTTTGGGTAGAATTTCACTAAATATTCAAAAAAAAATTTCATCCTAAATCCGTCAGAACTATCCTAAATCCGTCAGAAATTTCGTCCGAAATCCATCAGAAATTCTGTCGGTCCTATGACACACAATCCTCTAGACTTTCCTTTCCATCTCTCAAGTTCAATTGGTAAATCAGCAGTTGTAATATCACTACCTTTCTTCTTTCTCATGACATGCTTATTTGGAATATTTTGTGTAATTTCTTTTTGTATACAAAGATTTGAATTTTTGACTGCTTCTATATATCTTCCTATTTTAATTGAGCCTAATTTTCCATATGATAAATTTGATCGAAACATATTTTTAAGTGAGCTAAAATGACCCTCAATATATCCGTTATTAGGACGTTTTATTTGTTCATGTTCCATTCCGTTTGAGAAAAATACAGCACTCCATAACGGAAGGATGGCAACTGAATTTTTAAGAAAATGTTTAATGAATTTTGGTGAGTAAAAAATGTTTTCATCACATTTTTCATTTAAACTTTCTAAATTTAATCTGTTCATATAATCGTCAAATTCTTTGAAAAAAGGCGATTCCTTGTAAAGACTATTGGAAATTTGATTGTCTGATGCCTTATTTATTTTACATTCATCAAGATTGTCTCCTTCATTTTCATAATTTAATTGATATATCCAACAATCATCATCTTCAAATGCTTCCTTTAGTCTTTGAAGTGTTAATAAAAACGCTGAATCTGCTTGCTTGTGATAAAAAAAGTTTATCAAGTTTTGAATATATTTTTTAAGTTCCTCATATCTCCGAATGTTAACTGCATTTCCTATTAATCCACATATAAAATAAATATCTTCATTATCTAAATTTTTGAACGATTTTTTAATATCAGATTTCCAAATTTTAGCCAAATGTGATGAACAAAGAAATACTAAAGTCAAATTAGTCTTTCCATCCCAATCTGTACGCTTATCATATAATATATTTAAGTATTCCAAAAGCGTAATGGAATTTTGAGACTGAATGATTGCGTTGATATTAGCGTATGACTTATCTGTGACTATAGATTCAAACATTCTCTCCTTTTTGAATAAATGTTGATATTTTGTTTTTACTAGCCGTAGGAAGCTTTCAATATTATACGAGCAATTGTCTTCAGTAATAAGCTCACAAACTACAATAACACTTTTGTTCTTGTTAATTGAATTAGCTTTTGTTGGAAAGACGAGACAATGATTCAACAAGCTGTTTTTTGAAACTCTTCGAATAATTCCACCGGTTGCATCTAAATGACCCTGAATGCGTAAACCATTTTTATTTGCCTGATGTAGTATTTTGAAATTATTTTCGCAAAATAAAATAACCGAAAATGGCAACATTGAAATAGATTGGATAAAAACATCACCATTGTTCCTTTCCATTTTTGCTCGTTCCTGAACATCTTCAATGCTATCTATTCTGAGATCATTTCTAGCGAGAACTTCACTTCGTGCTTTTTGATAAACTGATAGTGGATGAACTGAAGTCATATTTCCAGCTTGCGATTGCTGAATGTCAAGCGAAAGAATCGCTTCATTTCTGACCTAAAATAGTAATTAAAAAATAAAAAAAAAAACTTTTCAATTTTTGTTTCTTAATCATATGTATATAAATAATCGAATTTATGAAGCTTGTGAAATAATCTGAAATTTTTCAAAATCTATGATCTATGATTATAACAGATTTTAAGAAGTTTGTGAATTTCAAAAAACTACATATTTCAAAAATCTGCGAATTATAAAATCTGCGAATTTAAAAAATCTGTGAATTTAAAAATCTGCAAATTTCAGAAATCTGCGTTGACTTGATAAAAAACTATCAATATGTTAATAATTAATAAAATAAGATTACCTGTTTAGGAGTTTTTGTCAATAGCTTCTTCTGAACGTCTTTTCTGGCACTGCCTTTTAATTGACGTCCTTCTATTAACGATTCATGCATACAACTTATATCGGTATTACATAGAACTTGAAGCTTGAGGTTTTTTCCTTGGTAAATATCTTCTTTAAAACACTTTAATGAATATTGAATGCTATCGTTTATTATACAGCACACATTAAATGATATAGAGTTTCGATTGCATTTTTTTCTAACAATTTTTATTGGACATTTTATGTGTATGCCAAATTGTTCACATAATTCATCACAATATCGTTCTTGATTTAATTTTATACCATCTTTAAACGAAAATACAACACCTACACTTTTTTCACTTAAAATAAAATCCTCTTTTGGATATAAAAACACCATTATTTTGATAAAAATTTGCACAAAAGATCAAACAAAAAAGAAGATAGAAAACACAAAAAATCAACATGCATGATTTTCCTGGATCTTGTAAAAAATGAACAAATTTTTTTGAAAATTGATTTCATTTTATTGTGTCGACCATCATGGTCTGTAATGGTCCAATTAATACATTTCTGATTTACAAATATTTCTTCATTTATGTACGATGATCAAGAATATATTTTTTCTATCTAGGTTTTGAATAAACTAAGGCTCTCGTTCCGATCTTTGGTGGGCACAGCGTGATATTTTCAGGTCCGTTCTGACAATATTCCAATACTGTGGTAATCTTGCAGCTCTCGATCCGATTTTTCCAATCATACTTCAATTTTCTGACCTTTACCTTAATCCAATGTTACCCAGAGGCCCAATTATGACTTGATCTCGTACATTAAAATGGCTAGATTCGAACCGACGACCATCAAAACCATACCAAATTTGAGCCAAGCGCCTTAACAAATACTCTACGGAGGCACTTAACTGCATAGTTAAATGCGTTAACAGCAAAATTTACATTTTATGTAATTTCTCATGGGCATCTTAACATTATGTATAATATTTGGTATCGTTGAATAACTATTAGTGACTAACCATGTTTGTAATTTTTTTTGTCTTGAATTTATGCTGTCTCTCACAGAATACCACAAATCTGGAGAAATCATGTGATTTTCGATTAAAAATTTTGTGTATGTTCTGTACATACAATTTATACTTTATTGCACTTTATTGTTGCTTTTCAGGTTTGGCAAACATCTCTCTGGCCGTTAAATTTTGAAAATTTTCAAAAAATTTTGAGTTCACTAACACTATTAAACAAATTTTTAAAAAATAAGAACGATTCTCCAGATTAGGGCAATTCTTTAGATCGTTGGATTTTTTGAAAATTCAAAAAAATGATCCGTGTTCCTTAAAAAATTAATTGCTAAAATTATGCAATTTAACAAAATAAATACTTTATGCAACCGAGCTAAAAATCTTTATTTTCAGTTAATGTTTCATTATAAATATTCTAATCAAAGTAAACATGTATCATTAAGTTAAATTTTCAATTTCAAAAAATAATTTTTTCGTTTATTTTGCATTTCGTTGCTCTTACTGGCTCTTACTTAATTTCATTTTTCACAAAAATTAATAAATTGAAGATATTAAGAAGTTGTAAAGGAACAAAAAACATAAGTAGTGATATAAAGAGGATTCATCTTTCGATTAGTGCAACCAAGAAACCATCTAAGTGTGTAGAAATACTTAAATTTTGATTCAAAGTTTGTCAAAATAATTTTTTCCAAAAATTAAGTAAGAGCAACGGCCATAAAAATTAAAATATCTCATTTATTAAAGCGTTTTATCTAGTCTAGATAGGTACATTGGCTCTAAAATATAGAAATATGTGATATCCAATGTCTAAAATTATACAAAAAGTTGTCAATTTTGAGAAAAATTTGTTTTTGTGAAAATTTTCATCCAAAGAATTGCCCATTAGTCGAATAAGGGAAGTTCCACAGATGTGTTTCCATCAAAAACTTCGTCCTAAAATCAATTTTTATCAAAATTCAGCTATCTAGACGATTCAATAACCAGCTAAACATCTGTAGAACGTTGAATTCTATCTATTTGTCTATTGATCTTGTTTATAAATGCATTCATTAGTTAATTATTTTGATTTTTATGAGCATTGCTTGGTAAGAAAAAAATTCAACTTTTTCTTACCAAGCAACGCTCTCAAAAATCGAAATATTTCACTGATGAATGCACTTACAAACAAGATGAAGGGACAAATAGATAGAATTCAACGTTCTACATGACAAAAAGAAGTATTTTGGTTGTCTAAATAGCTCAATTCAGAGAAATATTCATTTAAAGTCGATTTTTTTAAAATTTTCGATCTGTGGAAACGCCCTTAAATAAGAAGACCGAACATCAAATTATTTATTATTTAAAGCGATATTAAAAACCTGTATAGGACATAACAACTAATACTATGTTTGAGTTCTTACTCAATAACTTGACTTATAATTCATGAAAAATGATTTTGCATAGCAAAATTGATTAAAATTATTTAGGGATATAACGGTCTAAAATTTTTTTAATTTTTGTTACAATTTCGTGCCTAAATTTGTGTTTTGTTTTTGAAAAGTTTTATAACGAGACATTCAAACTAAAAGTCAAACCAAAATTAAAGATTTGTTAAATTTTGTTGTGATTTATTAAGTAATTTAATAAGCAGTAAAGTGTACGAGATCAAACAAAAAATTCTACTCAACATGACCAACAAATTCAAGCATAATTTGGGTATGCATAAGCTTTTTCTGTCCATTTATGATTTTTTGATTTCTAATAATATTATTTTGCGATTTTAGAGACAATTACAATGAAAAAGGAACTTGTAATGGAATTATTTACAGAGGAAATAACATCAAAAAAATTTACAGAGGGTGTTAAAAATTGGTTTAATGCTAAAACAAAATTGGAAGTTTCAACGAATTATCAACGTAAAAGTAACGCAAAATTGTGGTGTCCCTAATTCTTTACTGCCGAAATAAAGATTGTAAACAAGAATATAAATTAAAAGCAGGCATAAAGAGCTTAAAAGAAGGAAAGGAGACAGCCATAATTATTTATTCAAAAAAAGAAAAATATTGCAATTGTTGTAAGTTATTTTTTAATAAGAGATTTTAGTTACTGTATTAAAAAATGTAATTCTAGATGGATTAGAACCAAATGACACATCAAAACAGAATGAAGATGATGAAGACGACCCTGAAAATCCAACAGATGAAGTTCCAAGTCCTGAAAATCCAGCAAATGAAATCCCAGATCCTGAAAATCCAGTAGATGCAATTCCAGATCCTGAAAATCCTGCAGATGAAATTCCTGAAACTGAAAATTCAATCATTGTATCTGCATCAGCTGAAAATTCATCAGGAAATTATTCTTTATCACCCGAGCCAAAAAGTGATATCCAATCACCATCATTTTCTCCGATTACTCCGGTCTATAAGCGAAAGCTTCAGTTTTTTGAGTACGACAATTAAATAGGGTCATTGTTGATTAATTAATAAAGTTCTAATTAATAAAATCTGCTTCTCGAAAGACTTAACAAAATTAATTTTAATTTTCAATATATTTATGTAAGCAGTAAGTGTCTTGAAGCGGATTTTTAGGTTGCAACTTTGCAGAACACGCATTAATTAAAATATCGATGTTTGTAGTTCTTAATGTATATTTATTTCACGTCGATATTAATGCAAGGGTTCACACTAAATAAAATGAATAATTAGTTCACGAAATATATTTAATTGATTAATTTAACTTACAAAATTTGCTAAATGCATCCGTCTTCTAAGACGTTTAAATGAAAAGAGAAAGAGAGAGATATTTTCTTATCTCAAGTAAGAAACGCGTAACAATTACCAAAGCGCATTTTATAATATATTTTATAGAAAGACAAAAGGACAATGTTAATCTGTCATTCACGATTAATGACATACTCGCGGGGAGGAAAGTAGATAATAGTAATTCAATTTTATTTATCTTTAATTCATTATTCAACTGTTTTATCTGCTTCTAAATCAATCTGCAGGATGTCTTCGTCGGAATCTGAAACAATGTCTTCAAATGGGCTTTCTGGTGAATCTCTTTCATCATTGTTGTTCGAAGGTTTTGAAGGACCGGCAATTGGGGATGAAATTGTTGCGATTGGGCTCTTAGGTAACTCAGGTTCTGCAGAAGGCTTTGGCGATTCAATGCTATCAGCTAATTTGGATTGTTTGGTGGGATCACGAAATGGAATATAAGTATTCTTACGAGTATATTCACTTGAATATTTTGGGAACTTGACATTGGCGTACTTCTCGTGAAGATCTTGTAGGAACTTCCTCTTGTTTACTGTCTGCTTCTCCGCCAAATGCATCGGAAATTCATAAGACATGACTAGCTGATTAATAGCCTCAGCTTGGTCTCCCCAATTAATTATTCCATTCTCAAACTGATTTAAATCTTCGTGACTCACCAACATAGGAATGTTCTCACTCAAAGAAGCACGAATCTTACGACCTTGAATCATGTGAATGATGTAGCCACCTTCCCCGCTATTTTGTCTGGCATCTGCTTGTCTCAAGAAGGTGATGAATGCATGCGATGTTGTCCAATTTCTATGTTCATTAAATCCCAATCTCGCTCCAGTAATTACTCCTTTTACTTCAAAGAATCTAATCAGTTCCATTAAGTAATAAATAGTAGTTGTTTGTTGGCGTTCAACTCCTTTTAGGATGATTGAAATGGGTACACCATTGAATGAAATGTCAAAATTCTTATTGACAAAACTTGCACGTCCAACTTTCATAGGAACTGTTATTGGAGTGATTTGTTGATTGTTATATTCCAATTTGATACTTTCCAACACTTTGGTACTGGACTCATTGATGCAATAAATGAAGACTGTTTCGCCCAATCTCTTGGCTTTATAGTCTGCGACTCTCATGATGCCAATGACGTCTCGAATATGTTGTGATATATCCAACAGTACTTGACTAATTTTGATATCAACTGGAATTGGCGAGACTTGCACGATGGGAAAGAAATCATCCTTTTTCCTTTGTGTTGGATTATTGTCTATTGTTATTTCAAGTGTCATAGTTATTTCTGAAAAGATAAGAGCAAATGTTAAGTTTGTATACGATGCGTATATATGCAGAACTGATGCGTTCTGTGAGTAATTCATTAATTCAATTAGTGTGTGCAGCATGATTAGTCATGCAAGTTTTTGCAAATTTAGTCTTGCAAGTCGGTTGACACTTCGACGTTGTCGAATTGTCCCATCTGACATTTGTACATCAGCCACTCGACTTCTTTTGTCTTTAGCCTTATATAGTTTTATCACTTTAGCTCTATCCCATGCTGAACGGAATTTATTCGGATCACAAAGTAAAACTAAGTCGTTTACTTTGAGTGGTGGATTTTCCTTGAACCATTTATCCCTTTTTGTCAGAACTGGCAAATAGTAGGCGATAAATCGTCGTATCATGTCCTCTCCTAACATGCGACCACGTCTGTATTGATTCTTATCGCTGAGTGGATCATGAACTTCCTTCATTCCATGAATTGATGGTAACAATGGCCACCCACTTCTATTCTTTGCAAGGTGATGTGGCGTGAGGACTTCTTCATCCTCAGTGCTGATTGAATTATGTGTTAAAGGACGACAATTGATTCTATGAGCTGCTTCCTGCAATGCTATGTTAAGTTCAGTCTTGGATACCTTTTTGTTCTCTGTTGATGCCAAAATTGCTCGTTTAACTTCTTTGATTAAACGTTCATACATCCCTCCAAACCAAGGAGATTGAACTGGTATAAATTTCCAAGAGCAATACTTTGTAGGTGCATAATCTTTGTTCCATACTTGCTGAGACTCGACTATTACTTTGCACATTTCCTCTCTGTCATTATCGATGATTCTTGAGGCTCCAATGAAGTTCGTACCATTGTCGGAAATGAATTGACTAACTGGACCATGAGCTGACCATAATGAGATTATTGCTTCCAATACACTTAATGAGTTCATGTTGTCTAATAAATGCAGATGAACGAATCGTGACATGGTACATGTAAATATCAAGATCCATACTTTTTTGGCCTTTCCATAGTTGTATATTGTTATTGGACCTGCACAATCGAGACCTGTAACTTGAAATGGCTTTAAATTAGGATCAACTCGATATTCTGGTAAAGCTGACATTTTTGGAGGTACTGGATGAGCCTTCATGTAATTACAATAATTGCACAACATTTTTGCCTTTTGTAAACCTGCTCGTAATTGTGGCATCCACATTTTGGATCTAAAATCAGCGATTTGACTTTCCAAACAAACATGATTATATCGATAGTGATAGTGAAAAAGTAAAATGTCACTTAATGCATTTTTTCTCGGGACGACAGGAGCATTTTGCTGTGCATAAACATCATGAGGTAAATTCACACGAGAGCTTATTCTCATCACTTTGTCTTGATCCATGTAGACATTAAGTTGCAATAATTCCTGACTTTTAACACTCTTTCCAGCTAAAAGTCGCTTATAATCTTCAGCATACGATTCTCTTTGCATTCTTCTTATGATAAACAGTTGTCCTCTGAGAATTTCAGATGGTGTCAAAACTTCAATGTCAGTTTCATTTCCTATTTTCTCTTTTTCTTCTAAGTTCCCCCAATTCATTTCCTCTGTTACCTTGAATATTATGTCAAAGTAAATTTTGAGAGCTCGTGAAACTGCACGTTCCAATTTTGTCCAATTACTTGTGATGTATGCTGGTAAGAGATCAATAATGTAATCTGATGCAAGTGGACAATCAATAGCTGGCAATCGGAAGGGTTGATGCACCACTTCTGTTGCCTGGACTAGATTTACATTAAATATTGGTGGACCATCGACATTAAAGTCGATTTTTTGAGTTGGCCAGTAGGATTCCTGGAGCTTAAGAAATCTTGGTCCTTGAAACCATTCAGAATTGATGTCTGCAAAATCAAATGGTTTGAATTTTGTTGCTATATCTGCGACATTGTTCTTTGTATCTACGTGTCTCCAATGATCAGGATTTGTAATTTCGAGAATTTCCTCTACAGGTGACACTGCAAACTTGGGCAGTTTTTGATTTGGATTTTTAATCCATCTTAATGCTATTTCACTATCTGTCCAGATATGAATATCAAATTGTAAATCAAGATGAAGATTCACAATTGTATTTGTCAGTCTTGCTGCTATGAGACACGATAATATTTCAAGACGAGGGATTTCTGAGATCTCGGTCTTGCTCTTCAATTTAATTGGAGCTACTTTTGCCTTTGCCATGACTAGACTAATGTAGCGGTATGAATTAATTGTTGCGACGAAATATGATGACGTTGCGAATGCTTCTTTTCCAGCATCACAGAATGTATGTAATTCCAATTTGTCAACATTCGACATATTTGCATACTTGAATCTCATACGTGGAATTTGGAGCTTTGAAACTTCTTGTAAGTCGTTCAACCATTTAATCCATTGTTGATTTTCTTCATCAGATATTTCTTCATCCCAATCGATTTTCTTTCTCCAGGATCTTTGCAGCAATATTCTTCCTCGAATGATACAATGAGCTAAAAATCCGTTGGCATCGAATATTCTTGCTATTGTTGAGCATTGATCTCTTTTGGTGGGTCTGTGTCCATCCTCTTTGACCATTTTAATTAATTCATTTTTATCCAGTTGAAATATGAATGAGTCAGTTTTAGCATTCCATGCTAAGCCTAGGACTTTCGTTGTGTATGTAGCTTCTTGCTCTGACATTAATGGCATGATATCCTTTTTGATATGTGTTTCCGGTAATGCTCGCAGAAATTCTGTATTGTTGCTTTGAAATCCAATCAAATCCCAATTGATCGTCTCTAAAATTGATATGCATTGACTAGCAACTTCAATAGCTTTCTCAACAGTCTGTTCACTTGTCAATAAATCATCCATATATGTGAATGACTTTAATGCATTTGCTGCTTCTGGATATTTGTCCATAAATTTATCAGCTATCTTATTTTTGACGAACTGTGAGCAAAAGGGGCTGCATTTGGGGCCAAACAACATTACTTGTTGAATGAAAATTTGCATTTCTTGATTTAAGGATTCTCTCCACATAATTCGTTGACACTGCTGGTCTCTGGGACAAATCCACATGCGATGAAACATTGATTTAACATCTGCTGTAAATCCGACTTTATTTCTTCGGAATCTCATGAGTGGTTTAAGCATATCCACTAACAGATTTGGTCCCATAAGTAAATTATCGTTTAACGATGTGCCTTGATATTTTGCTGATGCATCATACACAATCCGAGTCTTAATTGGTTGCTTATTAGCATTCACAACTAACGAAATTGGAATGTAATTAATATTAGGCCATGGTGTCTTCATATCATATTCTGTTGCTGCTCTAACGTATCCTTCATCGATTAATTTCTTGAAGTCGTTGTTGAATGCTTCCAACAATTCTGGATTCTTCTTTAATTTGTTTTCATGAGCAATTTGTCGTTTGAGTACCATTGGAAAATTGTTAGGTAGCTTTGGAATTTCCTTTTTGATGTTTCTATTCCAAACAAGTGGCAATTCCACTGATCCATTGCTCAGAATTTTCATTTCTTCTTCGACAATTTCGATCGCTTTCTTTTCGTCCAAAGTTAAGTGATTCTCTCTATGCTTAATTCCAAGACTTTCAATGGAGCATGAATAAGCAAAGCTTTCATCTAATTGCTTATTTGTTAATTGATCTTGATCCTCAAGCTGAATATTCTTCGTTGCTATGACTTGTAAGGCATAAGTATCATTATTATGACATTCTGGTGCTCCTCCATAAATTGTGTAGCCTAATTTGCTTTTTAGAGCTACTGGTTTGCAATTTCCACCTTGCTTAACAGGTTCAATGGCTTCAAATGTATGAGCATGACGAGATCCAATAAGAACGCAAGGGATTGCATCATAATATGACTCAAAAGGTACATTTCGTAAATATGGGAATTGCTTCTTAAGTTTTTCAACATTGAGTGATCTAGGTGGAAGCTGAAAGTTATCAATTGCATAACATTCATTTAGTGTTAATAGTTCGCTGTCAGGTAGGATTCCTGAAATTTGGAGATCAACTTTAATTGCTTGCGTAGTTTTGACTACTGAATCTGTCCATAACAATTCAATGGTACATGGCTCTCCAACAATGCCTAAATCGTCAATTAACTCTCTTTTGACTAAAGTAATTTCCGCTGCAGAATCTCCAATAGCATATCCAATAGCTTTCTTGTTATTACCAAAGAAATATGTGTTGAACAGTTTCACTGTACGTTGTGAACTTTGAAGTCTTTGCTGTGTCCAAGTGTTACACATATGATATCCTTTAGCTTGATTTTCATTGGCTTGTGATAATGAAATGGTTTGTGCGGAATGTCCTCTGTATCTATTGTCAGGTTGGTGACTTGTAGATGGCTGTGGATTAGCTGGAGTATTAACATTTTCAGCTGGTGGAGCTGTTGGAGCTGGATTTTGCTGTGTTTGTGGTGATTCAACTACAGAAGCTATATTCTGAATTTTGCCAAAATTTTGACGACGTTTGAATTTGGCCTTTTGATCTCTAGCCAAAAACGATTTTCCTCGATGCAGCGTTATATGATGCTTTTGTGAACATTTACTGCCGTTATCAATGTTGAAACCACATCCTAGTTTTAAGTTACAATCACTTGATTGATGCTCAGTTGTCAGCAAACAATTCTGACAAATTCCTTTGCTCTTGACCACATTATATCGTTGATCCATAGGCATTGCACGATATTCGTTGCACTCAAGCGAAAAATGATTCAACTTGTTGCAAATTTCACATTTCTTTTTCAATGCACTGACTTTTGCCATGTCATAACCAATGTAAGGAGCCTTTTCCTTATCTCTAATCTCATATTTGAAATCGTCTTTATTCTTGTTGCCTTTTGACTGAAATTTGGAGTGAGATGATTTGGACTGTGAATCAAATTTTGAATTTCCCAAAGACGTTGACAATAAACTGAAATTCTTTCCAGATGAATCCTTTTTGTCTTGATTTTTCACTTCTCCCATGGGTAATGTGTTTGATAGCTCGTTCAGGAACTCAAACTGCACATCCAGCCTTTCAGTCCTTGTCAGACCAGGATATTTCTCGAAAAAATATCTGTAATATTGCTGTTGATGCAATTGGTCCAATTGGCTGTGAATATGATTAGAAATGCTCATATCCAATACAGGGAGTTTTGCATATTTGCATGCTGCCATATATGAAGTAATTTTTGTCGTTACTTCCATCGCAGACGAATGTGTCAATGGCCTTGAAAGCTTAGTAGCAAGTAATTTCCTTCTTGCACTAGCAACGATGTTATTTGAGCAACCATAGCTTGTCCTCAAATAATTCATAATCTCTGAAGCTGTCGAAAAATTATATATGCTGTCCACTCTTTCCAACGGCTGACCAATTAATGCTTGACGAATTAGATGCTTAGCTAGAGCATCTGTATATTGACCTTCACGTACATTTCTTTCTATTGCACGTTCAAAAGTAAGCCATTTATCAACGTTGCCATCAAATTTTTCAATTTTTGGCAAGCATTTGCGGATGTCTCGCAGACTTAATGGTTCTGATGGATTCTCTGTGATTGGCAATTCATAGCAAGATGACGCTAATGAATTTTGTGTTGTTGGGACTGGAATTGATGATTGTTCAGTCGTAATGTTTAATTCACGTTCGATTTGTTCTTTCATTTCAGTTGCTGTAAGAACTTTGAGGCTGTATGATATATTCCTTATCGTTTCAGACCTTTTGACTGTATCTTTCACATGAGAATGTCTCAATATGTCAGAACTTCCAGGATTCAATGTTGAACTAGCCACATTTGCGTGAGAAGGTTGATTCATCACGTTTGTGGATGATAATGGAGGAGGATTATGCATCACTCCTGCTGATGATGTATTTTGCATGTTTTGCAGCATGGAATCTTGTAGATACAGGCGTTCATGTAATGTTTTTTCTAATTGCTGTAATTTGGCATTAATTGTTTCATTCTCTTGCGATTTTTGTGTCAGTTGCTTCTTAATTTCCAGCTTTTCTTTCTCAGATTCTTTCATCATTAATCTGAATGCCTCAAATTCTTCTTGTTGTTTCACAAGCTTTGTTCCTAACATTCGTGAAATATCGAAAAATGACTCAAGATATTCCCTTTCAGTCTCATCCTTGGATTTCTCACGAACTGGTGATGGTAATTCAACTTCCGTTGTGTATCTTTCCAATCTATCCTTTAAAAATAGCTTATGACCATCGGCTTTGAAGAAGCTTTTAGCATGTTCATTCAAAGGATTCTCTAAACATTCAGGACAGATCCATGGCGTTTTATTGTCGGTTAAATCAGCATCCTTGACATTTGCACAACGTTGATGAAATATTCTGTCGCATGAAAAGCAAAGAAGAAACAAGCACAGTTCTTCACTGTCTGGATCTTTGCAATCTGTTTGCAATTTTTTGCATTTTAATCCAGTGGCACATGAAAATCCTTTTTTCAGCGATTTATGCGAAATAATGTAATTGTCGATGCTATTGGCACCTGGATTGGAACTCATATATCCTAATAGCCATTGCTTATCATTGTTAATTAGCTGTTTTAATGAATTTGATGTATCCATTTTAAAACACGCGGTTGGAAATTTGATTTTGCACTAAATTGATGCCTTTTGTCGGCTTGTAGACCACTTGACGGTCCAAATGATGCGTAGACTTGTTGTACGTCCTTTGAGTGACGTTTTGAGTTGCTGGTGATGGATCTCTTGATGATCCAGGGGATCTTTTGACGATCCGAAATTGATTGTGGAAAATAGTGTGTAAAAAACCTCAGAATAGACACCCTGCGTGACTATAACTGAGTTATGCTCGAATCTACACCTGGGGATGATGTGTAGTTGTCCGAGACTTAGAAATAAGTAGTTAAAATGCACAACACTAATAAATTTTTTCTCACGAGGTTATCACAAAATTTTATTTTTTGATCACTTTTTGGCACTATAACTCACCTAATGGATCCCAATTTAATCTATTGATGATTCTAAGGGCTTTAGTGTCCAATTTCGTCGATCAGCTGCTTCTATAATCCAGAAGATCTCTTCGAAAAATTAAATTTTGTTTCCAGCACAATTTTTTGAGATTTTTTCTCTCAATATGGCGTCACTTGACTGAATCCCAAATTTGAAAATTTTCCGTTGCTTGAATTTGCTCGGGAACTTGTAATGATGATTTTCAGGAATTCTTTGCCTTAAACTTCCTTCAGGACTGCCAACTGCTCTTGTATGATACCTTCACCAAATTGTATAATCCACAAATATTTGTGAAGCTTTGTATTTCAAATTTTTGTGAAAATGTCTTGAAGCGGATTTTTAGGTTGCAACTTTGCAGAACACGCATTAATTAAAATATCGATGTTTGTAGTTCTTAATGTATATTTATTTCACGTCGATATTAATGCAAGGGTTCACACTAAATAAAATGAATAATTAGTTCACGAAATATATTTAATTGATTAATTTAACTTACAAAATTTGCTAAATGCATCCGTCTTCTAAGACGTTTAAATGAAAAGAGAAAGAGAGAGATATTTTCTTATCTCAAGTAAGAAACGCGTAACAATTACCAAAGCGCATTTTATAATATATTTTATAGAAAGACAAAAGGACAATGTTAATCTGTCATTCACGATTAATGACAAGTAAGCAAATAAAATTAACATTCTGCTAATTTTAAAAAGTCTATGAATTAAAAATCTGCGAATTTAAATGTCTGTGATTTTAAAAATCTGCAAATTTGTAAATCTGTGAATTTAAAAATCTGCGAATTTCGAATATATGTGAATTTAAATATATGTGAATTTAAATATCTGCGAATTTCGTAAATCTGCGAATTTAAATATCTGCGAATTTCGAATATCTGCGAATTTTAAAAACTGCGAATTTGTAAATCTGCGAATTTAAAAATCTGTGAATTTTAAAAATCTGCGAATCTGAAAAGTCAAGTTCACTTGAGGAAAAAAATCTGCGAAAAGTAAAATCTGCGAAAAGCGGCTAAAATATATAGAGTCCCAAACCCAATTATTATTTTTCCATCTCCCCAAACGACATCACACGAAAAAGACATTAATAGCATAGAATAAAATGGGAAAAAAGTGAACGCGTTCAATGTTCTACATGAATAATTTTCCCTTGTGTAATCGTTAATCGACTCAATATTCAGCCACCATTACAAGAGCCATACGGATGCTTTAATGTACCGCCTGCAAAGTATGAGAACATTCATTATTTTAAATTTATTTGCTGACTCTGTTGAAAAAAAAAATCGAGACTTCAAATTAAAGGCAGAACACAAAAAAATTGAGTAAAAAATTAGAAACTTTTTACACTACAGTGCCTATTAATTACGAGTATATGCATAATTCTATGGGTGTTGTTTTGAGTAGGGGGTTGTTTGGATGTGATGTTTAACAAGCGTTTAAAGAGAAAAATTTGATTTTAATGTTGTTTGGCACCAAATAAGCCTGTGTCTTCTCTTTTAGCCACGACACATCTGAAGCGTAAGTCATCACCAAAGCAGCATAATTTGCCGCATTTTCAGAAAAAAATAGCAATACACTTAAATGCCTAGACACATAATTCAGAATTCAATGTAATAAATAATTTAAGAATCTGAAAAATTCCAATTTTAGACAACATTGACGAATAATCCCCAAAAATTGTTGTCAGCTTAAAGACAAAACAAAAGAACGAGTGGGAGGCATAGAACTTCTTCTTCTTTCGATTTTCCACTTCCCATTCATAAAAATTAATAAATGAGTATGTATGCCATGGCTGCTTTTTAAAAATAAATAATTAATAAGCATTCTCATTTTGTGTGCGTATGAATGATTATTATGTAAATAAGGCGGAAATGACTTTTATGAAAAATAATTTTCATTTTTAATTTTATGTTATAAGACCAGTCAATTTTAATTCTCAAGAAAATAAATCATGAGAAATTAATATATACTTATTGCTAGCGATTTTAATTTATATATGTGTTGTGGGTGGACTTTAAGAAGCTTTTAGTAATGAATTTTTGAAAGCCGATCAGAAATATTCAATTTTATAAGATAAGGGATTTAAATTTTATGCCTCGATGAGTATCAGGTCCCTGATACTTTTGTGAAGGATGATTTATTTTTAGTTGAAATTCATGAGTTATTGAATTTGTGGGAGAAAATATTAATTTTGGGTTAGTAATTGTTTTTTCTCAGTTTATTGAGATTTTTTACCTAGAAATTAAGTTTATAAATAGTTCCTAAATTTCGTTTAGGCTCTTAGGTGTCGTTCCTTTATGATGTCCAATTTTTAGGAAGGGAGGGGGGTCTAAAGCTGTGTGACAGTTTTAAACAATAGAATATTTTGAATTAAGATTTTGTGACAGAGTTGAGGGTCTAAAAATCAATTTTTTTATGGACGTCATAAGTGAACGACCCCTTAGTGAGAATTAATTTGAATTTGCTTATTGTATTAAATTGTTTCATTCCGTCTCATTGAGAGATAACAAGGAACTTTATTTCTTCTCAATTTTTTTCATACCATACCACTTCATTCAATCTTTTTAGTTCCAATAAATTTCACTCCCATCACATTCAATTTAAGTTGATTGCCTTTCACACTCAACGACATTTCCTATATAATATGAGCACATACACAGTGTTCTCTCTTTTTTTTAATATATTGAATACCTATACGCTCAATTTGTTTTCACAATGAATGGCAATAAATAAAATGTGTTGTGCATTATATTATATGTGCATGTTGTTGTATTGCTGGTGGAAAATTTGTCAAATGAGATTTTTTTTATTTTGCATTCTCACTCATCATCAGAAATATTATTCAAATGGTGAATGAGGAACAAAAGAGTCACTTGATTGGATTTGATAGAGAAATTTATGCAATAAGATTGCATGAATGTAGTTTTCATCACGAAAGTACACTCGAATGATATTGAATAATTAAAAAAAATGTCATTTTTAAATGCTCATTGTGAAAATATTCATGAATTTATTATGGGAAAATAACAACATTTTTCAGCATGTGGCATGGAAAGACTTGAAATTTATTGAAACATAAAAGAGGCATTATGAATTAATGAATAACTTTTAGAATGTCTAAATGCACTTAATGCTATGAAAAATTAATAAATGTTTATTATATTATTGAATTTTTTTTTGTACAACTTTGTAGTATATGTTGCTGTATTTTAATAATTTTATCGTGCTGTAAAATCCATTAGGTGATGTATGAATCATGTAAAATAGCTATTTTAGGTTGCGTAATTAAATTAATTCTAGGTGTTAGAAAAATAATTTAATATGTATAATACATTTTTAATATATAAAGTGAATTTTCTGATTTAATTAGCTTTAGATTTTTCAATATTTCTACAGTACCTAGATAGTACCTAATCAGTACCTAGATTCTTGAAATTTTTAAATAAGTTTTTTTATTTTGAAACTTTAATACAAAATTTATAGTTTCAACAAATTAAAATAGACATAAATTCAAGAATTCACCTAAATTGAATATTTTTAATTTTTTTTTAAACTTTTAAAAAATTAACTTCAAAATAATTTTGTTTTTCAATTTTTTTTTTTGTTTTATTAAATTTTTGGCCGTTCAATTAGAACGTTACTAAAAAAAAAAGACTTTTTATTTGTGGGAAAAAATTTTATTTTGTTTGATCTATTACAAATTCCTAGACCCCTTCCCCTTCCCCCACCTCCTCCCTAAAAGACGAACGTACTAAGTGAACGGCCCCTTTAATTTTTTTTTAAAAAAAATATATTCTCAACAATCCAATCGTGTTGACAATTATTTTAAAGAAGACTTAATGACTTAATACAAGGACTTTAAAACGAATTCAATCCAAATAAGAACACTTCAAAATTATGAAACTTCCTACCCTACATATTCACTTGAACTTTACCACAAAAAAAGAGAAAAAAGGAAAAAAAATATAAAAGTACAAATTTTTTAATATGTGAGAATGTGAAAAGCACAGAGAGAAAATGACAGGGATATTTACAGCTGCAATTAAATAAAATGAGTGCATTAAGAACATTTGGGTCTTAAAGTCTTAAATTCTCAACAAGCACTTTACTTTTTCATTGAAGACATAATTTTTAATATTTTATGAATATGAAATGCATAATAATTTTTAAAGTGAATTGGATAAGGCAAGTAAGTTTTTTGAGGAAGTGCTACTATTGAAGGATCATTTAAAATTATACTTTTTTGGATAATTTGTAAATTAGCACTCAATTATTCGTTGAATTCTCATTTCAAGAACCCCAATTAGTCTTTTTAATACAGAAATTCGAATACTGAGAAATAATTATGAACAATTTCTTACCTTAGTCCTTCTCAGCTGTCTCTTGCCTTTATACCATGTAATTATTGCATTTGGCCTTGAACCAGCACTTTCGCATTGAATTTCGTACCTTCGATCTGCTACAAGCGGTAATCTTTTATTAATGATGTCTACTGTTAAAGGTTTCACTGTTGTAATTAGAGAAAATTAATAAATGAATTAATAATTGGTTGAAAATTAAAAGATAATTATTTAGAAAATTAAATTTTTGATCTTAAACTTATTTTTAAGAAATAAAAAATTTTGAATTTTTTTTAATAAGAAATAAAAACAAAATTTGAATTCGTTATTTGAAACTAAAACTTTTAAGCCAAGATATTTGGAAAAAAAAAAATATTTTTTTAAAATTTCATATTTTATCCAAGGCTTCCGCAGATTATAATCTTTAAAAATCAAAGATTATAATCTTTGTATGAAGATTTTTTCAAGATTATAATCTCTGTATGAAAGATTTTTAAAGATTATAATCTTTGTATGGGATTTTTTCAAGATTATAATCTGCAGAAGCCTTGATTTTATCATTTTGCGAATGCATTTTTTTTCAATTTTGACACTATAATTATTTTAATTTTTTGCTCACAAAATAATCTCAATTTTTTACAAAATTATAATCATAAATTTTGTATGATTTCGGATGAACTTTTCTAGCACACGTGGATGCAAACTCATTTGAATTTTATCTAAGCAAAACAACCCAAGCAATTTCTATTCAATTCCATATAAATCAGAATTTTTATTGAACAATGCATTTTACATTGAGCAGTAAGTAAAGTTGCATAAATCGGACTTCTTTGTCTCACATTTTCTCTAAACAATGTCGCCATCGGTCACATTCACATAGTTCAATATAAATTGTAGAAATTATAAAGAAAATGACTGAATAGAGAAATAATAACTTTACAATATTGACACACATGTCAGATGCAAAGATTTCTTTTTTTTTACTATACACACAAAAAAAGACTGGCTTCCTTCTTCTTTCATCATGTCACAGACAATATCATACATGTTAGGTTTGACGAAGAATAAGAAAGAAATGAGGAAAAGAAAATTTCTATGGAAAAGCAGGAAACGAGAAAAAAAAGTTAGACGGAAGAAAAAAAAAATATTTCCATTATTGAAAAATGAACAATTTTCTTCCTTTCAATCTTCTGGTTCGTCTTTAAGAAATAATGGGAAATTGGTTGAGTGATTAAAGATTGATGGATGAAATTAGAGCGCATTTGAAGGTATTCTAGGTTTATGAGGCTGGATGCATGGTATGTTCAGCTTATTAAAGTTAATTTGTCAATCTGGCTAGAAAATATGGTCCTCAATATAGCACTAAACTCAATAAAATTGACTCTAAATACCCTTAAGTCTATTCAAGCATCTCTAGTAATCAAAATCGACCTAATGTATTTCATTCATATTACTAAGGAAGGTCAATGTAATACATAAGAACTATTTGGTTATATGATAAATATCTGATATAAAATTTTAAAAAAATCTTAAACTTCGCGAAGATAGGGGGGGTTTTGACCCTCAAACCCCCCCCCCCCCCTGGCTACGCCCCTGCCCCAATATCCCCAAACTCATCAGCAACCAACGCTTCTAGTAGCTCAAAAAAGTCATCTTTATCAAGCTTCATAGAAAAGTTATTAATCAAAAATAAAAAAAAAAATCCTATAAAGAGCATGCAACAAAAAATAAAAATAAAATAAAAAATCACTTACAATGTAGATCCAATACGTAACTGCTCTCTCTTGCCTCGACAAGTGGCGTGTTTATCGCTTGACAAGTAAATATTGAATTTAAATCAGACCTTTGAACTGAAGGCCACATGAGACGATTTTCTGTTACATCTCCCGTTTGCTGTTCAACTTGCTCATCTACGATTAAGCCGTTAACGAGCCATCGTACTTGTGGGGGTGGACGACCTGTGAAGTGGAAAGAATAATGATTATTTTTGATTATGTTGTATTGTGGGAGGAGTAGGAGGTAGGAGGAGAGTCTGTTGAAGTCTATTTCAAGTGGTAATAAGAAGGTGTTGAATGATTGTCTGTATTTTGAGGTTTTTGGAGTAAGATTCTTTAAATTGTGTGAATCAAATGCTGTGTAAAATTTGATTTTGATTGAAAATTTATTGGAAATTATGGATGGAAAATTTGAAATTGATTTCAGTCAACTGACTTCTAAATTTTCATTCCTAATCTTTCTTACTTTTAATTAAAAGCCCAACATCCAAAAAACCAACAACCTACGCCAACATTAATCCACACAAATCCCTCAAACTCTAACTAAAAATCCCATTCGACAAACAACTTTCCATCATCAATTAATCCAAATCACAAACAAAAAAAAGCAAAAGCCTACTGCATTCAAATCCACATACACGAATGTGGCGTAAAAAATCACAAATACTCTTTATCTCCATGTAATCGTCAGCTAGAAATGATCTGAATAGATATAGAAAAAAATGCCATAGTGCATCACACAAACAACATTTTTATTTTCACATTCAAACTCTAAATGGCATTCACAATTGATGGTCACAAAACCACGAAAATAGCCGGAGCAATCATTTGACATCGTATGTTTAACTGGTTGCAGTTCATATTCCTTTTTTTTGTGTGTAAAAATACCAATGCAGTGATAGAGAAGGGACTTGAATATAATATAATACACAATGAATAGATGCATCTAGTCTATAGATTATACAATCGAATAAAATCGTGTGGATATGTGTTTGTATATGTGTATGCATAGAGAATGAGAATGTTTGTCCACAATTGCAAAAATTAAGTACGATTTTCATCCATTAAACAATTGCAAATCTATTCATTATTCGTTAACTATTTTGAGGTTGAGAAGGTCTGTTGCAGAATTGAGAGCTTGTTAGTTTATTTATTTTTCCAATTTCATACCGTCTGGGGATGGATACTTTATGCTTGACCGCAGACAATTGTATGGGTTATGCTGGATGTTTGTTGAGGTTACGGGAGGATTTGATTAGATTTTGTGAGAATTTGAAAGTGGAAATGGAATTTATTTTGTGTAATTATTAGGGATGTGTATTATGCCAATCACGGTCTCTTGGGAATCGAATTCACGCTTTTCTAAATTTAAATTCAAATTGATGATTTTTGTACCTTAAAAGTCAAAATAGTTTTTTCTCCAAAACCTAGTTACTCTCACATAAAATTACCATCCACAAATATTTTCAAAACATCAAAAAAATCCCAACCAATTCCCATCCCCCATCTATAGAGATGCATAAATGCATTTGTATTTACCAAATCATTTTGCATTGTGACAAGAGGGAAAAGTTCCAACTGCATGCTTTCAATTCTAAGGGATTGCAATTTTCATTTGTGAATATTGGAAAAATTCAATCTATTTTATTTATTAGTTTGAAAATTTTTTTGGTCAAATGCTTAAAATTGTACAGATTTGGTTTAAATATAATTTTGAAATTGATGCTGGAGCAAATATTTGAGGATTTTTTTGGGAATTAGTTATTTGATGTGATATTGATGGTTTTAGGGGAGTTAATGCAATTTTATTTGTGAACTCCTTACTGTTCATAGGTTTACTTTGCAAATACGCATATTTGTCTATAACTAATGTGATCATCTCATTTTTATAAGTAAAAAATACAAAATAGAAACTTGTACAAAAATAATCTCAAAATAACACAAAAAATTTCATCACAATATCAAAGACGTCACACGGAAAATCAGAGCATGAACCTATTAAGGATTTATTCAATTAGAATTATGAATAATTCAATCTAATATACATTATGAGCTCTTGACATTAAAATGACGTGCTCGATGAAGCTTTCAAATTTGATTAGTTCTTCAGAAATCATAAGAAGTAAATTCTCTGTTGGTAGACATAGCCATGACAATTATTAATTTGGTCATATTTTAGACACGCTATTTGATTACGATTATTATTAGATGACTTGTGGGAATTTTTGTTCATATATACATACTTAGGTTATGTTTAATGGAATATTTTGACTTGAAAGTGATGAAAATTTGAATAATTTTTCATTTGTTATAAACTGATGTAAATAATTCAATTTCGACAGACTTATCGAAAGTCTAGGGGTGTTATAATATACATGTTCAAATATTGGAAATTCAAAAAAATACGTTTTCTGATTACTGTATTATTTTCAAACATTTATAAATTATTAACTTTTAATATTGTGTTACATGATAGAATTAATCATTTTCATTAAAAAATTCTATTAAAAATGGTGTTACTAGCAATTAAAGTTTTTCGATTTTTCGAATAAAGGGTGTCAAATACCGAAATTTTCATGGCAGACAGACAAATTTGAAAGTTTTGCAGTTTTGTTTGGAAACTTTATCGGCCACAATCATCGAATTATTTACTTCAGGTTATAAAATTCTGTAGAACTCAAACATAATCCAAACACATCCTATTTTTTCTTATTTTAAATATTCTTAAAAAAATGAATTTTCAAATTTTCATAATTTCAACATCTCCTCAAAACCATTCACCCCAAAACTACATCACAAGAATCAATACCAAACACTACAGACACACCTCAATTATCACTTCACATAAATCTGAAAACCAATTTTCATAATTAAACAACAAATTAATTATCGAATCAAAATTTCTCAAGTAAATAACATTATTTGCACGTACTCATGAGTCTTCAACTGTACTTGAACTGTGATGGTTACAAATATAAACATAAAATTGAGATCTGAATTTGACATTCAATATGTATATAATTTGATTGGTATGTTGAGGTAAATCAGGACAACAAGTGATTTTGTAAGATTTTAAGAAGAAATTTCAATATTATTGGTTAGGCATATGATTTAATAATTATGGATAATTATATTCTTTGGTTGAGGTAATGAATAGAAATAGAATTTTGTATGATGCAGAAACTGGGCTGGGAGCAAATTGTAATTAATTTATTTTTAGTTTTTAAAAATTCTAATTTTTTTGAAGTTTTGAGCATTTATACGAAAAAATGTAAATGAATTTTCACCATTCATTTGCATTAAATACACCGTTGAGTTATTAATATTTACTATGGAATCATCTACTATGATATTTACCATCATTCTAGATTCCATAGAACTTCCATTTTAATTAGTTAATTTTGCACAAAAATTCCAAAATCTGCATCATATTCATTGAAATGTCTGACATATAAATTCAGCAATTTCTAAGAATACCAAAACAATCCTACCCAAAATTAAAACCCAAAACTACAATTCACAAGAATTCCCGGGATTTTCATCAATCTCAACAATCAAACTCAAATTGTCATAATTAATTCCATTTTCATAGAATGAAATTATTCACAAAAATATTTACGCATTCAAATTACACAGCACACCTAGCCATCGTCTATTATGAAAAATATTGGAAAAATACCTCAAAATTAGCACAAAGCTCCTTTCATCTATTCCACTATTGCATTCATGTTAAGCATATAAATGTATGTATATTTTTCATCGAAAATTCTAAAAGTTGCAAGCATTGCAGAAAATTCCTCATATAATAACACAAAAAAAAAATGAGAAGTATATATGTATGGAACGAGAAGGGTTTGAATGCAAAACTACTTATTGTATAAGCTCGATTCTATGCACACATGACTTTTACCCAACAGGCAGCAACAAACGTTAGGTCTGGTTAGAGTAAATTTTACGTTTCGTTTCATTAAATTTTATATTCTTATGCTTTTTTTAGCCCAGCTCCGGCACACACACATACCTACACATGAGTACAGGCACTAAAAATAGATTCAACCTTAAAACTTACTTTTTTTCTAGTTTGCATGTGAAAAATATTTTTAGCTGCATTTGCAGTTTTCCTATGACTTGGTCTATCAAAAAAAAAATTCTGCATGTAAGCAGGAACAGAATGTGAAAGGAAGCAGCAGCAACAGCGGCACATACATGGATGTTATATTTGCACAAATAATTGCATAATAAACATAATTTTTGTTGCAATACAAAAATGTTCATTTGTCCAGCTCTATTCTGCTAATCAAACTGAATTTTATGGCTCGCAATTATGATGAAAAATGCAACAATGAATGTACGTTATAGGAAATTTTTACCTTTGCCATGCTTGTCTAAATTGATATAGTAAGCTTGTATGGTGCTCATTCGACATGTATAAATAGATTGTGGTTGTTTGAAAAAGATTGCTATGATATGCAGCTATGGAAATGGTGAGAGGAGTCATTAGTAAATTGCATTAGATGCATTTAATGGCAAAGATTTGTGAAAATTTGTTAAGTTAAATTGGAATGCGATCACTAAAATTTAATATTTGAATCTGGTTGAAAATTCATTAGATTCTTATCTGGGCGATTCCATGAGTTCGTTATAAAGAGTCTCCACCGTTTTTGCTTAATATTTCTTTAATTGATTACTTTAACTGGTATATTAAAGATTAATATCATGTCTTTTCATGATATTTATCTTCATCAATATCTAAAACATTGTTTAAACTTGTCTAAAATCAAATTTATTAAAAAAAAAAACTTGCGTTAATCGGATGCCTCGAAAAGGCAACCGATTAACGTAAATTTTTTCAATTTTTTGGTTTTAGACAAACTTAAACAGTGTTTTAGGAATTAATATGGATGAATAACATTAAAATACATGAAATTAATCTTTAATATACCAGTTAATATACCAGCCTGAGCTCGAAGTCGATAAAATTTTATATGGAGGACTCGGAGTCGACTCTGCCACGACTCTGCTTCACATTTGACAAAAAATTCGAGTCGAGTTCGAGTTCTGATTTTTGCAAAGCTTTTAAAACACTTATTTAGAGTTAAAATACTATTTTACTCAAAATTCTCAAACTTTAAACATCAATACAACAAACCCAATTACAAGCCTCTCAAGTAAATTGAATTCTTAAAAAATTACCAGAACACACAATCAACATAAAATCTAAGGCCATTCATTAGTTCACGTTCCACAAAAAGCAACTATATAGTACAGAAATTTTTCATCATCGTTCAGAAACCGCATGAGAGCAGTTAATTTGCATTTTCAACTTTAATTGATTGATTGCATGGAACACAAAAATTTCCTGACACCTAATTTTCTACTGAAAATTGTTTGCCTCGCAACACAGAAAAGAAAAGCGTAATTTTTTCACTCTTTCATTGCTCACGGTCTATAATAACAAATTGCTAATAATTTCAGCGCAACAAAACTCTGCTATTTTTTTTAGTAAAAAAAATAACAAAGTTTGAACTGAAAATTGAGTTAAATTAGGTTTTGCTCGGTGTGTGTTGTGTTAGGTAATTTTAATTTGTGTTTGTGAATTTAATTATGAAAAATTGATATGGAAGGAGAGCAAAAAATAGAGTTTTAATTTTCATTTGCTTTAAACTTTTTTGTTCTTTTAGTTTTTAAAGCAATTTTAAATGTAGCTTGAAGGGTTTTTATGCAGTTTGTCAGTTATAAAAAAATATTTTAATGATATGAAATTTACAATCTAGTCCATTTTCGCTGAATATTAATCCAGTCTATTTTCATTAAATTTAATCTAGTCTTTACTAATCTAATCTTTACTAATCTAGTCTTTACTAATCTAGTCTTTACTAATCTAGTACAGTTTGGTAGTTAATACAATTATCTTAGAAGCTGTTCCCTTATGACGTCCGTCAAATTCTTGGATTTTTAGATCCCCTTCCCTCCTCTGTTCATACTAAAATTCCATTATTTAAAACTGTCACACAGCCTAAGACCCCCTCCTACCCCTGAAAATTGGACATCATAAGTGAACAACCCCTTAACAATTTAGTTTAAAATTAAAAAAATCTAGTCCAGATTTAGTCTAAAAGTCAAAAATCTGGTCCATAAATAATTGAAAAATCTAGGAAATTTTGAAATTAAACGTTTTAAGCTAGAATCTCTGAACAGCGGTTTTGTCCGTTAATTTTTTAGTTAAAAGGCCCTCAATTTTTGAAAAAAATCAAAAATTCAAACCTTTTTTACATATAATCCGACCAAGAAAAAATTCTTTATTGCAAAATTAAGTATTTTTTCTTAGCTTTTATTTATTATAATAATGATTTTTCCATAAATTCAGCCATAAAATTTGATATAAAAAAATTTAAACTAATTATAACAAGTAGAAAGCATATAAATCTTGATTTGTTTCCTAAAAATTTAACGGACAACTTGTTCTAAAATAAGCCGTACTAATCCGATTTATTTTAGAACAAATTCAAATATTGCTCGTAACGTATTTGTTCAGAGATGCTAGGTTTTAAGCAATCTCATATTAAGAACTAAACGCATTTGCCGAAGAACGTGATATGAAAAACGGTCGTTTTGAATTTGAAAATTGTTGACCGATTTTTGCAAAACACAAAGTTAAAAATTCTTGTTCAACTTTAGCAAACAAAAAACATTCTAGTCTGGTCTAAATTTGAATTTCGCTCATAATTTTGTCGACTTTATTACAAAGAGTAATTAGGTATTTAATAAGTTCGAAATTTTGTGGCAGTTTACAATATTACTAAAATCAAAATTTCATAAATCATACTGTTAAGAAAATATGATAGTTTTTTCCCTTTTTAGATCTCTAAAGTCCCATATAAATTATGACCGTGAGGTAGGTCAGGTTAATACAAAAAAGGAAAAAAAAAAACAATTTTTCTGAATTCTAATTCTAAATGAATCTAAATGAACGAAAAATTTTAAAAGTCTCATCAATCTTATTTTTCAAAAGAGTCATAAAATGTAATAACAACATCCTAACATTTAGTTAATAGTTTACAATACAATTTTCTATTATCCATAATTGCCCTTTACGATAATGCGTCATTAAAAGTTAGCAATTCATACCTTGTTCTTTCATTCTATTTTTTTTTTTTATTCTCATAAAATTAATTGGAAAAGTTCATAGACATTCTATGTTCTACAAATAAACACACTTGTGTGTATGTGTGTATATGGATGTAGTATTGACTTCAACAGACTTTAAAGAACACATTTTTCTAATAATAAATTTTTATAAAAATAAAATATTAAACTCACCACCAACAACACGACACGTTAGTAGAACATCATCGCCCTGCATACAACATCGTGAATGAAGAGGAAAAAGAACATTTTTGTGTGTGAATTTTTAATTGAGTTTAATAATAGGGTAAAAAAAAGAGAGAAAAAAAATAAAAGTTATGAAAATTTTACCTCCTCTTTTGGGCCGAGTGTTGTTCCATTTAATTGGCGACCCCATCGATTTAATACGACTGGATACTCAGGTAATACTGTTGAAAATTATATGGATGGAATATAGGAAATGATATAAATAATTTTATTTACTTTATAGTCGGTTACTTTTTTTTGTGGGTTGAATGTTGATAATTTTATGGTATTTATGGTTAAATTATGTGGAATTTACAGTCACTTTTTGACTTATTTATTATATATTTTGTGAAATGAATATTTTTGTTGTCTTGAATTAATGGTAATATAGAAAGAGTTTTTGTGATGATGAATAATTATATGAGCTGTTAAGTAGATAATTTACTAGGTATTATGAAAGACTATAAGTTTCACGTTAAGTTTGAAGTTCAAATCCTATTGAAGATCATTCAAATTTAAATCATTAAATTTTACAAGGAATTTGTTCCTAAATTCTCATGATATTCAAAAGCCCCAAAATAATCAATAATTCATGACATTAAAGCTTCTATCATCCACCTTCAAGCACCAAACCAAAAATAAAATTCCAATTTCAAGGTTAAACCTTGAAAATCATCCACAAAGAAGAAAACTTTTTCCCCACTCAAAAAAAAAAAATCAACATCAGTAATATCAAATTTACTTACTAATGACTGTTAAATTATATCTAAAGCTTTGCGTTTGTGTTGTACGAAAGTCGACACGACATCGATAAACTCCTTCATCATGACGTCTTATATCGTCAATATCAAGCGTAGCTGGTTCAACATCGGTGTTGAATTTGGCACGTGAACCGAAAATTTCTGGTGCTGACCAGTGTCGGGCGAGTTGAAGTGGCTTGCCACGCACATCAAAGCTAAATGAAAGGATGAAAATGAGGTAAATAGCTGGAATTTATGGAATATTTTTTGAGGGGGAATATTTACCTATAAATTGGAATTTTTACATCATTTTTAAACCACAATACCATATAAGCTTTTTCTCTGGACGGTGTTGAAAGCGGACATGGAAGTGATACTTTTCGTCCTTCAACTGCTGTTGATTCTGATGTTTTCACTGAAATTAAAGATTTTTTTTGAATTTTTTTTTAAAAAAAATGTCAAAAGTTGCTTTGTTGTGATTGTAAAAAAATAATAAAAATTTCTCAGAAAAAAAATGTTAATACTCTCAATTCATATAAATCCATAAAAAGTTGACATTTCAACAAAAACTTCATAAAACTTTAAGAACTTTACACCAAAATGCTCTCAAAATGATTTTTCTAGAAACTTTATTTTTGTCTACAGACGCTTTCCATTAGCTATGAATTATGATGCAAAATACATTTTTTTCCTTTGATATTTATGAAGAAAATAAATTTCAGCACACAACGGTCGGTGACTTTAAAAACAAGTATTTTTTTCATCATAAGGGAAACAAGACTTCACATTCAATTATAAACATTTTTTTTATGAATATAAAAAATTCTTCATGTACATTTACATGCAATCATATGATCGTATACACGTACACACATTCATACAATCATACAATTTTTTTTTTTCTAGAATTGTAATTGCAATAAAAATGTCATAAAAACTGTTTTATTGAATTTTATAGACTACAATGGAGGAGCATAGAAACAACCGTAACAGAGTAAGAGGAAAAGAGAAAAAAAGCTTCGGAATAAGTTAAATACATTGAAAATAAAATAAAATAAAAACCCGGAGTAGAGAAAAAAAAAAATGAAAAACTTTGGCAAAGGCAAACAATATAATACAATATTTTAATGGCATTTATGTGGAGAGGATGAAATAATGGATGTAGATCTGAACAATTTGCAATACAATGACAATTTTTTTTGGTTTCATGTTGATTTCTTCCGCCTCTCTCGCAATGATAATAAAATAATAACTCATGCCATGGTCGATGGATTTTTTGATGGTTTTTGGTGAGTTTTGGATGTCATGTGAACTTTTTTTGGAGATTTGTGGGAAGAAGTTTGATAGAGGAATATTATAAGTTGATATTTTGTTAAATGGGAGAAAAATTTTAAATTTTAATTTTTTTTTTCTAAATGTATTCCGGAATACTTCAGTATTGTATGAAAATATTCCAAGTATTCTAAAATTGTATGAAATGTATTCCGCTTTATATGGAAATGATTCCAGAATCATAGAAATATTGAGAAACATTCTCTTGTGAAGTATAAAGATTCATACAGAATTTATAAAATGAATATGAAAGTATTCCGTAAGAAGTATTCCAGATATTTCAAATGATTCCAAATTTGTATGAAGTATTAATATTATTATTTTATTCAAGTCTTATTATATGAGCTTGCGTGTCAAGCAACATTGTTTATAAATTAAAGAGTCTCAATGATTTAAGAAAAATCTTTTAAGGAACTCGCAAAAAAATAACGTTAACAAATTATTTAAATCTTTTTATAAAGTATTCCGGAATCGTTCAAAGTTTCCAGGCCTGGAAAATTAATTAATTTTTACTCAAAGGTCCGAACCCCCTTGAACCCCAGCTACGACTAAATTTCCTACTTTAGTATCAGAAAAAGCTAAATTTTGCACCAATTTTCAAACCAAAATCAACAATTTTAAATTGCAAAAATCCAAATTTTCCTCAAAACTCCCATAAATCATTTAAATTCGGAAAGAAAAAAAAATCTTTATCTAAATTCCAAACCTTGACGCTTCACTCAACTACGAAGTTATTTATGTTTCCTTTATATTGCTACACAACCTTTTTTTCATTCATTCATTTTTATTTCATTTTATTGCAACACAGTGAGGTGAAAAAATGTATGTAAATTTTTTACTGCTGATACTTTTATTTTCACCAGAATTGTTGAATAAAAAAATTACATTTTCATAAAATTCACACAAAAATTAAATAAATTTTTACAGAAAAAAAATACAATAATGGATGTGCAAATAGTGAAATATTGAAATTTATAATTTGATTTCTAAATATTATTTTGTAAAAACCAATCATAACGTTTAATAATTCATAAAATAATGGATAATTTTTTATGTGTAAATTCAATTGATTTTGTTTTTTGCTAATTCTACACAAACCTCAAAATCTGGTTTGTTTGTTTTATTGAAAATAAATTTGATTAATAAAATCTGATAGTTAGATTGTTTGGCTGGTAGCAGACCATAAAAAAAATTTGAAATCTCATTTACATTGGATTTAATTGTTTTTGAAATTTTATATGCAAAAAAAATTAATTTTGAAAGTTTTTGTTTTTGTTGCCTAATTGAATTGATAAATTTGATGATTTGTAGGGGGTTTGGGTGCTTTTGACAGTGAGATTTTAATTAAAATTATTTTTTGGGGGCGTTTTTGATTTTTATGCAGTTTCATTGAATTAGTTTGATTCAAAACGAATGAAATTAATTTTTAATTTCTTAGTGGAATGAAAATTTTTCTTTAAAGTTTCAACTTGGTTATGAAGTTTTTAATTTTATTTTATTAAATATTTTTGAATTTTTTTTATAATTCAATCTTTATAATAAATTATAAATTTTCATTAAGTTTTTGATTTGGATATATTTTTTAATTGAATTATGAATACAAATATCTCGAAATCAATTTCCACAATTTTCATAATATTATGACACAAATTGTTGAAGAAACTTTCAATCAGGAACGAAAAAAAAAATTCTTCGATTTGCTGAAAATAACTTTCGACATCTTGAAAATGTAAAAGTTTAAAATAATATTTGACTTAATTTTATTTCTTCCTCAACTGTCTCACAATTCTAAATAATTCGATTTCAACAAATTGAAATCGATTCTCGTCTGCAGAAGAACTTCCTTTTATTTTATTTCTTAAATTAAATGAAATTTTTAGTGTTTTTTGAGGATGGAAAAGTTTTCAGATAAGGGAATGTTGAGTGTTTGTTGAGTACTAACTAAGATTGAAGTCCTGATGGAAGTTGAAAATTGAAAATATGCAAAAATATGATAAATTTTTTTTTGTTTGAACATTTTAATGAAAAAATTTAAAAAAGTTCGAAAAAATTGCAAAAAATAATTTTAAAGCAGAAAAATGTCGCAAAAAACTTAAAACAAAGTAAAATTAAAATTTAAATTTTTCCCATACAAAAAAAAAAAAGAAAATTCACACTCACCATTTTTCTCCGCCTTTTCCGTCGATTGCATTATAACCCAGCCATTGTTGAAATACATGAGTATATTCAGTAGGAAGATTATATGAATTATTCCATTGAAGACGCTGTACAATTTAAATTTTGAATGCATTCTTATGAATTCCTAATATTATATCTATTATTATTCGTGCTTTATATTCCCTTATGGAATGAACAAAAAAAATATTTTTTCCTACTTCCTTCCTTCCACAATGTACCTATCTATATGTATACACGTTATTATTATTCTTATGCTGCACTTTTTTTATGTAATAATATTTTCTTTTTTTTTATCTATGAAAATTTTACTAAAACACTCGAATTTCTATTTTTTCACTTATTATTTTCATTTTTATCATCTTCAGTCTCTTCTTTGCCTTACACTTCGTGCACCAAAAGGAGAAAAAAAGATGAAAAAATTCTTATTTTATTCTCGTGATGACTTTTTTCAGCTTCATCTTTCTGTACTTTGTCACATTATTTGAAATTTAAGTAAATTTCTTCTCATCTACTTAGTAAGTTGTCATGTTCTATCTGCTACTTTTTGCTGCTACTTGAGTCAATGTTGAAGATGGAAAAACTGTGGGAAAGTAAATGGAAAAAAAATGAAATGGATTAATATAATATTTTGTGGAATTTAAAGGGTTTCGTGCGCATTTTTCTGATCGAAAGTTAAAGGTTTAAATTTTAAGTTAACTTTAAAAGCAGTTACTTATTACTTATAACATTAGTTATTTAAGAATTATTGTAAAAAATCAACCAAAAATCTTAAAATTTTAAGATAAAAAAATTAATGCATTAATTTAATGATTCTAATATTTAATATTAGGTAATTTAAATTTATTCAAATTTAATATTTTTAAATTTTAAATTTAATATTTAAATACTGATTTTATAAAGTTAAATACCTATTAAATTTTATATTCTATTATTGTAATTTAATATTATGAAGTAAAAATAAACAAATGTAAAAAATTATGGTTTTATTTTTTCAAATTTTTACTGACACTTTTAGTTTTAAATATATATTTTTTTTAAAAATTCACAAACTTTCTTCAAAATTTTTATTCATAGCAAAATATTCAAATTTCTTGGCTTCGAAAAATTAATTTCTGCATCTCTTCAATGTGAAATTAAAATCCATGTAAAATTGCATTTGCATCCACAAAAAAAGATCAAACAAAATATATTTTTAATATGTTTCTCAATCTCAAAGCTTGTATAGATTATTAAGCCATAAAGTTAGTCCAATCTTTTGTCACAAAGACAACCACATGAAAAAATAATATTTACTAACAAAGCTATTAAAAAGGTAAAGAAAGGAACAAAATTTTGAAATTGACAATTTAGCTTGAAGGCTTCATGATACTCATCTTTTTTTTAGCGAAACTTTAAAAAGAAAATTTTCCAATCACAGAAGAAAAACTTTTTTTTGTTTCGTTAGAGAAGAATCTTGACAAAAAAAGGATCAAAATATTTTAAGGTTAATGTACTTTGGATACTTTTTGAAAGGTTTTGAAATTTTCTAGATTGCAAATTAAATATTTATGTATTATTGAATTGCTTAAAGCTGTTTTCGGGGGTACTGAGATGTAAATTTTGATCTTTTTGTCTCATAATTAATTTTGAACTATTTGCTCATGAACATTTTATCATCATTTGCTAAACCCCAACATCCAAACCCACCAATCAACCATCCATCCATTGAATATCTTCATAAAAACCTCTCTCATCACGTCACATAAATCATAAATTATATCATTTGTCGTAAATGAAAGAAATGTGATTAATTTCTATTTAATTCAGTGACACATCCATATAGACATAGACATATAATAATTAGTTCGTTTCCGTAGAAATTCATTTCACTTCTTCATTCATTCATTCATTCCAACAACTATGTTTTTTGTGCCTCAACTTGTCATCACAAAATGCCTTCATTAAAGATTTTTTTTTTCTTTGCTTCTCTATTTCTCATTTTTTGTTGACATATGTCATGTGTGCTAGCAAATGACGAAAGAATAGAAAAAGTTTAATGAAATGTTTAGAAAAAAAAGTTTTTTTTTGTGTTTGAAACTACGTTTGCCATGTGACTATGTACTTTTTAGGGTGTTTTGAGAATGAATGAAAGTGTTAAAGGGGTCGATTTTGGATGAAAAATTTTTTCATAAATTTTAGAATTTTGAAAGGCTTGAAGAATTTTAAATCAACTTTAAAACTTTAATGCTCCCATAAAAAAATAAATCCACCAACTCAAAATCCAAAAATGCGCCTTGTAATTACCCACCACCCGAAAATACTCCACCCATACTTTCACATAATTTTGTCATTCTTTGTTGCCTTAACTATCAGTCTCTTTCTGGTAAAAATGAATAATTGAGACATATGTCACGAAAAATAGGTTTTTAGCATATTTTTTGTTGAATAAATTAAATCTCATAGCTCGAGCCTCATGGCAATTTTAAAGATGCTACCTGCATCATTTTAATTAATCAAAAAAACATTTTTGTGTCCCTTTTTTGTCTAAAAAAAGTTTTTGCTGCTTTTGTTTTATTTTTGGCTCATAAATATTCAGAAACAAAAAAAAAATAAACATTTTTAATTAAATAAAATTAAGAATATTATGAAAAAGTTCTAAATATAAAAAACACTGAAAAATTAATTGAGAAAATAAGTTTGGAAAATAAAATCTGAATCTTTGCAAAACTTTTTGTTATAGGTATGAAAAATCAAACACACACTTTTGTTTTCTATTTTAAGATATTTTTTGGATATTAATATTTTTGTAGAAGTTGTGGTAAAGCTATTTTTGAAAGGTCATGCCTGAATATTTTTAATGTGGTTTTCAATACGAAAAACTCTTGGAAACTTATAAAAAGTCAGCAATACAAGTTTTATAGCCACTCATAAAATTTAAATCTTTCTACCTCGTAAAATCTTAAGAAAATTTTCAAAAAGTTATTGCATTTAAAATAACTATAAAAAATCTACTTAAATTTTCAATTCCTGATCCCATTCCAAACTTACGCTTATTATCCTTTACAAATCCAACTTAACAAAGAAATTTCACACGAAAAATAAATATTTTGTCATTTCCCATTGAATAATAAAAATTCATACATGCGTAATTTTTTTTTATCAGCACTATAATCATCATCATGATGTCGTATATTCCATTTAACTGTGTGCCAACCATAATCATCATTTTCATCGTACACACAGAGACATATTTTTGGAGTATGAATACAGGAAACATATACGTGTTAAGCGGAAATCTAATGGATTATAGCAATTTCAAAATGTGTATATGAAGTAAAATTGATGTGAAATGTGGAAGTTTCTGTGCGGTGGGAGAAAAAAAAATATTTTTTTGAATGAAAAAGAAATAGAATAAAAAAAAAAAATTGTATCATCATTCTCGACATATCACGAGTGTTTGAGATGTGATATGTGTCAATGTTAAATATTTGGTACTTTAACATCGTTGTATGTGCATGTTGTGATACATTTTCCATTCATATTTATTATCGCTTTTTATCAGCATTGATGCTTTTTGTTGAAAATTAATATAAAAGGGATAAAAGAATAACATTTATGCTCCATATTCGTGAAAGGATTCATCTTTATTTTTCAACATAATCATTGAATATTGCTTGTTTACATTAAATTTTCTTTAATGTTTAATTCTTTATGACAACGAAAATTCAGCATTTTTTGTCACTATAGCGATGAAAGATTTGCCATAAAAAGGTTAATTGGAAACTCTATTAACAAAAAAAAGAGGATAAAATTGTTATTTTTAGAAAATGAGCTTTAAATATTTTTATTTTGTTTTGACGTAAAATGTCAAGTGAGATTTGGAAAGGTTGAATTTTTATGATTTCTTGTATGAAAAATAAGCAGAACAAGGTACAAAAATATATTGTGAATTGCTTGAGATGGTCTGCTTATTGATTCTATTGAAATGAAAAAGTTTTAATGCAATGGTGCTGAAGAAAAGCTTCGGTTCTTTTTTTTAAACAAAATTGCAAACTTTTGAAGTTTTTTGCAAAAATGCGCTAAAAATACTTCAAAATAACCTGATGTAAAAATGACAAGCCAAACTTACTACGTGGTGCTTAAATTCTCGCAACGTACTCCTAGTATACTGAATGGCCCAGTTTCAGTTGACAATGTCTTAAGCTTTTAAAACAGTTCGTAACATAACATCAAAATCAATCAAATGTGCAACAAATTTCATTCAAAAACCTCAAAAACAATGTCAATATCCTTAATAAGTTCAACATTCATTTCCTCCACCACCAACACATCTCCCATCCCACAAAAAAAATAAAAAATAATAAAAATTCCTCATCAAATAATGACAAACAAAATCTGCAACATAAACTTTCACTCAACATTTGTTCCCACTTCACCCCCGTGTGCGTGAAGTTGGGGCGTGACCAACCGAATTGAGGGAAACGGGGTATGCTAAAATCAAGTAGAATTTTGTAGTCCTCCAAAATTAAAAACCAGAATTTTGTAGTCCCTCATGGGTCTGAGTACTGAGCATCTGAAGTTGGGGTCTCACCAATTTTCACTTCACACCCAAACTTTTTCTTATAAGTCTTGAAGGATTTGTTAATATTTTCTGAAACTTTGCCTGAATTTTGTAGTCTGTCTGAGGATTATAAAAAACCAAAAGAATTTTTTTATTTCGCCGTTATGTGCAAGATATAATGAAAACAAAAGGGATCGGAGGTGAAAATTTCGCTAAATTTAAATTTCATCTCATTTTTCAAGGAAATAACGAAATGAATTCAAATAAAAACTATTTGTGAATTTTGTAGTCTTATTGAACTTTGCATTTTAGCTTTTAGTTTTTTATTTGGACATATTGGTCGAAAATGAGCGATTTTAAAAGGGAAAGGTCGTAAATTTTTAGGTAAATTAATGAATTTAATTCTATAAATCTCTTTGTTTTTGACTTATTATTGATGTTATGGATTATAATGACAGATAAATACAGTAGAATTACTTTAAAATAAAAAAATCTTGATTTTTATTAGTTTTCGTCAACCTATGCGAGTTTGAAGAGTAGAAACCACTAATTATTACACTCAAACTGTTACTGTGCCTAACTGTCTTAATATTTTTTTATTCTGTTTTCTGTATTTTGTAGCTAAGAATAACACCTTTCCATTGATATATAAACCTTTTGTATTAAGTTTCACCTGCTGGAGAAATTTTTTAAAAAATTAGGGTGATTTTGACCGACCAAACTTCAAAAATCGAATTTTTTTCAAATCATCTGAAAAATCATTTTTTGTTACTTTTTGAATTTATTTTGACTCATTATGACATAAAATGACCAAAAATATAGAAATAAATCTTTTGTAGATTATTTTTTGGTGATAAATGCAAGATAGCCAAAATCACACTAAGATTTGTTCAAAAGATTTATTTCTATATTTTTGGTCATTTTGTGTAATAATTAGTCAAAATAAATTCAAAAAGCAACAAAAAATGATTTTTCAGATGATTTGAAAAAAATTCGATTTTTCAAGTTTGTTCGGTCAAAATCACCCTAATTTTTTTTAAAATTTCTCCAGCAGGTGAAACTTAATACAAAAGGTTTATATATCAATGGAAAGGTGTTATTCTTAGCTACAAAATACAGAAAACAGAATAAAAAAATATTAAGACAGTTAGGCACAGTAACAGTTTGAGTGTACACTAGTGGTTTCTACTCTTCAAACTCGCATAGGTTGACGAAAACTAATAAAAATCAAGATTTTTTTATTTTAAAGTAATTCTACTGTATTTATCTGTCATTATAATCCATAACATCAATAATAAGTCAAAAACAAAGAGATTTATAGAATTAAATTCATTAATTTACCTAAAAATTTACGACCTTTCCCTTTTAAAATCGCTCATTTTCGACCAATATGTCCAAATAAAAAAAACTAAAAGCTAAAATGCAAAGTTCAATAAGACTACAAAATTCACAAATAGTTTTTATTTGAATTCATTTCGTTATTTCCTTGAAAAATGAGATGAAATTTAAATTTAGCGAAATTTTCACCTCCGATCCCTTTTGTTTTCATTATATCTTGCACATAACGGCGAAATAAAAAAATTCTTTTGGTTTTTTATAATCCTCAGACAGACTACAAAATTCAGGCAAAGTTTCAGAAAATATTAACAAATCCTTCAAGACTTATAAGAAAAAGTTTGGGTGTGAAGTGAAAATTGGTGAGACCCCAACTTCAGATGCTCAGTACTCAGACCCATGAGGGACTACAAAATTCCGGTTTTTAATTTTGGAGGACTACAAAATTCTACTTGATTTTAGCATACCCCGTTTCCCTCAATTCGGTTGGTCACGCCCCAACTTCACGCACACCTTCACCCCCAATGTTGAACCAATATCGAGAGAAGAATGTCATTTATAGCTACTAATAAAGATAAAAACCATTTCATGTTAACTAAAAAAACATATTTGCTTCCATTTTTCTTATAGTAAAAAGAAAAAAAAAATCATTACCGTCATCATTAGAATAAATACAAAACCATAACAATTTATTTTTTCATACATACATGATTGTTGTGTGAAGCATTCCATAGCATGCTATTGCATATAAAAAATAATAATAACAGCACACATGTATGTGAAAATACTTACAAAACCATTAAACATACAACTGATGTTTATGTTCCTTGCTATGTGTGTGCTTTTTTTTTTAAAAAAAAAAACTTGCAATTTTACATTTTTTTTCTCTCTCCTTGTGTAGGAAGAAACAAAGCAATGGAACTACGCGATGGTTGCTAGTGCAAAGCTAACATCGTCATATAATTACCACTAATTGCAAACAATTAAATTATTTTCTTCCAAGAAATTAAATCAAATTTATGGCACTAATGAAAATTTTCTATAAAAAAGAGAAAGAATTTCGTTGCTTTTAATATCGTGTCGCACCACGAACAGCGTATTTGACATTAATGCCTTTTTATTGCAGATAAGAAGATGGAAGATGTGAGCGGGATGTGAGTCTATGACACATATATGGAGTAATTCTTGATGAGAGTATGGAGATGAGTCAGGGGTTATGGGTGATGTAAATTTTTGATTGAATGAGAATTTTTTGTGGGTTTAAGAAAATGATGGAAGAGATGATTTTGATTTTAAAATTCTTGCAGCAGAAACGAATAAAAATATTCAAAGTGTCAAAATTATTGTCAACGGTTAATCAGGAAGAATCTGAAAGAATTCAAATTTACAGATGTACATTTTTTGATAAAATTAAGCTATTTACAAAGTATTTTAGATATTTTAACTATTCTTAGTGTCATTTTCCATGATTCTGAGTCTTATTTCACAAGATTGGAAAAATGTTAAGTTCAAAATTTAAATTTTAAATTTTTTAAGCCGAGAAATAAGCCGATTGGCTTAAAATCGGCTGAAGTGAAATTTTGAGCTGATTATGCATGAAAAATAAGAAATTATGATACAAAATGCTAGTTAATAATATAAGGAACAGCTATAATATCAAAAATACTTTGTAAATGGCTTAACTTCGTCAATAGAAGCAAAAATAAGTTAAGCCGAAAAAATCATCTTAGATCTCAGAAAAAATGTTCAAAGTCCTCGTGTTGTTAATCGAGGGACTTAAGCGCATTTTTGTCGCAGTGATCAGAAATCGATTAAATAGAAATTGCTTTAAATTGCAAAATCTCTTAATTCTTCTTTTATCATCAAAAAACCATGCAAAAAAATACAATTTTTATAAAAAAAAACTATACAATAGTAACCAAAACCATTAAATTCCATCTTTCTAGCATGCTCTATACATGAAAAGCCTGTTTTCACAATAATAAATACAAAACCTTCCAAAAAGAAAGAAAAAAATTTTGCCCAGAAATAACGGTCAAAAAATTTTTAAATTCCAACGGTCAAAAAAATTCAAATTTTTATCGAGGGGTTTTCAACAATTTTTTCCTTATATAATGTTAAATCGTTGATTACAGGAATAGTAGATCGTTTAGCGATTTTTTAATAAGCGATGCCGGAATAACTCGATAGTAGAAAGATAATTCATCATAACAGAACTCTTAACTAAATCTGGTTTCTGAGATCTCAGAGCTCATCCAGCCAGCCAGCCAGCCAGCCAGCCGAACAAAGTGAAACTATAAGCGTCATTTTTTGCAAAAATGCGCTAAAAAATCATCGAACAACAAAAACTTTAATTAGAATCTCAAAATCCTTCCATAATCCCGCTGCCCACAAAAAAAACATCATTCTTAATACTTTAATCATCAACTCTTGACATCTACTCCACTAAACTAATTTAATTTCCACGATGCATGAAAAACACAACAAAAAAATGTCTACCTTTAGCAGAGCAATCCAGTCACGACTTGTTACAAACTTGAATATATAAAATGATTCAAACATCAATCCCTGCTGGCAATAGATAAGCAGACGATACGAATTCTACAATGCTCTACATTTCGAGTATGTGTGAATAAATGATGATCTAATGGAAGGAGGATACATATTCAGTGTAAAAACTTTTTAAAGACATGTCATTTCAATTTAGATTCTCGCATAGCGTACGTACGTTTATAGAGTAAACAATGAGATTATTAGAAGTTCCTTAACATATATACACGGATATACATAAAGTCTCAGGAGAAAGAAGAATCAGGCATGTGAGTGGGGAGGAAAAAAAAAAACATTTTTCTGTGTTGTAAAATTTGTTGATCCCGTTGTGTCATTCTTTCAGCAATTTAAGTCTCAAACAGGTATTTTTGATGGCTTCAATGTAAATGCTTATATTTTCGTACCTGTGGTAGATTCTGTTGAATTGGAGATGAATGAATGGATCAATTGGGAATGAATGGAAGATTTTGATATGAATGGAAGTGAATTGAATGAAGGTTCAGTTATAAGCGTTGAATGAGACTTAAATACAGTTTTATGTGGGAGTTTTTGGATATTATAAATGGATTGAGGGAGTTTTAAGGATCAGAATTCATACTTTTAGAAAAAAATGGAATTTTTTCAAGAACAAAATTACTAAAGCTTCAAACCTTCAACACACCTTAAAGTCTACCTAAAAAATCATCCTTTCTACAAAAGTTCTGCAACAGTTACCCAAACCCATCATCAAAAATCCATTTCCATTCAATCGCTTTCGTGTCAAAAACTGTAACACCCAAATGCATTAAGTGACCACTTAAAGTCTTTTCATTTCACAATATCTACGAAAAGCAATAGATTTAAATTGAAAAGGAATGAAAAAGCAGCAGTTGAAAAAAAAGTCATGTGTTTCATACGAGACCTGTCAGTCCACAGGAAGTTATTTGATATCGAAACACAAACAGAATAAATACAAGAGCACGCCCAATCACGTTGTAAGCTATCGTGTTGAGTATTTTTTTTTCTTACTTATATGTTCGAAAAAAAAACTCAAACCAGCTACAATACCTTTCCATTTAGGTTATGTACGAAAAAAAAACATTTCATTTTCGCTTTTCAAAAATTACAATTTATTCATACACAGATGGGGGTTAGGAGAGAGACGGAAAATGAAGAATTTTTTTTGATGATTGTAACAATGACATTAAGATTGATAAGAAGCTTTTTTGAGTAATTGAGCCCCTTTTTGAATTTTAGAAAATTATGGTTGCCAACTAAATGTAAATCTCAACATTTAATACTAAAATTTAAATGATTAAATTAACCTAGCATCTCTGAACAGCGGTTTTGTCCGTTAATTTTTTAGTTAAAAGGCCCTCAATTTTTGAAAAAAATCGAAAATTCAAATCTTTTTTTACATGTAATCCGACCAAGAAAAATTCTTTTTTGCAAAATTAAGTGTTTTTCCTAAATTTTTAATTATTATAATAATGATTTTTCCATAATTTCAGCCATGAAATTTGATATAAAAAAATTTAAACTAATTATAACAAGTAGAAAGTATATAAATCTTAATTTGTTTCTTAAAAATTTAACGGACGACTTGTACTAAAATAAGCCGTACTAATGCGATTTATTTTAGAACAAATTCAAATTTCGCACGTAACGTATTTGTTCAGAGATGCTAGAAATTAACTTTAAATTATGAACTCGAATTCCATTAAAAATTTCACCACCAAACCCATACAGCCACCCAAACTCAATACAATTTTCTAAATAATTCCAACAAAATCAACTCCACGCAAAAATTAAATCAGTAACAAGATGTGCAAAGAAAATCATTTTTTTTTTTATTAAATCAAACACGCAAAAGAAGACAAGGAAAAAAAAATCATAAAATTAAGCGAAAAGTCAAATCAAAATTCTATTAAAAGTTAATAATGCGTTGATAAAAAAAATTTTATTCGACAATTCTCAAGCAAATTTTTTTTATTATTGATTGTAATATACAATTGCGAGATAAGCGGCGCACTTTTGAAAAAAAAAATTCAATTTTTTCAATCTTGTTACTTTATGCTTGAACATGTTTTCAGTTGAATAATAAATTTGATTTAGATTGAAATGCAATGAGTGGAAAAATGAATAAGAATTTAAAGTTTGAGTGAATTTTAGCACAGTTGGGAAATTTTAGGTAACTGAGCAAATTTTTGTGAATTGATCAGATTTTTATAAAATGAGCAACTCTAAGCAACTTACTAGTGTAAACTCTACAATTTTGACTCCATTATCGATTTCTTTTAATCTCCCATATCCAAACAAACATCGTCCCTGACAATGCAAAAATAAAAAAAAAACAATTCCTCTTAAAATTCTTGCTCACTTGAATCAATAAAGATTGATTTGTGCTTTTTCGAATGAATTTTTAAAGAGATCTTCTGTATCCGAAAAGCTCATTGAAGCTGAACGATTATACAAGACGAATTGATTAGTTCCTTTGCAAATAGAATTTTTCTGAGAAACAATGCTGAACTTTTTGTTCTGACAAGTCCTTTGTTAATTCAATATTTAAGTTTGTTGATTGTTTTTTTTTCGAGAGATCTTGCTTCTTTTGGATATTTTTGTGCTGAGTTTTTTTTTAAGGATGAATATTGAATTTTGGATATAAACAGAAATTAAATTGGAATTTGCGTCGATTTTTTTGAAAATTTAAATTTTTCTTTAACCCTGAACATTTTATATAAATTTTTTTAAAAAAAATCATCGAGTTGATTTTTAAAAATTTATTTCTACTATTTTATTCCACAGAAAAAAAAAATAGAAATGGCAAAAAAATATTGAAGTTGGCTGCCAATTATCATATCGTCTGGTGTTAAGTGGCTTTTATTCCTTCCTATAGCTTTTTCTGTGGATTTTTATTTCGTTTAAATAATTTTATTTCGTAGAGTTGTGCAAATAATCATGACAATTAACTTTTATTCAAGGAATGCCGCGTATAAATGCATGACTGTGTGTTGCTTCAATAATAATAATCATCATCATATTGTAGTTTCATAAGCACACCCTTAAAATGACGGGAAAGCAAATAGACATGAAGGGAAATAAGTTGGAATGATTAATAGGGAAAAGATTGAAATAATGCGATGTTTGGAAAATAAAGAAAAAAAAAACAGAGAACTTAACCTGTCTATGTTACAGAGAAATGTAAATGTGTTCTTTTTTACATAGAACTTAACCTGTTTTGTAAAGAAAACAAACTAAAATGCATAGAACCAAACTTTATTTACAGAGAACCAAACCTCATTTACAGAGACCTTAACCTCATTTACAGATAATCAAATCCCATTTACAGAAAACCAAACCTCATTTGCAGAAAATCAAACCTTATTTACAGAGAATCAAACCTCATTTACAGATAATCAAACCTTATTTACAGAAAACCAAACCTCATTTGAAGAAAATCAAACCTCATTTACAGATAATCAAACCTCATTTACCGAAAATTAAACATAATTTACAGAGAACCAAACCTCATTAACAGAAAACCAAAACCAATTAATAGAGAACGCAGCCTAATTTAAACAGAACCAAACAAAAAAAATCAACTCAACATAGGTATTTTGCATAAAAATTCAATGAAAAACTTCATAAACGTAAATATTGAAAACATCAACAGCTCAAAAGCATAACAATATATTCTTAGAAACCTATCCAAAAATATCACAAAGCAAAAAAAGGCAGAACGAAAAGCATCAACAGCAAATTTCACGCTAAACGCCCATTAGCATTGTTGATGTTTAAGAGGCGCAAAAGTGTCAGTTACAATCGAATATAATCAAACAAAGCTTCGAGTTGAATTCAAATCTAATTATTTTTGAAAGCGCAATTTTATGCAATCTTTCTATATTTTCCATAATGTGAATGCAACAAAACGACGACGGTCGTGGTAAAGGGAATAATAATAATAATAATAATTCCAATAATAATAATAATAATGCGAGACCTGTTTCATGCAATAACAATTGTTCAACTTAAACGATTGTTCGTGCTCTTTATTTTGTACTCAATCTGTGGGCAGTGGAAACCTCAACTGGGAGAAATGGGGTGAGACAGAAGAAAAACAAAAAAATATCGAAACGAGATAGAAAATGGGATAACGAGTTGCCGAAAAATTGAACAGAAAATTTTCTCATACAATTGATATTATAGGGGTGAGTGTAAGTAAAAGAATAAAAAAAAAATAAATAGAAATAATCAACTCGACGGTGCGCGTGCTAATGTCAAAGTTTTTAATTAAATTTTCAATATTCGACGGAAAGGTTGTCGTCAATCAATATGTACGTGATAAACTCGTTCCTATACGTGTGCATCAATGGAATTTTATTATATATAGAAAATTAAAATACGTAAAGTTTATTGGCTGTCTGTAATGCTGATCAAATTTGCATGTTCTGAGAAGTTGATTGTCGGAGAATGTAAATTTGCATTTTAATTAATTGGGAATTATGAACTTTTGTAAAATTGCATATTGCTTAAATTAATTTAAACTAATTTCAAAAAAATCGGTTGAGTTCTCTGTAAATTAGGTTAGGGAGGTAGGTTATCTTTAAATGAGATTAAGCTCTCTGTCAACTAGGTTTTTGTCTTTGTAAATTATATTGAATTTTTTTGACTTTTTTTACAAATCAGATTTGATTCTCCGTATTTGTGGTTTGATTCTCTGTAAACTGGGTTGAGTTCTCTGCAAAACATGTTTTTAATCCTCTACAAAACAGGTTTTGTTCTTTGCAAATTAGGTTTGCTTTTTTGCAACAAAACAGGCTTGGTTCTCTGTAAATTAGGTTGAGTTCTCTGCAAAAGAGGGTTGATTCTCAGTAAAATTCAATTCAATTATTTTCAAATCTATTTAGAGTTTTGCAAATTGAGCTCTACTACTTTTTCATATGAGATCACAAATAAATAACCTTAAAAAGCATGTATGAAACTTTTAATTCATTTCTTTTGTTTTCATATAAAAATTTGTCAAACAGAAAGTTCCCACAAAACAAAAATCGATTCACGTATTTTAGATAACATCAATCTTCATATTCAGCGGTAATTAAATAAGAAGAAAAGAAACAAAAGTCGATTAATTATGTCAGATGGGGAAAAATATATTAATGTAGATAAAGTAGCGTGTGGATAAAAATAAATGACTCTTTGTTTGTCGAAAATTTCCGAGCCAAAAAAAAAAAAATCCTTCATTTGTCGCTTCATCAAATAATTGTTTGTATAAATGCAGCAGAAACTAATTTTCTAGAAAATTTTTACTAAGCTTTAAACTTCAACATGAGTTTAATGAAAGCATCTCATCAATATTACCATAGATACATTTGGTGCTAAATACACATCTGCAATGTGTATATCGTACAAAACCAGAGAAACCAGAAACCAAAATTAGAAAATTTGTTCGAAAGAAATTCTTGTGAATATTTGCAGACATGCGAGAAGGAAGTATGGCAAGGAGGAACAATTGTATGAAATTTGATAGCATTATGGTGGGAGTAAGGAAGCGCATTTCTTAATTGAAATACGAGGAAGGGGGGTTAAATTTGTGTTTTAAGAAAAATTAGGTTAGATTTTTTTAAGGCTATGCAGCTTAGTATTTTTAAAGGAGTTCTGTTTTTGCAAAATTAAGAATTTTGGGTTGAGTTCTCTGTAATTTGGGTCAAGTTCTCTGCAACTTAGGTTAAGTTCTCTGTAAACTATGTTGAGTTCTCTGCAATTTAGGTTATTTTGTCTATAAATTAGGTTGAGTTCTCTGTAAAGCTAGCTAAATTCAGGCCAAAAATATACTGCAATCTATCAATTCAGACATTCCACATGCTCACAAAAAAAGCCTTTTTCATCCCAACATATCACTTTAAAACAGATTTTCCATCTCTCTTATTCAATCCCTCTTACACAATCAATAAACTCCTTTGATATTTGATAAGCAAATATAATGGATTTTTATTTGAATCGTTCGAGATCGAGAAAGAGAGAGGCATTTATCGGATCAAATCACATCCGACGCAATTCACTATACAAAAAAAAAATGAAAAATAAAAATTGAGAATTTTTCTGAAAAGTGGAAGAAGATTGAAGGATTTTTTACTCTAAATTCCTTTAAAGCTCCTCCGATCGATTTTGACACACAAAAAAAGAGAGAAAATGTTCATAAGATGAAAAAAATTTTTGTTTTGAAAAAAGAAGTGAAATGATTAAAATGAAAAGCTTAAACTTTTTTTTTAGTAAAATGGCAAGCTGGTGAAATCGATTGAAAAAAATCGGTTTCGGGCGAAAAAGTTTTTTAATAAAAAGAAAGTTTTACTCAGCTTTCTTTCTGGTGGATTCTCTTCGTTTGTTTTTTTTTTCTTTATCGTCTGATTTCATGCTGCAACAGTCGTAAAGTAAAATAACACGAGGGATTTTCTTTATTTAAAGGAATTATTTTTGGTTAGAAACATTTTTGACTGATCAGTTTGTCAAGACGGATGCAAAGCTTTTCTTCATAAAAATAACTTTTTTTTAAGAGAACTAGACCCAATTTACAGGGAACTAAACCAAACTTACAGAGAACCAAGCTAATTTTTTCAGAGAACTTGACCTATTTTACAGAGAACCAAACCCAATTTGCAGAGAATCAAACCAATTTTACAGAGAATTAAACCAGTTTTTCAGAGAACCAAACCAATTTCTCTAAAAGTTGAATCAACTTTTTTTTAAAAAAAACTCAAAAAAAGTTATGAATTTCTTTTAAAATACGCTTCACGTCATGAATCCTCAGAACAATTCCCAAACTTTACATTCCTTCTTTTCCCCGGTTCAACGATGATAGGCAAGATAAAATATCGATATAAAGAAGAGTAAAACTTAACTAAGCTGGAAACTTTACATCTACTTAAAACTTACTGTAGATTTTTTTTTTTTTATTTCCTCAAAAGAAAGCTCAATAAAAGCAATAAAAGTTATAAGCCGGTTTCTCCTTGCCTTCCATAATACACATACAATATAAACTGATCATAATTTCTCTCTTCTTTCCGTTCAGGTTTAGGGCTATGAAAAATTTATGACGGATATTATCGGATTTTAAGTAAATCTTACTTGTTGTCGTCTGATTTTCATGTTGGATTGAAAATTCGATTGTTAATTATAGTCATCTATTTTTTATGGCTTTGCGGCAATTTTGGGGTAGATTATGTAATTTTGGAGATTATTTCTGTAAATTTATAATTATTAATGTTAAATAGAATATTTTGAAAATTTCGGGGGATAAGATGGAGGGACAGCGTATCTTGCAAGATCTTGAAAAGAAAATAAAAATGTAAAATTTTAACAAATATTGACAAAAACAAGCTTTTATAAGAAATCAATCGAACGAAAACCTTCCAAACCTTCACAGAAATAAAAATTCCTTTAAATATTCAAAGCCCCCGAAGGACGACAATTCGCATCTCAAATGCCTCAAAATCCCCACAATATACAGACCTTCTATTGAAATCAATTTACAGTGATTTAACAAGAAATTCAAAATGTCCATTACTTGACAGAAAGCCCTCCACTTTATACACTTATTCAGCTTATTCTTTCCATTCTTCAATTTAATTTCTAATCGATTCCTTTTCCATTTACTCACTCGTTTTCAAAAGTAAGAAGGAAAACTTTTTCTTTTACATCTTTTAAAAAGCTCTTTTTGATACTTTATTCAATTTAAAATTCAACGCACATCGATCAAAAGACAGCGATACAGCAATACCATGTCTTTATTCATTCAACCAATTTTTCTTTTTGTATTGTATGTCTGAAAAGAAATGTATCAGAGTGTTTTTTTCATTCTGTTAAGCGCAATTTATCAGACAAAATATGGGCTTTGAAAATTGTTTGTTCAGGGGGTCCTCGATTTTAACAGTTATTCTGTTCCAAAATTTTTCTATTCAAATCGAATTTATTTAAATTGAAATGTATGAATAATGACCGTTAAAAATAAAAATTTGAATTTTTGTGTGGGAACTTTTTAGTTATTCAAATCGAATCTGTTCAAATCGAAGACGCCCTGTAGTGAGAATTGAAGGAAAGTTTGGGATGTGATTGAGGGTTTGGGCTGACAGGAGACGCATACGTTGGATATTTTTTGGAAATATAACTTATAGTACTTCTAAATCTGAACTATATACCTAACAAGCCCGAAAGGCACAAGTCGGATAATCGAGACGAATTCCGGCACGAAACCGGAGTGAGACCAGCACAAATCCGGCTTAAATTGTATGCCAGCTTGGTGCTGGTCTCATTCCGGCTTGGTACCGGATTTCATCTCGATTATACGATCTGTGCCTTTCGGGAAGATTTTATTTAAAATTTATGCACTTACCCTACATACTTTAAATAAACAACATCACAAGTAACTTCTCATCAAAACCCTTCAACTTAAATAATTAAATAATAACTTTTCATAACCTCAATTCCAACATCCCCTTGAGACACTCCCAAAAGGCTCACCACTTAAACAACCAGAAAAACTAACAGCAGTAGCACAATACTTCAACATTCATCAAACACTGTAAAGAGTAAGAGAAACTTTTTACTTTTTTTTTTTTGTTACATCGAAGCTGTTTCTATTCAGCTTTCAAACAATTTGGCAGCGGCAAAAAGAGAAAAATAAAAAGTACACGTTTAGATGAAGCACCGTGAAGAGAGACTTTTCCGAGTCATTAACTATTGCTGCCGTTTGTTGATGCCAACGTAGACGGAATAAAGATTGTGATTATCGAAATGATGGAATGTGTAAAAAGTTTTTATGAAAAAGTCATCGACTTTTTGAGTCAGTCAAGTGAATTGAAATATTTTAATCGTGGATTTTCAGTAATTAATCTTGTTAGTGTTAAATTTGATGAAATTTTAATTAAATGATGTCTGGTGTCGATGACTTTGGATTGATAATTTAACATGTCAAATTTAATATTCTGTCATTGTAGGATAAATGGGATGTACAATAAGTTTAAAATTATGTTTGACAACCCCTTATTAATATGGTGATTTGGTACATAAATTTTATTTTGTTTATAATTAAAATCTATTTATTATTCGTAAAATTTACTACGTTTTAAAATTTTAGTATGTAGTTTGACACCCCTTTAAACTTAAAGCACGACAAACATAGATTCTAATGAAACCTATTAAACTTACATTCATCGACGAAGTCTATTTTATATTTTTTTATAATTCACGATGAAAACTGACTCTTAACCCTCTCATACACCTTGTCCACCCCACACCCTCATCATTAAAATATTTTCCATTCTATTTCAGCACAATCAATTAAATACACGTCGGTTTTGTAATTCAAACAATAATAAAATATGCTTCGACGAGCGATGAATAAATTGCTTCATGAAAATTTCAACCGCCAACTGAAATGTTACTATAAACCTATATTTTGATATTTGAATATTAATTTTAAATGGAACAGACCATGGGACCCAAAATAAAGGATTTTATTTCTGTGCTGCATTTTATAATCGTTCGCGTTGATTTCTGTAAATATTTTATGGTTTTTGTTCGTAATGGACTTTTTTTTATATAATTTTAATTTTGCCTCTTTTTTCTTTAATACTACGTTGTTTGTTTATGGATGAGGAAATTAAGAACCACAAAATAATGTTGCTCCTAGTTCTGCTACAATTATTGCTCTTTTTTATGAATGGAAACGAAATTTGTTTGAAATCGGCAGTGTTTTAAAGACTTTTAGAATTTACTTGTAGCTTTTTAAGCAACTGTCATTAAAAATTTAAATTTTTAAAATTTTTGGAATTTTAGATTTTTTCTAAACGCACTCTTGTTTATTTTTAAAAAGTCTTGAAAAATTCACAATTTCTCTAAAAAAATCATCCTAAATTAATCAAAGTAACCATCTAGATTTATTATTCAATACAAAAGCATTGAAAAATCTTGAAAATTTGGAAAAATCCTCAAAGCAAACTTTAAAAACAACCATTCCATCAAAATCTCAATCAAAACAAAACTTTCAAGCCAATTTCACACCAGCACCACCAAAATGGCTTGTTTGTGGCAGAGAAATTTAATTACGAAGAGTAATTTAACCAAGGAAGTAAGAGGCAAAGGCGTTATTTATGCATAAATATATTTAATTAGAATCACGAACGCTCAATATAGCATGAAAAATATCATCTTATATGCAATAAATGATCTTGAAATTATTGCGGATGAAGAAGCAATACAATAATGCTTATTAATTTTTTTAACAACACCCATTGTATATTAAGTTGGGCTCATACATACGTACGGCATACAATGAGGAAGACAAGGCACGAATAAATGGCAATTTTGTTTTGTTGATATTCAGAGCAGCTCGCGCAACATTTTTCTTTTTCTTCATCCATTTCATCTGATGCTATTAAAATGCCGAAAATCAGCTGAATGTGTATCATTGTATTCGACTTGCTCCTGTTATCGTCTCATTCATTTCAATTAATTGCCAAAAATTCGAATTTTATTATCAATATTATTTCATTATGTATTGTTATGGATATAGGAACAGTCAGTAAGACAATGGTGAGGAAATAGTGAGATAAAATATGTATGAGATACTCAACAGGAAGGGAAGTGTGAAAGGAACACATTTGTACAATAAGAGTCTGGGATATTTAGTAAATTGAAATTTATTGGATGGAGCGTCTGCTTTGTTTGGTAAATGAGGATCTCGGGAATGGGGATTTTGTGGTATTTAGAAATGGGACAAAACAAGGGAACAAGGGGGAGGAGGGGTCTAAAAAGTAATTTTTGCGTAATATACTAAGTGAACGGCCCCTAATATAATCTAATCAAGAAAAATATGAGCACCACTACCCTGTGACCCCTCAACATTTCTACTTGGACAAAAATTATTATTTCTTCGACTTTCATTCTCATAGCCAAATTTTGTGTATATTGCATTTGTGCTGAAAATTAATTTAATTAAATTAAATGTGCCAAACACATTCCTTCACACAATTTTTGAATACAGAAAAGTTTTTCCTCTTCCTCGATTTCTTTTTTCATTCTTATACTCTCTAGAAGTCCCTCATTCATTATGTGTATTTTTTGTATAGATATAGTCGAGGGAGAGCTGCAGGAAAAATGAGGGGAAAATAATAATAATGTGTATGTATAAAAAATTTAATTCAATGAAAACTAGGTTGTAGTTTAAGGAAGTGAACTAAAATGCTGCATCTGAAGCTTTATTCCTTGGAAATAACGAAAACTCATCGAAAGTCTCATCTTCTACGTCTGAAGAGTATGATATAAGAAAATTAACTTGGATTTTTGATAAAATCTATTAAAGACAAAAATTGAGGTTATAAAACTTTTATTGAAAAATGTTTGAAAAATTATTTTGAAAGCTTATCATAAATGGTTATAATTTCAACAAAATCCGGACTAAAAAGCCCTTTTTTTCAATTTTTTAATTCAAAAAGTAACCAAAATTCATGAATATAGTAACGGAAATAAAATGCAAAACACATTACAGGAGAATTTTTTTTCCTCCAACAACAACACACGCTGCATCTTTTTTTTTAATTTTCATTCAATTCTTTTGCTTATCTGCTTCTGAACAGAACACGTAAAAATTTTTCCTGACTTTCTTTTCAAGCAGAAATTTCATAAACAAAACATAGGAAAAAAAACTTTTTTTTCCTCCATAGAGATGATGCGAGGGAGTAAAAAAACTTGTTTTGGTTGCATTGGAGCACATGAGTTGATTGATGTATATTTTTTTGTAGATGAATTCATTATTATGAGTTTTTGTTAGTTTGACTAAACTTTTGAATTTATTTTCTTTCATTTTTTTTAAAAAATTTTTATGTTTTTTAAAATTGAAATAGAGGAAATTTCATTGTTATGGAAGTAATTTTGGTAAGCGGAAAAAGTTTATTTTGCTTTTTTAAATACAGTAACTGTACAAAAATTTTGTTAAACAAGACAAAAATGAATTGTTGTATGGAAAATTTTAATGTGATTTTTTATATGTTCTGAAGTGAATTTGCATAATGAAAGAGATTTAATGATGTAATTATAGAGGAAACTAGAACATACTTCACTCATCACCTGCCAATTACACTGTCAATTACACATTGAGAAAATTACTTTCCTGTCAAGAATAATTCAACTGAATATCGTCTCAAAACCAGCAATATACAATCTCCACAACCCACATTCCAAAAAAAACTTGACAAAAATAACCTATCAGTTCACAAACTCTCATTCACCCTCTTCTAAATGACACTATCAAAATTTCAACAAAAGAATGAATAAATTTTCGAATTTAAATGAGAAAACACATTGTTGCTTCTTATGTCTTATAAGTCTTGAGGCAAAGAAAATTTTCTTATTGAACAAAAATATTTTGGAGATATTAAATAGTCTGAAATTATTTTATTGCCTTTTGATGTCATCATTTTTACTACACAACATTTGCTATTGAGTGGGTGAGGTGATATGGATTATATTAGCTTTTGAGGTTCAAATTATATTTTTAAATTTTTGTTGAATTTAATTTTTGTGGCAGATTTAAATTTTTCTTTAACTAGAATTTTAAAATTTATAGCAAAAAAATCAGATGAAATCGAAAATTTCAAAAAAAAATACAAATTTTTTTTTAAATTTATTTTTAAAAACAATTTCTTTAAATTTCGTTTACCTAAAATTTAATTTTTCAAATTTATATTTAGACTCAAAGTTTTTAAAATTTTTTAAAAAATTTGCGCATTTTCTCAAAACAAAATTTGGATTTTTCAATTAAAATTTTTTCAATTCCATTTAAATTTACTTTTCATAATTATTTAATTTTCATTTAAAAATAATAAAATGAACAAAACTACCAAAACCTCTAAAATTAATTTTCTGACAATAATCCACAAAATTCAATCTTCTTTTTGAAAATTTATTCCATCCGACTGATCTGACTAAAGACTTTGTATGAAAGTTCATGAAATAACTTCGCAATTTTAAAATGAATGAATGAAGATTGCAAAAAGCAAAGCTGAAGATGATGTGCATTCAGAAATACTTGAGAAATACATGTATATTAGTATGAAAGAAGGAGATTGTATGCAATGGAATCTTTTAATATTTAACAATCATAATGATGATGATGACGATGATGAACAAGAAGAATTTAATAGAAGAAGAAAAGAGAAAGAGAGAAAATCTTTATTGCATAGCTTTATGAAGCAAATATGCAAATTGCAAAACTTCATTAAATTCCTTAACCTTAAGGCTATTTATTTATGAACAAGAACTGTTTGCATAGAAGGACATGGATCCTTAAATGGTTCTTTTTATAAATTTATCATTTTGTATCATTTTCGAAATTAAAATTTATCCATTTTAAGCAATTGAGATAATTGAGAGTGTTTGATAATCAAAGCTTTTGGAAAGTTGCTCTTTTTATGATAAAGCTTGTAATTAGTTGGATCCAAATCTTCGATTCGGTCAATAATCAAACACATTTTTACCCTCAAATTACTAACAAAAATCACTGACGCAAATGTTGAATTATTTTTTAAACGTTTTCGGTCTATCCTTTTGAATTGATAAAAATTACAAGACAACGTAACAAACTTGCAATAATTGTTCAAAAGCATCTACAACAGGAAAATTTGTCAATTCACAAATGATTTTATAATTCTATCGGGCCTTGTAATTTCCAATCAAGAAGTTTTGTACATCAAAATCAAACTGTAATTTAGTATCTTATTGGATGAGTTGAATTAAGACACAAATTTTAACGCCTTCAGTAATTAATTTTGTAGATCGTTAATCAATTGAAATTGCCAAAAATACGGACTGAAAATTTGAAAATATGAAATAGAGGCTTTGATAAGTTAAAATTGCATTCCGACTGCATTATAAAAACTGGGTTTAAAAGTTTTTTGTGAGCCTAGATTTGAGTCAGTTTGAAATATATCACTATAGACAGATAAATTTTGCACCTTTTACCACAAAAAGCCGAAATTTTGCAAATATTTCGTAAATGCAAAATTTATCTGTCTCTATATATCACTTAGTATATATATTCACTTATATATTCAGGGGGCTCTCGATTTGAATAGTTTCGATATGAATAGATTCGATTTGAACTACCAAAAATTTTCCATACAAAAATTTAAATTTTCATTTTTAACTGTCATTTTTCATACGTTTCGATTTGAATAAATTCGATTTAAATAGAAAAATTTCTGGAACAAAACAACTCTTCAAAACGAGGACCCCCTGTAAGTGATTTTTTTTTGTTTTTTTTTTTTTGGAACCAATCAATTGCTTAAATCGTGGCCTACAGGAATATTGCTGTTTCCATGCTTCCATGCAAAAATCATATAGTTCCGGATAATAAATACTAAATCTTCTCAATAAAATATAAGCTCAAAAATTCATTTAGTTCCCAGAAATCAAAGTAAACCTACCTCAAAATTTCATCTTTCACTTCCCATTTGTCGTGTCCCAAGATATCAATCAGTAATTCAACAGAAATCAATTTTTTTTACAAGAAAAAGCCACCCAAAAATAATAAAACAAAAACAATAATTAGTTATTGGTTTTTATCGATGGATTATTCATGTATATGATAATGACATGTCGAACAGAATAAAATATTGAGAGAGAGAAAAAAAATGAACATTTTTCTCATTCATCCCTCCTTCCAATCGCTTTTGTTCTCGACTTCATTCATTTAACAAGTGAAACATGATTGTGCTTTAACATTCATTCATTGAATATTTATCGACACATTTAACGTCGAAAGTGTATGGAAACTGTAACAACAAACGGGGAGAAGATTTATTGCCAAACGGCACTTGTGATTAGCTTCGAGTAAAAAAAAATGTCTCACAGACGTAGTTGTCCGATAAGAAATGCTTTTATTGTTTTTTATTTAGCTTATTCGTGTTTCTCGTTGTTTTGCCATCATGATCATGTCGGGTAGATTTTTCCTTTTATTTTTGGATCGACAAAATTTTCATGAAAATATGCAAAGCATGCTGCTCGTCTTGGATAGATTAATGGCGGGATGCCTGGATGTCTGATTGAAAAATTGAATTGTTGTGTGATTAAATGGATAAGTGGGGTACATTTTTTGAATTAATTTAAATTTAATTTTATATTAAACTGTGTCAAATGGATAATGTGATGGAATTTGGAAGAGATTTCTTTGAGATAAAATTCAATAATTTTTATTCAATTTTAAAATTGATTCACAATAATCAAAATTTTTATGACAAGAAGTTACTTATCTTAAATTTTTGTTTATATTTATATTTAATTAATTTGATTAAAAACCGTTAGGTTAACTTCAAGACATGTTCAAATTTTGTTCCGCCAAATTTTCTTAGATTTAAATAAAGGATTGTAATTATATTATATTTAATTAGGGGCCGTTCACTTAGTACGTTCGCTTTTTAGGGGGGAGGGGGGGGTCTAAGATTTTGTAACAGATTAAATTCAAGAAGGGGGGTCTAAAAAGTCATTTTTTTGCGTAACGTACTTTGTGAACGGACCCTTAGAAACTACCGAAACTTATTTTTAAAAATTATTTTTTGAATTAAAAAAAAGTTCAAATTTCAAACTTAAACAATCCTCAAATCACAATTAAAAATTTCAATCTCGCCAAAAATATTCGTCATAAAACCTTTCATAATTCCTCAAACTTTTCCTCCTCAATCCTTTTATTCTACTTTTACTCTAGCTTCCTCTTTTCCTTCTCTACTTGAAATATTTATTAACAAAACAGACGCGAAATGAAATATTCATATAGTACCATATGATATTGAGCGACTGAACATATTGTTTTGCATGTATAACCACCATTCACATTAAGCATTCTCAGGAAAATAACATAAAACAATTTCTTTTTCTTGTTTTGTTGTTTTTATTTTTTTGGTTTTTGTACGAAAAAAAAATATAAATAAATGTGGATAGTTTGTTTGAATTGGTTGTATATTGCATCATTTTATTCCGACAAAAATTTCCTCATGATAATTCATTTCTTTTATGATATGCACGAATCATATTTTCAAGTATGTTGAATGTATGTTGGGTGTAATTAAGTGGTTTTTTTGGGAAGTAAAATTGTGTGGTGAATTATGGTTGGCAATTTTTTTTTTGTTGATGAATATATTTAGATTTTGTCGTGGGTTGTGTGAGGTTAGGATTTTGTTTTTTGCTTTTTTAAAATTTTGTATGAACTAAGTTCAATTTTTTGGGTCATCAGAGAATATTCAGATTAATACCGGACATTTGGGTGGTGTCGTGCAGATCAAAATAATTAAAAATGTAATTCAAATTTACAAAATTGTTTGATGTCGAACAATTGCAACTAGTTTTGCCACATGTCGTATAATACGCCTAAAATACTATAAAATCTCAAAACCTGATCTACACATCAATGAAATCCAACAAAATCAGCTTTGAATAGCTCCAATGAACGTCAAATAAATAAGTCTAAATTCTCAGAAATTACTATCATTGATTCATTTTCCTAAAGTATAATCATTTATAAATAGCATCTATGAAATGTAATTTCACAGATTTTGATTAATTTGATGATGCTGATTGCTTCAACAAACATTTATAATTTTCAAATCAAAGTTATGTCCAACATCAATACCCAAGCTTACTCATTAAATTCCATGCTGAATCATTAATATTTTCCGCTCTTTTTTACTCAAGCTAACAAAATTTTCCCACTTAAAAAAAATCACTCGGTTGTCCAAAAATAGAAGTGCCTTGAAGCAAGCAGTTTTTCAACGAATTAGTCTCGTTTATCAAAAAATTACAAGCCTTATGCCTTCACAAAAATGTTTTAAATTCGGTTATCTTAAAGGAAATAAAAATTGACGTCCCACTTGAAAGTTGAAACTTAAAGAATTTAACGCAACAAAAATTTTTTCTTTAATTTAAATCATATTTTATGGAATTTAATTTAAATTTTTCATCTTTTTCGCTTTTTCCTCATCGTGAAGCAGAAGAAAATTGACCTTCAAGAAATTAAAGCAGGTGTAAAATATTTTGTGTAGTAAATTTGTATTTATTCATTTACGCTTCTACAATCACGAGATTAAAATTTGTACGAACGATTGACATGAAAATAATTAAAAATTTGTATTTAATTTGATTTAAATGAAATTGATTGATATTGATTAAAAATTTAATGTTTAAAAATTGTATTTACCTATCGATGAGAATATTTTCAGAATTATTGATTAAATTTATAAAATTTTAAGTTCAAAATGTCAAGTTTAATTAAAATTCATACGAAAAATTTCTCATTTGCATCATCATTAACATAACTTAATCAAACGTTTCAAAAGAAGCCAATTTTAAATTATTAACTGCATTCGTCAATATTCAATCTCATATTAATTACTATTCCATATTATATAAAAGTAAATTAATTAAAATTCAATTAAAAGTAAACATAAAAGTAACTTTATCAACTGCCGAGCCAAGCATGTAACAGACAAATTCATAGGAAATATTATCAACCCCAGAATGACAATGGAAATAAAAACACACACATCACGATGACAAAAAAAAACGGAAGTAGAGAAAAACTTTGTCATTTACGTTGAATGCAATTCACACAGATTCAATTCTGCTGCTGAACTTTCTGCACTAATTATTTCACTCAAAAAAATACAAAAAAAACTTACACAAAAAAAAACTTTTTATCAAGCACTGAAAAACTTTGTGCTTTTTATAATTTTTTAATGAGTGCAATTCGTCGAGAGTGAAAAGATTTTTTTTTTATTTTTTGAGCAGGCAAATTAATAAAAAAAAATCTTTTTTTTCACATAAGTTTTTCCTTCTTGTTTTCAGCGATAATGTCACGTACTTTAATATAACTCATAATTTTAAAGATTCACATTTTTCATTCATTATTCCAATTTAGTATATTGTTATGGAAATACTTTATTTTTTTTTCATGTCCTTGTTGTCATGCATGAAGTTTATTTTTATTTTATAGCTCACTTATTTATGCTGTAACTTTACTTGTTTGTACTTTGTTCTTTGACACTTTTTTTTGCACTGCTGTTTGAAGTCCTTTTGCATTTTCCATTTTTTTTATCAGTTATTTAAATCTCGTTTTACATTTCTTGTTGTTGGAAAGTTGAATGAAATTTGTTGTAAGCTTGAATAATTTAAAATGAGAAAATTTTTCGTATTTAAATTAAATTTCGTTTTGATTCAAATTTAAAGTTTAAAGCTTTTGGAAAATTTTAGTTTGATATTTGAATGGAGAAATGCGATTTTGAAAAGATTTTGGATTGTTTTGTTGCAAATGATTATTTCTGTTAATTTATATTTGGCATTCGATCTCTGACAGACATCCACTTAATTTAAAATTTCTTGGTTTTTTTTGCACAATTTTTTCAACTGAATCTCAATCTCCAAAATAACTTTATGCTGTAAACCTAACTATTTTTTCATTTGATATTGATTTAAAACCGACTAGGTTAATATCAATTAATTTCGTTTTGTTCCGCCATGAATATAAATTTGTTAAATAAACGATTATTATTATTATTAATGACAGACATCTAAACTGACAAAAAACTCATTTTATTTTTTAAATATTTCTTCTGAATTATTACTTTTACTCATTCAAAAATTGGAATAAAGTACAAATTTTGCGGAATAAAAATACTTTTAGAAAGTTGATTAAAGTCTTCAGTTTAATTTTTTTGTAAATAAATTTTAAAGAAATCAAAGTCAAAAAATTCAATTTTTAAAACATTTCAAAATTCAAAAATTTAAAATTCCAAATAGTTTTTAAAAGTTTGAAATTTTAAGTTTGAACAAGTTGAATATATTATATTGGTCAAATTAATTTAGCCAGAATTTTCAAATTTTCAATAAAATGATTTTCAATATTTACTTTCAATCAGAATAAAATTAAATTTTAAACTATTTATAAATTAATGAATGCACTCCTTACTTTTTTTTCAAATTGTTAAATTTTCACATGTAATCCAACTTTTACTTCACTTTTTGTTTACTTTTATTTTAAAATTTTGCCACACAATTTTTTTTTTTGTTTTTGAAAACTTGATTAAACTCGCGCGTACAAAATGTCAGAAATTTTACAATTTTCAAAATTAAAATTGCATGTCATGCAAAAAGTATTTTTAAAATTTAAATTCGCGATATTTGTTTTAGTATACACTAGATATTGTTTTGTTTTATTTCATAATTTTATTCGTAAAAGTTCAACAATGAATAAAATGTTCTCAGGAAGCTTATCCTGTCAAGCATGACTTTATTTTTATTTATTTATTTATTCTCTTTTATTTTATTTTTTTTAAATTTTACTGCAATTTAAAGTTTAATTTGCTTTAAGATTCAATTCAAATTTCACATCAACTTGCTGATTAATTCACCAAAAAATCCACACAAAATCCTCAAATTCATGCTTTAATTCTTATCAATTATTTCATGTCTACGTCCACAAAAACTTTTCATTTTATTTATATTTTTTTATTCCTCTTATCATCAACCACAATAAATGTTTTCAATTTCTTCTTTCCCTTTTATTTACTTTCACAAGAATCAAGAGTAAGAAAAAAAATAGTCCATAAGAACCGAGAACATCAACATTTACGTGTTTATTCAAACGCGATTTAAGATTGACTGAAGAGAGAAATTGAATGTGAAGGGAAAGCAGCAGCAGCAAAAAAAAAGGAAAATTCTTTATCAAATTTTCGGAATTGTGGAAAAAAATACTCAACATTTGGCAGTTATCACAAAAGAGCATAAGCATTAAAATCATGAAAATACGACTTTTATGGTAGATGGATAAATGTTTTTCCATCGTGTGAGAGAAATTTCCAGCAGAGAAATGAGACGAACAGGAAGAATGTTTTTGATATGAAAATTTTTAACGGTGTCGAGGATGGAAACAATGTGGAAAATTTAAGTGAGTACTTCTTTGGTCTGAGGGGATTGTAAAACATTCATGATTGTTTTTTGCGTAAAATTGGGAAATGCTTTCATGTTTCATAGTATTATGAAATATTTTGGAGGGTTTAGTTATCCACAACATTGCTGACTTACTTATAATTTAATACTAATACTTTTATACTGATATATTTTGCTGGAACATTAAGTAAGAGCCATTTTGCATGTAATTTAAATATTGAACTTAACTAAATTTATTTTAAAAATTTTAGAGTTGCTCATTGGATGAAAAATCTAATCATAAGTATTGCTAGTCATCTTTTTCATCAAACAGTAATAAAATAAAGCAAAACTTGTATAACTTTTTTAAACCAAACCAAATATATATAAATTGTTCAAAAACATTGCATAAATCCTTAAAAGCATTGAATTTTCATCATTTTAATTTTAAAAACATTGAATATTCATCACAAAAACATTGCAAATTGAACAAAAATATTCTTATTTTACACAAAAACATTCAATATTCCTTTAAAACATTCACATCCTAAACAAGGATATTCACAATTCAACCAAAAAGCATCGAAAACATTAGAATGTTTCCTTATAAAACAATCATTTTGATCCAAAAATTTCTAACAGTGTTGAACGTAAAACATTCAATCCGTTCCACTCCTTCCTCAAATAATTTCATCAAGCGGGAAAATTCTCATGGGATACAACAATGAATAGTCAAAAAATTTCCTGAAAACCACACAATTATAATCTATTTTTTATTATTTCATGCTGGGGTTGATGATTGTTTGTTGCTTTTATTTAAATCCTCTCAATAATCATCGTCTGATTTTATATTAGATTATTGTCATTTGATATCACAATCCGTGACAATCATCATGATTTGTATTGTGTATGGTATGTGCTATTGTATATCCTTAGGAGAAGCAAAAATAAACAAAAGTGTGTAAGTATAATTCAAGAATAATACAGCATGACTATAGCCTTCCAGCACTAGCAACAATAACACAATTCATATTGTTATTGTAAGGAATTAAATGGGGGCTATATTGTGTGTGAATTATTAGATTTCTACCCTAATTCCATATCGCATTTCGAATTTTAAACAGATTATTATTATTGAATGGGGAGGAATTAAATAAGGAGAATTTCTGTAACAGCAAATGATAAGCGCGACTTATTAATGACTGTTCAGAGTTTTTTTCGTGGATTTTTTACGGACTGGCAATTAATTTTGGATGTTATCTGGTATGAAGTTGAAATTATGTTTGTTTTTTAAAAGATTGAATTTGAAATATGTTTTATAGAATTTTTTGAAAATTATAAAAAAAAAAATATTTTTGTAAGTTTTGATAGGAAAAACTACCTAATTAAAAAATAATTTTTAATAGTTTGAAAATTTAAAAATAAATTTTCAAAAGATTTAATAGTTAAAAATTACTTAAATTTATGTAAATGTTCAAAAATAAAATTAAAAAATAAAGAAATTCAAAAATTTAACATATTTTAAAAATTTGTACTCAAATTGATCTTTGTTCCCTTTTCTAATCAATATTAATGTTTAAAAATTTTATTTAAAATTAAAAAAATAATATCAAGATATTTTTATTGCTTCAAATTAAAAGCAAAATGTAAAGATTTATGTTTTAATAATTTATACAGTTTTTAATGATTTGATTATTAATTTCAAAACAACATCGCAATTATTAAAAAAGAAAATGATAAAAAGAAAAACATTACAAAAATCATTCCAATTAATTTATTATTATTTCGAAATTATAATTAAATCGTTTCACCTGAACAACTGTTACACTTCTGTATCTCAAATTGAGACAACAAATGCTTTAATGTTGTCAAATATTCATTACAAGAAGTTATAAGTTAAATGATAAACAAGGTTTGTACAGTATAAACATAAATAGGATGGAGGATCCGGAAGATTAAGTTTGAATAAGAGAAAGAGGAAAATAAAGTACCAAGAGGTGGAAACTAAGGTGATCTCATCATAATTGCATATTTTAATCATATTTAATAATATCAGTTTAATAATTAAAAAAACTTAAATAATTTTGCGTTTTAAATGATTCAATTTATCTTCCAACCAAGGGGGTCTGGAATCTTCTTTAAAAGAAAATTTTCTTCACTTTGTTAGAATCTTTCAAATAAAAATCATTTGGACCCCTACAAAAATATTTCCTCCACACAAAAAAAATATGAACCCCTAGAATAAATTTTTGAAATATTTTTTACTGCTCAATTGCATCCCCTCGCCCACCACATCCCCAAACGCACTCGCCACCTTTTCTTTAAACCATTTCTTATTTTCATTACTTAACATTACGTACACAATAAATTCTTACAACAATGTAATATAATTTAAACAACAAAGTTTCCAATTCTAGGAACAGTTTCAGGTATGAGTCGCAAAAACAACAGAAACAAACTTTTTTTTCGCTCGAATTTTTTTCAGTTTTTTTGTTGTTGTTCATTCTTATTTGTTATAATTAAAACATCGCTCTGAGCAGTCTTTTAATTGTATCATTTGCAGATAAAAGGCAGTGAATTTTGAGGAAATTCAAGCAGTTCAATTTATCATTTGCAATAAGACAGAAAAAGTAGAAAATAAAATAAAAAAAAATTAGGGCAAGGATCGAAAAACATAAAAAAAAAGAAAAAAAAGATAAAAAATGTCAAACAATTTTGTAATTTGCTTCAATGCATTAGAAAATCGATTTTTTGAGGTTAATGCAATCCATGAGGTCGATCATCTATATCGTCCAAATTACTATCGTCTCAGCTTAAGGCTAAATTTCTATAATGGTGATATCAACATGAGAAACATCGACGAAATGAGAAAATTGTGCTTTAGGAAAATTACAAAAATGATGACAATACAGAATATGTGGCAGAATCATCATAGTTTTTATGTTATCGATTATGAGATACGGTCCGTATCGAGGAGGTTATTGTATGAAGAACAAAATCAGCAAAACAATAATGAAAGTGATAGGCGGGTGTATGATGACGATAGTGATGAAAGTGAGAATTCATATTATGTGAGTACGACAAGCAACGATTCAGCATATATCTCGAATACATCTGTTGCCGATATGTCTAATGATAGTGATCATTTGTCAAATTCTGGTGCTCATTCATCTGGAGATGTGGTGGGGGAGGGGGATGATACTGAGGAGCAATAAATAGTTTTTTTGGTAATTTCCAAATTCAAAATTCTTTTTAAAAATATTTTTTTTTTAATTTAGTTTCGTTTACAAATTACTCAAAAATACTTTAATTTGAGTTTCCAAATAAAAAATAAAAAAATTTCAAAAATGTTGAAAAAAGTGTACAAAATAAAATTTAATAAAAACATCATAGAAAAACTGAATAAAATAAAATTTCCTTCAAAAACATAAAATTTCAATTCTCCAAAATTTACAAAAATCTTCTCCAAAAAGCAAATGCATAGACGAATGCTCATATATTCATAAAATGAGATAAAAAATTCAAATTGAATAGAGCAAAATTGAAATTGAATAGAATGTTCATCGAATGAGTAAAGAAGATGAACAAATAATCAAAATGACAAGAATCCTTGAAAATCAAAAGAAAAAAAAATCTTGTCTATTCAAAAAGATAAAATTGAAATTCTTAATTGCCATGAGTGCTTTCTGTTTCGATCAAGTTTCAATTCAGGTGAACAAGTGGCCTATCAACATTTTTTGAGATTCTCATGCTCACTCAATAAGATGTATGTTGTTGAGATTCTATTGATGGCGAATTTGTCTTGGATGGAATGATTTTCTCTGTGAGATGTAAGCATATACAATTTAAGTTTGGGCTTTTGATTGAAGTTTAATTCTATTTTTTGATTGTTTTTTCAGTTTTAGATCGTAAAAAAGTTTTAAAGATTTTAAAAGGATAAAATTAAAGTTAAAATTTCAGTTTTTTCATTGAGCAATGAAAATGAATAAATTTTTCATTTTTATTTTTTTCTTCAGTTTATAGAAATCAGCTCTCAGGTCAGTTCTTCAATTTTCAACTTTAATTAGGTAAAAGCTTAAAGATTCAAATTGAATAAAAATTAAAATTGTTTTATTACAGTGGCCTTTTGGGGCCATTCACTTAGTACGTTACATAAAAATTCGAAATTTTAGAACCCCTCCCCCCTTGTTATGTTTTTTATGAAAATTATTTCTAACCTGTTACAAAATCTTAGACCCCCTTGAATGTGAACGTACTTAGTAAACCTTTTTTGGCCCCTTAGCCAAAATGTTTTTTTTTAATAAAAAATAAGTGAAATCCCAGGTATGGTGAACGGTTCTTAATTTTCGATTTCGAACTTTCAAAAGGTACCTTATTTTCCCGTTAAAGTTTGGATTTTGAATTGCGAAAAATAAAGAAAAATACAAAAGAAATGAAAATTTCGAAAAAATTGTAATTAATCGATTAAATCATATGTTTAACTAAACCAAAAGCATTCAAATATCATTATTGACACAAGCCAAAGTAAATAATAATGCTAATTGCTCATAATTAGTTTAAATTATCGTAAAATTTTGACAAAATTTATTTCATATTTGCTTCCTAAAAATGTTTCTTAGTGTTAGTAAAAGTTTGCTTTACAAAAAAGCTTTAAATTTTTGAAAATTTCAAAAGATTTGGTCGCCATACCTGGGTGAAATCAAAAACTATCTGAAATTTAATAATTTTTCAAAATTACTGAAAAGATGCTAAATTATTTTTTTATATTTTTTTATTATTCCTTAAAAAATACATTTTTTACAATTTGAATTTGATTATAACAATATTTTAAAAATAACAATTATAATTTTTAAGTAAAATAAAATTTTTAAAAATTTGCACGGAAGATAATTATTCCGATCCCATATGAAGCTTCTTCTTCGTGTAAAGTGTTCTATGACGTGATGTGAACACAATCGGACTAGTATGATTAAATGCATACAACAGCATTTGCTTCTTACTATCATCAGAAATATCAAGTATGCCCTCATTTTGCGGCTTCATTACGTCAACCGTTTTAATTGTCGAAATAGGAGTTGATGCCACAAATTTCAATATTTCATTGTCTTTTGCCTCACAATCAACATTATCTCCATCATTAATTTCTTCCAATGTTGAACTCGATGGGAATGACGTTGAAATCAATGCCGTTATATCCGATGGTGTACAGTCACCGTACTCATTGTCATTATAAATATTTATCTGATTCATAATATGATTTATTATGTGCATATTTACTTCCGGCTGCTCCCATACACATGTAAATTTTACATTGTCAGCAATACATTCGATAGTTGTCTGTTCATTGTTGGTTCTGATTGTGTTTTCGATGATTTCAGGACTTGTTTCGAGGGATGATCCAAAGTTGTTGGTGGTGTCTGGAGAATTTATTTGTTGGCTCATTTTGAGGTTATATTTCACTTTTTAAGGTTTTAAAACAATTTTTTAATGTTATATTTCACTTTTTAAGCTTTGAAAAAGCTTTTGAATCCAACTTTTTGATTTAAATTTTGAATTTTAAGTTATTTCTCGCTAGATTTTACTCTTTATGAAAAATATACTTTTTTTATTTTAAGACTAACTTTCAGTTACTTTCACTTGATTAGCTTAGATCTTATTTGATACAAAAGACAAATTTTTGTTGTCATTTATACCAAAAAAAGGTTCAATCTCATGCAATTTCAGTTCAAACTTTTATTTGATGTCAAATTTGAATAATGACAGCAGGTACATAATCGTGCAATCTCATCAAAAGTTCTGACAGGTAATTTACATAAACTTTGTTTTTGTTGCTTCTGTTGATTTTAATTTTTTGTTTATGTAAACAGATTAAAATTGTTTGTGGCTTTTTTGAACGAGGTAGAGCTGAAAAAAACCACAAAAAATAATCAAAAAATTTAATGATACGCAATTAAAATTGATAGAAATATTGCAAATAATAAACAGATGGAAAGTTTTTTTTTGGATGTGATGTGATATTTCAATTGAATTGCAAATGGAGCATAGTTAAATTAAAATTTGTGTATTCATAATTTATGATGTTTTATTAACATGTAAACTGTGAATTGACATTTTAATTATGCCTGTAAATTAGCATATTTTTTTTGTGGAATTGATAATTTTTGGGACATTAAAGTTTAATTTTGATTTTACTTGAATTTCAGTATTTAAAAAAAATTTAAATTCAAATTATTTTGTCAAAAAAACATCCTTAAATCTGTAACACAATCTTTAAGGATTACAAAATTACATGTATCAGCATTAAAGACAACAGCAACTTAAACATAATAAAACAACAAATTTGTCCTTCATAAGAAATACAATAAAGTAAAATGTTGCCAATTTTTTCCATGCATTAACTCAGCAATGGCTAATTATTTTATGATCCGTAAAATGAACTAATTTTTTATGCCATAAAACAATGACCTATAAAAGCCTGATACAATCGCACTTGCTGTTTATTTACTTTATGATTATTATGTTGCAGAGCTAAAAGGATATTATTTGTGATTTTTTTGTATTTGAATAAAAATAATTTAGAAATATATTTTAAAAATTATTATTTTTTAATTTAAACTCTTTTGTTTAACATTATTTATTTTAAAAAATTAAAAAAAAAAGTTTATGACTTATTAAGAACATGATTTTCGAAAATTCACAATTAATTATTGTTATTTTTTTAATTTTAGAAAACTTTAATAATTCTCAAATTTTACATTCCCAAAAAAACAAACAATATCAACAAATGAAGGCAGAGGCAGAGCATTCATTGTGGAAAAATTTTTTCAATTTGTCAAAGTTTTTCGAGTCAAAAAGCATTTGGACCCCTTCTTAAAAACTTTTATTCCATACAAAAGCAATTGAACCCTCCTGAAAAAATTTTTTAGCTATTTTTGCCGCTTATTAAATCACAATTCCCAGTTCATTCAATAAAAAATAACTCTAAAATGTTAAGCACAAAAACCCTTCACTAATCATTAAATAAACAACTGCAAAACGCCATGCATTAAATGATTTTTCTTTAAGATATAAAAATAATTTGTCCAATGAATAAAATCCCCCCAAAAAAATTTGTTCAAACCCAACGAATGCGAATAGATTGAAAAGAAGTTGATTTCGAAAGATTTAAAATTTCCTGCATTTTAAATAGAATGAAATTCGAAAAATTTCGAATATGCTTAACAACTTATTGTTACTAAAATCTTCTTTTTAAAGCCAAAATAAGAAATAATTTAATTTAAAATCACTTCATTGAGAGTACATCATTTATAATCAACATTTTAAACATTAGATTTGATGAGAATTTATTAATTTTTGATATTTTTAAAATTTGTTAAAGATGTAAACAAAAGTTTTTGTTTACAAAATTTTTCGAACTTATTTCATTTAATTGAAAACTAATCAAATAAATATTGAATATGTTAAAATATACTTGATGTTATTATTTCCTGATAAAATTAGATTTTAAAACTTATAAAATTTAATTTAAGAAAAAAATTTTTTTTAACGGAATTTTTCGATTTGAATTCTTTGGAATTTATTTTTCCCGCGTTCGAAAATGAAGTACCAAATATCGAAAATGAGTTCTTATTCGCATTCGTTGGGTTCAAACCTTAAAAAAATCATTGTCAAGTAAAAAAGCAAAAAGCCAAAAAAATCAATTCTTTTATACATATTTTTTTAAAGGAAGTAAAGCCTTTTCAGATAACGTGAATGGTTTAAGATTTTTTTTTTCTGCTGATCTGTTAAGTTTCGAAAATTTGTGTGAGTGAGAGAACGCGCGACCATCATCATGTGAGAGTTACTGCATCACTCTTTTTTGCCATCCTTTTTATTCGCTTTTTTGTGTCCTTTCTCATCGTCAAAAAAAAGAGGAAAATAAAACAGCAGAGCATGAACGAAAAAGTGGAAAGAACCATAAAAAAAATCTTTCATGTAATTTTTTCTTTTCTTTGTTTTTTTTTCACTGATTATCTAAATGGTCGAATAAGCATTATTTGAAGACATTTATATGATGAAATTGAAATGATATTGAACAAAACTTAATTTTCTTAGCAATTTAAGCTAACGATGAGGATATAAAAAAGCTTTTTCTTCTTTCGTTCTTTTCTTTCCCTTTTTTTTTCTTAGTGGCTAGGGATGGTCAGTTACTGGGGGTTTTTAATAATTTGATTTATAAAAAAAAAATAAAATTTTTCATAAGGGTTAAAAGTGAATATTTTTAGCTCTACAAACGGTTCCGAGCCTTATTTTAATCAATTTTTTTTAAATATAAAACCAAAATCAATCAGAATTTGCACCAAGTCAAATTTTAAACCTAAAACTAGAACCAACACAAGCAAATCAACCTCAAATCTCTAACCCCAAGCAAAATTTTTATTTTATTTCTTCCATCTTTTTCTTCTCATCGGACAGAATGAAATAATGTTTTATGGTGCACTCTCTACAGTTGCGAGTGAATTTTATGTATCTTCTTGGTTTAGAAATTAAAGAAAGGAAAAAAAGAAAAGAAAATAAAAACGGAAATAATGAAGAAAGATTTCTTATCGATGCGGGCACACATTCCCAAGCAATCCGTACATAATTTGCTACTGCATTAAAGTTACTTCATTGTCCCATAAAAAAAATCTGTTTTCCTTTAAATACTGTTGCTAGGTTTATTTTGCTACTTTTTTTTAAGTATGTATGAGGAATTTATTGATGAGGATGTAATTTCTGTGGAATTGATGTTTTTTTCATGTAATGAGGAGGATGGGATGTAGAAGAAGACCAAAAAGTTTTCTGAAATATTTGCTTGAGATGAAATTTCTTTGGAATATGTGGGAATTATGAAAGTAAATGAATGTAAATAAAAAGTATGGAATTTGAGTTTTTTTAAGGGTTGACGTAAATAAAAAGTTCTTGAAGATTCCACAATTTTATTAAAGAGAATTTTAAAGGGGTCTATTAGGTATCTATCAATTTTTCATCGCAATTATAATCAATAATTCTGCAATAAACAAATTTTCAACTTATTAACTTCAATCAATCACCAAATAGACAAACTGAACATCCAAAACTTTTCAATAATTTTTAAAACAAGACATCTGCTACATACTCAAATTTATCCATATTCATCATCATTTTTATTCATGAAGAAACCTGAAAAAAGTTTGTTTTTCAATTTGCGGACGAATACGCAAAATAAATTGAGTTATTGGAAAGGAAAAAAAAAATATTCCTTCCACAAATTGAACGTTTAAATGATAATGTCGATTCACAAAAATACATTTGAATGTGAAGCATAGTTAAGGTATTTAGATAGAATTCCTTCTTATATGTCGATTAGGGATAAAATTGGAATAAAATCAAAAAATATCAAAAATTGAAAAACGATGAGTAACAGCGAGGATTTCCTATTCCCATCAGCCTTTAGTCGCTTTTGCAATTTGAATAATTTTTTTTTATATTGATTGAAACTTTAAGCTATGTTAAGCCTTTTGCCATACAAACTCTCGTGCATATGTTGCTCAATCTTATTCAAATTAAGTTCATGAGAAAATGTTGAAAATGTTGATCATTATTTTTATTTTTATTACTGACTGTGCAACAAAAAATTCCTTACACTTTTAAGCATCGCTGAAAATGAGACGGAAGGGGAGGATTTTTTTGTGTGCTGCTTTCTTTTTGGAATTTTCGGAAGTAAAGGAATTGAATCGGATTTTGAATTAATGCGCCTTATTTTTTGTGGAATTTTGAGTTTAGGGCCATGAGGGCAGTTGTGGGTCTAATTTTTATTGAGTTTCAAAAATTCAAAATTAATTATTTAAATGCAATTTTGTGTCAAATTTAACTTTTGAAGATTGATTCTAATAGTTATGTGTGGAAAATATTAGTTTAAGTCAATAAAAACCACCATATCATCTTCAAATTAGCACCCATTCTGTCCATAACCCCAAAACCTTACATTTATGCTAACAACTTCTCACAATAAACCAACGAAAGATGAAGGCACCTGCTAAACGCTAAGAAGAAAGAATTTATTTTTAAAAAAATATTTAAATGTGAATTTCTTTCCCTCAATCTCTTTTTCATTCCATCCCTTCCTTCTCACATCCCCAACCTTCAATCTCTTTTGTATATGTTTTTTTTTTTTTTTTTAAATTTCTTTTCAATAGACATGCAAAGGTAAAATTATGTAAAAGCATTTAAAGGCACATGATATCGGTAATGTGAAAAAAGCACATTGAAAAATCATTTTGTATGTAAAATGCTGAGCGTTTGAAAGAAGGGAAGAAAAACGAAAATGTGGGGGAATAAATAATACTATCAATAGCGACTTGCTTACATATAATATCAAAAAGAAATTTTCATCCTTTTTGAATCATTTTAGAATTGAATGAGCTAATATGAGTGTGTGCTTGATATCGTCACATGAAAGAGTTTTTATTGTATGGAATTGAAGATGAATCGTCTCTAAGATGCATTGTTGATTGAAAGGTATTTCATAGAGAAATGCATAATTTTATTAGTGCAAAGTTAGCATTTAAATTTCATGTAATCATTTGGTTTGAATTAAATCTAACTTTAGTTTAAACTTTAAAATGAAATTTTATTTTGTCTAGAAATAAAGTCACTCAATCTGATTTGAATTTTAAGCCATGCTTTATTCTTATTTGAATTTGAAGCAGCGCTTTAATCTGATTTGAATTTAAGTCAGTGCTTTAATCTGATTTTAATTTAATCTGATTTGGATACAAAGCATTGCTTCATTCTTGTTTGAATTTAAAGCAGCGCTTTAATCTGATTTGAATAAATCAATCATTTTTGTATTCTTACCAATTTTTTCTTTCTTTTCTCTTACTTTTTATATATTACTTTGAAGCAGCGCTTTAATCTGATTTGAATTTTAGACCCTTATTCATTACTTCTATCGAACTTAATGCTTTAACTAACATTCTCTGTCATTATCACAATTGATTTAAAACCGCTTAGGTTAATATCGAGTTTATATTCTTTTCTGTTCCGCCATGATTCTCATATTGTTAATAAAGGAATATTATTATTATTTAATCTGATTCAAATTTAAAGCAGCTCTTTAATCTGATTTGGATACAAAGCAGTGTTTCATTCTTGTTTGAATTTGGAGCATCGCTTTAATCTGATTTAAATTCAAAGCAGTAGCTTAAAATTAAAGCAACGATTTTTCTAATTTTAATACAAAGCAACACTTTCATTAATTTAAAGTAAGACTTATTTTAAGCTGAAATTAAAGCATTGACTTATTTCAAAAGGAGTAATTCAGCTCAACTTTAAAATAATACAATTTTGATCGTATTTTTAAAACCCGTAAAAAAATATCTTCACACAAAAATATTCATGTCAATAAATAACTTAATTTGAATTCCTTTGAGCTTTTCTACACATCCTTTTTCACAGGTCATTGAAGTTCCAAAATAACTTTTTTCTTATAATTCCTCCTTTTTGCTCCAAAGAATTCTTTGAGAAAAAAAAAGTAAACAAAAATATTTTCCTTTTTTATTTCGTACATAACTCACAACTTCAAAAAAACTAACTTCCAACAAGATTTTTCCCTTCATATTTACTACTTGTCATAAACCTACCTTTTTTCCCATATACAACTTTTTTCCCACATAACAATATTATACGAGAATATACATAAAACCTTTAAGTATAACACACAATAAGTATAACGTATGATGTTCATGATTTGAATATTGAGTACAATACAAACTCTCTGCACCCAAAAAGTGCTGTCATTATTAGAAAAGAACGAAGAGAAGTATCTCGATAACAAGAAAACATAAATTGTTCTAAACAGCCCCCTTCGCACAATAAATATATTCAAAAACACCAAAAGTATGTAGAAGAAAAAAATTTTTTTTTTTGTTCAGTCTAAATGTTTACTGTACATTTTTGCGACTTTCCATTCCCCCCTACCCAAAAGAATAAGAAAAACAATCTTTTTTTTCTTGCCTTCCCATGTTTAAGTTTAACACGAATAGGTATTTTACGAGGTAAACTCATGCGTGTGTTTCATCATTGAATAAATTTCACTTTATTTTTTCCGCTTTCTATAAAGTTTTCTTATTTCTGACTTTTTTTAAACGAGACATATAATATTAGAAAAGGAGTAAATTTTGGGAAGCGTTTTAGGAAAAAAAGATGATAAATTATTTTGAAAATCGAACTCAGGGGTTGATTCAGAACAAAAGGGTTTTTCGTCCGATTTCATCCTTTTCCATCCGGAATATTAGAAAATTTTATCCCGAATGAAATCATGTTAACATCTAGAATTGAGGGAGTTCTCTCCAAACCTCTGGCCAACGAGGTTGTGGAATTGTAAAATTCTTCAAATTTATATTAATTACGCGTAGGAATTAGTTAAAAACCGGATAAAAGTTAACGCAAGGCATTAAGGAACAAATAGACTATGGAGAGAACTCAAAAAAGTCGCGATTTAATAGTAAATTTGGAGAAAAATTGAAATTGCATCAAACATAACCTAGACAACATGGATTTGTAACTTTTTGGAATTTTATAAAACAATTGATCAACATTGGAATACCACAGAACATAATAAAGGAACAGTACAACTTCGGACACCGATGGAGCTGGTCTTGTAATAGCGAAAAGCTGATGGACCTTAATAAATATAATTAACAACAACAACAACAATCTAGAATTGAGCCTAGTGACAAAAAAAATCACATTTTGAATTATTTAGAGGAAGTTTCACAAAAAATGCATCGGCGCTTCAGATTTTGTCAAGTTATACTTGCCAAAATTAAGTCGGTGCTTCACATTTTACTAAATTAATGCATCGACGCTTTAAAAAAATTAACGACGCTTCAAAGTTTCACAAATATAAAAATTGAAAAAAATAAATAAATTGTAGCTTACATCAATTAAATATCGACCAAATTCAAACTGACACAAAAAAGAAAAATAATTTTAAGCTCTTTATTCCAATATCTACATCACAAACTTACTTCCTCGATTTCTTCCATTATTGTTTGCGAATGCTTACACATAAAAACGTTAAGAAGTCTTTGAGCTCTTTCTTCTTCCTTCATCGCAAAGGCCTACATCAATTTAAACTGCCTTGTATGTCGCGTATTGTTGAAAATTGGCAATTGGGATGGAGTTGACAGGAAATTTTCTTCATGGTAAACATGAAAAGAATAAAGTTAAAGTCACTTAAGAAAGTCAAAATTCTATGAGATTATCTAATTTCAATATGAGGATTTTTTTTTAAAAATATTCAAGATAAAAAAGAAAAAAATCTGTTTATTCTTTGTGCTCGTGTATTGTATGCAAAGATAAACAAGAGATTACAAGAATTGCTGTAATGTTTGTAGTTATAAAGCTTTTCATGAAAAATTTCTCTTTGTACCACATAAATAACAATAAGTCACACATGTCACTTATGAAATTTAATCTTTGACACACTGACAATAGAATGATTTAGTGTGGATTAATAGGAAGTCATTTATGTGCTGCATAAGGAATTATTCTTGAGAAATTTGGGGACAATTGAGATTGTGCATATGTAGTTAAAGTGTTAGTTAGTTTTTGATGGGAATTGAGCGTTTTTGAGTTGATTGTAAGATTGTAAAGTAAAAAAAAAAAAAAATATTTTTAGGAACAGAAAAATTGAAAATTTCTTAAATTAGAAAATTTTATATTAAAACAGCTTCAATTAATCAGCTTTAATTTGTTACCACGCCAATTGATCAGCACTATAAATAAAACATATTAGCTGACGATAAATTCATCCATTAACAACATGTTTAATTTTATTGCAACATAGTATTATTAGCAATACGCCACTATCATTGGCAATGAGATTTTTTTTTTAAATAAAATAGCAAACGAGGCAGGCGGAAGGAATGAGAAAAAATTTCATATAAATTTTGCAATTATGTCCTCAGGAAATTATTTGCACAGATTTTCTACCTCGCAACAAATTTATTTCTAGCAATTCTTTTTCCTGTGTCATGTAGAGCTCATTCTACACAATTCATTTTATTCGACCACTTTTCACCTCATTAGACGTTTACAAAATGAGAATGGAAAACTACAAATTGGCAGTGCATTGGTAAAATGGAGGAAAAAAAGAAAATTTTGTGGAAAATGAGCGATTCACAATTGAAATTTAAATTTTTGGAAATAAAATCAATAGAAAAAGATTTAATGAGTTTTAAATTTTGTATATTCGAAAAATTATAAATATAAAATCAAAATTTGTACCTAAATTTTGTTCAGAATTCACCATCAAAAACATGAATTTTTAAACCCCCTTCCCCTCCCCACTCTGTCACATCAAAATCTTCATTCAAAAAACAAAACCCTTTTGTTTAAAACTGTCATGACAGCCTCAGACCCCCCCTAAAAAGTGGACATCATAAATCATAAGTACAGGACCTTTTACCAAATTTTGATCTAACTTCAAAATTTTTATTGAAATTTAAAAAAATACAAAATTTATTCAAAAATTTCATTTTAATTGCAATTAAAATCTACTAAACAAAATTAAAACTCAGAACTTCATCATAATTTTTGACAACCTACTTGAAGTTATAAAATCCTTCATTAAGTCTATACCAAGGGTGTGGAACTGATCAAATTGATTTTTGATGTTTTTTGATCATTTTTGATCATTTTTGATGTTTTTTGATCATTTTTAATCAATTAGATCAGTTCCACACCCTGGGTCTATACCACACATACCCAATCAGAAAAATTAACAGGAAATGGAACTTTTAAATCCATAGAATCCCAACACAAAACCACTGCTAAAAAGAAACTCAAGAAATAAAAACCCCACAAATTGCATTGAAACAGGATAAATATTTTAAAAATTCCAATCATACATAAACCATTTTCTCGAATATTCTTCTATTTTTTAATAAAAATGTTTTTAAAAAAAATATCTGAAACGATTCAATTGCTCTTCCATCTATAAATTAAGCTTCATCTGGCCACATCATATAAAATAGAAAGGAATAAAAATGAAGTGCAAAAAAAAAAGCTGTGAGAAATGGAATTGCAAGGCAAAAAAAGTTCGATATCCGGAAAGAATAATTGAAAAAAATGTTAATCGAGAATATGAATGGAAATTGATGCATATTAAGTACGGTTAAGGCGCAGTAGCTGATCAGGAAGAACTTGGATTTTAAACTGATAATATTTGAGAAAATTGTTCGAAATTTGGATTAAACAAAATTTTTTAGATTTCACCGCAAGACTTGACCAGACTTGACATGGACACCAAGTCAAAATACCTCTACTGATGCCACCATCATTCAAAGCTAGTTGCAAGCACATTTATAGTAAAACCTTGCCATAAGCTTCATATCAAAACTAACCGAAGACTGAATCACACCGGATTGTAGTTAGTCAATCATGACAGATTCCAATGGAAATATCACAGCTCCATTTTCCCATAAAATCTCCTCACAAATCCTATTTCATTCAAAACTTTCCATTACGGACTTAACTAGCACTCACAATAAATGAAACATCTTATGATTGCAGTCATTGAAAATATTTACAAGCATTCAGTTAGAAAAGCATTTAAGAAAGACATAAATATCATGTCATACTGTCACACACTTATTCCATCTATGGTTCCAGCAGCTTGTGAGATATTCATCAAACTTACTTGCTCGACTACAAAAATGCTACTTACAATATATGTTTGTGCATGTACAGTCATTTTATCATGATACTCTTTTTCTGTCTTCATGCTCTCGTGATTTATAACGAGTTAAACCACAATTCTCTTTTAGTTTACAGTCATGCAATTTCTATATGGTTTTCTGGGTGTGTGTCAAGCATTCTTTTAAACTGGATAGAGATTTGCCTTTAATTATCGCTTGATAATAAATTAGAGATTTTTTTAACACACCATTTGAGCTGGCTTTTGAGTTAGCAAAGAAATTATGGATGTTCAAAGAAGTAATCTTTGTAGACATAATTAAGAGTTGCTAGGAGAATGAAGAAGTTAAAGAGTGCTAAAGAAAATTTCACAAAAAACAAAACGAATTTTAAAGAGAACTGAACCAATTTTACAAAGGACATAACCCGTTTTACAGAGAACTGGATAGAAAGCGTAGCCAGGAACTTTTTTTGAGGCGATTAGGGGGTGGGGGGATATTGTTTTGCTCCTTTATCTGGTTTACTTTATCTGGTGTAAACTTTGCAAAAAAAGGGGAGGGGGTTTGACCCCAACCCTTCTGGCTACGCCTCTGAAACTGAATCAGCTTCACAGATAATCGTATAAGTTTTGCAGAGAACCTAACTCATTTTACAGAGAACCGAACCTACTATTCCATATTTACAGAGAACAAAACCCCCGAAATGCACAGATCGGATAATCGAGATGAAATCCGTCACCATCCTGGAATAAGGCCAGCACCAAGCTGGCGTACAATTTAAGCCGGAGTGGTGCTGGTCTCACCCCGGTTTGATGCCGGATTTCATCTCGATTATCCGATTTGTGCCTTTCGGGACCATTATTCTTGATAATATTGAAATAGTTCAAGACACAAAAATCTTGCCATATTATCTGAAGAACTTACTCAACCGAATCACAAAACAAAGCCTAAATCGAAATCGAAAACAACGTTCAAATCATCAACCTGTCATAATTTACCTTTCAATAAAACGAATTGCAATCCAGCAAAAAAAAATCCACAACACATACTTCCTAATTTCCTCCTATCATCTGTCAAAGCTGCTTTCACTTGCTCACTAAAAGTGAAGAATTGTGTTGTTATTTTGACGTTAGTATGGAAGTACAACAACAAAAATGTGAAAAATATTTCTTTTTTCCGCAATGCCTGGCAGGCAGAGTGGGATTTATATCATACTCCTAAATCAAAATATTTTCATCTGTACCGAACCATATACAACTCATCTCGTACACACATAAAAGTATATATAATATATAATAATTTTTTTTTTTTTGTATCGTTTTATCTTCTCAACTTCATCATGATTTCAAGTGAGCGAAAAACAACACACAACTCATTTTCGTTTCTTTTCGTTTCTTTTTTTTTTGACAGAGTACTTCATAAGATTATGAATGACAAAAATGGATATGATGTATATATGATGTGACGTATGAGAATGGTGTGAGATGAAAATTGGAAGATAATGCAATGTTTGCGGTGCTAGATCAAGAAGATGAAGAAATATGAAGGAGTAGTAGAAATTTTAAACAAATTTTCATGCGAAAATGCAGCATAACTTTATGATTGTTATTTTGTCGTTTCTGTATGATATGGAAATTTGGGGGTGTAGAATTTTTATGAACGACAAATTTATTTATTTCTCTGAATCATTTTTATAGGAAGTTGAAACTTTTTTTGTTTTTTTATTTTTTGGTATTTTTAGAGAAAATTCAACATGAGCTAACCTTAAAATCTTCTAACCTTAAAAGTTATAAAAAACCTAACCTTTTTTGATATTTCAGACCAGATTTATAAAAACGTGGACATGCTTTGATTAAATTTAACAAAATTAACCGAAAAATCGGCTTATTTTTGAAGGAAAATCAATAAGTTTGGTCAATTTGCAGAGAACTTGATCTGAATGTTTACAAAACTTGTCTTGTTTTTCCAAAGAACTCGAGCTAATTTTCTAAAGAACTCAACCTGTTTTTTTTGGGAGAGAACTTAACCTAGTTTAGGGAGCTAAATCAAATTCTTTAGTTTTTTAAAAGGGTCGTTCACTTTTGACGTCAATCAAAAACTTTTTAAGCCCTTTTGCCGTTTCTATTACAAAACCTTCAAATTAAAAAAAATCCTTTAGTTTCAAACTGTCACACAGCCTCAGAGCCCCCCCCCCTCCTCCTCTTAAAAAAATTGATCGTCATAAGTGAACTGAACGATCTTTAAATAAAATTCAAAATCCACAAAAATAAAAATCTATTTTATCCATCAATCAATTAAAAATCCCAATTTTTGACGCACTTACTCCTATCAATCCACAATTTCATTCCTTTATCCCGTTAAACTTTTATGATTGATATATGAATGAAAAAAAAATTTATGACTCTTGGCAGTTGCTCGTACGATTTTTCCCTTTGCTGTCTTTCATAACCCAAATTTTTTATAACACTGCGCGCCATTTTCATCTCTTACAAAGAATGATGAATAAAAGGCATTTGACGAAAGATAAATCAAGCGTGAACTTTACCGAGTTCCAAGAAATATATTACACGTATAAATATTTTTTTTCTCATCAAATCAAGTTGAGGAATAATTCATTCGATGATCTGTTGAATGTAACGCAGGAATTTGGCCTGGTTTTATGGCTTTCCATTGACAAATATTTATAAAGTATATGTTGACAGATATTCGTGAATTTTTTATGACAAAACATCAGCAATAAATCCGCAAAAGTGTCAACAAAAATTTTACTCGTTTGTGTCTAACCAGAAATGAGGCTAAAATATCGATCCAAGTTCCATGGAAAATGGGTTTTGAGGTTGATTGTCAAAAAAAAAAGAATTCTTTATCTTTCATTCTCAATCTTAATAAATCATAAACACATCTGAATGTTGACTCTTTACTCTTTTTCTTTTCTCGTAAAAAAAATTGATAGAAAATTTTTATGACCTCAAACAAAAAAGAAATTTAATTGAAAATGTGAGGCTGATCGTGATGGATGCTGGGGTGATGGCTTTTGAAGAGAATGGAAATTTGGATGAATTTAAGAGCTTTTTATTTAGTTAAAGCTCAAGTTTTGTTTAAAATTTTTGCTTCTCAAAATTCTTCTGCATCAATTTTCGCATCTTTTTTTTTCTTTGCATCAAATTTTCGCATCTTTTTTGCAACTTTTTTTAGCTTTTGCATCAAATTTTTGAATCTTTTTTTGATTTATTTATTGAATGTCTGAATTTTTAATAAGTTAGAATATGTTAATTATTTTTCTCCATTTTAAATTAGAACAAACAAATTCTTTGAAAAGTTCAAAGCTACTTTACTAATCCCCTAAAACAAAAATTTGTAAGTATCCAATCCACCTCAATCAATCTTAAACAAACAAGAATTACCCACTCAAATATAACAAAAGAAATCTAATTTTTACTTCTTTAACAAATTCAAGTAAAATCTTCACAACAAATTTTCACGGAAATTTAATTCCAAAAATGTCTATTACGTCAATTCTGAGTAGGAAATTGAACATCCTCAAGCGATTGAAAATTTTTTTTGTATGTGTATGTGTGCTCAAATACAAAATGATAACAAAGAATGAAAATGAAATTCAAGGAAGGTGTATTTTTATGGCATCAAAGCTCAAATTTACAAAGAATTTTTTTTTTTTTTGAACTTTGATTACATGAGGTTGATTCAACAATTTTTTTTGTCTGTGCTGAATTTGACGTAAAATTGACGCAATTATCTGTAAATTTTGTTCCTTCAAGCAAATTTTCCAGATGAATTTTTTTTTTATATATTTTAATACAAAAAAGAGTTCATGCGGAAAATCACAACTTTTTAAAAAGTTTCAACAATAATTCAATAGCGGTTGAGCATAAATTTAAATTTTTAAAATATTGAATTTTAATAAAATTTTGTGGCTTTAATAACTCATAAACTGACGTCGATAAATTTCCAATTAATTGATCTAAATGTCAGGAATGAAAATATTTACATTTTGGGGACTGATGATAATATTCAATTGTTTGGTATTTTAAAGTATTTTAAAAGATTTACAATTTCTAAATTGAAAAAAAAAAAAAAATCTTTCAACATTAAATTTTAAATAAAAACTGCTACTTATTTGAGGATTAAAGTCATTTTTAAGGATTTCAAGTTAATAAATTACTACAATTAGAATTATTAAATGGCTACCATTGAGGACAATTTGTATTTGAATTTAATTTATATTCACCAAGAAAAAAAAAAAAAAAAACAAATTTTCAAGTTAATAAATTGAAAATTTTATTCATCCAAAAGTTGCAAATACAGTATGTGGCCAAAATATTGTGTAGTTTTTTAAAAATCAGTATTTTGGACCTGCTGCTCTTTGGTTAGCAGATAGCCACATACTGTAAAGGCAAGAAATGTTCTAATTTTGATGCTCCATCCAACGATGTATAATGTTGGACATAACTTCCACGTGTTTACTGTCCACATTACTTTTTCAACTTCATGTTGAGAAGAATGTATGAAAAATTAAACTTTTTTGAACATTTTCATCTGTATTTCTACAGTCCTTTGTCCAAATGCTCTGAAACTTTCACAGAATATTGATTCTGTATTAGTCATTAAGTAAACATGTGTTTCAAATTTTTTGAAGGCATTGTTGTTGAACTTCCGTACCTAGAAACTCAGCATGGTATGAAATTTTTAAAGTTTGATTATTTAATTATTCCTAAATGTTATTAATGATTGTTATATTGATTCTGAAAGCGTTTTGAATTACCTTTCATTTGATGTATAATGCAATGCATATGCATAAGTAACTTAAGAGAAATCAATCAAAATATTCAAGATGGCGGCCAATTTTGCACTTAATTTTCAGAAAATTGCTGATATTTTCAAATATTAACATTACAATTGTTAGTTTTTTGCTTGATTTGTAATCTTTAGATAGTTTAGAAGAAATCATACATACATCATTTCATTCTAATCTTAATAGAACTCAACTTACACGCGCTTAAATATGGTAAGATTTCCAAATTCGAAAATTTTTGGATAGTGAAAATTGAAATTCCTATTAAGAGCTTATATAAGCATATGAATGATGGTAAATTATTTATTGAGCATATTTATTGCTAAATAAACTTATTCTACACAGTTTAAAAGCTGTTTTGTTGAAAAAAATTGAAATTTATTTTCCACCATAAAAAATTTTTTGAATTTGGAAATCTTACCATATTTAAGCGCGTGTAAGTTGAGTTCTGTTAAGATTAGAATGAAATGATGTATGTATGATTTCTTCTAAACTATCTAAAGATTACAAATCAAGAAAAAAACTAACAATCGTAGTATTAATATTTCAAAATATCAGCGATTTTCTGAAAATTAAGTGCAAAATTGGCCGCCATCTTGAATATTTTGATTGATTTCTCTTAAGTTACTTATGCATATGCATTGCATTATACATCAAATGAAAGGTAATTCAAAACGCTTTCAGAATCAATATAACAATCATTAATAACATTTAGGAATAATTAAATAATCAAACTTTAAAAATTTCATACCATGCTGAGTTTCTAGGTACGGAAGTTCAACAACAATGCCTTCAAAAAATTTGAAACACATGTTTACTTAATGACTAATACAGAATCAATATTCTGTGAAAGTTTCAGAGCATTTGGACAAAGGACTGTAGAAATACAGATGAAAATGTTCAAAAAAGTTTAATTTTTCATACATTCTTCTCAACATGAAGTTGAAAAAGTAATGTGGACAGTAAACACGTGGAAGTTATGTCCAACATTATACATCGTTGGATGGAGCATCAAAATTAGAACATTTCTTGCCTTTACAGTATGTGGCTATCTGCTAACCAAAGAGCAGCAGGTCCAAAATACTGATTTTTAAAAAACTACACAATATTTTGGCCACATACTGTATTGACTTAAAAAAATTACTTTTCGAAAAGTCGCAAAATTATTTTTCAACATTTCACAATCATAATATTGGCATAGTTTCCATTTTTCTCATTCAATCCGATCTTTATGGAATAAATTTTCAACATTGAGAATTTGAGAGTTGAGAGCGAAAAAAGGTTTTCATTTCGTCGTGAAATTGTTTCGACACATTTCTGCAAACAATTGAGTGGTTTTTCCCATCAGATCGTCATTTAGGTATTTAAATTTTTCATATTTTTGTATTTTTTTATCGATAAACACTTTGCGGAACTTAACATTAGGAAAACATTCAAAAAAGTTAAGGATTCAAAAATTATCGATAAAAAGTTGATGTAATGATGAGAAATCAACAAATTTAACAACTCAATCCAAAATTTTTAATTGTAAATTTTCTTTGTTTATCATAAGAATTTAAAATAAGTTTTGGAACTTAATTTAGGAATGAAATTTTTCAACGAAATTTAAATTTTCCTAATTTATTAAAAATACTCAAATTTGCATAGTTTTTGTTGACTTTCATTTTCCGATTTTGTTCAACTTTAACTACCTAATTATAAAACAATAAAAAACCCAAAAATCATTAAAATGAACTCAATTTTTTCCCAAAAAAAAAATAACTTTTTAAAAAGTGAATAAATTCAAGGCTTTATTTTAATCCCAACCTTAAAAGAATAAAACAAAAAGAAATAAACAGAAACAACAACAGACTGGGTATCTTTTCTCAAACATTCAAAACAAAAATCCAATCGAGTTTAATCAATCTAATGGAAGTTTATTGAAAAGTTTAAGTGATCCATGAAAAGTATCCTTCTTCATTTATAGAAATCGAAAAAAAGGAAAGAAAAAAAAAGAAAAAAAAATAATTGATTGAAACAGAAGCGAAAAGCGCAATGGCATTTGATAATATGTATTGTGAGGAACTGGAACAAAAAATAAATAAAATAATATAAACTCTAAGAAAATTAAATTGTTTCTCTATTGTTGTAAAGCACATGTATAATGTACTGGATATGTGAGATGACTTACCTGATGCTGCTAAATGCACTCTCTTGATACTAGCACTTCCTTTTCTTTACTTTTTTTCTTTACTCAAGTTGTCACATCTGATATCAATTTTAATACATTGCTTCAATGAAACGGAAGCAAAAGTTTGTCTTTAGAAAATGAAGAAGACAAATTCCATATCGATGCAGTTAAAAAAGAATAAGATGAGGAATAAAGTAATCCATTATTGCATTTCTGTGCAAACCTTCAATGCGAGTTTTATCTTTTCGACCGTCTCATCAATTATTGTCTACTTGAATTGATTCCAGTATCAGTGACTCTTATGAAGAGAGGAAATCGGGTCAGTTTATTTCAGTTTTTGTATTTGTGGTCTCAAAATTGAACCGTTGGGGGATGAATCGTTTTGTGAGAGGTTAAATGTTGTTGTAAATGAACCTGCTTGAGACTAGAAACTACTTGAATTGATTTGATAAGTAATATTGTTGCCATAGAACATGAAAAATTTTAAATTTTGATTTTTAACAGAAATTTTTTATTTAAAATTCGGTTTTCGTTTTGATAGTTTCAAAGCCTTAGATATAATCTAAATTCTTCCTATCAAAAAATATGAACGAGATAAATTAGATATTATTTCAAACTTACTTCCCTCAGTCACCATACCTTGTCATGTTTCCATCCTCTCCTTCCTGTCTTTCATTTGTTTTCTTATCATTCAGCTTTTCCTCATCTTGTGAAATGAATAACGCCCATGGTCAGTGTAATCTCCTCTGTGCATCTCAACTCATTTATCAATAAATATAAATCTGGACAATCTTTTGCGAGTATTAAAGGTTCTAAAAAGATTTATTTCCTTGTGTGTTTTAAGGAAAATTTTATCGTATTTTTGATTTTTAAAGAAGAATTTAAAAGATTTTATTAATGCATTTAAAAATTCAAAAAAAATTTTTTTTTTCGTTCACTTAGTACGTTCGCATTTTAGGGGGAGAGAAAAATGTAACCATTTGTAACAAGAGGTGAGAGGGTCTAAAACGGCATTTTTTCGAAACGTACTAATTAAACAGCCCCTTATCAATTTTTTAAAAACTATTCATCACAATTTATGAAAATAAAATTATAGTTTTACGAGGGGAAAACAACATGATGGAAAAAAAATGATGGAAAATTTTGGAATTGTCCACCGCGGTGGAAAATTGGTGGAAAATTTTCCACCGCGGTGGAAAATTGGTGGAAAATTTTCCACCGCGGTGGAAAATTGGTGGAAAATTTTCCACCGCGGTGGAAAATTCCCACCAATTTCCCATCAAAATTTTTTTCCATCATGTTGTTTTCCCCTCGTAGTTTTATCAATCTTATTCACTCAAAACTTAATCCAATTAGTAAAGTTTTTGCATCCAACAACCAAAAATGTATACTGCAGATCCTCATAAAACAAGGAAAATTTTTCTAGCCACAACCAGCACTTCATTAAGTCACTTCAACTAAATTCTAACAAGCTATAAAACAATTAACAAACATTTGAAAAATAAACTCCCAAACTTGCATCGATTCCAAATGTTAATGAACAGCTCGAATCAGTCGAACGAAAAACTTTTTTTGTGCATTCAATAAAATGTGAGAAAAATTTTTCATCAAGTTTTAAATTTATCTAATAAATAAATATTGCAACTGAGAATCAAGTCAATGATTTAATTGTGTGAAGAATTGAGATAGCAAAATTGTAAATCCCAAACAATAGCAAACAGTAAGAAAATACAATAACTTTAAAGAATAGAGCTGACTGGTGTGAAAGTTATACTTTATATCATCTTGCACGATTTTTGTCGAATTGTTCTCGCAATTCTTTACTTTATCTTTTCATCTTCGTGCTATTGTGGGACAAGAGAATGTTCAGTTCCTGTTTGATTTTATAACGAAGAAAGGAGAATAAGATAGAAAATGAACTCAATGACAATGCTAAATGGGAAATGTAAACTTATAGTCTATTGATACGTCTTCTTGTAGCATTAATTCTTAAGAGATATGTTGGGGTTTGATAGATATTATGACTAGGATGATCGTCTGCTGGATTTTTAATGGATTTAATTTTAGGGGAGTATTGTAAAATTTATTGTCCTCTAGTTAATAAATACAGAGTCGTGAAGTTAATAAATACAGGAGGGGGGGGGGGGGTATGGGTCTAAGACTATGTTTTTTTTTTGAGGGGGGGGAGTTTTTGCTACTTTTTTTCGACGTTTTTTTTTTTTGGTTCGGATCTGAAAAATTATATAATATCTAGTATAAACTTCGCGAAAATAGGGGGGTTTTGACCCCCAAACCCCCCCCCCCCTGGCTACGCCCCTGGGGGGGTCAAAAGTTGATCATTTTAGGCGTTACTAATTTTACGACCCCTACACAATATTCACAATATTTTTGGTTCAAAATCGATCCTAATAAAAGAACCGATACCCTAAAAATAATACAGTAACAAATGAAATCTTATGCGATATTTGAGGATATCTTTCAATACTTCGGTTCATAACTATATACATATAGTGGTCCAAAATGAAAATTTTCCGGAAATGGACCCTATTTTGGAAAAGTTTCACTATAAGTATTGAAGGATATCTCATTTTAAAGCTGACATAGACACAGAACGATTTTCCAAGTTTCAGCTTTTTTTGTCCATCTGGAGCTGCATGGCAGGGCTATAGTGACCACATGCATAGTATTTCAAAGGACGAATAGTTTATAGTAATCTGACATTATTAAATTTCAAATTAATACAAAATTTCAGCCTTAATTTTAATTTCAATTTTTTTCAATTCATATAAAATGAATCTTTAAAAAATCCTTTAAAATTTAAACCCATCTTAAAATTCTCCAAAAATGATCACAAACGATCAACCAACTTGCAATTGAATGTATTTAAAGACAAACTTTATTGATATTTTGCGACGTAACAAAATCAAACAATAGAGAAAAGGTAAAATTTATATGAAAGAGAAACTTTTCTATTCTATTCAATTTTTTTTGGACTTAAAAAAATTGCAATTTCTTCACCTAAATAAAAAGTAGTAAAAAAATTAAACATAAAATAGAAGAAGAAAAATAAATGAAATGAAAGGAAAACTATGTGAATAAGATGGTCGGGTGCTGATAGGAGAAGTTTAATTTAATTAAATTCTTGAAAAGAAGCGAAGAAGGATCTGCCTTTTATTCTACAAACTTCTCATTCTCTTAATAAAATGGCAAATAAACAACATTTTATCAGTCAACAAGAGGAAAAAATGATAACGGAAGAGAATGAGAAAATTGCAATGTGAGTAGTTTTTTTTTATACTTTTTTATTTCCCCGAGATATCTTTTCGCAGATAAATTGTTTGCTTGATGTCTGAAAGAAATGAAACATCAACTGATGCACATCAAAGAGATAAGAAAATTAAAGAAAATAAATAGATTGTGAGGATAATGAAAAATTCAACTTGAGAGATTTGTGTGAAGGAATTGAGAAATTGTTGATAGGAGTTCTGATGTTTAACCAAATGAGACCGCAAATAATAATTAAGTTGAATTAAGTTTTGGAATTTAAGAATAAAATTTGAGATTTTTGCAAAATATTCTGAAAGACTTTTTAAAAGTTTTTTGGTGCATGAAATTTTCATAAGCACAAACTATTTACAAAAGGTAATATACATTATACTTAATTTACATTTGAAAGATTTTTGTTTTTTTTTTCCTTTTTTTGTAAGTTTCTCATTAAATTCTCTTAAATTCATTCAAAACTATAGAAAAATCAAATAAGCGAACAAAATAATCAGAAATAAAGTCAAAGTTGATCAAATTAATCATATCATGCAAAAAATTTTGAAAATAAAACTGCGGAAAATACAAAAAAATCTCTTGTGATGTAAAATCTTTGTACCTCACTTTTTCTGAGCAAAAAAAGTCATAAGAAAATTCATATTAAATTTCACTTATAAAACTAAATGTGCAGAAAAATGAAACTGAAGATCTCTAAAATTTTTTGAGAAATTGGCTCATTTTTTTCTTTATGACAAAGGAAATCTTTAAAGATGTTTGAATTATGTTTAAAACAGGATTGAAATTGTTAAACTTTTATTTAAAAATTGAATTTGTTCAATAAAGTTTAAATTAAAATCTTTTTTTTTAATATTTTTCTTAATTTCTCAAAAAATTATTGTGAAAAATGCTGACAAAATAAAGCAAATTCAATGAATTATGCCACACAAAATTTAGATTTTTATTTTTTTTATGGTGAGGAAATAAATTTCTTAAAATGTCTTCTCAATAAAAAAAATTATTAAAATCGTTAAGAACCCCCATTCGACTCAATTTACCAACAAACTTAACAGCAGAACGACAGCATAAAAAAATTGTAATTAACCTTACAAATACAACAACTCATTAAAAAATCACATTCAACAAACTTTCCTTTGATGTTGCACAACATTCATTTCATTTCAATTTTTGCATCATCTTGTCGTGGTTTTCCTCATTCAACTTAATTTTCATTTTATTTTCATGAATTGAACATATAACATCAAAAGGAATGGAAAACAGAAAAAAATATATTTCAAATGAGCTTTGCATTCACAAACTACTGATTGCCTTTTTTCACAACAACAAAAAAAAAAAAAAAAAAGAAACAACAAACACAGGAAAAAAATGAATTTTCATTTCAATGAGGGTAAAAATGCATTTTCATTTTAGTGATTTCATTCAATGTTTTGTGGCTATTTTATGCAAATTTAGCTTAAAAACTTTATTTTTAATTTGAATTTTTTTTAAATATATTTTTCAATTTGCATATAAATGTTCTCTCTAAAAAAAAGTTGCAGTGATTTTAGTCATTTTAAAAAATTTATTCTAAAAAAATGTTTTTATTTAAAACAAAAATTATTTTATGAGGTAATTTTCACTCACTGTATGTGAGTCAATTTTATTTAATTTTTCATATGAATTTCAGCACTTAATGATATGCATTGAATGGTAAATGAAACTCATCAAAGTTTTGTTAAATTAAATTAAAATTCCAAAAAGTTGTGATTAATTTATGTTTAAATAAATGAGCAATTTTAAAATATATTCAAAAGTATTTAAACGTATATTACCTAAGTTGACTTTAATCATTTTTTAAAAAGTTTAAATTTTATTTAAACTTTTGAACTTTTTAAACTTTAATTTTTAAATAAAATTTAAATTTTATTTTCTTCAAATCTTTTTTTATTATTTTCTTTAAATTTTTCTGTTGTCTTTCTTTTTAATCACAAACTTCTTAAAAACTCAGCGAAAAACAATTGATTCATCAAGATTTTAAACCTAAAATAAATTTCAAAACAAATCTTTTAAAAAATTTTCATAATATTACTAAATTATGAATTCAAAACATATATTTTAGATGCAAATCTCTAGTGTGCTTATAAATTTAAATTTTCACATTTTAATTTTTAATATAATTTTAGTTTTTTCTTTCTATTTTGTAAAAATTCACCTGAAGCATCCAAAATAGTTTAAAAATTTATTTTTTTCATGCAGCTAAAAAAATTTTTGGAATTTATTTTCATATTTTATTATTTTTAGCGCAATTTAAATTTTTATAAAATTATCAAAAAAATTGATGCAAATCTATGAAATATTTACATCATCTAATATTTTGTAAAAATTACAAAATTTTCAACTTTAAACTTTTTAAAATTTGCTATTATACAAAAAATATGATTTCTAAAACTATAAAGTTAAAATTATTCAAAAATATTTGCAAATCTCTGCAATGTGACCATCCAAAAAAATCCCTTAAACAATAACATCTCACAACCTTCCATAATCCATTCTATTCATCAAAACTTCAACCTACAAAATTCCACTTTCAAAAATTATAAATTTTTCTATAAAAAAAAGTTAAGCTCGAAAAAAAAGATTATAGAAAAACTAAAAACTAATTTATAGAAAAAGTTTTTAGCTTCAAAATTCTATTCATTCCTGGCTTGTAACAGATGAGATTTCATCCGTCTGAGTTTATCTCTATTCATATGAATGCAAAGCTTATGATGAAAAAAATCTGTGTGAAAACTTTTTCTTCCTTTTTTTCATAAATAAAAATGAACCTACACACAAAAAATAAGTCACTGAGGAAAAAATATCATAAAATAATATAATATAAATATTTATTCAATTATCTCGATTTAAAATATTTATGGGATTTTTTTACATTAATTTTTTTGTACGAAGGACATACTGTGAATATGGAATAAACGGAATACAGAGTTGCGATATTAGTTTGAGAATATTTCACATTTTAATATGTTCTGTTTATTTTTTGAGGGCAAAATCAATTTTTTTCTTAAATAATTTCTCAATTTAGGAATACATCTTTAAATAAAAATATAAATAATTTAATTTAAAAATTTATTAAAATTTTCAACTATTTTAAATTCTTCAAAAAAATTTCAACCCTGCCAATAAAAAAAAATTAAACAATTTATGCCTGAATGAAATCACTGTAAACTGAATGAAATGTATGAGTCAAAAAATTATTAATTGTCACATGCATAAAGCATTTAATAAAAAATTTTAAAAAAAATCGTGCAAAATCTGCAGATTTTACAGATTAATGGCATCACGCAAATATCATATGAATGGATATGAACAAGTTGAGTAAATTTAAATGGATTTTCTCCCATTGTTTTCACTTGAATGTCCATTTTTTAACAACTAGTAAAATAATCACAGTTTTTTGTGTTATTTTACTTGACAATATTTTTTCAACAAAATTTTAAGTTGTTTTATGAAAAAAAAAATTAATTTTTATTAAGAATTTTAAATTAGTTTGAATAGTTCAACATATGTTCACATTTAAAAAGTGCATCAATAGCTTTTTCAGTCAATTAATTGTTTCTTAAGTCAATAATCCAAATCAACCCTCATGCATGTCCAACTGTCCAATTTTATCATCATTCATACATTGTATTCAAAACATTTAAATCTCAACAAACAAAAAAAAATAAATAAAATTCAGAACTTCATAAATTTGGTTCCAACCAGCAATTCACAACGAAAAAAGAAAGAAAAAAAATAAATCAATATCAATTGTATGAATTGCATCGAATATATAATTTATTAAAATTGATATTTGGGTATGTTTGTGAGTGAGAGAAAGATTGAAAGTTGAATTCATAGTGCGTGCATATATTCATTTATTTTTATTTTGTGTGCAACGCATTTACCAAACTGCAAGTGAATTATGGATATATGAATGAGTAAAATGAATGAATGACTATGGATTGTGTGAATCATTGAATGGATGTGTGGAGTACAGGCAAAAGACCGAGGCAAAGTCCATGATATGAAAAAGATTTATAATTTATTTGAACAATACAACAATTGTTTTTTATCGACATTTCGTGTCTGTTGATTCAAACTTTACGGTCATTAATATTAAAGTGAAAATCGATTGATAAATGGCATTCAAGCTGATAGTTTATGATATCGAGATGTTGCAAAAGATTTATGACTTTTAAGCTTTACGGTCTATATTTTTTCCCTAGTGGTGAATTCATGGGAGTTTTTGGATACTTTTCATGAAGATCATAACTTAAATATTTGTTAAAAAGCATAAATTTGCATATAAACTTTTTATAACGATTCAGATCCTTGTAATTTTACTCATTGACAATATAACACAATTTTCATCTAAAGGATCGCATTAGTCAATTTTCCCTCCTATTTCGCAAAAGTTTCGGTCGTAAATTGAGCGTTTTCTGCTTAATCACAATTGAAATATCAAAAGTTTATCAGTATTGTGCTTGTAATCAATGCAATGACATGGCAGCTTTAGATGTTTCAATTTGACGTTCAAAGTTTAGAACAAAATAAATAATATAAAAAAAGGAACATGAAAATTTCAATTTTATATCATTTAATCGCACTAAAGGGCATATCCAGGGGGGTTTTAGGGTTTTTAGTCCCTCTTTTAGGCAAATTTCTACAATTTGCTAGGGGTTTTTTTGAGAAAAAAAATCCCAAACTACCCCCCCCCCCCCTAATTTTTCGTTCCATACAAAAAATTTCAACCCCCCACCCTCAAATTGATGAGATTTTTTTTTTTGTTTTGAAAATTTTAAGAAACAATAAATGAATGGTATCATAAGTTGAAGAATTTTTAAAAACTTTGTTATAAAAATTGTCTAAATTTATTTTACTGTGGATATTTAAATTATAAGCAAAATCTTCATGTCTACTTCACTCCCTAAAGATTATCCAAATTTCTCATAAATTCAATTTCGATGCAAATCAGAATCATTCATTTGATTCTCCCAAATGGCATCTATTTCAATCAGTAAATATACTTCCATTAAAACTTTTAATCCCCCTGAAAGGTGATTAAGTCCTAAAAATACAATAGTGTAGTCCTTAATATCCTCAATATGATAAGTAATCAAGAAAAATATTTTGTTCCTCGAATAAAAAATAAGCAACAGTCATTCGTTAGAAGACAAATCGACATTAAATTACTCAACTTTTTTTCCTTTCCTCTCTCTTTTGTTCCTGAAAACTTTTTGATGAGTAATCGTTCTTGTTAATGTTGAAGACTTTTTTTTGTTGTTTTCGTGGAGTAAAAAATATTGAACATTTTTCTTAGTGGATTGTGCTTTTTCAGCTTTGTAATTATCTAGCTTTTTATGTATCCTCTGGGATGCTGGTTCATTGTAATGAGATTTATTTAATTTCTACAAAAAGTTTAATGAATGATTTTTTTTCAAGAATTAAAAAAAAATCTTCTAAAGTTAAATTTTTATAAATATTTATAAAAATTTTTGATTTTAATTTTGAAGTTTTTCAAAACTTTAATTTTAAAATGAAAATTCCAGGAAAAATATAAAATTTTAAAGAAAGTTTCACAACTTCAAGCCCGCCATACAAGATATCAATCCATAAGTAAGCATCAATCCTAAATTAGATCAAATCCTTCAAACTTTCCTTCATCTTCTTAATTTACTAACATCAATCAAAAAGTCATGAAGAAAAAAAACTTTAAAAGTGCTTTTTCCGCATTAAAAATTTCTTCAATTTACTCGTGCAGCTGCATCAGATATTAATGAAAATCCATTTATGTGATGGCATAAAAGAAGTTAAATATTTGAAATGCTTTTTCCATCAACTTCTTTTAATTCCGTTTCAACATGAAAATTAAAATAAATTAAGAAGGAAAATACTTTGTTTCATTCACTGCTGAGTTTGTTATACCCTTAAGAAACAATCTTGAATTATAATGCAATTTGCATTCATCAGTATGGAGGTGGGTTAGGGTTTCTGGGATACTTTATTTGAACTGATATTTTTGCAATTAAATCTACTTAATTAGGGGACCTATTAAGACTATATAAGTGGTTGTAGATGCCTGTTTTCGTACATTTTGATTTTTACTATAAATTTAATATTATTTCCAAACCCTCGATACCTAAACATCAAATTCATAATTTTAAAAAAATCAAATTTTACAGAACCTTCTCCCAACTGTTTGGGCGTATCCAAAAATTTTTTCTAGGGGGGTTCCAAAATTTTTTTGTATGGATGAAAAATTTTTAGGAAGGTCCAAATGCTTTTTTCTTCAAAAACCCTAGCAAAATGAAGAAATTTTATTTCGAATGCTGGTTTGGACCCCCTTAGACCTTTCCCTGGCTACGCCACTGCCCCAACAAAAATCTATTCCATCATCCTTTTGAATAATCGCTTTAAAAAACAAACATAAAAAAAGCGAAGAGATGAAGAGAGAAAGTACACACCAGGAAAGGGAAGAGGAAGAGGAATAGGAAAAAAGGAACAAATTGTCTAAGAATAGAAACAAGTGTTGAAGACAATGAAAATTGAAATCCTGTTAGATTCATGAATAATAGCAAGTTCGCCTTTTTTATAAACTCATTCTTCTTCTCATCTTTTAGCTTCTTTGAAGTCATATAAAATTGTTCCTTCAAGCAGAATGTGCACTTTTTTTTTCGCTCGTGTGAAGAGTTTGAGGCAACATCATCATCATTGAGAATACTCGAGTACCTTTTTCTATAATCCTTTTGGCTAACACCTTGATTGTTTGAAGAAGGTGGAACTTGAGCGTCACAATCTAACTATAAATTCCTCTTTTTTTCTCTCTCATTTTATAAACGTATTCAGCTTTTAGTGGTGCTACAACTACTGCTTGTGTTTGATATGTTTTTGAGGTAATTTTTATATAAAAATGATTTTGTATTATTAACAATTTGTCTAAGCTGTAAATCAAGTTGAAACTATGAACTGAATTTTTTTTTCAGAAAATGCGCTTTGAATTTTATAAATTCACATGACCCACCACATCCACAACTTCCTCTTTTATTTTAATATCTATGTAGATATATATTTTTTATACAGTTCTATATCTATTGTAGAATTGCAAGCATGATGCACACAAACACGAACCACACTTTCTCTTTTGTTCATTCTGTTCGTACATCCGCAACCCGCTTAATTGTACTGAACACCCGAACAAACAATAAACTCAAAGAAGGCTCTTTTTCATGTACAACGAGGACTCTCTTTGGATATTCTCATTCATTCTTTTTTTTTTTTGTTCTTTTCTCATCACAGCATTGGATATAATCGTTATAAATTTTAAAGTACGTTGTATTGCATACAGAATATGGATTTGAGGAGTGTTTTGCGAAAAGGGGTTGGAAGGTGTTTTGATGCAGGTTATCATAATTTTCTTAATTTTTTTTTTTTTAAGTTTTCTTAACATTTTTAATTTTTTTGTCAATAACTGAACAAAAAGTTTTGAGTAAGTTTTGCTCAGTTTTTGAAAATGTTTGCTCACTTTTGAGGAAGTTTTGATCAGTTTTTGAAAATTTTCGCTCAGTTTTGAGCAAGTTTTGATGAGTTTTGAGCATGTTATGCTCAGTTTTTTAAAAAATTTGCTCAGTTTTAGGCAAGTTTTGCTCAGTTTTGAGCAAGTTTGCTCAGTTTAAATTTTTTAGCTTAGTTAAAAATTTCTAAAAAAGACCATAGCTTCTCACCCCTTCAACCTCTTCTACTTTCCTATTTCCGAATACTACTTGCAGTACATGGTGCTATAACGTTTAAGTAAAACAAAAGAAGAAGGAAAAGAACAAAAATTAAGAAATTCTTCTTGAATGCACAATAAGTTCGCTATTTTTCAACGATATTTCTTATTATTGGGCTCGGCCGTTTTGCAATTCAGCATCAGTAACGCAAAGTTTTTATCACTTTTCTCTTTTTTTAGACATTTTTATAAATATTTCTGTATTAAATTTTGTAGGATTGTTGAAAATACACATTTTGATGTGCAAATTGTATAAAGTAATGCTTCAGTTAAAGCACAAAATCCAAAAAACTTTGCGTTACTGATGCTGAAAATTTGTTCCATTAGTTTGAAAATTTTCGAAAAAATCATTATTTCTAGCTGAAAACGCATTGTTAATGAACTAATTATACACCACCTGGTTCATTTTTCAATTATACACAATGGAATTTATGTTAAACTATCAAAAAATACTCAAATAATAGTTAAATTTATGATTTTTAATTAAAACTTTTAGTTTTAACGGACAAAATTTGAATTTTTCTATTGTTTTTTACAACATCAAAATATTGAAAAATAATCAAAAATTGCGAAATAAATCAATAATTAGGAAGATTGAGGAGCTGAAACTCAAATAGAAGGTAAAATAATGGTTATTCTTGCTGTACAATACATCGCATTCAATAATCATATTGAATTGATTGAATTTTTTTAAGATTGATAAAAAGGAACTTTTTTTTCGGCCGAGCCCTATTACTTTTATGCTTAAAGATACAAAAGTTTTCTTTTAAGATGCTTCCGATGCTGTTGTTTTAGCTTTCGTAATGAGCAGTTTTAAGAAATCTCATTACTTGCAGTTTTGCTTACTGTTTTCTTTTTTTTAACGAAAGAAAAAAATCTTATTTGTTCCGCTGGAAAATCTTTTGTATTCACACCGTATATTAGTATAGCTGGAAATTACTCAATATAATATTTTTAGGACTCTAATGAGTTTTTGTTTAGAAATTTTTTTAAAAATTTATTATTTTAAAAATTAATAATTACTTGATATGTAAGTCCTCCCCCTGGCTACTCTAATAGTAAACTTAGTAATAAATAATATACGTTCCACCTATCATCTCTTCTCTTTGCTGCCTTTAACTTTACTTTTATAATTTAAAACAATAATTTTTGAAGAGAAAATGTTCAAAATTTATTTGCACTCGATGGTTGAATTTACACGGATTTATCTTAAATTATTGTGAATTATTTTGCTCGGTTTTGTAAAGAAATCTCTTTAAATGAAAATAAAAGATTTAAAATATTTAGAGAAAAATTAACTTTTATATTTAAATGATATTTAAAACTATAATATAAATTTAATTTTTTTTTTAAAATTTATTTGAAAATATGAAATATTTTTTAATGTCTTAACCTTTTTCATAAATCCACTCACATTTTAATCTTCTACAATATCATTGAATCTCAAGAACTGTCGAACAAGTAAATTTAATCATAAAAATTCATAGTCATGAAAAACAGAGTCAAGATATCAAAAGGAATAAAAAATGTTTAAGTAATCGAAATTTTGACAGATATGAAAAATAAAAAGATTCTTTTCTGTTGAATGCTTAACTGACTTTTCCCTCTGAGTCATAATGGCAGATGAATTTTGCTGACGATTTCAACTTTTTCTTGCCTTCTTTCATAAGATCAATTGAAATATTTTATTGAAATCTCTTGGATTTTTAAATCTTTTTTTTTTTTTTATTTCACATTAAAAAAATTGAATTTAAAAGATTTAGAATAAAAATTTATTTTTAAAAAAATTATTAAATTTTGAAAATTTTTCGAATTTATCAATATTCAAGTTTTCAATTTTTTTAAAATTTCTAAAACATATTATCATCTTGAAAAACTTTTAAAATTATAAAATTTTGAAATTTAAAAGAATCATCAGAAAAATTTGAAATTTTCTTGAGATAATTCATTTAAGATTTAATTCATCATCAAACTTTACATTTGATTCAAATCAGACATAAAATTATTTCTTTTTCCTCCTTCTTCTTCCATGCCAAGGGATTGAGCTTTCAGAGACAATCAAAAATGAATGCTGTAGCATATAATAAAATATTATTTACATGATCCACTTGGGAAAATTTATATTTCCTTTTTTATGTGTTTTTTTTCACTCATATTCCAGCAACAATTTTTGAACAGCAGAAGCGAAAAAATTTTAACAAAGTAAAATTGAGTTGCACAGTTTTATGAACATTTTAAAATTTTTATATCGTTCAGTGAATACATATTTGCGATGCCCAGTATTAGCATCGAAAGGGAATAACTTCACTTGGAGAGTAAATCGCAAGATCGGAACAAGATCGAAATTATTTTTATCATTAGACCGTAATAACTTCACTTATATAAGCCAAGTGAAGTTATTCCGACACAGTGATAGAATAAATTCACTTATAAAATATAAGTGAAGTTATTCCTGAGATTTGTAAGAATTTCAAAAATTGTTCATACACGGTCCAGGAATAACTTCACTCACATTTTGTAAGTGAAGTTATTCCATCGCAGTGTCGGAATAAATTATCAACATTTTATCTTTCGACATTATTCCAATATTGTGCATAGATCAATTTACAAGTGAAATTAATCCGATTTCGTGTAAAACCCAGGATATAAGAAATTTCACATTTTTTGACAAAAATATTTTTGAAATTATATTTCTTTAAAACTTTAGTTTGAAAGTCTCAATACGCTAAATTTCATTACTTTATTATTTATATCATTTGTATATAAATATTTATTTTATTTAACGACTCAAAAAAATCATAACCTAATTTTTTATATCAGATCTCAGTTAAGTTTAAAATTACCAAATAAATAATAGAATTTACTATGATCATAGTAAATTTGAATGTAACGAAAAAAAAACATAATTTTTTAAATTAAATATTTGGGCTTATATGGAGATTTATTTATCCAATATAATATATGTCCAATATTCAGGAATAAGAACATCTAGTTTCAAAATATTAAGATCCAGTTAGGAAAAATAATAAACAGAAACATAAAAATAATTTCAGGTAAAAAAACAAACTGTTTGAAATTCTCAATTTTCAAAACTCTCTCAAAAATCTCTATTTGTTAAACATAAATAATAATAATAATTCTTTATTTAACAAATTTATAATGATGGCGGAACTACACGAAATAAATTGATATCAACCTAGTTGGTTTTAAATCAATATTAAATGACAGAATAGATAGGTTTGAAGCGTAAAATGATTTTGAAGATTGAGATTACGGTTGAAAACATACAAAAAAACCAAAAATTTTTAAATTAAGTAAATTATAAAAAGAAACAAATAAGAAAATAAAAATTGTACTTTAATTATCAAACATAATCGATTACACTAACTAACATCTAATAATACTTGTAAAAAAGCTTAATCGTAACATTGTAACTATTATTTGATAGTTTTAAACTTAACTGAAATCTGATATAAAGATAGGTTATGATTTTTTTGAGTCGTTAAATAAAATAAATATTTATATACAAATGATATAAATAATAAAGTAATGAAATTTAGCGTATTGAGACTTTCAAACTAAAGTTTTAAAGAAATATAATTTCAAAAATATTTTTGTCAAAAATTTTAAATTTCTTATATCCTGGGTTTTACACGAAATCGGATTAATTTCACTTGTAAATTGATCTATGCACAATATTGGAATAATGTCGAAAGATAAAATGTTGATAATTTATTCCGACACTGCGATGGAATAACTTCACATACAAAATGTAAGTGAAGTTATTCCTGGACCGTGTATGAACAATTTTTGAAATTCTTACAAATTTCAGGAATAACTTCACTTATATTTTATAAGTGAATTTATTCCATCACTGTGTCGGAATAACTTCACTTGGCTTATATAAGTGAAGTTATTACGGTCTAATGATAAAAATAATTTCGATCTTGTTCCGATCTTGCGATTCGATGTTATTCCCTTTCGGTGCTATTACTGGGCATCATATTTGCATTTTTTTTTTTTTGTTAAAATAGAGTATTTGTAGAAATTCAACATTTGCTTGTGTATTATTCAGTTAATGAAACTTTAATTGATTGTTTCAGAGTTTTTTTAAATTATACTAAATGAGTTTTTATTATTTTCCACAAGAAATGCGCAAAGCGCAGAAACTTTTAATATTAATTAATTAATATTTACATGAATTTAATTCATGATCAAAACTCGATTTTTTTTATAAATTACATTTTGTTTCCATGAGCAATTCACTCAAAAATACTTCGTAAATACAAAAAAGCTCACATGCACAAAAAAAAATAATATATCAGATTTCAGAGAAGCATCCAAAAATATTTTCATGATAAACATAGATGGATGGATTGTGTATAAGATATAAAGATTTGTAGCTCATAAAATATGCAAATCTCTCTCATAGCACAAAAGTATACAATTCCTGAAAGAGGAAGACATGAGAATGTATTTGTTCACATACATACACAAATTTTAAGAGTTTTTGGCAAGGATCGAAGGTTTTTTTTTGAACTTTATTTCGTAAAATTGAATGTTCAAAATTCAAATTTTAACTTTCAAAGTTTCCTGTCTTTAAAAAATTTTAGCTTTTTTCAAAAGAGTCCGCAGAGTCAAAAATACAAAAACTTGACAGCAAAACCCCAACAAATAAAAACTCAATCATACCCAACCCTCCTGCCATACATCATGAAATAAATGAATATTTTGAGAACGGACGATGAGAAAAAAGGGAAAAAAGGATTCTCATTCATTTTGTAAACACTTGACAATACATTTTATTCAATTGTATCACATAAAGACATCCAACCATGGAAGAAAGTTTATGAGACATTACTAAGTGATTTTTGCTTATTCTTTTCATGACTTCCACTTAAATGAATAGTTTTGGGAGAAATATGATGAAATCAATGATGATCTATTGCTGAACCCTTATTTTTATGAAAGTGATGGTACACAGGGGCATACTTGTGGTTTTTGGATTTATTGTAGTGACAATTGTAAGGATTTCATGTTTTGTGACTTTTAGACAGACCTGCAATAAAAATGAGGTGTAAATTATATCATTTTTTAAGAAATAGTAAATTGTAAATCAAAATACTCAAATTGTCCCAGCCTCAACAAAACCACATGCCAATATCCTCCAAAAAAATGAACTCAAAATCGCACAAAAAAGCTCTTAAATGGTTATGTTATTAAATCGATATTTTATTAAAATTGTTATTGTTATGCAGTCAAATAGAGAAAAATAAAGATGTGGATGAGAACAAAAGGGAACAAAGAAATATTGTCAATCCGGCAAATAGGCCAATAAAATCTGAACAAATAAAAGAAGGCTATCGACAGCAGAAAAAATGAACTCTTGAATATTGAGCAACACATGGGGATGCGAGAGCAGCAAGTTTATTTTGAAATTTTATTGCAGTTGAGTTTGAGAGAGATATTCAAACCGTAAGCATGAATCGGTCATGACTATGACTTTTTATTGTTGGCATTTATAGCTTTAAATAAGTTGGACAAAAATTTCAGACAAATTTAAATTTTTACAAATTATATTCAACCCCTTTGATATAATTGAAATCATTAATAATCCTTTTCCTTGCATCCCTAAGTAGTCTCTAAGCCCACAAACTGCATAAATTACTGAAAAATTCCTAAACGGTTTGAATAAATAAATCAACATTTTAAGAATTCTTTCATGATCTCCATAAAAAAAGGCAAATTCATTCTGCTGTCTATCAATTTATATGAAAAGAAATAAAAATGAGGAAAGGACATGAGGAAATGAGCAACGGATGATCTGGTAATTTCATCATTTTGACAGTTCTTTTAATGCATAAAAAAAACAAGAAATAAAATAAAATAAAACGAAAGCATTTCGTGACATTCTATAGTACGCGATTCCATTGTACACTATGTGTATTTTCACATCCGTGCCCCTTTTTTTCTACGAAACGGGAATGTGATGATATTAATAAGAAAAAAAAGAGAAAACCTACTTATTTTTGTATTCATTTAAAATGATTACCCAATTTTTATGAATGAGATGTCATGAAAATAAATTTGTTGGTTGGGATTCGTTCACTTGTGATGTCTATCAAAAAGTTGGATTTTTGCCATCGCACCCCTCCCCCTCCCGACCTCTGTCTGGAGTCAATTTTAGATTGTAGGCTGTCAGACCCCCTCCCACCTAAAAATTGAACGTTACAAGTGAACAACCCCCTCTCAAGCTGCTTATTCGTATATTTGAACTAAAGTTTATCTTCAAGTAATGTAGATCAAGTTCCAGAAGTAATATTGCATAAAATTTAACCCAGAATGATCCAAAAAAAGCTCATCCCGCTTTTCATCCCTCTTTACATAAATTTCATCCTCAAAATAAAATGGGAACATTTACTTATTCTCTTCATGAACATCATTCAACTCTATAAGCTTCTTCTTATTTTTTGGACACTATTTACTTCCCACCACATTCAGAAATCAGTCATTCAGCAAATATTAAGCATTAGTATTATTCATGCTGTCTCTTCACAATAAACAGCTTCAATATTTTCAACAGTCGGCATTCAAAATATTGGTTATAATATAAATGTTAAACAGGTAAAATAATATAATTGTTGTGTTGTGAGAGTAAAACTGCTTTATAAGAAAATAAAATATTTTAACAATGAAAAAACTGAGTGAAAATACAAGGGGTCCTCGATTTGAACAGACTCGATTTGAACTGTTTTGATTTGAATAACCAAAATTTTTCTATACAAAAATTATTCAAATGTTCATTTTTAACGGACATTTTTCATACATTTCGATTTGAATTTATTCGATTTGAATAGAAAAACACAACTTACGTAGAAAGTCAATAGCTTCCGCGTTCGACTATCGGATCAGCAAAGCACAGCAAAGCTTCTCTTTTCATAAGATTTGGGAACAAAACAACTGTTCAAATCGAGGACCCCCTGTAGATGAAAATCCCGAAAAAATGCTCGTTAAATCAAATAGAAAGAGATTTCACCAGTTAACATCTCTTTAAGAAAAGCGCAAGGATGCAAAATAAGTAGCAAAAATTTAAATACAAAATTTCCGTTGAAATAAATTTCAGCTTCAAATAAATCAGAAAAAGGATAAATTTATTTTTAAAATTTTCCAATTTAAAGCTTAAATGAAATAAAGTTCAGTAAATCATGAAAACCATTCATTCCATCAGAGCTACTGAAGCTTATTCATATTTTATTTACAGAAAAAAAAACAATTTTTCGCACATTTTATGATCCAACCAGCTGCCGTTTTTTGATGCCTTTTTATTTCATAAATTTCTCATTCATACTTAAAGTTCTACTGAAGAAATTTTCCATTAAATTTAAAAAAACATTATTGCAGCACAATTGCTTAATTAATGTCATGTCGCTAATCTGCAATGTCGCTCCTTTTTTTATTCGCGTAGTTTAATAGAGACAAATGGGAATTAATTGACTTGATTAATTGAATTTCTCTCTCATTCATTCCTTATTCTGCTCATTCAATTGTATACGATCTAGATTTTCATCATTCGTCTATGTCTCACGGATTTCTTTCTCTTCTGTTTTATTTTACTTTATTTTTTTTTATGAATATATCCTCAATTTTTCCCAACAGAAAATTTCATGCTTAATGCTTAATAAGAGGCATAAATAATAATTTTTATTTCCTCAAAACGAAATGAGAGTGTAATGATGAGGATTATTATTGCTCGAGTCAGACGTTCTGCTTGCGCTAACTGCTTTTGCGAGTGGAAAAGAATTTCCGTCAAAACGAAGCAGCAAGAACAAAAAAAAAATTATAATGAAATGAAAAGAATGGAATTGCGATTGTTGGCTCCTCATTCCGTTCAATTTCAATTTCTCTCTCGATAGCAACACTCATAAATGTTAACTGAAATGATCCTGAAATTTCTGGGTGTGGGAGCCTTTTGGGATGTTTTTAGGGAAAATTTTTTTGGATTTGATGGTCTTGGAAGGTTAAAAACTAGGGGTTGACACGATTTCGTCCGGATGAAAAACCCTATCGTTCCGGATGAAATTTTCTATTGCTCCGGATGAAAAAGGATGAAATCATATGAAAAATCTTTTTGTTCCAGAAGGTGTCAACCCCTCTGTTGAAAACTTATAAAACGTTAACCGAATGACCAGTTTTTTTGGTTTCCAGGACAATTACCTAACTCCAAATATTTCAAATCAAAGTTCACAAATAAAGTTAATGGGGGTTGTGGTCGAGGTCGAAAAATTAAAATTAAAAAAAAAGTTAAAAAAAAAAGTTAAAAATGACAATCAATTTCGGACGTCATTTTAAGAACGACCTATTACTTTAAGCAAGTGACCTTGGAATTTTAAAATTTCCTCCAACCAATTCTCATTTAGGCAATTTAAAAGCTTTCGTCCCTTGCCACATTTTCAAACACTACTCATTGTGCAATACACAACAAATAAAAGAAATATGATAAAGAATGCTGAAAAGAGAGAAAATTAAATCTCTGCAGAAATTCTATGCTTTTTTTCTGTTTCGTAATTTTCATTCATTTCCTCTTAACATAAGCAAGAAAAAAAATGAAAAAGGAAAAGTTTATGAACTTTGAAAGCTGTAAAGATTGATGGGAGAGCGTCAGTAGCTATTAACAAAATGAGAAAAAGAATACTGAAATAGAAATAGAAATGAGTCACCTGAGAGTTGGTGATATGAGCGCATCTTTTTGTATTTTGAAGAAGATTAATTTGAATTCTGGGTTAAAATAATTTTCAATAGTTTTGTAATATTTGAATTTTTAACGGTTTCAAAAAATTCAAATTTATAAAAATTAACCATTTTTCAAAAAAAAAAAGAAAACAATTTTGTAAAATTTGATTTTTTTCAATTTATTTAAATTCAATTTTTTTAAACATTTTGTTGAATTTGAAATTGGATTCTAAAAAAAATCATTAAATTTGTTAAATCTTCTACAATAATTAAATTTATTAAATTTCATGCTTAATACTAGAGTTTTGAAATGAATTGCAACTTAAAATAAAAAAACAAAAACATTAAACCAGCAAGCCAAAAGAATTATAAACTTACATTTTTCACAACTTAAACAGCTCATAAATTACATAATTGAACAAAAATGCACTTTAATTTAACAAAAAAAGAAAATAAATAAAATAATTTCTTAAAACACGAAAATTATTGCTGGAAGGAAAATTCTCTTTTTTTTATTGAGTTAAACATTCATAATTGCATAGTATGGAAGTGCGAAATGGAAAGGAACAAGAATTAATTTTCTCGTAGCGCAAAATTCCATTTAAAATGCCATTCTTTTACTGAAAGGCATCATGCAACTTAAAATTCATGAAGATTAACTTTGAAAAGTTAGAGCTGTGGACGAGGAGGAAGAAAAAAATGAAAAGAATTATCCAAATTCGTTCCGGAATGCTTCATTATTTTTATTTTGCGTGGCGTTTCCATTGCTTTACTCGTCATTTGAACAAAAAAAAATAATTTTCTTATTTTTCTTTTGTTTTTTTTTTTTTTTCGAGCCAACAGTAATTTATCCATGAACTTTATTCTCGATATCCGTTTGAAATTAAGATTTAAATTTGTTGTACTGAAATGAAACGGATTTTTTTTTTCGCTTCAACCCACCACTTCCGTCAAAGCAATTGCAGTCAGTGATTTTAGCAAACAAAAAAAAAAAATCTTTGTAATTTTGGAATATTCATAGAATTTCTTGAACTGGAAATTTTTGGTGCTATGGAATTTTCGCTTATTTTTTTCATACATTCTTATTCACTATGCTGTGGTATTGTAGTACAAAGCACAAAAAAATTAATTTGTATGTAGAGTTTTTGTGTTGTTATTCCCGAGAAATATTTGAATGGATTTGAAATTTCTTGCTTTTTGGATGCAAAAGTATAATAACTACAAGATCAGTTTTTTGCCAGTTTTGATTGGGAATCGCTCGCTTATGATGTCCGTTGAAAATTTGGATTACACCATAAAAAATTGAACATCATAAGCTGATGTGCGCAATTCATGTTCGACAGACTTATCGAAAGTCTAGGGGTATTCAATTAAGTTTGTTCGGAAATCTCAAATTCAAAAAAATACGTTACGCTTTTTCTTGAATTTGATAACTTTTTTTGAGTTTTATCATTTATTTGACTTTATTGTAGTCCTTAATCATGGACTGCATCATTTTCTTTAAAAAATTCTGCATGAAAATGATTTAATTTGAGTTTAAAATTTTTCGAATTTTCGAACAAAGGGTATTTAACTTCGAATTTTGCATGGCAGACAGACAAAAATGATATTTTTGTACTTTTGTTTGGAAACTGTAACGGTTACAATGTTTGAATTGCTCACATCAGATCATAAGTTAATTTCAAAAAGAAAAATCTAAAATCAAATACAATAGTGTCACCAACCCCCACCCCCCCCCCCCCCTCCCAAAAAAAATCATCTAGATCCCTAACTTGAGTTTATTAATACTGGAAGTTGAACTTACACTTACAGATCGGGACTTTACAACAGTTTTAGCTTGTAATAGTATTGTAGCAACTATAAATGAATAATTATTAAATTTGTAATGAGAAACAATGTTTTTTTCATGCTTAACTTAAATGCACTTATTTAAATTCACATTAAATGAATAAAAAACAGGGAAAGAAATTACGAAAAAAGAATTTAAAATTAAATTTAAACTTTTATTTTATTTTTAAATTGCATAACTACCTAATTAATTAAATAGAAAAGTTTTAAATCTGTTGAATTTTAATATTCCAAAATAAATTTTTGAAGATAATATTACTAAAAACTTAAAATTAACAAATTATCAAAAAAATCAGCAAAATTTACAAATAAAAATCTAATTCCTCATTTGAACTGCAAATGTCATGAAATCGTGCTTTGATTACTGCTGTGCTGCTCATTTTTTCTTGAGTATTCTTAGAAGGTTCCATTCAGCAATATAATATAATAAAAAATAAGCCGACTAGAGGCCACAATGCATGAAAGGCAGAGACAGAAGAAATAAGCAGGAAAAGATCAAATCATGTAGAGAAAAAAATATTTTTTTATAGATTATTATGATGTCTCTCTTCAGTGTCTGTGAAATTTATATCCATACATCCATAGATTGTCCATAGATTCACTGAGAAAGCAGAAAAGAGGAAAATCAAAAGATTCTAAAAGTTTATAATGTTCAGCATCATTGAATTGGAGTACAAAAGAAATGAAACAACTGTAAAGTTTTGTATCTGTATTTGTGAAATGAAGCTTTTGTTGGGAGAAGGAAGTGAAATTTACGAAATGAAATTACGTTAAAGGAAGCTGAAATCATGGGACAGGGGATGGGCATTTTGATTTTAAATTTGAAACTTCAGCAAATGTCTTGATTTGATTTTGTAAAGGACATTCAGTTACTCCTAATGTAGACAAGACTATACATAAAAATCAAAAAACATACCCATCATCCCTCCCCCCACGCTTAAGTCTGTGCTAATCATTCCTACAGCTTTAAAGCCTATAAAACCCAAAACAATAAAACTCTATGTCCATTTTTATTAAAAAGCAGATTTTACCTCGAATCCCTCCGTTAAATAAGCAATAAAACTCTATAATCACTCCGAAAAAAAAATATCCACAACTTTCACAGAAAAAGGAAACCTTAACTGTTAATATAGTAAAAGTAAATAAATCTCTTGGATCCATATCAAAAGAGTAATAAAGACAGATTCGGTAATGTAATAAAATATAATCCACAGTTCCTCATCCTGCCTTAAAAAAATCGAGAGATGAAAGGAAGAAGGAGTAAAATTGGGATTTGTGATTTTGGGCTCGAAGAGGTCAATTTCAAAAGAGGAAGAGAGAAAAAAAAAATTCTTTCCTGATGAAAGCTACTAAAGCTTCCTTCAATTAGCTTCTTATATTGGATTTGGTTCTTTCATCTTCTAATTTCCTTTCATGATTTTTAGCATGCTTTGTAAGATTTCGACTGATTTGTGATTTTGCGCTCTATTTTGTCAATTGTACATTTTAGTAATACAAGGGGCATACAACTATGAAAAAATAAATTTTTAGTTTATCTAGGCATTAGTTAATTTATTAGGCTAATTAGTCCACTACTGTTTAAAAATTTTAAAATTTTATAATCAATTTTGAATCTACAAGAAGTAAAGGCAATTTTTAAATTTTAAGGGGTGTAAAACTATGAAATTTTGAAACATGCGTTTTTTAACCACAAAAACACAAATTAATTTCACTTACTTTCTCATAGTTTGAACTGTCGACGGATTTTCTCCAAATTAAGCTTTAAACCTTTCATCCACTTTGTTCAATTCTTCTTTAATTGAAGCACTTTTCCTTTTCATTTATAATTTTTTGATTGGATGAAATTCAATTATATCCGCAATTTTAAGACGTCGTATTTCTTTCTTCCTTTTCTTCCTCTTTATTTTTCACACAAAAGAACTTTTATTCTTACAACAAAAGCAATTTAGAAGTTTTTACGAAGGATGGAAAAATAAGAAATTTTCTGCTTTTCCCATATAAGGATACATTCCATTCAGTTACAGATATTGCTGACTGATGCCACGCTAAACATGAATATATATATTTTTTTGCCACCAATTTCTCTTTTATGAAACAGCTGTAGATTATTATTGTATATTGTGTTATTTTATGAGTCTTATTCATGAATGCGAACAACAACAGAAAAAAAAACTTTTTGTTCTTCTTTTCATCGCCTTTTTTCATGATGCCACGAATGGCCTACGTCGTAAATTTATCAACGCTTACAACTTTTTTTGCGCTTGATATGCTTTACTTATTATGATTATGATGTTATTGAAACGCATTTTTTAAGCTGCTAATTAATTATTAACGTAATTTTGAAATTTCAAATTTTCGCATCTTTTTTCTGCATCAATTTTGAAAATTTTGCGTCATTTTTAGAATAGATTTTTAATTTTTGCTATTATCTGTAATTTCAATAATTTGAATGCAATATGTCAATGCTCCTTTCACTAAACGTAAATATAAAGCTCCTCTCGAACTAAACTTTAAACATTAAGTTCATCATAATCAGAATAAAATCTACAATATAAAATTTGATTTCCTCAGCGAGTTATTAAAATGAAAACATTCAAGTCAAGATACGATAAATAGGATCTTGACAAGCTGTTGAATTTCGAAGAAAACTTTATTCTGTCGTAAAATCTGTTAAGGACTTTGACATCTTTAGCCTATATTTATGATAACTATGTAAAAGTTAAAAATTTCAAGAGTAGTCAATTTTTGTAAACATTAAAAATTTCACCTTCGAAATGCTTTAAATTAGATTTGGGAAGAAATTGCTCAATTTTAAAAGTCCAAAATTTTAAGCTTAAAATCTCTTAACATTAAATTGATATATGATGTGAAATTTTTCCAGGAATTCATGTAACGTGACTTTAAGCAGCTTGTGTTTCACAAATATTTACCTATGCATGTTTTGTTTAATACACAACATATTTTGATGGTTTACTTCTTAAATTTGTTTACTAAATGTATGTGAGTCTTGGGCTGATTACATTATTAGAGACAGATAAATTTTGCATTTACGAAATAGTTGCGAAATTTCAGCTTTTTGTGGCAATAGATGCGAAAATTCCAAAAAATAGATGCGAAATTTATCTGTCTCTATACATTATTTTTTAGCTGAGGGGCCATTCACTTCCTAACCTCAATTTTTTTAGTAACCTTCCCCTTGAACATATTAGATTGATTAATCGTTCTGGGTTTCAAATTACAATGAATGATTTACAATAAAAATACATTTTAAAAGCTGTAAATAGTATCTTGAGTAACATCATCACTAAACAGTTCCCGTAAAAACAATCTCTCAAAATGAAAAATTCCAAAAACACTTTCAAAAATTTGTCATGAAGTTAACAACACGAACGAAATCCAAACGCGAGTAAATTTATGAATCGCACATATTTTTTTTATTGATGATGAGAATTATGAGTGAGGAAGATAGTCAATATATGATATTCAGTTGTTGTGTTTTTTTTTTGTTCCTCCTTTTCTCCTGCGGTTGCTGAATGATGATAATAAAAAACCATTCTGTCATTTTGCATGTGTGCTGTTTTGTATATGAATGTTTATGGCATCGAGCTGTTAGATTGAATTTTTTTTTATTCTCGTTCTGTCGCTCTTTAGTGACTGCTGATAATAATGATCTATAGGGACTTTTTTCAACACCCTCCTACCATCACTCAATGTGCATTGACTTTTTTTTCCTTCTCGATATTCAAATTTTACTTTTTGTGCTGTATATTATCCTACAGGGATGAAAATTGTTGAAATTAGAGATTGATTTTGAAAGTAATCAGGAATATTTGAAGTCTTAAGGGAGACTTTTCATTATGAATTATTATTACGTGCTGAACTAAGATGTTTGATTAAAATATTTGAGGTTATGGTATGAACGATATATATGAAGAAGATAATAAAACTTTAAAAAATCCAATATATCTATATGAGGTCATATGGACAGAGTCCGCCCCAAAATCGCTCCAAACAAAACTAACACCATCAAAATTTTCCATTGTTTCCAGTGTAAAAAGTTTTGATGGTGTTAGTAAATTTTTAAAATTTAACGGTCATTTTCTCATATGACCTCATATATATATATTGAAAAAATCCATCAAAAGCCTTAAAAATGATTCAATCATGCATCAACATTAAGCACGAGCACCAAATACCATAAAGATCACATCCAAATATAGAAAAAAATTACTCATAATTACCACCAACGTTCTCTTTTCTCATCACACATCAGGAACTTCTGAAAAAAGAATCACAAAAAAAAATCAAATCCTGTTATTTCCATTTCTGTTTTATAGATTTGATTCGTATCTGACGCTACTGCTGTTATTGTCAGCGAGAATTGTATGAGAAAAAAAAGATTATATATTTATGTGCCATAATTTGCTTTTTTACCTCACCTCACTTCACCAAGTATTTTCTTTTTTTGCACATTGGTTTTAATGTTGAAAATTGGCATCTCTAAATGCATGCATCCGCAGAGATCAGGTAATTTACATCAATGGGGATTTGCTGGAAAATTATAACGATAATCCCTCCAATCATCAAGTGCATCCGATATTATCAATCAGCTTTATTACAGCTTTTTTCGTTGTGGATTGATTCATTTAGGACGTCAAGCTAGATTTTTTTGAGGGGGTCTTTCGCTACTTTAAGCTGTGGATAAGGTTATTTGTACCTTTGACCTGGAGAGTCAATTGCATTATAGTGAAGTTTGGTTTGACCTCTATATCAGCGGTGGACAAACTTTTTAGGGTCACGGCACACCTTACATAAGTCAAAATTGTGATAAAACTCGTGCACGCCATACATTTCATAGAATTTCATGATTTTTTCACTTCGCATTGCTCTATACTTAATTATTTGGTACATAACTACAATTTAGATATTTCTTAACAGTCATCATTGCCAAACAACTCCCAATCCTTATCGCCGCATGATATACATGCACAGAGTATCAAGAAGATGAAGAAAATCTTTGAAAATTGAAACGTGACGTGTATATGATCTCAATACTTTACTGCATTATTTCTTGTCGACAATTTTCTTCTCTTATCGCCATCTCAACATCCGTTTATTCCATTAAATCACATTTAGTGCTTCAGAACCATTCGAGCGGAAATTGAAGTTCATTTTTTTTAAATACATAAACCGCACAGACAACCATGAAAAAATAAAAAAAAATAAGTTCGCGAATATTACCGTGTTTTGTACATGTTCACATGTCTTTTGTATCTATGGCATAAAATCCTTCTTCAATCCTCTCAACACTTCAATCCTCTATGAAGCGTATTCTCATTGCTGCTAGAAGAAAAGCCACAAAAATTATCAAGCAACATTGAAGCAAGAAGAACAAGGATAACAGATTGTTGACGAACAAGACGTATTTTTCGATATGATGAGAGTTTTAGAAGTGATTAGTATGCAGACGATTAGTTGATCTACATGGCATATTTTATTGGAATCAATGTATTATTCAAGTGATATGCTATAAAAAAGGTATGTTCAAGAAATTGACAAGACATCAAATACTTTAAAATTGCGAAAATCTTCTAAACTATACACCATAACCCCAAAATGAGCTTTACTAAAACTCATCAGCAAGATCGCTAAACAGGAAAAATTCAGAAAAAAAAATCGTAGATATATAAACTTCAAATAGAAAAAAGAAAAGTCAGAGGAGCAAAAAAAAAAAGCATTATAGAACAGAGAAGGGAAAATATTTATGTTCTGGCAGATGCATCAAATTACAGATTACCATCGTTCTCTATTTTCCATAAAAAAGAACCTCAACAAGAGCAAGAAGCAAAAAAGAAAAAAAAACTTTTCTTCCGTCTGCTTTAATAATTTGAATTTATCGTTCATCGCCTTTCATATACGAGCGCGCGCAAAAATATTGGAGGGTAAAAAAATAAGACCGAATTGTGCACTGGTTGTAAGTACGATAATAATTTGTGTCATTTCGTATTAATGCTTGTCGACACTCGTCATATTCTACAAACTGTCGCAACATAAAGTATCTAATCAAATTTCAATGGGAATGAATCCCCAATGAATTGCACATACCATCAATGAACATGTTGATTATATTCATCAAAAAATTGAATGAAGTTTTCAATATGATGACATTTATATCGGTTTATTCGTGGTAAGCCTCAGTGCTCCATTTATGGGGGAATTTTTATGTAATTCGTGTCATGTTTATATCGCAGATTAAAGTCAATATGATTGAATGTCATGGTAATGTCTTTAAAGTTGATTTAAAAAGATTTTAATGGAGAAATGAAGTAATATTCTTGAATGCTGTTGCTGCTTTTAAGTGGGGATGAATTTGGCGTTCATAAATATTGCTTTTAATGAAAATTTTGTGTAAAATCTTTATTTGTTATGAATCTTTATTAAAAATTTTCAATTTTTTTAATTTTTACTTTCCCAATGCATTTAATTGATTCAATCCACTTTATTCCGAAGTCGTTGAATCTTTTGTGGATGTTTCTTTGGTATTTAAAGTAAATTTCCTTAATATTTTTGATGTTTATTGTTTAAAAATTCAAAACCAAATAAATTTGAATTAAACCGGGCAAACACCTACGATGAGATTAATATATTATTTAAATCTTATGATGAAAACTATAACATGCCCTAAACTCCTATTTATTCCATTCCTTGGAAGTATTTATGACTATAAATTGACTCATTTAAAAACGAACGAAATTCTTAAAATTTTCCTAAGTTTTACACCCCTTAAATTATAATTTTTAAAGGGGTGTAAAACTTAGGAAAATTCAGAAAAATTTTAAGAAATTTCATATTGTTTTCTTTTGAAATTTAAAATAACCGTTAAAACCAAGAAAATTGTCTTTTTATCAAAAAATATCTTTATTTCAACTTTTCATATGTATGCAATCGTTCTACTTAAAAGTTATTCAATATTCATTTACTTCAATATTTTTAAAGGATAAACAATAATAATAATTAAGAAAAGTAAAGGAAAATTTATGAAAACTTAAATCTTAGTTTAACTTTGAAAAAAAAAAGTTTTAACAGAATATAGTTATGAACAGCATGTTCATATTTCCTTAGCACAGACACAATCATTTATGAACTGTCAGAATCATCACTTTCGTCGCTACTATCGCCATTTTCAGTTCCATTATCTTCATGCCATGAAATACTTTGTTCCTGCTCTTCACGATTATTTTTATTAAATGTCATCATCTTATCAGCATAACTTGCATTTTCATTTGCAAATTTCTTTAATTTTGCAAAATATTCATTCTTGATTTTCTCTTTTTCGGCAAATAGTTGCTTCTTTTCTGACACTGATAATTTACTGTAAGCCTTTGCGACTTTTGAAGGCTTTCCGGTATACTTTTGTGACATAAAGTAATGTGCTGTTTTTATGGATGGATATGGTCCAAATGTTTCAACGACTTCCTTAAATTTCTTCTTTCTCGGCGTTGATTCAATACTCGCATCAGATTCAAAACCTTTCTTCTTTTTCTTTGACGGTGTATCGACATCCATAGATTTAGTTATGGATGAAACATTGGCAATTTGGATGCTGCTTGCTTTTGATTGCTTTGTTGGACTTGATGCTGGGATGATGTTAATGACAGATTTTTCTTTTGGTTCTTCCTTTTTGATTGTCACGATTTTATCTAAAGTTGCTTGCTTTTTAGCCTTTTTTGGTTCTGATTCTTGTGGAACTTGTGGTGACATTGTTGTCTCGTCATTTCTTTTACGCTTCTTTGTTGACTCAATTTTGGATAAAAATCCATGTTTTGCCATTTGCTCGGACCTTTGATCAACTGGAAGGGTTTGTATCCAAGCTTTCATTTTTTCTTGCCATGCTTCAAGTTCCTGTTGATGCCGTTCAATATAAACTGCTTTCTTTTCTGGATCAATTGTCTTCCAAAGTGCTGAACTTGTCTTCAAAATTTCCTTACGATCGATGCTCTTGTCATTGCATAAATCTTTTAGGAAGTAATTGTAAGCATTTAATGGACGTGCCGGCATTCCATTTGGATTTTTTAAAATTTTCTGTTCTTGTGTTGAGAATTGTTTCTCTAAATGCGTATCAAGTGCCAATAAAGTCTGAATATGCTTAATTTTCTCTTCGTCTGGCATATTTTTGTACATTTGTTGAGCATCATGATAACTTACTGTTTTGCCTTCTTTTGCTAATTCATCGCGATAAATCATGAATGGTGTAATATATGGCAGTTCTGGTTTGGACTTTCTCTCGCGTACTTTCTTTTCTGATGGTGTTTTTGTTCTTGGTGCTCGTTTCTTCACCAGTTCTGGACAGTTTCGCAACAATTCAGCTTTCTTCTCGGCATATTCTTTCAATTCAGTTTTGTATTGTGCTTTGTACTGTTCCTGCTTGCTAACTGGAAGTTCTGAAAACTTTTTTGCGCCATATGAGCTTATTTCTTTCTGTAAAATTAGAGAAGAATGAAAATAAATTTAAATTTCGAAATTTGTTTAAATAACGGTAATTTAAAATTTGAAAATTAACTGTTGAAATGAATTTGAATTTTTAGCAATCAGAATTTGAATTTCTCTTGACCGTTAAAAAAATATTTAATTACTCTAATTCAATGCCTAGATTAATCAAGCAGGAGTAGTAATATGATCCAGTGAACATAAATTTTTTTTAAAAACATCCAGAAATCCCATCAAATCCAAAATTAACCTAAATTAAGCATAATTCAAACACATACCAATCCAATATTAGCACCTGGATTCTCTTTCATCAATGCCTTCTTAAACTTATCACGATTATCATCAATAAATCGCATAACAGCATTACGAGGTATTTTTGGTGCATCTGGATGCATTTTTAAGTCATATTTTTGATGATGTTGCTCGTAATCAGTCAACATCTCATCTAACGTTCTAATCGAGCAGATTGGCTTCAATATTTCACTAAGACATGCTTTACATTCTTCGGTTGTATGTCCTTCAATTGATATTTGTGACCAGTCCAAATACCTTAATGCCACTTTATATGAACTTGTTTTACGCTTGTTATGATTTTTAATTTCAGCAAGAAGTTGAAGTTTTAATTCTAATGGGAACTTTGTTTCGATTTTAAGATGTTCTGTTGGATCTGTGTATTCATCTAAAATGAGGCATGAAATATGAGATCCAGTAAACAAAATTAATAATTTTTGGAACTTACTGTAAACCATTTCTTCCTCCTCATCGTCTACTTCTTCATCAATTTCGTCGTCACTTGATTCTGGAAGTACTTTTTTCTCCTCCTTAAGCTTTTTAGTTCTCTTAACTTCTAAAATCATTTTAATAAAATTAGTTTGATAAACAAATTATAAAATTTGTATTTTCTCACCATTTGCGTCAGAATCGCTATCACTTTCAGCTACAACTTCCTTCTTACGTGCCATTTTAATGAATAAATGTTTTTAAACTGTTTATTTGATGGTTTAGACTTTAGAAACTTATTTTTTGATGAAAATACTAATTTTTAACGATATATCGCGCTTCACTTTTTTATACACGTTAGAATCGGTAAAATGGAGTTGAAAATTACCGGTTCGAGAAGTAACGGTCAACAACAATTTGAATTATTTCCAAGCAAAAATGACAGTCGGTCAATTCAAGTCATTGATTACATTATTATAAAAATATTGTTTGTGTTATCAAAAAAATTTTATTAAAATTTCATTTCTGCCAAGTTTATTCAATAAATCAGCTCTGGTTGGTGTTTAAATTACTAAAATGACTCGTAAGTATTAATTAAAGTTTAAATTTGATAATTAAGCTGAAGATTTTTATAAAAAAATTCAAAATTTCTAGAAAATTCGCATTTAAAATAATTTGTAAAAAATTTATTAAAATTTAGGTGGTAATCAACGCGATTTGGCAAGAGCAAAGAATTTGAAGAAACAACAAGATCAAAGTAAAAAGGCAGACGATGGATTAACACCACAACAAAGACGTGAAAGGTGAGTTAATGATGATTTACAAGGACATATTCAAAATTATAATTTTTCAAGATCCACAAAAAGCGCAGTTTCAGAGTTGAATGATCAGCTATTCATTCAGTTAAATATACTCATTATGTATTAATATTTATCTAAAATTAATGTCTGAATCGTCTGTTTTGGATGATTGACATTTAAGATTCTTTATTAATGATGTAAATTTTTTTACAAAATGAATTGTGGATGTTCGGTCCGGTGTAACAAATTCTCATCGAATTATTACAGAAAGAATAATAGCCATGAGTATAATAATTGTTAAAAACCTTGAAGATCGGCTTTTTTGAATACTTAATAGAGCTTTAATTATGACTCGTCAAGTACCAGAGGCAGCCAAATAAACATTCGTAAAGATAGACACTTGAACAACTGTTCAAAATCAGCTGACAAAGTCAATAATTTAAACAAACATTGTAGCAATAAAAAAGTAGAGCATGAAATGGTCAAAATAGCGAACCTACTCAAATTTCAAGATATACGCCGAATTCGATATCAAAATGTAATTTTAAGGCGATTCAAGGACTTAACAAATCAGAAAAATCATTCAGTTAAAGTATTCTGACTCAAATAATATCAGAAGACCTTCAAGTACATATGATGTCCTAAATTTTGGTATATGTCCATAAATACATTATTTCAACATAATCTCTCAAATTACAGTAATCGAAATGCACAATAAATCTTTCTGTTTATTTTTTCAGAGATGCAAAGGCTTTAGCTGAAAAAGTCAAGCAGAAAGAGGCGAAAACAAAAGATGGTAAATAAAATAAAGTTGAAGCGATTATCAACAAAAATCACGTTTACCTTGACGATATAATAAATTATGAATAATAATTAAAAAAATGAAGAAGTTTTAAAGAAATGAAAACTTACATCATCAATATAACTTAAGTCACAAAATGCATTGCTTAATAGCATAATCAGCAGATAATAACATGCGGTTCGCAATAGGAGATATAAATTAATATTCTTTTTTTTTTGTAAAATTATATATATTTTTTCACAAAATTATTCAATATTACCTATTTGTATCAAATGGTTCATTTTCTATTAGAAAATCAGGGACCGAATTTAATCACTCACAATCATGTGAGTAAAAAAAATATGAGTACTCATTGAAAAAAAAATCTGAGTTTTTGTTTTTCAATGAGTACAATGATTAGTGAGTACTCACAAATCATTGTACTCATGAGTACTCATTTTAATCATTTTGACCGTTATTTTTTTTACTCATGATTTTTTTTTAAAAAAAAGCAATTTTTTCGCTGATTTTCATACAAATTTTTGCATGAATTGAGTAAGAATTAAGCATGAAATCTATTGAAAACCTTCTTCTAATGTATACAGCATGCATTATTAGAATGTATAGAACCTTATTAAGCATGTTGGAAGTAGCGGAAGTGCTTGGTTCCTGAGATCTGACCCCCTCTTTAAAATGTCCTAAAACGTCCAGAAATGAAATAAAAATTTTTTTGGTCAGTTCCAGTCAGTTGGACATAGCCCATTTCTTGTGTTTTGAATGACTTATCATCAAAATTATTATTTGTTATGCATTTAAAATTTATATTCATGCTTTGTTTTGTGATTGTTAAGCACTGAGTATATCCAACTGACTGGAACTGACCAAAAAATTTTATTTCATTTCTGGACGTTTTAGGACATTTTAAAGAGGGGGTCAGATCTCAGGAACCAAGCACTTCCGCTACTTCCAACATGCTTAATAAGGTTCTATACATTCTAATAATGCATGCTGTATACATTAGAAGAAGGTTTTCAATAGATTTCATGCTTAATTCTTACTCAATTCATGCAAAAATTTGTATGAAAATCAGCGAACAAATTGCTTTTTTTTAAAAAAAATCATGAGTAAAAAAAATAACGGTCAAAATGATTAAAATGAGTACTCATGAGTACAATGATTTGTGAGTACTCACTAATCATTGTACTCATTGAAAAACAAAAACTCAGATTTTTTTTTTCAATGAGTACTCATATTTTTTTTACTCACATGATTGTGAGTGATTAAATTCGGTCCCTGTCTATTCAATAGTTTTTATGTTTTAACGCGCGAATGTCTCTGTCACAAAGTAATTTTCAGTAATTTATTTGACGAATGAGGAAACTATTAAGGCCAGTCTGAATATGAATTACAAGATTTTTTTATCATTAAATAAAAAAGGCAGTGTCGATAAATGGAATGAGCACTTTCTTCTTTTTAGAATAATGTGCAAAAAAAATTTATAACTAAAAATTGTAAAAAATTGAATTTTTGTTATTGAATGTATTGAGTTATAATTTCAGAGAATTTGAGATTTGAACTCTAGATGTGGTTTTTTTTTTGTTTTATTTCAACTTTTGTTTCTTTCAAAAATTATGAAATTTTATCTTTAGATAGAATTTGAACATTGATTTATGCAGCGAATTTATATTAGCTAAAAATCAGCAAACCACAGCAACAAATATCAAAATTTATTATTCACCATAAATTTAATCCAATCTGTCCTTTTATATAAATCACGGACATCAATTCTCTGCATTACAATACTCCAATAATTATAGTTCATCGAGATTAAGGACAAATCAAAGAATCATCTAAAAAAACTATCAAGGATAAATCTTTGTGCGTAATCGAGTATGGTAATAGTCACTTTTTGATAATGATGAATGTCGGTCCATTTCTTTTCTTCAATTGCGACCACACTGTCATTTAGTCAAATCTTTTGTCCTTTTTTGCTGATGTAAATTTCAGACGATGTCGTCATCGAAAATGGAAATGTCCACAAGGATTTTATTCAAGTATTATTCGACTCATTCATCATGCAAAAATCAATTCAAGCACTTCTCACAAATAGATGTGTGATTTTGCAGTTTTATTGACTAGTTTTAAGGATCTTCGTTCTCATCCTCTGCAGATGCCTTTTTTTGTCTTCAAATCTATTTATTTCAGAGCTTTCATTTCATTTAAGCGAAGGAATTTCTCTCCAAGGACTTATTTCAACTGATCTCGACAATATCTCCTCTTTTTTCATTGTATGCTAGAAAGAAAAATGATTGTAAAGGAAATAATACTATAATGGAAAATTATGCCCTTGGTTCGTCGAGATTTTACCAAATATATATATCCATGAGATGAAGTTAACGTATGTATAGATGATGACTAAGGCGTATTTTTTTTTTTTTAAAAAAAAATCAAGGATTATTTTAGTTTTTACAATAACTATAAAGATAAATACCAATGGTTAAATCAGAGAAATTTTCTCTACGAAAGGTTCAAATATTTTTTTTTTTTACATGAAAGTAGAATTTCAAATGATTATTGCTAGAGAAATGAAAAGTTTGTACTTAAAGACAGGATCCGAACCATCGTGGATCCACCTGACCACTCTGCTAAAAATATAATTCAAAAAAATTATAATTGAAATATAATTTCAAAATATGATCATCATTTAGCAACATTTAACTCGAAAACCCATAACGTATAAAGTATGGTAACTATACTGAAAGCTATGCTAAAAATCTAAAAAAAAAATCAACTTTATTAAGAATAAGAAAAAAAATCTTTTAATTCTACTCCAATCTCTCCCTCATGACAACCGTCCACTCTGATAGAAAGAAAGAAAAAAAAAAACAATTTTTATGTACAGAATTTAATTAAATTAAAAACCACAGATAGTGTATCTAATCGAGTAGAACAAAAAAAGCTCTTTCTTAACACGTGCTTGAAAGAAAATTTAATGAGATCATGATTCAGCATACATAACCAGACAACATATATGGCTCATTGATTTTGACATTTTTCTTTATAAAAATTATATTTTAAAACTGTTGAGGACAGATGTTGGGGAAGAATGAAGCTTCTGCTATGAATTTTTCGATTTAAAAATAATAAAATGATTTATTGGTTTATTTTAGTTATGGATAGAATTTTATCAACGACCACATGAACTTGAAATTGCTTACAATACATGAAGAATTGAAGGACTTTGGATAAGTTTTAGTATCAATCTTATATGACGTGATTTATATTTTAAAATTTGATTAAAAATATGCCCATATTTTGACAACAAACGCATAATCAGCCATAAGCCGTAAAAAATGTCTTTCAGTTAAATATCTGCATATTCAAACAAAATCTACACCTCCTACATTAATTATTCGATTGACGTCAAATTGATGAATTTGCTTACCTTTGCAAATGCATTCCAACAATTTTTCATCGAATTAACAAAATAAATCCCAAAGTGTTCTTACAAGTAATTTTTCAATGTTGACTTACCAAAAGAGTGACATCGAAAAATTCTCAATGTCACTAGCAACTCTTTTTTGAGTGCTGCACATGCCAGACGTCTCGGTTCGCACGAGTTTATATAAAAGACATGCTTTTTTGCTCCATTCTGTTCTCCTCTGCAAATTTTCATACAAAAAAAGCTCAAAATCATTTGCTGTAGATGCACAAGCAAGCACACACAAAAAACTTTAATTTGAAATTTTTTTCTGATGCATGCAGTCATGGTGATGTGAATAAGATTTTTTTAAGCATTCTCGTTTGATGATGAGACTTATTACACACGCAATATTGGCAAAACTTCAAAAGTATAATATTGCATAATTTTTATGGCTTTATTCAATGTGAAGCATCTTACTTGAGCTATGATGTATAAAAGGAATAAAATTTTATGTAAAAGTTACTGAAATTGATGGATTGAAATATCTTTTGTTTGAATGAAAAGAAAAATTTGATGAGAAATCTTAAAATGTTAATCAACAAAAAATTTCTGGAAAATTTTTATATTTTCGCAAAAACTTAAATGACTGGATCCAACGAGTGCGAATAAGAACTTATTTTTCGAACTCGGTACACTATTTTTCGAACGCGGGAAAAAAAATTTAAACCAAAAAAATCCGTTGAAATGTGATTATTATTTAGTGAAGAATTTATGCAACATTAAATGCTGATTTCAATACGAAGTTAAAAATTTTTGCATTATCTATCATATTTCATCTGCCATTAATCTGTATTTTGTCAAAACTTACTTATACTTGAAATTTATTTTCGAAAATTTTTGTAAACAAAAGCGTTTGTTTACATTTGATTCGAAAGTAGAAATTATTCAAAAAGTGATTAAATTTCATTTGGATTAGAGTTTAAATAGTTGATTAATATCATACAAATGTAAAACAATCGATATTGGCTAGTAACAAAACGTATATTGTTGTTAAAATGAAGATATCTTTAATAATAAATTTAACAGAATTTTCGAAAAATTTTCGAAATTCGTTGTAAAAAGTCCAAATATTTTCAAATTTTTTAGAGTCAACTGCTTCTTAGTCTGTTCGCACTCGTTGGGACTGGATTAATCAATCAAAGGCGTGTCTTAAAACTTATTGATAGTTAGGATGCTGATTGGGTTGAAATTATATTCCAATTTTCGATCACTGTCATGATATTCGTTTCATGCTACAACATCTTTAACCATTCTATCCAATAATGACTATAATGCAATGGTAAAGTCCTTGACAGAGAGAAAATAAAATTAGTCGACAGACTGACCCAGGAAATGTCTCGGTCATGATTATTGAATTAATTTTATATCTCCTTATCGTCAGCGAAGAGAAAATGACGAAGAAGGAAAATTATGAAAATTAGAAAGATTCAACTCGAGTCTTCAACTCATGAATTTCTTGATGAATAATATTAAATTGTAAAATCTTGAATTTAACTTTGATCTGCTTTGATTAGATTTGACTTTAAAATATGAAAAAAATTATAATTCTCAGCTAACCTCAATTAAAATTTTTATGAAAAAAAATTTAATTTCAATAATAAAAGAGAAAAATATTTTCCTTCTAGATCTTCCGATAATTTAAGTTACTTTAGCTAGGCAGACTATCTACTAGTGTACACACGATTACGTGCCGCGAAATTTTTTTTGAAAAACCAGAAATTGTGTACTTTTTTGAAAAGTTCCGATTTTAGTAGAAAAAAATTTTAAAAATTTGGTCAGAATTGAAATTTTTGTGCTAATTTTTCGAGTCTTTGCTTCAATAAATAATCTCATTTGCTTCATTAACTGAATGTTAAGAAAATTTACTTTCTTAGTGTGTCGCGAAAATTAAAATTGGTCTAAGGAGAAATTAAAATTGATCTAATGTGTGCCGCAAAAAAAAATGGTCAAAAATGTGCCGAGACACTAAAAAAGTTGGCCACCACTGCTTTAGGCAAATATTCTACATTCAAGGAAATTTAAAATTCCCTTTATCTATAAAGTTATTGCATCATTGAAAACCCATTTTCTGCATTTTTCCTTTATTCCTTTGTTATGCAAACTGATATGTTTGATAGCTCTTTTGTAGCTTTAAGATTTAAGAATATTAAATTTCCATATATTGTTTTTCATCCCGAAAGATTCTTTGAATTTTTTAATGATATTCACAACTTAAAGATTACCACACAATAATACATCAAAGAATATTTCTGTTTAAAATACATTCCCTTTCATCCTTTTGCCACGATAAACACAAAATCATGTCAACACATATCATTATTTCAATGAAAAAAAAATCTATTAGACATAAAAGCCTTTTTTCCTTGCTCTCGATTATTCTTTAAAATTAATCATTTTTTTTTGCGCTTTTGATGAACAAATAAATAAATCGTTACAAGGGCTTACATTCATTCATATGCGGATGTGTATCTGCATTTAATTTATGTAAATGTGGGTTACATTTTTTTGCCTCCATCACATTCAATTTACTCCTTGTGAACTGATTTCCAATACAAAGAGGTTTAGGAGTGTAGTAAGAAATTTTTCAGGAGAGGAGTGAGCTTTGAATCTTATATATTTAAGTATTTTACAGAATTAAGTAATTTCTAATGCATTTTTGGCCGAGCGACGCGAGGTCGCGCAAAATCTTGTCCTGAGTTTGAAAATTAGAGGGGGGCTCAAGCCCTAAAAAAACTCAAGCTACCTCCCATGGCTACAGCCCTGATGAGGCTTCAACTCAACACTGAAAATTAATCAGAACAGACATTTTTGTGGCATTTCAATGATTTTAAACTGAAAAGGATTTTTTGAGGTTATGGGAATATATTTTTTTGTTATGATTCTTGGTAAATATTTTACACAATAAACAAGGTTGAAAACAATGAAATAAAGTTCTTTATGAACTTTAAGATTTCAAAGAAGTTGCTCAATTAAACACGGCGCTAAACTTTTTGTACCATAAAACTTTTCTTTGTTTAACCTGTTACAAAATATTAGACCCCTCATTCTCTCTCCCCTAATAAGCAAACGTACTATTTAAGTGATCAACCCTATATACAGGGGGTCCTCGATCTGAACAGTTGCTTTGTTCCCAAATTTTTCTATTCAAATCGAATTTATTCAAACCGAAACGTATTAAAAATGACCTTTATAAATGAAAATTTAAATTTTTGTATTGGAAATTTTTGGTTATTCAAATCGAATCTGTTCAAATCGAGGGTCCCCTGTAGATTATTAGAAAACTACCCGTCTACCTTTAAATTCAACATAAAATCATCGAATAAGCTTTAAAATTTAAATCAACAATTTAAAGGAATAAAAACCAAAAAGTCATTCATCAAACCTGCGGTTCTAGAATTCATTCAACATCGACCAACAAACCATCATCATAATAATGAAAAGAAATGCTAAATACAGGAATTAAAAGCAACTTACCTGCTGCAATCACATATGTACATAAAACTGTAATGATTTTGAAGCAATAGTCGTGCGGAATGATGAAGGATAAAAAAAAAATAAATAAATTTTGTAGTGTTTGCATTGCAAGGCTAGCAAATAGTAATTTCAGAAATATGTATAAGCATTATAAAGTTCATCAAAGCGAAATGAAATTGTGAAATGAAAGTTCGTTTTTGTTAAGTACTTGTATTGGTGCGTTCTAAAAAAAATGAGCCGGTTTGAATAAGTTTTTTCAAATCCTTATAACTTTTGATAGGAATAAGCTTTAGACTTGAAATAAAAAGTGTATTAAAGGTCTTGTATGCTAGTATTTACTGTGAAAATATCATTATCCTAACTTTACTGGAAGTTAGTTTTATAAGCCGCGGAAAAAAACTAAAAATTTCAAAATTTTATGTCAAATTTTCAGATCAATTTCTTGAAATATTTTTCCACTACACTAATTAATCTAAACAACTTTTACAATATGGATTTTGCTCAAATTTATTAACAACTTAACAATTTATTTTTAAACTTCGCAATGTAAACAAAATTTAAAATTTTATCAACACATCAAAAAACTCAAAAATCAAGAAAAATTTTGAAATTTTATTATTTCTCTAAAAGAAACAGCTTTAAAGAAAAACTAAGTATGCTATTATATTGAGTATATAATAAGCTACATAACAAGTATTATTAACTTTAAGTCTTTGACAAAAAAATTCTTTACAAATTTTTTTTCTTCGTGTTTGAAATCTTTTGTGATTTGACAAAATCTTTAATTTTATTTACAATATGCAGTGAATTGGAAAACTGTTAAGTTATTAATAAATTTAAGCAAAATCCATATTGTAAAAGTTGTTTAGATTAATTAGTGTAGTGGAAAAATATTTCAAGAAATTGATTTGAAAATTTGACATAAAATTTTGAAATTTTTAGTTTTTTTCCGCGGCTTATAAAACCAACTTCCAGTAAAGTTAGGATAATGATATTTTCACAGTAAATACTAGCATATAAGACCTTTAATACACTTTTTATTTCAAGTCTAAAGCTTATTCCTATCAAAAGTTATAAGGATTTGAAAAAACTTATTCAAACCGGCTCATTTTTTTTAGAACGCACCAATATATATATTTACAATGTGCCTGTGCCTGTGTTGCACTCTTACACTTGACCTAGTTGATATTAAGTGGAGTTAAACTGAGCAACGGGAGGAGTTAAAAAAATTGCAGAACGTTTTGGAGATGTTTAATTGTTTTAAGTACGTTTTCTTCCTGCTTTTTTCCTACTAAATGTGTACATTTGAATTTGCGAAAAGGAACTGACGTAGAAATTTTAATTGCAGCAGTTCCAGTACTTAGTTTATTATAATAATATGGATTTGTTCGGTAATCTTTTGTTTGCTGGTAAATTAAACCTGAAAATTAAAAATTTAAGCCTGAAAATTTCAAAATTTTAATAAAACAAAAAATAACTTTAATTTCATTTTTCAAATAACATTTTTTTACTGATATTTTTCTTTAATAATCCATTTCTCATCTTTTCAAAATACAATAATTTTTTCCATTGTATAGTTCAATATTCAAGTAAATTTTACTTTCTCATTTTTATCTTTTCAAAATCAAAAAAATACCCAAAATACGATTATTATGACAAAATTTGTTTGGGAAAGAAAAAAAAAATTTTTTGTGTGAAAAATTTCGATATTTTTTTTTTATCATGTACTTTTCACTTAAATTCTATCACAATCATTTATTTATTTATTTTATTCAATAATGTTTAAAGATTTTTCATTTTTTTTATCTTTCATGATACGAAAAATAAATGAAAATATGAAGCAGAATGAGTCGAGTCAATCAAGATTCAATTTTCATTCCTTTTTGTGCATCTAACAATAAAATAGTTTTTTTTAAATAGTCTTAAAGGCTTTTTCTTTCATTTCTTCCACTTGAAAAACTCTATAAGATTGATCGAGTCATTCCGCTTGCATTTTTTCTCTCAAGTTATTTCTTTCATTTTTTTATATATTTCTCATGCTTTTCTTACAATCGCATGTGCTTTTTATAAATAGTGAATTTTTCTTTTTAAAGTTGCCAAATTAATTTTTGACGCTTTTTTCTGCTGAAAAATTTGCAGGATTTTGATCCAATTTTTACTTTTTCGATATTTTTAGAATTTTATTATTTATAATTAAAAAATTAAAGGGATATTTATTTGCGAACAAATTATTAAATTAATTTGAGTCTAGAATTTTCAATTTGGTTCAATTAATTAGATCAACATTCAAATATTTTGAATTAAAATTTTTTAAACTTAATTTTTTAAAGATTTTTAGTTTTAAAACCAATTTTAAACTTTTATTCAAAATATTATTTTTTAAATTAAATTTTATTATTTTTTTATAATCAATATTTCTTTCACTTCATATCAAACATTTCGAAAAATGGAATATTTAATTAAATACCATTAATGACTTTAAGTCATTTTATATACTTCATATATATATTTTAATATATAGTCTACTTACAACAAATCAACATAACATAGGTCATATCTTCTAAAATTTAAGATAAAAATCTCATTTTTTAATAAATTTTAAAACAATTTTCGACCTTCAATAATTATATTTTTTTCTTCTTTAATTTCGTTTTTCAAACATTTTTCGATAATGATTAACAATAGATTCTGCATTTAATTAACGAAAAAATGATAAAATCATTCTGTATATTTTTGACTATTGATGTGAATGTGTCTGTCTTTGTGTATCTATTTTATCTAATAAATGCTGTAATACTGATGACATGTATATGTTATACAACAATAATGTCACATATGCTAAAACATTCAAACATTTAATTTTATTCTGATAACTAATACCATTTATTATTATAACATAAAAATATAGATAGTGATGATTTAGATGATTTTTTTTTTCTTTATATATGTTGCCTGCTTTTCTTGATTTATAATTAATTTAATAGAATCTTTCAATTATTTATGGAATTTTGTGTCTGTTGATTCTTGTTGCACTTGTGAAAGGAAATATCAAAAATTTTTAGCTATTTTATTTTAAATTTAAATAGTTTTGAATTTTTTTGAAAATTCAGGTCTGATCAGATTTAAAATAAATAAATTTCTATTTTTAAATTTGTATTACAAAAGTTTGAATTTTTGTGAAAATTTCATTTTTTCAAAACAATAAATTTTTAAAAAAATTCATTTTAAATTGTTTTTTGAAATTTTAAGCCAAAAAATAAAATTTTAAAATTTCAATTTGAATTTATAATTTTTTTTTTTTAAACAATTTGAATTTTTAAAATTTTAATTTAAATTAAAAATATTTCATTTAAATTAAAAAATTTTAATTTAAATTAAAAAATTTTCATTTAAATTAAAAAAATTTTCATTTAAATTAAAAAAATTTTATTTATGTTTTGAAATTTTAATTTAAGTTGGAAAATTTTAATTTGAATCTTTGAATTTTGATTTTTTTTTTTATTTTAAATTTTTCAAAAAACAATTTATTTGAAATGAAATGAATCTAAAATCATTCAATGGCCTAAAATCTTAATTTTTTTATTTATAGGTATTTTAAAAAAAATGTTTGTTCAAATTCCATATCTCAATTAAGATTTAAAATAGTTTTAGTTCCACATTGTATTATATTGATTCTTGACCTTCAAACTAACATTCTTCACTCAACAACCAACTATCATAAAGAAAGGATAATCTTCATTTAGTTTCTCTTTTTATTCCTACACATATCCCACTTATCCTATCTCTCACAAGTGGCTTACAAGATTTCCATAAATTATATCTTACAATACGTAGAACTAAAGATAAAATATAAAATATATATTTTCATGATCATCAATCATTCAAATCAATAGATGAAGAGTCAATATCAACATAGATGATTACTCATACGATACTTTAACATTCTTTCTTCCTTATCATATCCGTATTTATGAAAAAAATTCCTTGTATGATGCTTCAAAAAAATTTTTTTTGTTAAATAAATGATACAAAAGATTGAAAAGTTTCTTTCGCATCCTTGAAGTATTTTTTTCTATTTTTATATGAATGAAAGTTTTGAATATAAAAATACGAACAATATATTGAAAATAAAAGTTTTGTTTAGTAGATTTTTATGAGTTGAAATCTTAAAAAAAATTATTTTTCAACAAAAATTTTTGATATTTATACTGAAAAATTATTTTAAAACCATACAAAATAAAAATATTTTTGTAAAATATTTAAACTTAAAGTTTTATATTCAACATTAGTTGTGAAAAAAAATCTCATCTTGATGCTATATTCTATTGCTATCCTCACTTCCCCTAACAGATAATGAATGCCATACTCGTATATCATATCACCGTAACACTCATTATTCTGATAGAGACTAATATTCTTCTCATTATTTTATTTTTTTATCAACTCTTTCATAGTATAGAAAAATATACCTCTTTGAAAAATAATCATTGGATTTTATACTCTCGAGCTACTATTTATGACAATTTTTTTTCTCATTAAAAGCGTTTCTCATTCATGTCTTCATGAACTTGCGACCTTTGCGAGTTATGTTTTATGCAAAAATAAAGATTTTTTTTTATTTATTATTTCTTTAATATAGTATCTCTTTTTTTAAAATATTAAAAGTTGTTCATTCGTTCTATGTATGATTTATCGTCTTTACTTTGTGCTTGATATGTTATTTTTACTTTAATAACAATAATTTTTTATCTATATCGAAGATTTAAAATTATGAATTTGAAGATTTATAATTAAAACTCAATATTTTCAGACATTTCTTAAAAATCAAACTTAAATTAATTTTGCAGTTGAACATTGAATTAAATTATTTTATCGAAATAAGATTTAAATTTGAAATAAATTTCAGAAATTTAAAATTAATGTTCATGGATTTGAAATTAATTAAAATTAATATTGTAAAATTTTAAAACAGAATTTTCATAAAACTCGTTCTCATATTTTTTAATGGTTGATATTTTAGCATACATATAACTATAATGTGAATATGGTTTAGCTTGTTTCATTCTAATGACACAATATTGTCAGCAGCTTTGAAAAAGGAAAGGAGGAGTTTTTATTTACTTTTTTTTTATTTATTTGATTTTTTATTTATTTTTATTTTCTTTGAACTATTTGCATGTGATGATCTTTACTTTAGTTTTTCTTCATTGTTGTATTCAGTTTTACCCATATTTGTCCGAACAGTTTGTTTTATGTTTTTTTTTCGTTGGTTTACAAAAATCATAAGAATTTAAATGAAAATTCATAAAATTCTATCGAGTGACACAAAAATGACTTTAGATATGAAACTAAGATATTTTTTGTTCTTTATTTTTCAATTTTTAAAATAATTGCAAAAAATTTAATTTTTATTTTCTTTAAATTAAATTTTTTTCTAAATTAAAAAAAATTAACAAAATGTATTTTTTAAAAATAAAAAAATGTGTTTTCAAATAAAAAAAAATTAAATATGAAGAAGTGGTTGTAGCTCAAATGAATGCCTAACTGCAGCAAAAAACTAGTCTTGTTTTGTAATAAATGACACTGCTTATCAAAAAATGACATAAACACTACACCATCACTTTGTGTCGCTCGAAATATATATAAAAAAAATAAAATTTCTTCTTATTTTTTTTTTCTCATCATTTTAAATTTATGTTCTGACATTTTGTTTCCTATATATGCACTATTTTAATTGCTTGTGAAATGAAATTTATTAAACTCGTTCAATTCTCATCATTCTCAAATGTTTGTGTACTTTTATGTGTTTTACCACTCGCATCGTCTTTTTTTACTCTTTTTAAAATGCATTTAATGAGATTTATCTCTAACAATTATTTTCACTTAATTAAATTTTAATGTAAAAACGACGTTTCTCATTTTTCTTTTCATTTTTTTAAGTTTTAGACAAATTTATGTGAATGCTTCCTTTTTTATATCGTTATGCATTGATATATGACTGAAAATAACACAATATGTATTACATAACGTTTTTTAATCGCTAAATTTTCTTTAAACTTTTATTTTATTTTTTTTTTTTGTGAAATTCGTTATTGTTTTTGAACATATTTTATGGTCTATTTTTTAAATTTAATTTTTATTACATGTAATGTTATGCTTAAGATTTCTAATGATTACTGTTTAATCGTTATAAAAAAAATTTTCATTATATGTTTACCGATATCAATTATTGCCAATTTGTTACGTAAATGAAATGTTTTTTAAATTGCATCAAATTCTGTTATTTTTTGAGAGTTTGATTTGAATTAAGTTATCGGAAAGTTTTAAAATTATTTAAAAAATTCAAGTAAAATTAAAGCTTTTAAATTTCAAAATTGAAAATTCAATAGTTTTAGATTTTAATAAAATTTAAATTGAAATTTCAAAATATAAGTGAAATTTCAAAATTTTAACGAAATTTCAAAATTTATATTGAAAAATTTCAAATTTTAAATTAAAATCCTTTCAAAATTTAAATTCAAATTCAAAAATTTTAAATCAAAATTTCAATATTTAAATTGAAATTTCAAAATTTAAATTGGAATGTCAAAATTTAAATTGAAATATTTGATATTAAAATTGAAATTCAAAAATTTTAAATTTAAATTTCAAAGTATTTAAAAAAGCAAAAAAAATTGAAATAAAAATGAATTTCTTTGAATACTAAATTCAAATCAATCACTCAAAGAATTTGCAAAGATAATATCCAAAATGATTTAATTTTGGCTTATGTAAGGCAGTGATTTTTCATCGTTCATTACAAACTTTGCCTTTATCATTTATTTTTTAATTTAATTCCATTTATTGTATCTCCCACAAATTGCATCAATACAAACATATTTTTTTATAGTTATGCTTATATTTCATTTTTTTCATATATAATTAATTTAAATGATCGTGTGTGTTTATTGTATGCAGTATATGTTGTTTTGGTATATAAATGTAAATAATATATTGATTTTATTAGTTTATATACATCATATTTATTTTAATAAGTCAGAGGAAAAAAATTGTTGGAAACTTTCAATCAATCTTGATGCATCACCTTAAATTGGAAATATAGATCTTTTTATCCATCTTTTTCTGGTTATCTCAAACTTTTTCAATTATATAGGTAGGTAGAAATTTGTTTCGTGTAAAAAATGATTTTTTTTTTTCATTTATAATTAAGAGACATGCTTATATTATTTTTAGAAGAAATATTTTTTTTTTATATTATTCTTTATATTGATTGAGATTTATTTTAAAAAAAGATTCTTATTTTTTGTTCCTTTTTTGTCTGACACGAGTTGAGCTTTTTTAATAAATGATACACATGTATGGTCAATTTAAAGCTGCGATGGATATTTTTAGAAAATTGAATTTTAAATTGTCAGATTTAAAGTCTAAAGTGGGATTTGAAAATCCACATAAAGAGCTGTGCCTGATAATTTTTTGGAGGTTGGCAGACGTTGTAGAAATTGTTATATTCCATCTTAATTGGACAGTTTATAACTTGAAATTTATGTAGCAGTTTTAAAAATTTAGAGATTTATTCTGGATCTTCTCAGTTCACAAAAGCAATCCAGTTTAATAAATTGAAATACTTTTTAAAACAGACAAATCCATATTACAAGCAATAGATGCTACAAATTTTGAAAAATGAATCCATTCACTGCATTTTACAGTTTCAATAACAAAAAAAAAGCACGAAATGTTTCTCAAAAATCTAAGAGAAATTTTTCACAATTTTAAAAATGATAAATCGATTTCTGTTGACCATACATGACCCACCCACTAAGAATCCAAAGCTTCTCGGTCAGATGATTCAATTTATATTTAACAAGACATTTTTGTGAAATATTTTATGATTTTTTTTATGTGTCATTATCATCCTCATTTTTAAACATAAGCACAATTCAAAATTTTCTTCACGCTTATTCAATGAATAAAAATATCAAAATATATATATATATTTTTTTTCTTTTTTTGTTCTGTATTGTATGCAATTTTTAATATGCTTCTCTTTGTGCGATCATCAAAACATCTGTTTTTTACTATATATCTTGTGTGTATGTGTGTTTCTCTTTTGTTATATAAATTTATATTCATCAAGGATAATTTTCTATTTCTTCTCAGCTTTCTTTTTTTTTGTGCTACAAATTTCACATCGTCCATTTTTTTTGTTTGCTTTGAACCTTGAAATGATTCAAAAAAATAAAAGTTTTTCCATACATGCATACATCTATGTGTGGTTTTGGGGATCATTTGTAAATGTCGTTTGTCAAAAAAAAAAAAAAATATTAAGATTCTCCTATTGGACAGTCATCAAATGAGCTGTCTAAATCTAGTCACCATATTCTTTAAATTTACGGCATTTACGAATGTTCCTTCAACAAAAAAAAAATTAAAAATATATGAACGGAAATATTTGAGACGCCTTTGAAATACTGATAAGCCATTGTCCACATATTTTCAATCAATTTTTCTTTTCTTTTATTCTCTTTTTTTTGTATAATAAAACTTTATTATTGCTTAGATTGTCATTCATCTCCGAACAGATGAATTCTTTTTTTTTCTTTTTTAAGAAAAATTATCTTAAAAAAATGTCTCTGGAGGAAAATATGCAGAAAATGATGTCCCTTTATACTGAAAAAACTATATGTACGTATATAAAAGTTTGTGCTGATTTTGATAGCGTTTTATTATTGTTTATTAAATAGAAACATAAATATGAAGTTAAATTATCACAATTTATAAGCTTTTGTTGATAATGAAATTTAAATTGATTTTTCTTTGAATTAAAATGATTGAAAGTTTTATTTCAAAATTTCATTGATAATTTGCATTTGGGAGCCGAAACTTTTTATGTTGTGCCTTCAAAAAGCAAACTTTTTTAAAGGCAATGAAATATATCAGATTTAAGCACAAAAAATAATTTAAAAAATAATTTAAAAAAATATCAAAATTTTAGATCCGTTAATATTGAGATAAATCGAGTTTTTAAATATTTGTCAATTAGTCAATTAATGCCATTTTAATCTAATTTAGCATAAATTACAACTCAAAATTTTAAAAACTCAAGATTAATTTCTAGAATCTCCTCTTATTCTTAATAAAAAGCAATCCAAGTTCCATTCTCAACAAAATAAAACAGCAAACAGTTAACAGTCTAATTAGCAATACATATCCGTTCAAATGCAATTTAACACAATTCTAAATAGTTTAAAGCTCTTTTTAGAATTAAAAAATTAAAGCCACATTCATACGAGTGAGCAGTAAGAAGTCTTTCTTTGTAGAATCATTGAATCAATACTTTAAAGCAGGGGCGTAGTCAGGGGGGGGGGTCAGTCAACCCCCCTATTTTCGCGAAGTTTATACTAGATATTATTGAATTTTTCATATCCGAGCCAAAAAAAAAAACGTCAAAAAGTAGCAAAAACCCCTCCCTCAAAAAAATTCCTGGCTACGCCTCTGCTTTAAAGATCAAAAAAGTTGGAAAAAAATTTAGATTTTTAAACCAATGACATGCCTAGCATGAATCGTTCCTAGGATTCGCAAAGGAATGTTATTGCGATGCATAAGAATGGTTATATAATCTGCATTTTCCATTGTATCATGAAAATTGAAGCTACTACTAAGTCTGAATATTCAATTTTATAATTTTCAATTGAAAAAAGTCAACAATTAGTGACTTGAGAGCCAAGGCGTAAACACTTTACTATTTTTTTGTGATTTTTGTAGGAATTTTTTAGGAATTATGGAATTTTTGTAGGAGCTTGGGGATTATTTATGGATTAATCCCAAAAATCCCAAATGTTTACGTCTTGCTGAGAGCACCAATTTTAGTTAAGTTTTTCTAAATAATCAGCTTTGCAACAAGGTTTAAAAATCAATTCATTAAGATTACTAGAAGAATAGAATAGAAATACTACTCATTCATTAAGATTACTACTCACTCGTAATTACTGCACGACATAGAAATTTCTGTTTTGTTAAAATATTTTTTTATTTTTGAATATTTCAATTACTCACATGCGCTGCTTTGTGCGTCAAATAGCAGAGTACTTAATTTTCATATATATTTTTTTTTATTTTGTTAAAAATTTTGAATTGTGATATTTAATGTTCTTCAAAATAGAAGATTTTACTCTCTGACCATTATGTTTCTTGACCAATTATTACAGCTAATACAATATTTTTTTCTATTTATCTTGTGTCGTATAAAATATAGATTTTTTTCATTCATTTATTATATTTTTTTTAATTTAATAATAATTATTGTTATTTTATTTTATATTATTTATTTATTTATTTCCATTATGTATATAGTTGTTATTCTATTTGTAATATTTTTCTGAATTTAACGACCATAAATAATTCTTTATGTTCGATAATTCAATACATTCACCTAAAATTTGTTTCTAGTAATACAGACCCATCTCTTGTTAAATGATTTCGTGATGATCAGCAAAGGATACGGAGACCACAGAGTCCTGCTTCACAAAGTCTCTACGTCTGTAATCAGCAACTGGTTTTGAGTCAAAAGAGAATAAATATTTGGTTCATTAAAGTTTCAAATTTCATATTGTAAAAAATAAATTTTGCTCAATTTAACTTTGAAAGATAATGAAATGTTTATTTAAAAAACATAAAACAAAATTTTTGTTTGAATTAAGTCAGTTTTGGGATTCTTTCTGCAACTTTTATTTCAATCATTAGTTCTGACCAGAGTCAACATGATTTGTCAATTTAAACTTTTATTCATCTCTTTTGAGCAATTATTACTATTGCCTAACATTTAAACTACTCACCAGTTTTAATGGGCTCACCGAATGAAAATATAGAATCTTGTTTAACCAAACGTTGCCTCCTGGTTGCTGAACTAGTTGATATAAGTGACGTACAGCTATCTTGACTGTTGACTAATGAACTTCGGTTTTCTTCAATCAATGATATTTCAGTGTCTTGCTTTGACAAAGTCTTTCTCTTCTGCTCCATATAAGAGTTTTGGAAATTTTGTCGTAAAATTGATTCTTTTCTTAAATCCGTACAGGAATCGATTGATGACGAGAAACTTCTCTTCGATTCACAATAAGACACCTGAGAATTTTGTTTTGATAATATTGAGCCATTACTGTCTTGCTTAAGTAGAGCCTTGCATGAATTTCCACTATCTTGTCGACATAAATAATCTGTCATGTGGTCCGATTTACTTTGATTATTTGCCAAAATTTGTCTCGTCGATTGCACACTGTCCTGTTTAAGGAATGAATTTCTCGAGACACTTGAATCTTGTTTGAGCAACATTTGTCGTGATAAATTGCTATTCTGTTTAGACAAGCTAACATGCTTATTATTATTATTCCTATTATTATTACTATTCATATTTGTTTGGTCATATATAAATGACACAGCATCAGATTTCATGGATGGACTATATGGTGCTTTACGTGTACTATTATAATTGTGATAATGCGATGATTTTCTTGTACTTGCGGATGATGATGATATTGCGACTGTTTCATAATATCTGTAATTTATAAATAATCTTATTAGATGTGTTTACGTTTCAATGAATTTTAATCGATAAGTGGATAAGATGGGAAATTATGTGGCTTATAAGTATAGAGAATTAATGAGAATTTCAAGATTGTTGAAGTGCATTTCTTGTTAAGATTATTAAGGATTAGATTTCATCGAGATTATTGTGATGATGTGTTAGAGAAGAATCTATGTAATATAAATTCAATCGTTGAAAAATCAGTTGTAACAATTCCATAGTCTAGATTTAACTTTGAATTAAAAGCATTCAATTAAAATTTTTAAATGATTGAAAGTTTTATTTTCAACAAAAAATTAACTTCCCTTAAAATATTTTTAGTTATACCTCCAAAATCTAACGAAAAATTTAAAGGGAGTGGTTGTTGGGATTTTTTTCTCACAAAACCATAGCAAATTGTAGAAATTTTCCAAAAAGAGGGAGGTTTAAACCCCCAAAACCCCCGACTGGCTACGCCCCTGTATACCCCTAATAACATAACCTCTAAATATGTAGAAATTTTGTATAGCACTCAAATTTTAATTCATTAATTTAATCTCCAAAAAATCAATTCATGGTCATTACAAATCCTCAGTCTCAATCACAATATGTACAATTTCAAAATCACTCAATTAATTCAATTAATTATTGTCAATAAATATCCAAACCAACGAGTCAGTTTATGTACGTCAAAATGTATAAGCAATCACATTTCTTAACAATAAAAATGAACCAACATGTAAGACAAATTGGAATGATAGTAATAATAATAAAAGCAAGCAAATTCATACCTCAATCTTCCCCAACATTTACGTGAACGTATAATTGCAATAAAACCACGTCGATATTTATCATTAAATGCATAAAGAATGGGATTAATGCAACTATTTGCTGAGCCGAGCCATTGTGCAATAGGCGTAAAAATGTTAAGGAATTCTTCCATTTTCTGATCAAGCGGTCCACCTAAAATAGGAAATTAATTTACAGCCATTAAGTTTAAAATTTATTGTTTTTTGTGGTTATTGTGGTGTGGCTAGAATGCAACATTTACAATATAGAATAAAAGACATGCACAGCAATAGATTCTTACCAAATTTCATGATGGTAAAAATTGCATAAAGTGGAAGCCATGAAAGTACAAACAATATAACCACAAGAGCAAGCATTTTAACAACTTTAATTTTCGATTGCTGTTGAATACGATCTTTTTGAGCGTCCTTTGTATCACCGGGAATATCTCTACGTGATACCTGTACAATATTTTGTTGTGTGTGGGCAGGCAAATATTGAGAGGAAATAGAAAGAGAGTCAAAAACCGTAAATTTATAGTGGCTATTAAATGTTTTTTTGGTGATGAGCTTTTGAGGGGAATGTTTCGTGAATCGAGCTGAAATTCATGAATATTTTACACTTCTTAAGTAGAAAAACTTAGTTGCACAAAAAGTTTATCAATCTATTTAAATTGAAAAATTCAAACAATTTCAGCCCATTTTTCCAAACATCACCTCCAAACTCTCATCACACCAATAAAATTTGATATTTTATGAATGCCAAAAGTCACACACAAACCTTTATCCATATCAATATATAGCATATAGAGATGAGAATCATAGGCATCACATAACATGCGAGAAGATTTGCAAATAGAAAGTACAATGTGCCATCGGTGTCATCTGGCCATATTTCTAAGCACATTTCAATGTCAGGTCGCTCAGGTATGAGTGGTACAAGTTGAAAGAATAATGCCCATGGAAGGGTTAGACTCAATGCGATGACCCAAATACCAAAAATGATCCCTTTCGCTCGCTTCTTTGAGATTTGTAGTTTTAAAGGCCACCATATTGCCAGAAACCTGTAATAAACAAAAAATATAAAGCATATTGTTAGTCGTGCGTATATGAAAAAAAAAAGGTATTTGATAAGGTTAAATCTCAAAAGGCAATGACATTCACAAAAAAAAAGTTTTCCCTTTGATAAAGCACTTAAGTGAAACAGACGGAGAACAAAAGTCAATAAAATTGTGTCTTTTATGAACGCTTACATGATCACACACATATATATTAAACCTATATGAAAAAAAGTATGAAATATTACGGTTACTGAGGCAGAAAATTAGTCGAAATAAATTTTGTCAATTTGCCCTCAAGCAAAGGGTAAAAAAAAATACATTTAACCATGACAATGATTTTCCACAAGTCTGAATGACATGTGCTATCGAAACACCTACTTCAATACTCTATAAGCTCTATTAAACTTTTCAATTCACTCAAAAATGACACTTACAAAGCACCTAATGACGTTTTCAAAAAATATGTCATAAAATCACATAGCTTTTGTGTTGTCCATTCAGCAGAAATTTCCCACATTTATGGTTTTCCGGGAATCTTTTTTTCTTATTTCATTCTGTCCCCCATTTCATGTGCAACACACTCAACATTTATGTTTATTATGTCGTGCTCTTATCGGACCATAAAAAAAAGATAGCAGAAAAATGCTTTAAATGTGCATTTAAGCTTTTTCCTGTGACATTTCGAATATATAGTTTTTTAAGTGTGGTGTTTGGTTGGAAACGGAACTTGGTCTTTACAGATATGGAATTGAATTGAATGTGTTTGGGAATGCAACTAGAAATTGATTTGAAGCATTTTGATTCTTTTTTTAAAAAAAAAATAATAAATTTCATTAGTCCATAACTGAAGACAAAAATCTTCGAAAAAAAAAAAAAATAATATAAAATTTCTTAACGTTGTCTCAATTTTAGTTGATGAGCACTCAAAATCCAATTTCATGTTCTTTTTGTTAATTTTTTCTCTTTCAGTATTTTTGTTATTTGCTACATATTTAAATTTTGTACCAAATTTTTTTTTCGGTATGAACCAAGACTCAGACACTTATAGAAATTGTACAATTTTTTCCAATTTTTTTAGTCAAAAGGTAAAGGATTTTTAAAAATTGGAAAATTGGAAAAATTGTACAATTTTATAATTTTCTGATGAGTGTCTGAGCCTTGGTATGAACTTACTTTTATTTCCTATCTAAATAAGATTCAAACTTTATGATACTAATGATGATGATGATTACACAAAGACAAAATCTTTAAATTAAGTTCAAATCTTTTAAAAAGTTCATGAAGGAGTCAAAAATGTAATTTTAAAAACCTTGACATTTAATGATGATTGTCAAGGACCGACGATCCATGTTTTTATAATCCTAATGGCATTTTCTCAAAAAAGTACAAACTAGATAAGGATAACAATACCTTCACAAACAAAAATCAATTTTCATAAGGATTTTATTCTTCAAGCATACATGAGCATTTTCGTAAAAATTCACAAATCCATAAAATGTTTATGGCCTACCACAGACCCCAACATCATAAACTTATCAAAAATAAACATCTCTTAATTGATAACCACAAAAAGATAAAATTAAAAATTCACAATGACGCAAAGGGGGATGCATTCAGAATTTCGATGTATTGAAGCATGTGACACGAGGAAAGAAAATATGTGAAAGATACATTTTTTTTTCCTTATAGCTGCTGCCAATGTCAAGTGCATGAATCTCGACACAGAAGAATGTTTAACCTTAGTTGATGTTACATACACGAGATCAATGCTACGTTTCATGCTCGACACGAGTCAAATAGAGTATTGCGATGAATAAATTTTTATCATTTTTTTTATGCATTTTATTTCATTAATGTATGGCGTGCCTGTGAATATATCTCGACGAATAAAAAATGTAAATCATTTTAAATGCAATGAATTTTCATGCCACAAATTTTTTTTATTCGAATTTAATTTTCTTATCCAAGCTTTTTTTTTAATTGAAGCGTAAAAGATACGTCATTGTGAGGAAAGTTGGATAGCAGAAAAGAAGAAAACTTTTATTTCTCATTGTTATTTTACATCACTTCAGGCGGAAAGGGAGAAAAAAATTCTTTATAGTTTTGTTATCGGAAAAAAAAAGTTTATTGAATTTTTTCTTCACTTCGTACTAGTTGAATGAAGACGATTTGAATTTTATTGCTCAATTATTTGCAAAATTATTTGTCCTGTAATTTTGCGGGGGTGGATGAGAATGTCTTTTGAATTCAATGGAGATGAAAACCTGATGACTTTACAGAAATTCATCCTTTTGAAATAAACTGTATAATACATTGAATTGATTATTCTAAAAGTCTAAAGAATTTTTCATAAAACAGATTCAGAAATTAAATATGAAAAGTTTTGAAGTTTAAATTTAAAATATCAAATTTAACAATTTTTAAATATTCAAAAAAAAAAACTTTTGAATAATTTTACAAAATTTGAAATTGTTAGGTTTCGAAACTGATGCAAAGTTGTAAGGGTTTTTTTTTAATTTTGTGTAGCATTACCTAAAATTCAGATTTTATCAAAAATAAAAAAAAAAAAAATAAATTAAACGTTGATGTTTACAACAACAATTCATTATTGAATACAAGAATTTTTTGAGGGAAGGTTGATTTTTTTGTATGGAACGAAAAATTTAGGAGAGGGGGTGGGTTGGGATATTTTTTGCCTAAAAAACCCTAGTAAATTGAGGTTGAAAACCCCTCCCCCCTAGCTACGCCCCTGATTCAATACTTTTCAAACCTTAATTAAATTAAAACTCAAGAATTCAATGTCAAAAACAATCCATAATTGAAATTCTAAGAAATTTTTAATTAAAATTTCTCAAATGAAATTATTTCGTCAACAAATTTGTCAATCTTCTTAACAACAACGATCCATTAAGTGATTCTTAGAGCTCACAATTATAAATTAAAAAATTTCAAGAAAATTCAGAAAATTTTAAATTGTATGAAAAATTCATTCATCATCAAAATAATTGAGCTTTCAAACAAATTGGGCTTCTCAAGCAAGTAAATCCTTATCCTCTACCTCTCATAATACAAACTCTCAATTGAATGAAAAATTATTCATGCACACACAATAAAAAAAAACCAATAGAAATGCTTTCAACAAGAAAAGAGAATATCCATGGAAATTTTACAGCACCTACGCAAAGACGAGTAAGAAAAAAAAAATCAAATGAAAGTAAATGAACACTTGCCGTAAGTTATTTTCCTTTTCTTACTTAATTCATGACGACTTTCAGTTCCTTTTCAACATCATTTTTAAGGATACTTGAGGATGGGGAAGGGAAGACAATTTTTTCAAAGTGTTGAGTACGTCGAAGAGTTGTGCCATTCTTTACTGTACATACATTTTTTTTCTAATTTAATTTCTTATAAAAATCACTCGACATTGACCTTGGCAATGATTGATTGTTGGTGTAACGTAAAAAATATAAGATTAAAGAAATAACAGAAGCTTTTTAAAGTACAGAATGAGTAAGTGAGTTATGTAAGAATTTTTTTTTTTAATCTATCTGAATGAGGAATTTTCTTGAGTAATACTTGCCGAATTGAACATCATTCTCGTCGCCGGAACTAGTATGATGCTCAAGCTATAAAATAAAGCTTTCAATGGCAAAATGATTTTGTTATTGTCGACACTAAATTCTTTTTTTTATTACTTTTGAGCGTGTGTCTGGATTTAAACTTAAAGAGGAAGAATTAGATTGGGTATAAAGGTTGTGATAATTTTAGGGATCACTGGATTAGTATAAATTGAATTTCAAAACAAAATGTCCTTACTTGATCACGACTAAAAAGTTGATAAAAGATTTTAATAAAAAATTAGTTTCATGTCCTTAAAAAATTTCAAGATCACCATTTCTTATTCTAGACTGCCCTATTCCATATTTCCTTAAATAAATCATACAGTAGCAACGGAAGGAAATTACAAAATTATTTCTTTATGATTGCCACTCGAAGACGTAAAAAAAATGTCTTAAATTAAATTATGAGAGGGGAAAAAAATCTATTTTAATTTCTTTTTGCGCAATGACTTCAATAAAAAAAATTTCTGTCTCCTCGTCTTCATATTATTGACGTTGATGAATAAGTTTTAATTTAAAGTCAAGTTTTCAAAACCGGCAAAGCATCACGTCCTCATTCAATATGAAATTTCACGGAACATTTGTTGCTACGAGACGAAGACAATACAATGATCTTGAAAGTTTTCTTTTTCTTTTACAGGAAATAACAGGAATTCGTTGTTGATTGAAGTTGAAAATTGTTGAGGAAGTCATTCTTATGCTGTGATTTTTGAAGAAAATTTCTTGAGCGTGATATTTTTTTTCGTATTTTTTTCTTTTAATGGGAAGGAAGTGCAGTCGTGAGTTTTGATCGAATTTATCGTTTTGATCAAGGCTCAGACACTCATCAGAAAATTGTAAAATTGTACAATTTTTTCCAATTTTCCAATTTTTAAATATTGTAAAAATTGCAAAAAATTGAACAATTTTACAATTTTTGTATGGAAAAAATTGCAAAATTGTACAATTTTTACAATTTTCTAATGAGTGTCTGAGCCTTGGTTTTCATTTCTGACGTAAATTTTGAAATGATAAGGATGCAACTTCTTACTTCAATTGACGTGAATATTGTTGAAAAAGCTTCAAGATTATGAATTTTACAATAAAATGTTTATAGTTTAATTGAAACTAGCATGAGAGACTATTCTTGTAATGTTTTCTATATTAATGGAAATTTCTGAACTGTTCATGCAGCTGTGAATATTCAGAACATGGAATTTATCTTAGGATTGCAATCTGGTATAAATCTCACATAAAAATGTGAAAATTCTCTTGCAGAAATGAACGAATGAAGAATTTTGCAAATGAGACTAGATTTGCTTGCCATCTATCTATCAAGCTCCTAGGTATATGCCTAGAGGAAAATTTTAAAATTGTAGAAAAATCTTTTAAATTTCAAGAATTCTTCATTTTATGGTTCAGGATGTCTTAATGTAGACAACAATCTTTTTGGATGTCAAAATTTCGAGGACAGTTCAAATTTTTCATTAAAACCCTTCAAAACCTAGCACAATCGATCTATATAAACTGTCAATAAAATCAATTTCAAGCACAACGTGTCAATCAATCTCAATTTACAATAATATCCACTCATAGAAGTGACTAATTAGCACGGTCAATTCTTACTTTCATATTTGTTCATTGTCACAACATTTTCACTGTTATAGAACAAACATGTGCTATTCTCGCTCAATAAACTTGCAATTGCACTTGAATAGCTTTCACAATAAATGTTTAATTAAGTCTCATTCAACTTTTAATCCCTGTTAAATAACCATGAAATAAAAACAATTTAACTTTCTTTTGTTTCATTTTTTAAAATAAAAAATGACTTCCAATGTATTTTTTTTCCTCAATCATTATTTTTTTTTTTTTTCTTCTCAATTGATTTTTTTTTTTTTCATAAATATTTTTTTTTATCAAACAATTTGAACTTGTACATTGGCTAACTCGCAGGCATTAGATGGTATGGCAGATGAACACTTAATGATGGATGACGACTGGGTGAGCTGGGACGAATGTCTTGTGTACGACTGGAGCAGCAACGATTGGTGCGTGGTGGACATATGGAGCAGCATGGACACTATATTAAAGATTAATTAATGAGATTAATAATTCATGATGAGAATGGTGAGGAAGAAAAACTTACGTCTTGATCACTGGGGCTGTGTGGACTGTGTGTACGACTGGAGCAGCAACAACTTTATGAACAACTGGTGCGTGAACAACTGGTGCATGGACGACTGGGACGCTGTTATGAAAAATTTTAAGGATTAATTATTGAAAATTGTTAATTTTTTTTTAAATCCTTACGCCTTGATCACTGGGGCAGCATGATGAACAACATGGCTTGAGCTGTAGCTTGTGGCAACTGGAGCTGCGACAATTGGGGCTGCAACATAACCGGCATCAACCTTGACGATAGCCAAAACACAAGCGAGGGCGAACTAAAATAATATTTTGGTTTTTGTTATTTTTTTTTTTTTAATTCCATTTTTTGGGGATTTGAACTTGAACTTTTCAGCACTTTTGATTCACTCAAAAATTCACTTTATTTATTTATTTTCTTTTTTTTCTAAAAAATTAACATACCAATTTGAACATTTTGATTGATTTTTTTTTTGGTTTTGAACAGCGACTGTGAAATGAACACTGGAAGTTTGTAGTTGAACTGATGAAGCTTAGACTACCTAACAGCTCTTTTATAGTAGATTTTTTTTTAATGTGAACTTCAGCTACTCTCAGCATCACAAACACTTATGTGACTTAAAACGATAGGCTTACCTTTCTTACCTACACACAATTTTACATTATTGGTGCTTGAAAATACGTGGAAAAAAAAATCTTATTGAACTGTAGATATTGCGCGAGAGAGAAACGACATAAAGCTATTGAATCAAGTTTTTTTTCTTTCTTTCTTCTTCGAATGTACGTGTATGTTTGTATGTACTCACCACGTACCGCACATCTACTTAGTCATTGAGATCTCATGACAGTATTTTGCATGCTGTTTTTTGTTTACGTTTCCAATGATAAACTACATTATTGCGATGATCTGCAATGTTTGTATATGCTGAGATGGTCATGATTGAGTATATATCGCTAATATTTATGGCTACAATGTTAATTGTGTCGCGTATGCTGTAATTTAATTTTATTAGAATTTAAGCATCGTTTTATGTAGATTTTTTGCATTTTTTTTCTTAGTCGTGTCATTATAAGCGGATAATTGATGTTTTTGAATATCTCTGACTCCCTTAGGATGTTATGTTAAAAATATTGCAAAAAAAATCTGAATTTTTGAATTTTATAAAAAAATTTAATTTTTTAAAATTTTTTCAAGTTTTTTTTTTTGAAATAAAATTTAATTTAAGTTTTTATTTTTATTTTTTAAAATTCTCACTGCACTCCTAAAAATTCATAAAACGCACACTTTACACTTAACACTCAATAATAATTAAATAGCAGTCACAACTGACAATGACCTAACTCATATATGTGTCGTCCATAGCTTCATTATGCTATAATATTTTAATAAAAATAATTTATTCAAAAGATCAATAACACTTCTATCCTTTCTCATATATATGTAAGTATGTACGTTATTTATACTGAATATAATAATAAAATGCAGGCCAATTGGACATAGAATAAAGAGTAAGTTCATTGGCATTTTTGTCCATTATCTCAATGAATGCAAGAATATCCGCGTAGTAAAAAAAAGAAACTGTAAGCATATCTTCTAGACGTCATCGAGTAAAGCAATAGGACAAATATAGAGAAAAGAACAGAAAAGAGAAAAAACTAGAAACAGCATAAGGAAGCAGAAAGAATGCAAAATGCTAAAGAACTCGTACGATTACTTTTTTTTGCAAAGTTAATGGATTCGTGTATTGCTTTTCATTCAGTTAATATGGGTTCGAATAAAACATTAAAAAATAAAAATAAAAGACTGTTGCCCTTTGATGATACAATTGGAAGCTATAAAGTCTTTTGCAATCATTTTTGTTATGTCAGAGTTGATGTTTTGTGATAAAATATGAGTCAATAGATTGTTACGGAATTACTTGTTTAATGACTTTATTAATGTTCTTATGTAAACATTAAAATGTTTAAAAATTAAGATGCAGATAATCCAACCCAAATTAAAGAGAACTATTCCCATACTACAGGGAATATTCCCGTTCCCGAGAACAAAAAATTCCCAAAAACGTGAATTCTAGAAACCCTACAAAGAATCAATCCAAATTTTATAGAGGCTCAAACATAATTTACACATAACTTGACATATTTTAAAGAAATCCAAAATCTCACAGAATCAAACTAACTCAACTCTGCAAAAATCATCTAAATGCATCATGTGCGCTAAAATGCCAAAATACTTGTCATGAATAACTTCTTTGGACAAAGCACATTTAGTTGTAAAGTCAAATGGCAAAAAAAATAAATTACATGATATGACACAACACTGACTAGTTCATATATTTTTACATTTTGTTGAAAGCAATCAATAAATCAAGATATTGTGATTGTGATCTTGATTACTACTTGTGTTTTGTGAGTTTAAATTAATGAATGCAATTCAATTAGTTTTTGATTAATTACAAAAATAATATCATTTTGCGTAGGGTAATATGAGATGTTAAAATTGATTTGAAATTACTGATTTGATGAGTGCTGACTTGATGACATTTATTTGATACAGTTTTGATCGTGTAATTTGATAGGTAAATTTTTTGAAAATCATTTATTAAAAATATTATAAAAATTGATTTTTATTTAATGAACTTTAAAAAATTAAATGTGTTTTTTTAAGGGTTTTTTTTCATAAACTTCTTCAAAAAAAAAATATTTTTAAATATTAAAAAATGTTTTTGAATATTTTTTTTTTAAAAAAAAATATTTTTTAAATATTTTTTAAATATTTTTTTTTCTAAAAAGTATTTTTGAATATTTTTTTAATTTGAAATATTTAATTTAAATTTTTAATAAAAATTATTGAAAACCCTAACCTCGATTAGTAACCACAATATTTTATCACCTTCTCAGCACTAGCTATGTAATTATAGAAATTTAAACTTATAAAATTCTCAATATAACTATTAAAAAATAATGAAAATCGTAGCAGTATTGACAATTTAATCTACTTTGTGTTTTAAAGAACCATACAGTATCAATATTAAGTTTTTAAAACCGTTTCCTTACTTTGCATGATATTCCAATGAATTAGTTCTAATTCACATGCATTAAATAAATTTTCTATGATTTTATAATTACAATTAATGCTCTATTCTAAGTAGCTTATTAAACGTCATTCAGTTGTGCAAGCTATAAATTATTATAAAAATCAATTAGACTGTGATATGATTAGCATAAAATGTCTCAAGAATCTACATATTTTGCGTTCACAATTGATATATAAGTGGATAGTAAGAAGGCGTTGAGAAACACATACGACACTCATCAAATTGTTTGATCAATTACCATTACCGTAAAACAGGAAGAATTTGCGCATTTAGTGAATGAACAAAAAAAATTACATGGATATTTAAAATTACCGTAATCAAATTTAAATTGAGAAAATTAAAATTTTATGTGATGTGCTGCAGACAAAAACGTATTTTGAACATTCTCGAACAAAATTTTAGTTTTTTTGTTAAAAATTTAAAAGTTTCGAAAACAAAATGGAAAATTTTTAATGAAATTAAAAATTTTATAAAATTTGAAATTTATTTATTTATTTTTTTAAAAATAATCTTGTTGTAACTATCGACCCGACAAACTGTCAAATATTTCTTTTATTTTATAATTTTAAAAGTCATCATGCAGAAAATATACAAAACAAAACAGCTGTACACATAAACATGAAGTGGTACTCGTTATATTCATGATACTCGCAGATTTAAGCTGCTCTTCGAATTTAATAAAGAAGGCTTAACATTGAACTCTTAATAGTAATGTACTCTTAATGATTATGGTATAATAAATGTATGTCTCTTTAGAATTAACAAAAATAGCAAAAAAAATTTAAAATAATCATAAAAAATCTAAAATGATGAGGATCATGCACATACATGACCATGGATAAATTTTATTTTATTCAAATTTTTTGTTAAAAGTTTCAAGCTACGGATCAATGTTTATTAGTAGCACTAATAATTTATTCATATATTCCAAAACAATATAAAGCAATTTTAAAACTTTTATTTAGAACATAAGCAAACATATTGGAACTATAAAACTGGCTATAAATAAATAACAATTCAGAAGTTCTGAGAGAACTTGATTCAATTACTGAATCGAATATAGAAGTTAGTTTTATTGCTGTTATTGAATTATTGTTCCTTTGAATTTTATTCTGAAATTCCTTAGATGGTCAACTAGGTATGAAATATTGTTTATTAAAATATTTGCTGCTTATAAAGTTGTAGAGCTGGAATATCTGTCAAAACATTTTCAAAGGATTCTAGGTAAATCTTTTCATTGGAAATGCTTTTGAATTAAATCACCTCACATTGAAAAATTGAAAATTTTAATTTTTATATTGCAGTTAGTGGTCGTTGACTTATGATGTCCAATTTTTAGTGGTGAAGGAGGGTGTGACAGTTTTGAGCAATAGAATTTTTTTTGTGTGAAGATTTTGTGACAAAGGGGGGGTATGAAAATCCAAGATTTTGATGGACGTCTTGGGTAAACGGACCCTTATTGCATTTATTGGACAGATTACATGCTTTGAATAACTTTATTAGGTGTTTTTTAAACCTAGCATCTCTGAACAGCGGTTTTGTCCGTTAATTTTTTAGTTAAAAGGCCTTAAATTTTTGAAAAAATTAAAAATTCAAGCCTTTGTTTACATATAATCCGACCAAGAAAAAATTGTTTTTTGCAAAACTAAGTATTTTTCCTAAACTTTTATTTATTATAATAATGATCTTTCCATAATTTCAGCCATAAAATTTGATATAAAAACAATTTAAACTAATTAAAATAAGTAGAAAGTATATAAATCTTAATTTCAGGGACTAAAATGAATGAAAAACATCAAAGATGAAAAAAATCATTGCTTTCTAAGAGCAAAAACATTGCAATGTTTTTCATTTCAATTCCATCTCTACGTAAAATTTCATTTACGTAAACTCCATTTTTACGTAAACTTTCATCACGTAAACAAAAAAGTTTTGTTTTAAGTGCTAAATTCAGCCTTAATGTGGTTTAAGACTTAATTAAAGCAATATTCATTAAATATTTACTTCAATTTCACATAAAAAACAAATGTAAACAAAACTTTTTTGTTTACGTGATGAAAGTTTACGTAAAAATGGAGTTTACGTAAATGAAATTTTACGTAGAGATGGAATTGAAATGAAAAACATTGCAATGTTTTTGCTCTTAGAAAGCAATGATTTTTTTCATCTTTGATGTTTTTCATTCATTTTAGTCCCTGCTTAATTTGTTTCTTAAAAATTTAACGGAAGACTTTTACTAAAATTAGGTGTACTAATGGGTTTTATTTTAGAACAAATTCAAATTTCGCACCTAACATATTTGTTCAAAGATGCTAGTTTTAAACATTTCTTAATCCATCTTGTAAGCTCTTGTAGTCATTTACTATTAAAAAGCTTACAAGATAGATTAAGAAAATCCAAGAAAAGCTGCTTAATCTGGGACCTAAACCGTCTTCAATTGCCAGTTTTTCTGAATTCTGATTTGCAAAAATTTTTTTAGCTTGTTATTTTTTTGACACCAGATCTAAATCAGAACTTAAAAATTTCTTCAACAGAATAAAAATATTTTTTAATTTTATTTCAAATCTTTATATTTAAATCAAAATAAATATCCATAAAGATCATCCATTTCATTCTTAAATATCACTTAACAATAAATTATTTTAAAAACCAACAAGATCATTCAACTAAATCCTCTTGTAAGTTCTATAGAATCATTAAAGCTTCAGTAAATCCTGCAATTTAATTCCTTTATATATCAAAATATCCACATAATACACCCAAATCTCAAACTGCAAATCCCCCTTCAGTCTCATGTCACGAAATCTTCTTGAGACATCTTCGCTTACCAAACGACACTTTGCATAAATGAAAAGTTCATATTAATTATGGCTAAAACTTGGCACACAGAGAGACTTGAGTCATAATCTCTTTACAGTGAATATAAATACAAAAACAAAAGATATAATTCTTTTAAAAATAAATCGTGTTTACACACAGCTTAATAGCATTATTATGATCCAAAACTATTTCGTAAAATTGCATCAAGCAATAGCAAGTAGCTGCAGAAAGCTACAAAATGCTATAATGGGGATTTGAAAAAAAAAAATATCATAAAAGATTTTTTATGGACAACTTTTTTTTATGTCCCTTGCAATTTGTTTATGGCTTTTGATTTCGTCTTCTTGTTCTTTCTGCTCGTTATTTTTATTTCTTCTTCTTTTGTTTTAAAGTTGAAGGAAGAAGAAGAAGAAGAAAAAAGTTTTTTATTTCAAAAGTTCGCTTACATGACATAGACATGCAGTAAATTTTTGATGATTATCAGAAGTCTATAAATGCAATGGTTAAGTTAAGCATAGTCATGGTTTGCAGTAGGGATTCAATAAGTGCTGATACTCAAAATTATTCGATTTATTAACATTATTCAAATAAAAATCTAAATTCACTAAGGTTCAACTTTTTTGGGCTTGGGGATGACTTTTTTGGGGGGGAGGGAGGTAAAATTAATTTTATTGGAAAAAAATAGAAAATCAGCATTTTAACTGTTCAACTCGAAGACTTGAAGACTCCAACGATTCACCGAAACCCCATTCCAACAAGCTAGTTATTATAAAGTGTCAATAAATGCATTAAAAGCTATTACAAAATATGACATCCGTATAAAATTGAAAAGGCGCAAAGCATAAAATAAAAGGCACAATATTCATAACCAAACGACATGTTAAGGTTAAATGATTGAGATAAAAATTGATTGCTACTTCCACAGAAACACAAAACACAGAGTGAGAAACAACAAGAAGAATTGACATAAAAGTTGGATGACACGCACAGATTGGTCAATGAAATAGAATTATTATGTATGTCTTTATGATTTTATTGACTCGACCTAAAGTCATCCGATTAATGGGCATAACTTTTTGATTTTCATTAACCCATATTTGGTATTCTGACCATGACTTAATTGATGAAGTTTATATTGGTACTAATTTATTTTATATATGATTTAATCAATAATTATTGGTTCATAAGTTTGCTGATTAAAGTAAAGTTTTGTCAAAAATTAGTAACTATCTTGATTTATTGCTATTGTTTAAGTTCATTGCATAAATTTTACAAAATATCAAAAAACGCACATTTAAAACCAGAATAATCCAAAAAGCATGTGTAACTATTCACAAGGACGTACAAGAGGCTTGTCTGGATAAATATACTACATATTATGCAAAACAATGTATCCAAATAAACAAAAATGTATTTATTTGCGACACACTTCAAGAGCTTGCTGTCTAGCATTTAATCATGAAAAGGGAATTATTACAAACTGAAGTAGTTGTTTACATTTATATTAGCATAACTGCCGGGTCTAGTGAATAAAAAAATAAATTAAAACTGATGTAATATGTGAGATTTTTACGATTTACCGTGAGGTATTATGTAAATATATAAGTTGTTTGAATTGTTGTTCTAACAAGAACATTGAAAAAAAAATTGAGAACATTCCTTTTGTATTTGCACTTACCGTATAGGTAATAAAGTATGTTAATGGATGAACTGGTTAATAAAATGTGGTGAGACCAGAATTCAAAAGTATGCTTAAGGATTTTGAGAGTTAAATTAAAAAAAAAAATTGAATAAAAATAATTTGAAAAAAAAAATTGAGAAGTTTTTTAAAAAAAAAATGAATAAAGAATGTTTTAAAAATTGGACATGTTCAAATTTTGGAAATTTTCCTTTTTTTAATAAAAAAAAATATTTAAATTTTCGTAGAATTTTTTTCAGAATTTTAAATTGATTCAAACTAGAAATTTAAACTAACATTTTTAGTCTAGCAATGCCTATGAATTTCAGACTGACTTTATTTAAATGAATAAAAAAATATCTAATAAATTTTATTTTATTCTAAAATACTGCCTAGAATATATAGAATATTGTCAACTGGGAAAGCTTCTGTTTTAGTTAAAAAAATTCCAGCAAACAACACCAACAACATTATTCATTGATCAATATCTTAATGACAACTTCTTGATATAGCAGTTTTTATTTTTAGTTACTGTTAGAAAAATCCAGTTCCAGTCGAATGATATCCGATTAATATTTGAATTAAAACGTCACTAAGACACACCCATAAATGAATAAAATTTGCTGAATAATATAAAGTCATCAATTTTTATGTCCTTAGCTTCACATCCGAATAATAAGAAGAAATTTCCATTTTTTGGCAGTTCATTGAATCAGAGGTCAAGATTTGTGGCAAAAAACAAGCAATAATCCAAATTCGATGTCATTATCTCATTTTGGCACAAAGTAATACAGCAGCAATTAATTCAAAACAAAAGAATCATCATCAACGTTTTGATCATGCAATTTTCCATGCCAACAGTTTGATTACAGCAGTGGCCATAGACAACACAAAAATATAATAATAATAAATTAAACAATTGGATTTAAGAGATTCAATTTTGAAGTAAATTGTTATTTAAACAGACAAGGACGGAGATGAAGAAGAGGAAAGAACTAAACATCAACTTTTTTTTGTGATTCGTTTCATTCGCGCCATAATTTTTTGAGCATGAACGATTTTTTTTCCTCTGTGTTATTTATAACATTTGAACTTGACATTCGATGACGTTGCTCAAAACAAAACAAGTATTTACGTGCACGTAGTGTGTGAACTAAGCACAGCGTCTTTCATGTGTGAAGATTAGGAATTCTAAATATCTGTTCCACATTCCATAACTCATTATCTTAACCAGAATGCTCGATGCGATTTACATGTCTTATAATTAGGTGCAAAAAATGCATGCACAAGATAATTAACGTAAACATTAATGATAATTGCTTTAATCAGCTTAGTGTTCAATTAAATGCTACAAAAATACTAACTTAATGTTTATGGTTCATTTAAACTTGTTTGGTGGGGTCATTTGGAAGTGAGGTTTACTTCTTGAAATGGATGCAACCAGAAAGGAGACATGGTTATAAAATTGAGCTTTACTTTATGTTTTTGAAAGTATTTTTCTTTTTCTTGAAATTTTTCTTTGCAGTCTTTAAAGTTTAACATTTTTCAGAGCTCGAAGTCGACTCGGATTTTTTGGTCAAATTTGTATGGCGGAGTCGACTTCGAGTCCTCCATACAAAATTTCATCGACTTCGAGCTCTGATATTTTTAGACTTGATTTGTAAAAAATCATTTATGTAAATCTCTACGAATAAAGTGACAAAATTAAAATAAAAATGAATAATGAGTGGAAGTTTATTAAATGGCAAACTTAATATAACAAAATAGCACATAAATCAAATCAAATCAAAATATTGAAAAAAAAAACATAAAAACTTTAAATTATTCAGTTGAAAGTTTAATTTAAATATAAAACTAAAAAAGAATTAAATTTGAATTTTCATTGATTGAGAATTCAATGATAATTTTTGCATATTTAAAAATTTTCAAACTTTAATCCCCAAATTTTAACTTCATAACCTCAAATTCATCAATTTCTATCCTTCCAAAAAAAGTCAACCAGCTTCAAAAATTGAGCAACGCAATTAAACTTCATCTCTTTATTTGTAAAATCATTACATATTCACAATGTTTGCCTCTTAATTACAAGTACACGCTTACAATTATTCGCATGTGTGAAACATAAAAGGCAAAACCAATCAATGTCAATAACTGTCTTTTGATTTTATGAATGAAATATTATGATGGATATTTTTCGTGTATATTTTAAACGACATTGTAAGCTGTGTCAATTAATGTTTTGCATGTGCTTAATCATTTATTTTGCTCTGTTTATTTTTTAAATTTATTGGCATTTTTTTCTGTTAAAGTTCAGAATAAATTGCAATCTGATTAAATTTGATAATTTCTCATTAAAAATTGCTAAAATTACGAATGATTAAGAAAATTAGAGTTTTAAATAAATTTCAAAATAAATTAAAATCGAATTTTTTAAAAAAATCTGTCATAAACATGAATCGAGTCTCAAAAGCTGGTCTGTTTTCAATAATTTTTTGTAGCACCTATTTTAGTGTCTTAATATCTCAAGCACCACCAACAACAGAAATTCACAAAAAAGCTGAATACTACTCAACATTTAAGTCTGTCGAGTGCAAAAATTTGGACGGAAATGTGACTGGATATTTTAGAAATTGCTTTGTCAAAGCTTATTCTAGAAAATTTGTTACATTAAATTTTGGATACAAGTTTCACAAGCCATTGACAAAACCAATTTATATTAGAGTTATTGTTAGCTACAGATATGGAAATATTTACCGAGATGTCATCAATTTACAACAAGAATTCTGTGAAGTTATGGATGTAGCTGAATCTCATGAAATATTTCAAAGATTCACTTCAACATTCTATAAATCAGTTCCTGGTTTATTTCATAGATGTCCATATAAAGGTGAAGCTGATTTCTTTAACATTACAATTGATGAAAGTAAAACAAGAAACAGGAATTTGTTTCCAGAAGGATTTTATAAAGTTTGTTTAATCGTTTCGAAGCCAATTGACAAGCCACTTAACAGTTTGTGTTTGGTGTTCTATACAAAATCACCGGAAAAAGATTCTTTTGGATAAAAATTATTTAAAAATTAAATTTTATGATAAATAATCTCAAACTTTATATTTTAATCGATCAAAATTAAGTTTTTAGTTCCTTCCCGTAATAATTGCTTTTTTTTAATTTTTAATTTTGCATCATTTTATAAATCTTATCACATAAATTGTTCATCAAAACACCATTTGTTAATTTCTCACATCCCATCATCAACTTGGCTCATTATCAAGCTTCTAGAAAAGCTCTCATAATTTCTTTTTTTTCATTAAATCAAGTTTGGAAAAAAAAAATCTTGAAAAAATATGAAGCATTAAAAATGATAAATTACCAACATTTCATCACCTTCATCTGTCATGATTGTTGATTGATTTAAAATTTATTAAGAAAAGTAAAAAAAAAATATAAATGCAAGGAAGTAGAACCTTAAATAATTAATTATATCTGCGATTTATGAACACTGTCGCATTTTTTCCTCCATTTTATTAAATTATTTTTAATTGGAAAAATCAGTGTGATTGCCTTTGGAATTAACGTTGCTGATGTCTCGCTGTTAATGCACTTGAAAAGCATTAAAGCATGAAATGTTATAAGCATGACAGTTTGTATGGATTGAGGGAGATTTTAGGGAAAATATCATTGAGCTTAATTTTAAAAAAATTTTTAATCAAAATTTTATTTTTAAAATTTCAAATTTATTTTAAAAGTTTTTTAAATTTGTTAAATTTAAAATTTTTTGTTTTTTTTTTTATAAATTTTTCAATTTTCTTGAATTTTATAAATTTTTCAAATTTCTTGAATTTTATAAATTTTTCAAATTTCTTGAATTTTATAAATTTTTCAAATTTCTTGAATTTTATAAATTTTTCAAATTTCTTGAATTTTATAAATTTTTCAAATTTCTTGAATTTTATAAATTTTTCAAATTTTTTGAATTTTATAAATTTTGCAAATTTCTTGAATTTTATAAATTTTGCAAATTTCTTGAATTTTATAAATTTTTCAAATTTCTTAAATTTTATAAATTTTTCAAATTTCTTAAATTTTATAAATTTTTCAAATTTCTTGAATTTTATTAATTTTTCAAATTTCTTTAATCTTAAACAACTTTTGGGTTCAAATTTTTAAATTTTAACAATTTTAAAGTTCAAATTTTTATTTTCTTAAAATTTGGGCAATAGCAAAGTTTTTAAAATGTTGAAATTTATCTTTAAAGTTTCACAAAATAAAATAAATTTAAAAATTTTTTTTTAAAAAAAAAAGCAATAGTTACTATTTAAAAAAATAATAATTTCAATCAAAACCGCATCAAAAGAGCATCAATCACATTACCATAAAATACAGCATCGTCACTCTAACTGAACTGTAAATATGACGCTAATTTATTCAGTAATTCTTATTATCTTAAGCGTTATTCAATTAAATCATAGCGTCAGCCTATCTAAGCATGACTTTTATTATATTATACATCATATTTCTCTACCATCGTCATCGTCGTCAGCGAGCTTTTTGCTGATGTAATAGAATTTATTCTGTCTCTCTCTCTGTTTCTAAAACAAAACGTCATTAAGTTATGAAGGCACTCAGTTATTATCAATTTGCTATATCAAAGTAATAAAAAGAGCAGACATAGAAAGTGGAAGAGGAAGAAGAATTCATAAATCTTTCAATTCGCTACAAAATTTACAATTTTTTTTTATTCCCCCCTAAGATACAATAAAAAGAAGAAAAATCTCAGCCTTGGCTTTGATGAAGTCTTTCCCTTATGTTTTTCGACACACTTACAACCTTGAGACATTTTTAAAAACTATCTGCAAAATTTCATGCATCATAAAAACGTGCTGGAATTTCTTCTTTTTGTCTCGTTCACTTCACTCTATGTCGCAACTTTTTTTCTCTTCTTTTCTTTTCAATTTAACTTTGCATTGCTGCGCGCATAGTTTAATGCATGTATGTTAGTTCTGTACATTGTCGAGTGGATGAGATTTGTGCAGATGGGAAAAAAAATTATTTATGATGATGATGAACATTTGTGATCAGTTTTACTGAGTTTAATGAATTTTATTTTTGTCATTTACTGATTACAGCAGTGGATTTTCTTAGGAATTGATAAAAAAATGACATTCAGTAAAAACTTAAACCTTTTGAGAAAATTTATTTAGCTAGTAACAAAAAACTATCTAAAATGAAAGTGATCGAGCTCTTTGAATAAAAACCAAAAATTGCAAGCTTTTTAAATGAAATTTATACTTCAATGGATGTCTTTTTTGGTAAGTTCAAGATCAAAATTTGCATTTGAAAGTTTTTTATTTTGAACAAATTTTTCAACTCAAAAGATTTCAATTAATAAGTATGAGCAAATTAGTAGCAGTCGTTAATCCATCCATTGTAGAAATAAAAACTAATACGAATAAAGAGGATTTGCATTAATCCATGTACATTTTTGATCATGTATGTAACAAATTTGTTAATTGAAAGAGATTCGAAATGTTTGGAATACCCGAATAAACATTGAGCATGCTCAGTTTTTTGAGCACGCTACTGAGTATGCTCAAAAAACACTTTTTACGTGCTCAGCTGAGTACACTCACTTGAGCATACTCATTAGTATACTCTGAATGTACTCATAAAAAAAATAAAAATATATTGATGAGCATGTTCAACTGAGTATACTTATGAGCATACTCAAAATATTGCTCCACGTACTCAGCTGAGTACACTCACTTGAGCATACTCATAAGTATACTCTGAATATGCTCATAAAAAAAATAAAAATATATTGATGAGCATGTTCAACTGAGTATACTTATGAGCATACTCAAAATATTACTCCACGTACTCAGCTGAGTACACTCACTTGAAACATACTCATAAGTATACTCTGAATATGCTCATAAAAAAAATAAAAATATATTGATGAGCATGTTCAACTGAGTATACTTATGAGCATACTCAAAATATTACTCCACGTACTCAGCTGAGTACACTCACTTGAGCATACTCATGAGTATACTCTGAATGTGCTCAATAAATTGCTTCAAAAATTAAATGAGCACGTTCGATTGAGTATACTCATGAGCATGCTAAATTTTAGAAAATCGAGTATGCTCATCTTGAGTATACTCTTGAGTACGTGCTGAGTACACTCAAAAAAATTCTCTCACTAGACTATTACGTGCTCATCTCGAGTATACTCTTGAGTATACTCTGAGCATACTCACTAGAATTCTTAAAAATTCTTTGATTTTTAAAATTTTCTCTAAGTTTTTGAGTATACTCATGAGCATGCTAAATTTTAGAAAATCGAGTATGCTCATCTTGAGTATACTCTTGAGTACGTGCTGAGTACACTCAAAAAAATTCTCTCATTAGACTATTACGTGCTCATTTTGAGTATACTCTTGAGTATACTCTGAGCATGTTCACTAGAATCCTTAAAAATTCTTTGATTTTTAAAATTTTCTCTAAGTTTTTGAGTATGCTCATGAGTATGCTCAAAAATTTTGTGATATTTTTATATACTTCACAAGTGAAAGATTCAATTAATATAAATATTCTTTTGGGAATTATGACTTTTAAACATGTTAAAAGTCTTATAAGACATAATGAGACCTGTTTTAGAGTATTTTACATATATAATAATTTATATGTGCCTTCTGCCAAAAATTATTATATAGGTAAAATACAGCAGTGGCGTAACGGTTAAGGTGAAGGTCTCAACATCAACAGAGCGGTCAGGGGTTCGAATCCAGGTAAAATCAAAAATTTTCTAAGTTTCATTTCAGATTTACTAATAAATAAAAATTTATCTTAGAACAGTACAAATACCTTCAGAACAAAAAAAAATTAAAAAAAGCAAAAAAAAATATAAAAAAAAAATTATTTTTTAAAATTTTGAACGATTATTTGAGTATACTCAGAGTGTACTTATGAGCATGCTTAATGAGTACGCTCGGAGTACACTCATGAGTATACTCTAAGCATGCTCAATTGTATGCAATTAGTATGCTCAATGAGTATACTTATGAGCATGCTCAATTTTATGCAATTAGTATGCTCTGAGTACACTCAATGAGTATGCTCAGAGTATGCTCAAATGACGTGCTCAAATGCGTAAAGTAGTGCGATCAAATTTTGTATGAATGAGCATGCTCAAGTGAGTATACTCAGCCAAAAATTGAGCGTACTCTGAGTGTACTCTTTGTCTATTCGGGATATTTATTTGAAAATTTTTATTTTCACAATATATATTGAAAGAAATTGATATTTTTTTTAAGAATCAGTAAGAATGAGAGATATGGTTGTATTGATATCTTTTGAAGCAAAACTAAAAATTAAAAATTAATAAATTAAAATTTAAAATTAGTCACTAGTCACAAAATAATTTCCAACATTAAAATGTAAAATAGTTTTTCTTTTAAAACTAAAATACAATAATTAATCAAATAAATAAAAAAAAAATATTGTTTCAAAAATGACACTAGATTTTTCGTAAATAATTAAACTTTTGAATTATCAAAAATTATCAAAATAAAAATTTTAATTTGCATTTGTGTAATTGCAAAAAACTTGATTTTTTTTAAAAAAAAAAATAATAAAATTCTAATTTTTTTAATATTGTATCTTTAAAAAAAAAGCTTTATTTAGTTGAATTTATTTTCGTAAAATTTTCAGGTTCATTCCGAAAAAAACTTTTTATAATAAATTAGAAAAAATTAAATTATTCTTTAAAATTTGTCTTCTCCATGACTAGTTCCGTCACATTACATAGAATAAGATATGCTTAGTTAACATTTACATCCCACATAAAGTTCAACTTTAAAACAAGAATTTCCTTAACACCAAAAACCCATCTATACCAAAAATATTTATTCAAATTGCAATTTAATCTTCTCTGAGATTCACATCATCATCACCGCAAAGTTTTGGTTTGAAAAATTTGTAACAACAGAAGAATAAAAAGTTATGTAAATTGACTAGGATAAGTATGGTAATTAGAAGGTGAACAACAAAAAAGCTTTGAAGGTTGCCTTTTTAATGACAAAAATAAATCTGAACATTTTCAAAGTCCTGAACTTGATATTTTTCCCACCATCATTATCATTTAACTCTTTGATATACTTTTCGACTTTTATTTCCTAACTCATCTGCATCAGGCATAGAACATCAAAAATGTATAAAATTTCTATCAAAAAGTACATAAAAAACTTTTAGATTGTGTTGAAAAAAAAATTTGAATTTCAAACTTATGTAAATAGCTGATTACAAAAGTGAGAAAAAACTTTTATGTACAGACTCGAACATTCAAAAGGAGAGACTTTTTACTTTTTTGGAATATTTTACGTAGGATGAGCAACTGAAAGACAATATATATATTTTTTTGTAACAATGAAAGTTCATCACGTTGAGTAACTTTATTTACATGTTTTAGTACTAACATGACTGCAAATGAACATAGCAAAAGTTTTTAAAATTGTATGGATAACGAGACTTTTATCCATACATAAATTTCAGACTTTCAAAGACTTTTTTTCCAATTTTTGATTGTGACATTTTTGAGAGGGTGTGAATGAATGTTGTTATGAATATGTCGTGAATGGAATGATGGTTTGGATGATGAATTATTTTCATGAATATATGTATGAATGTGTAAAGTATTTAGCCGTATGAATGCAATGTTAACTGCAGAGTTTTTTTTTATTTGAATCGTGAACGAAGAATCTGTTTTGGATTTGATTGTGTTTTTGGCGAGAACATATAAATTAAAATTATTTGATACAAATTTTATTAGATTGAAATTTTGTAATTGATTTTCAAAGAATTTTAAAGTTTAGAAATTTAAAAAATAAAAAAAAAATTAAAATTCAAAATTTAATTTGATTAAAAAATAATATTGAGTTTCATATCCTCAACCCCTTTTCTCATCAACCTTTACCCTCTCACTAATTCACTCCACTGCTTCTAATTTTCTCATTTCAAATGAAAAATGTTTTTAAAAAGCTAAATTTTCTTGCTCTCTTAATTTTAATTCAAAAAGTCAATTTGAAATAACTTTAGCATCATCATCATCATCATCATCCCTCTTATGACTCGTCTTCAAATGTATTTATAAGTGCTATCATTATGAGAGTGGAGAAATGAAAAGTTTGAGACATTTTGACATAACAACTTTTGAAGAAAGTTTTCTATAAATTAATTACATGCATAAATGTTAAGAACGCCTCTCGGAAAAGAGGGAATTTTGAGGATGCTAAAACATGACATTCTTGACAATGATTGTAAATTAATGTGTGCTAAAATCACTGCTATTAAAGTCTCATGATGATATTAATACAATTAAGAACTAAACAACTGTATGAATACATAATTGACCAATTTAGAAATTATTGTTCATGCTGTTATCTTAAATGCTCCTGACGATTTCTAAATCCTTATGGAATAATTTGTGATGAAATCAAAATTTTTTGAAATTCTTCAATTGGCAAACAATCTCGTAAAATTTCATGCATGAACCCCCAAAAAATTAACTTTTCTTTAACGATGTAAAAATTTTAAAAGCGCAACTTTTTAAATTAAAAATTTTTCCCCCAGACATTGCGACTTACTCTCATTATTATTGTCAACATTCATCTTCCTCCTGTTTGCCTTCTGTCATACAACAAAATGGCATATTTTGTCTGAATTATTTTAACATATTATAAAGTTTTTCTTATTTATAAGCTCGTTACATACATCGATTATTAATTCGGTCAATAAGCAATTTTATAAATGAAGCAAATAAACAACAACAAAAAAGTTTTTGTTATGCTTCCTCAACATCGTGTTTTTGTTGATGAATAAAAGCGATCAAGGATTAAATTTTATGAGTAACCGTAATTTAAATTGAATAAATATGTTTTCATCGATTTAATTCGAGATAGTTCGATGAAAACTGTTTTGAGTGGATGTAATGGAACTGAAGTTTGAGAGCATTGGAAAACTCTAACAGCAAAAAAAAAATTGCTGCAAATGAGCTCAATTTTCTCAATTTCCAGAGCCTTTTAACAAAAATAAAATTAATTGAACGAACCTCCTGCCTTCCCAAGTCCATATCCCATCAATCATCAAACCCTTCTTCGACATAAATTTCAAACAATTTTCGGTCATTAAATTCCTTTTGAGTGACCTATTTTACCACAGCACTAGCTATTTAAAGTAAAAGGATTGTGTATAAATTTACCACATAAATCATAAATTTGTTAAAGGAATGTCATAAACTTTCTGGGTCACACTGGATATAAAACATTAATTTTAAAGCTATTTTTATTGTATAATCACAAAAGACTCAAGTTCTTCACGACAAGCATTTTTTTTTTAAAATTATAAAATGAAAAAAAAATTCAATACCTTAAATTTCATGTGTTTATCATGTCATATCTTCTATTGTGATGTGCATTATTATGAAATATGAGAGGAAATTTTAATATGACACGTGCTGACATGTTGGCAAAAAAAGTGTGAAGTTTGGTGTGAGAGATAAGGCAGATGGCGCATTTTTGTTGATTTTTATAATTAAGCTCGTGATTTTAAGTTTTTCAGGGTCTTATTTGATCACTTTTCGCATAAAGCACAAAATCAGGAGCAAAACATGATAATGTACTATTCAGTATTCAAATACCCCAACAACATCCAAATGAAGACCGAAAAAAGCCAAAACCACACCAAACCAAAATAAATTTTTTCCCAAAAAAAAATCCACACTCCAACAAAGAATTCTACTACAAAAAAAAAAATAGTCTGCTGTGAAGGAAGCACAACGGAACATGTCTCATTTAATGACATGATGGAATGTGCTTGAAAAGGATGTAAGAAAGAGAAAAGTCTCATCCCATTTTTTTCAAGCATTTCTATGGAATGGATATAATATAGTGTAAACACTTTCATACTCAAATGGTTTGTGTTATATGCATTAAAACCTGAATTATAATGAAGAGCTTTCAAAATGTAAAATAAAAAAAAAAAAATATGAAGAAGGAAAAAGGATTTTTATTAATATTGCAGTTTCCGACTATCATTTCTGCAGAGTGGTAAGGAAATATGATATTAGGGGTTGTACGTAAATGATATAAAATGTATAAGCCAAATTTAGGATGTATAAGACACTAATAAGATCTGTAGTGATGTATGTTTCTGAGTCATGGAATACAACTCCAAATGATGAGAGTGTAATTGTCTTCTTTGAAAGGAAGGTCTCGTGAACTATGTCTGGATCATAAAAGGAAGGAGAGGTTTCTAAGAGCAGGAGCAACGTCGAACTTTATCAGTTTTTCAAGGAAGCTGATATTGTGAAGGAACCAGCGTTAAGCTGGTCATATAATCAGGAGGTCTGTAGAAGCTCCAAATAATAAAGTCTTTAAGTCTAATTTTGCAGATGGAAGGAGATTGCGTGGATAGCCAAAGAATTCCTGGAAGGAAACTGTTGATAGAGATAATTTGTAGAGATTTGTAATTGGCGGAGAGTTGCTAGCGATAAAGCCTTGTTCAGATGCCAACTAATGGAGGTTATGGATCACAATTAATCTGTAAATCCAGTGATGAATGTATGTTCGTACGTAAATTATGAAAAAATTCCGAATTTTCTTGAGGTGTTTTTGAGACTAAATAGGTCTTAAACTCTCTCATCCATCTCTCAAAAAAGACCATCACTTAAAAATAAATCCATTACTTGTTATTATTTTCTCAAATGAGTGAGTCAATTGAATGAGCTAAGACTATTACGTAGGTTTATCAACTCGTCGTTACCGCTATAAAATTCAGATGCAATGCAATGTAAACAGCTGAGATAATAAAAAAGAAGAAGAGAAGGAAATAAAAAACCTCACACAAAGCATCAACATTCTTTTTAATAACTTCCTTTTATTGACGCCAGAACTTCTCTATACGTGCATAATAAGCATGTTATAACGAGAGGTAATAGTATGTATATACATATTTTTCTTTCACTAAATCCTGTACATGAAAGCGAATGACGAGATATTGCTTTTTATCCTCTTTTAGATTTTTTTTTAAACATACAAAGGGACGGAGGAAAAAGTTACAATTTTGCATTTTATTGGAAACTTTCTTTTTTTTGCAGTATTATGCATGCAATTTGAAAATAAAATGAGAAACTTAATTTCTTCCTGATTAAGTGGGATTATGTTGAGGAAGGAAAATTACAGGTGGAAGTCATTCATTATAGTTGTCAATGGAGGTTTGGCTGACTGCAGTGACTTTGTTTTCAAATGCTTTGTATGATGATTGTTTTGGATTTGATTTATAGATTTGCTGTGAAGTTTCAAAGTTGCATATGTTTAGTTTAAATTTTTTTATCCCCATGAAATTTTATTTAAGGTATTTAATACTAAGGATATGAATTTTCCAATAATGAATAATATTATATCGTTTAATAGAACATATTATACTGCAGACTGACTTTAAAGACAGTAATGACGTAAAATCTTAAATTTTTCGTCGTATAATAATAAACAATATAAATTAACTGTCTTCTAATCTAACATAAAATTATTGACCAGGATGTTTTATTTTTAAAATAAAAATTAAATCCAAAAATGCGCATCTATGTAACACTAACAACATTTAAGCATTCATCAAACGGTTTAACATTGCATGAAATTTTCATGCATATAAAATTAATTTATTTTAACGAATTCCTTCCCCGGTTCATTGCTTGTGGATTTCACAGTCATGCAAACCTTTTGTAATTGTTTACGAAGCTAATGCATAATTAATTAATAAAAATATTTTTATAAGATGAAATTTTTTTAAAAAAAAAAATTGATTGATTTTCAATGATGGAAAATTGTAAATTGAATTTTATTATACTTTGCTTCTGTTGTTGACTGAAAAATGCTGAATAGAATTTTTTTTTCAAAAAGATTTCAATCATAGTCAACAAGCATGAAATTTCATAAAAATTTGCATCAAAATGAACTCAGTTTAATGAAATTATTGTGAAATTTGCACAATAAAATAAATTAATTCAACATAGAGTATATGGAATATGCCACATCATATACATAATGCCAAAAATTAAAATCATTCATATATTTTGAACTAGTATTAAGGCAAACAAATGTGTATGTATGTACATAAATGCAAGATATATAGATGGGCCAATACAAAGTATACTCGACCACACTCGACCATACGCGACCATACGCTTTTTTTCTGTTTGTAAACAAACAAATGAAAAAAAAATTTTGAAAAAAAATCCAAATTAAATTTTTGATTTTTAACTCAAATTTGTTTACTGGATCTCAATTTTGTGACTGGTAAAGTCACAATATCATGTGAGTTATCGTATCTAATGCTTTTTACCCACGAAAACTAAATGAAAAGTTCAAAAAATTAAAAATTAAAATTTTCCAAATTTCTTTCATGGTATTAGAGTTTACAAAAATTTTAAAAATTTCAAATTTTTATCCGTTAAAAACGGCAACTTTTTTGCATTGGCCCATCTATATATCTTGCATAAATGATTTACATTTGAGCGATAATTGATCATAAAGAACAAAAGGATGTGAACTTTTAAGTTTTTCCGATGAAACATAAAAGACTCATCCAACTGTATGCAGCTGTTAGTTTTTCCATATTCAATGCATAAATATGCATCTGTATTAATAATTTATTCTGCATATTCAATTCACTGTTATTTTTTTTTCACACACAGAATCTGCTGAGTTTTCTATTATCTTTATGTCTTTTTATGTCATGTGATGAAAACTTTGAATCTGTAAAAATTATCATGATTTTTTTCTAGAATAATTTTCAATCAGGAAAATTTACAAATGTTTACATTTGCCTCTAGAATAAGGAAATTAATTCATTGTGCGGTTGAAGAGTTACTTTATAAATTGGATTATAAGTTTTTGCATAAAATTATGAAAATTTTTTTAATGAGATTCGGATTTAAAGTTTATAGATTTAAACATTCAAGTTTACTTTTTATTCAATTCTATCAGTTAATATTTAAATTTAATTCTGCATACAATTATATAAGTTCAATTTTTTAAAAAAAAAATATCTAAAAGTTTTAAGTAACAATCATTCAAAGAATTTAAAAGCATAACTCACGTCACTTCCTTACTCTTTTTTTTATTCATTGTACATTGCTAAAACCATTGCTTTCACTCGATAAATTTCTTAATTTTTAAAAGTTTTCCTATATAATTCTGAATTATATCCAACACGACCATAAATTTTCATCTAAATTACATTTTTTATTACTACTTCTTTCCACTCAATTCGTTGAAATATGAATGCAAAAAAGCATCCAGAATGTGACCTAAAAACAGTTTATGAATTCTACTTCCTAGAAATTTTTTGGAAAGTTTATTGACTTCTGAATTTTTTTGTATTAATTCATACGACTTTGTTGTTCTAAAAGATAATTTTCAAACTATTTAAATTTCATGAAATTTTGAATCGCAACTATGACTTCATGAAATCATAATTTTATGCTTTTAGTCACATTTAAGTAAAGCATTTCATAACAAAATTCCATGAAAAATCAATAAAACCACATTTCTTATTAATTTTCACAACAAAAAACACTTACATTTTTGTCTTCACCAAAGCTCTACCCAACCTTTCAATATTGTTAGTCACAAGATTTATTACAAAATTGATTTTAATCTTTAAAGTCGTAAATTCATTGCCTTTCGTTGTAAGAGAAAAAAAAAGTTCTTCATTAATATTAATTTTAACTCACCTGTCTAGTGATACTGCAATTAAGCTGTAAACAGATGCAGCAACCGAAACTCCTTGTATATACGGCACTGTCTTACACATAAACCATCCAAGAATCCATGCTGTAAAAAGAAAAAAGGAAAAAAAAAAGTATGAATGAAAATTGATATAAAAAGAAAGACGAGAATAATGAGAAAGGGATGCAATCTCGCTGTGTAATCAAATATAATGAGCCATAAAACAATTAAATAAAGATTATTTGCTGATTCAGCATAGCTCTTTATTTTTGGCTTTTAACTTATGTCTTAGTGTTCATCGTGTAAGCAAAAAAGCAATAAATTTATCTCCCCTTTTATGTTCGAGTATGGCGCGCGCTTTTGTGAGTTATTTTTAACATAAAGACGATGGGGAAGGAAGAGTAAAATGGCATGTTTATTCTTTTGTTGTTAGCTTATCTCAAAGGAGCTTTGTGATAAAAATTTTAAGAAGAAATTTATTTCATTCTTGTTGTTGCAATTGCTTTGAATATCGTTTATTTTAATGGATTTTGAGAGAAAGATGAGAGTTTGGGTTGTTTCTAATTTGTTAGTCATTTTATTGTTGGGATAATGGAGCTATGGGACGATTATTATCAATGGGATGAACAAAAATCCTATTTTTTAAGACTGTTAAACAGATTCAGACCCCTCCTCTACCCTCTAAAAATTCGACATCATAAGTGAACGACCACTTTAAGTTCGATACAATTCAACAATTTTAACTGGTCCTAAACCAAATTCAACGTTTCTACAGACTTGCTTCCTCAGCACAGCAATAAAATTGAACATGAATTAGGAAAAAGATTCTTAAATTAACTAAATTAATGATTTTATATGCAAGTCACAATTCACCCTTGATACAATGACTAGATATTCGCATATCATTCCGCCCAATGTCGTAGACATAATCTTTTGTTTTGGAGCTTTTTTTCCCCTCAATTCCTTTATTCCACATAAGCGTTATTTATCACTATTAAAGATGCGAAGCATCTTAATTAGAGATGAAAATAATTAATTACCATTTAATTATCCACAGCTATTTTACATTACCGTTATACTTCTTAACTATGAGTGTATAGCTTACTCAACATTATGTGAATAGAAAAAAAAGCTTCCAAGTATGGTAAAAAATTTATTATCTCGGTGTTTATTGCTGTGTATTCTCTTTTTCTGTTTTTGTATAATCTCATACAAAAATGTTTCGAATATAAAAAAAAATCTAAAAAGAAAAATTACAGATGATTATCCTGTGTTGAGGTTTAGATACTGTTGTTAAAACAACCCCTTATTGAATGAAAAATTGTGGGAAAATGAGGATTGAGCTTTTGGAATGTTATCGGATGTTTGTTGATTCTGATAAGTTTTGTTGTTCATGATACTCAATTCAAAAGATGAATATAAATTTCAACCTATTAATGCATAAATATTGAAGGGGTCGTTCTTTTATTACGTAATAAAATAACGGTCGTTTTTCAAAAAAGAACAATGGGATTGTCAGAAATTCTATTATTCATTCTTCGAACCCCCGCTCCTGCGGCCCCAAAGCGATAAATTTGAATTTTCAATCAGTTGATTTTAAATTCAAAAATTTATGCAAATTCAAAAAAAAATATCCAAATTAGTTTAAAAATTGCAAAATCACAAAATTCAAAGTGTCCATTCCTTCAATCGCTTCTAGCTGTGTTAATTTATTTACATCGGTCGCTATAGAGATACCTATAACAAGTTATTACAGTTAATAACTGCAGGAATTATTTTTACATTCACATATCGATTTGCATCCATTTATTATAAGCAATTGCTATTATGAAATAATAATTAAGGGGGGTAATTTTGAAATTTATTTACTTTTAATGAGTATCGATTGACCAATAAAGCTAATAGCTAAACTTTCAAGGCTCTTTTATTCTAGTTTGGCCTATATTTCTTGCCATTTATCAAATTGTGAGACAATGGATGTGCTGAAGGAGCTTTAAATTTGTTATTCAATACAAAGTGTTTTGCTTAGACAGCATACAGTGAATGAGAGGAAGAAGAGGATATCACATAATACGATAAAGCTTAGGCATAGTACTGAATAGAAAATAATCGAAGTATGTGAAGGAAAAATTGTTGTGTTTGAGAGATAAAAGAGTGTCTGTTGATGCTGGTTTGGACTTTTCTTAATAATGTCCTGTGAATTTCATATTATTGGTTTTAATACTTGATTCAATGAGTTAAGCTAACTAGTTTTGAACTTTTTAAATTAAACTCCCTCTCTGATCCCTCACTCGCAAATTTTTTCAATTTTAAAATTTTTACCTCAAAGAAAAAATACAAATTCGGCATTTCTACATATGTAAAGTTCCAGCTCATATTAATTTTATAAAAATGCGCCATATCCACTAAAAAATTCACAAGTTGGAATCATTCGCATTGGATCATAACATACACAAAAAACGATGTCAATGAACTATAATGATTTGTTTTTCATACACCAAAGCATAAAATGAGCCTTCGAGACATAATTCTGCTAGAGCCAATGATAATATATTCAGTATAGAATGATATAAACACAACCCATCAATAATATTGCGCTCATCAATATTTCACGTATCTCGTAAGCTCTATTTTAGTTGCAAAGAGAAATATTCACACTTCACACATTCATCTTTCATTATTCAAGTGTATTTTGTGTGTTTTATGCAAATATTTAGAAAATGCTTGAACAGATTTTACCAGGAAATTCTTTATATGAAAGGATTTTTATGAGAGTTTTATCTTGACAGGATCTAAAGAAAAATATTTTTCATCAAAAATTTGAAGTTTTTTTTTTTTCGGTTTTGTCAACAAACTTTAATGCTCCAATTTTGATTTATTTCCGTATATCGCATTTCATACTCTCTACGTTACTCATTGATAAAAAAAAATCTTTTCTAAATCCACTTTTCGATGATTTAAGAGTCACTTTTATCATTCTTATATCCCCCTAAAGTGCTATTCATGATTGGAAGATGGATTTTCTTCTTCTTCCTTGTCTTAAGCGGTTGTATGTTGTGTATACTCAAAATAAAAATATAGGATTTTCAATATTGGAATAAACTAGGTCAGTTTTGGTTGGATTAGAAATTGACATGGTTTTTTGTGCAAAAAACTTGTTTAATTTGAAAAGAATTTTAGAAAAGTGGTCCAAAAATTATTTAAATTTTAAACGTGTTCTTTTGAACTTTTCAGTAATTTTTTTTTTTTTTGACTTTATTCTGAATAATAGTTTATAGAAATGAATCTCCAAATTGACATTAATATTCTCGCGTTGTGTGAGTTAAAACATCAATCCAGATGATAAAACAGAATCAAATAATAATTTTTTATTGCACTTAAACAGATCTCGATGATGTTGAATGAACAGAGATAACTCACGATATTTTAATTAATTTCTTGTTATGTGAGTGTTTTGAGCTCAAGTTTTTATTGCTATTCTAGCCACGATCATGCATTTGTTGAGGGGCTTTAAACTATTTTTTTTCTTCTTCATACAACATTAAGTTGCTAATGTAAGGAATTTAATGTCGCGTATAATAGAGCAATAAAAAGTAATTCAATCTAGTGGAAATCATCTCAATTTTCTGTTAATTGTTTCAAGTGTCAAGAATCCTAGGATGAATGAAATCTTCTTATTTTCTTCGCAGATCTTAAGATATACTTAATGTTTTATGACTTACAAATTGATTGTTCTGGAATGTCATTTAACAGAATTTTGATCCACAAGAGTTTAATTCTTTTAAAAGCTTCTAGAAAATTACAATCGGAACACTATAATTTAGAATTTAAGCAAAAAAAAACATCACAATTCTTTTGTAATTATTCTTAAAATTGCCATGCTCATAGAACCATGATCAGCCATGATTTTGGTTATGATGAAAAAAAAAATCATTTTCTTAATGGGCTCTATTGTTGTCAAACTAACAGTAAGCATACAAAATTGTATTGTTTTAAAAGTTGAATGGAAACTGAACATAAACGTAAATAAAAATTGTTCCTTTTCATTCATTATCCTTTTTTTATAAAAGTAAGTTTTACCGGATTTTAAGCTCAAAATTAAAGTATTTCCTATGCATAAAATTAAAAGAATTGTTTGAGGTAAATTGTGAATAATTGATTCACATATTCTTTAAGAATCAAATAATCATTAAAGAATTAACGTATTTTTGAGATTTAAATCTTTTGCCCTCTTCACTATTTTGTAAGCCCCTCGAAAGAAGCAACGCTTCTCTTTCACTTCACTTTTTGTGACACGCGAAGAAGGACAAATTATTTTAAATATTATTGTCTAAGAATTGTTAAAATAAATGCTGGAGTTTTAAAGATAAGAACTCGCTTTGTTTTATTCCATTTATTTCTAGACACATAAATAATAATTTGAATGGAAGTTCTTGAAGCATTGTTTAAGAATTTTTTAATGTTTCAGGTAAGGCATTTCTAAAGCTTACATGTATGAATAACTTTAGTTAAGTTCAAGTTGTTGTTTAAAACTTGACTTTATAATACTTCAAGTTTCTAATTACTTGTATTTATTGCGAGTTGTGAGATGAGAGTAAAGCAAAGGTTTCAAATCTTTTTTGTGGCTCGAAATTGATCATTTTCTTCCGACTACCGTCACTTCATTTCGAAGTTTTTCGAAATTGATTTCGAAAACTTCGAAATTAAATGTAAACAAAAAATTTTATAAACATCCAAAGATTTTGAAATCAAAATATTTTTGCATTTTTTCATTCTGGATCTTGATTTATAGAATGAATTACATTCTTTAGCGAATTTTCTATCATTTAATTAATAAACCGTATATTAACAAGCTTTAATCGACTTATTATCTTGAAAATTAAAATTGGTGAAAAAACTTACTAACACATTCACAATTTTTATTTTCAAATTTTTAATTGTATTTAACTGACAAATTTCGAACTGTCGGTAGTCGGATTTTCTTGAGTTATGTTTCGTTTTATCTGAGAATACTATTGTTCTTTTTTGAAAAATAGCCATTATAACGGTTAAATCACCCGTTATTTTATTATATAACGCCCTCTTGAAAAATGTCTAGTCTTCCTAGTACGACATAGAACCACATACAAGATTAATTGAAATATCCTATTACTCGGTAACAAACTTTAAACTTTATATATTTCATACCTAAAACGAATTCTTGTATCAACAAAGTTCTATATGCAATCTTGAATCACTCTAACTTCATCTTAAGATATTGAACAAATTTAATTAACTTAACAACATTTTGTTACATGAAAAACCAAAAAAAAAAAATATGATATTTTCCATATAGACATTGAATATAAAACACATTCCACAAAACGAGTTTGAATAAATTCAATTTTATTCCTATTTATTACAAAGCAAACGAGACGAAAAAATGAAATGAAAATGAGACGAGTGAAGGCAGTAGAAGAAGAAGAAGACAGAATAGAAAATATGTTTTTAAAAAAATTGAATTTCTTCTTTCATCAAGATATATACACAGCGTAAAGGACGAAGGAGGGAAAAAGATATTATATGACATTTTATAAAAAAAATCCCATAGAACTTTTCGACTTTTTTCCTTCTACTTCCGTTTGTACCACATATTTATGGCTTAAGAAAAAAAAATCCACTCTATGCCTACTGTAATTCTTTTTGTAATGGTCTGAATAGCAAAAAAAAAAACTTTTTAATGATGAAGAACTTTTAGCAGTTGGCTGTGAAAGGGAAACAGAGTTTATCGACCTTTTCCTCGACTTTCTTCTATAATTTATTACCGCAATACAGTTTTTACATAATTTTTTTGTCATATTCTGTAATTTATGATATAAAAACGGAAAAACACTTCAGAAATGAAACTCTAGTAATGAGTATTGTAGCGTTAATTTATTCTGTTTTTGGCCAACTGTTCTAAAAACATGAGGGAGCCAAATTGTTGATCTTGACAAATGGCATATTGTGTAAATTAATTAGCAATCTTACTGAAGATTAAGAAAGTATTTAAGAACTGTTTTGTGTATTAATTTTTTTTAATCAAGAATTTTTGGAGGATTTATTGAAAGCAACAAAATTTGTGATGGATTAGAAATTAATTGAATTATAAATAACTATAAATTGGATTGACAATTTTTTTTATAATTTTTCTAGAATTTTGTTTTATTTTTTACTTAATTTTTGTTCGATTCTATGAAAGTAAATAGGTTGAATTCTATGGGGGCCGTTCACTTAGTACGTTCGCTTTTTAGGGGGGAGAGGGGTCTAAGATTTTGTAACAGATTAAACAAAACAAAATAATTTTTATACAAAAAGCGTAACGAGGGGGGGGAAGGGGGGTCTAAAAAGTCATTTTTTTGCGTATGTACTTTGTGAACGGCCCCATGCAAAATAAATTTTTTTATTGTCTTTTAATCCTGTCTTTAAGTTTAAGTTTCCTCCATATATTCAGAATTCAATCTCTTATATCAAAGTTTCTTCAGATTCCTTCTCTAATTTAGGCCAATTTTTCAACAGTTCAGTAAGTTCCAATCCCACACTCAATAATTTATTGAACCAAAATCAAAGATTCTTAAACAAACACATTCAATCAAGTAATATTGATGTCTATAGCCGTCTACAGCAGAGAAAGTATTTGACCTAAAAAAAATTTCAAATAACCCAGATAATACTGAATTCATCCTGAGGATTTAAAAACAATCGAGTATTATTCTTGATTCTATTTTATCAGGCAAAAAAAGCTTTTTTTTCCCTCATATCAACCATTGAATATTTGCATGTATCAATGTCGAATAAAGGAACAGACGGAAAAGAAGAAGTTCCGGAAATAAGTAGCACGCCTTTAATTTTATGATAATTTATACAATTTTCTTTTAAATGTAATTTCTCTATCGAGACTTGCTAATGTTTCAAAATAAGAATAGAAACAGAAGAAGAAAAAAATTTAGAAAATTTCCCTTCGAGGCTTGAAATAATATCTTTAATGATAACAGAATAAGAAGATGAAAAACATTACTTAAAATTTTTCTAAAAAAAAAAAAATAAATAAAATAATTTCTCTCGTTTACATGAACCTTGCCCCAATTTTGAAGTTTTCATCTCCATCATAAGTCAGAGCGTTATCCCTTTTTTCCCATCAAAATATAAAAGTACTTACAAGAGTTCATTGCAATGTATAATATACTCTCATTTTGGAAAGTTGCGTACTCCAATTCTCTCGACAAAAGTTTCTCGTACTCTTCTCTCCAGAATATATATCCAAGTATCATCCATGCACAGGGAACAGGAATGAGAGGAAAAATACATGCAGCTTTTATCATTTAGCCCCCCTACTTGGAGCATTCATATACATATACATTATATAATGCAGACGGACGGGAATATGTATCTGCACATAGAAAATAAATAGGACACTTATGTATTCCCGATTTCTGCTGCTCCAGCCAGTGCATTTTAAATTGAAGTTTATGTTTATGTGTTTATTTCCTCGAAAATGAAATAATCAATAAAAGTATTTTTTTTTGTTGTTGTTGTTCCTGTTCATAAAATGATGCACATAGTCTGTACAGGTAGGTAATAAAAATTGACGTTGATTTCTCTGTCAATTGATTATAGCTTTAGTTCTTTTCACTATTTTTATTTGTGTTGATTTTATGGTTCATAAAAAAGAATCCGCAAAATGCAAATTTAGAAATGAATAAAAAAAATAGTGGGGTATAAAAATAGGAGCAAATTGCAGTGGATAATAAATGTTTTCTGAAGTCATATTTTTTTTTCAATTTTGGTACATTTTTGTGAGAGAAACTTATTGAAATTAGTTATAGAGAACTTAATTTGTTTTGTAGAGAACTTAACCTGCTTTACACAAATTCAAGCATGATTACAGAGAACTCAACCCATTTTAAACTTAAAGAGAACTCAACCTAGTTACAGAAAATTCAAACCATAAAAAATATATTCTTTAAAAATTTTCCTTTAATTCATACCAAAAAGCATAGAAAATTCATTCAACCAGCAACAAACTGATCGTATCAGAAGATTCTCATTGCTAACATTACATTGAAAATTGTACTCATGACTGTTTTTTACATTATCTAGAACAATGAACTCACTAAATCGAATATAATTTTCTTTCCATAAACTTTTCTTTCCTCAATAAAAAAGGAAAATAGCTGTATTTGATATTCTTCCATTTCATTCATCCACACACTATCGACCATAGCCGACTTGATATAAGCAAATAAGAGGATAGAAAAACTAGGAAAATTCACATGCATCGCATGTCACCATAAATTACTATAAAGTGTTATAAAGTCCTTAAATTTTTTTCTTCTTTTTTTTCTGATTGTTGTGTCTCCTCCTATTGGATTTGAATGAAGAAACGGTTTGATGAGGGAATTGAATATTGTTTGACTTGATGTCTATATGGTGAGCTTTTTGGAGTTAAAAATTAGTTGAATTTCATACCAAATTGGAAATGTGAATTAATAAGAACCAATGAATGGCCATGAGTTCAAGTCTTATTAAATAGAAATTTTGCTATACTGGGGGGCCTCGATTTGAGCGATTGTTTGGTTCTGGAAAAAATCTACTCAAATTGAAACGTATGAAAAATGACCGTTAAAAAAAGAAAATTTGAATTTTTGTACGGGGACACATCAGTTACTCAAATCGAGGCCCCCCAGTATAAAGGAGGTATGACCTAATTTTTATCTCTAAGAAATCCAAGAATATTTTATAAAGTGCTTAACATCTTAAACCTTGAATGCAACTGTCGTCCAAAAAATTTCCCACACTTCTTTAAATATTTCATTACCTATGCGAAATCCATCTAAATATCCCTTTTAAAATTTTCATTGACTTCATTTTTACGCCTTTGATCGCATACCCACGATAAATATCGAATACATATGATGTATAATAGATGGAGTACTTTCATTGAGGATGTTAAGTTAGCCTGGTTTTTGACTTGAATTTATGAGTGTATGTGAAGTGAGGAGGATATGAAGGAGTGGATAGTTTCATTGAGAACGATAGAAAATTGAAAAAAAAGAAGGAAAAAAATGTCTATTGGAAAATTTATTCATTTTCATCTAGCAGTAGATAAAAAAAAATTCATTTTTTCCCGCAATAATTTACTCAACATCAAATAATATTTATTTATCTTTATACACTCTCAATCGCACAGCAACGTGAGTAAGTAAATAAATAAATTCTGTACATAAACAAGATATAGGTGAAACTACATAGGCGAAGGAAAAACAGCAACAACAACAAATATGGAAAAAAAAAGTTCAACGGAAACGAATGCAAAATGAAACATTTGAACGACCATGACACATAAAATAAAGTAAATGTGAACTTTTCCAGTGCAATTTGTAATCATATTTTCACATGCAATAATACAAAACTGTTTTTTTATGTCTCATGGCAACAATTCTTGTTCAAATTAGAAAAATGTGCAGTTTGATGGGAAATTTTAAAAAGATTTTTTTTTAATCTTCTTATTTAAGTATGTGGATTGTTAATTTGTTTGGAATATTAATTATTGGCATTTTTGAACTTACAAAAAATGTTTTTTTTTTTTTTTTGTTTTGAAAAATATAAAGAAAAAAATATCTTGATTAAAAAATAACCATTTTATCTTCTCAAAACTTTTTAAAGAATTGGGTTTTACATTACCTAGTTGCGAAAACAATTATTCAAAATTATACCAATTAAAAAGTTAATTCCAACAAATAATTTTTGAATAATTTTTAAAATAAGTTAGATTTTAAACAATGAAGTTTGTCGAAATTTTGGGAATTTTTAATTTAATATCACTAAGTTTTGGATGTGTAAGGATGAAAAAATATTAAAATTTTGTTGTTCTAGTAATATTATATTTTTAGAAGGACATAAACATCACAATACTTTCAGCTAAAAATTGTGTCAAAAATCCCATAATTTATTTACAAGATAATTTCAAACTTAAACTAAATGATAATTGCGTTCTATTTATTGACACGTGTTATGAGTTGAAACCGTTTAAAAGATCTTTGGTAAGTTTTTCAAACTTAAATTTATTTTCGGAATAATTTCGTTTAGAATGTGGAATTTGTTAAAATGATCTCAAATGTCTATCAAAATTCATTCCGATCCATTTTTTTTCTCAGGTTGAACTGATCCTTTTCCAAGGCAAATCAAGGAAACATTCAGAAAAGATTGAAGTGTGTAACAAAAATAAAAGAGGGAAAGAAATAAGTGAATTAATACTTTTAGGACTCGGTCTAAATGTGAACTGTCCTGTGAAAAATGAAACTGTTGGTTTCTTTGAAATATTAGCCTTTTATATTGTGCTTAATTTGCTTATTTTCAGGTATTTTGTTCAAAAGATCGAAAAATTTATGAATTTAGTCCAATGCTGTTAACAGTGGCAAGAACAATGTTTGGGAAACCTGGACAGTTGAAACTTAAAACAACCGTTTCTCATGACACAGGAAAATCATGTTTGGATGTGGATTTTACCATCGAATTTATTAAATAAAGTTTCTGTTATAATTAAACTCAAGCATGCAGTTTTAAATAGATTTAAATTGTTAATGGAAGGGATTGACCATCCAAAACGTTCAAATAGAGGTCAAAGATTTTTTTTTTTTAAAAAGATTATCAAAAGTCAAATCAATTAAAAATTATTATTTAAAGTTTCAAAATCCATTTTAAAACTTTTCAATTGCATTTTGCATGTAAAGCGATGAAGTTTATTTTAATTATTGCTGCTTCTGTGCCAATATTATTTTGTTACGGATGTGTAAGAGTCATTAAATAATTTTGAATTTTAATTCATAAGGTTAAAGTTTGAATTTAAATTTTTTTTAGAATAACATCAAACTTTCACCGATTTCGGTCAAAAATTGCGTGAAAAATCCAATTATAAGCTTGCAAGACAATTTCAAATATAAACTAACTGAAAATTGTGTTTTGTCAATTGATAATTGTTACGATTTTAAGCCTTTTAAGAAAGCATCTGTAAGTATAAAATGCAGATCATAAATTTTAGTTAAATTTATTTTCTTTTTGTAGGTTGAGTTGATTCTGTACCAAGGCAAAACTCGGAAGCATTCAGAAAAGTTTGAATTGTGCAATAGAAATAAGAAGGGAAAGGAAATTACAGAATTGATTATGAGTGCATTTGGTCTCAATGACATCTGTCCTGTGACAAATGAAACGGTTGATTGAACATTTTATTATTTTTTTTAAAAAATATTTTTATTATTATTATTTTTTTATTTTAGTCTCTTTGCTCAAAAGATCGAAAAGTTTTCGAATTTACTGCTGTTAAACTAACACTAGCAAAAGCTATGTTTGGAAAACCTGGATTGTTAAAGTTAAAAACAACATTTACGCATGATACTGGAAAGTCATGTTTGGAAGCTGAATTATCTATTGACTTTCTAAAATGATTTGTCATTTGATTAACTTTTTGTGACGTTCATGAAAATTATTAAAATCATCGGTTCAATAAGGTTTTACGCAATTTTTTTTCAAAATGTAATGTAAATAAAAATATTTTAACTTTTTGGAAAATCTAAAAATGTTGAGCTAGCTTAAATAACAAAGCAATTATAAACTCTTAATTGTGAGTAAATTTTGTACTTTTTTTGTAACATTTAGTCAACACTTTTTGGCTTAGAGATGAAGTTTGTTTTAATTCTTGTTGTTCTAACTCCAATTTTAATTTGTTATGGATGCGTGAGGACCATTAAAAATTTTGTCTCCTAATTTATTTTACTAATTAGAATAATTTCAGAAAGATCTAAATTTATCATCAATTGTGGTCAAAAACTGCATAAAAGATTCTGTCATGACATTCGTTCCAGATAATTTCAAATTCAGACTGACAGATAAATGTGTATTTTTGATGGATTCATGCTACAATTTTAAGGCGTTTAAGAAATCATCTGTAAGTATTAGACAATACCACGAGTTCGATTAAGTTTCTAATTCCTTGTAGGCTGAGATGATAGTTTTCCAAGGCAAAACTCGAAAACATTCAGAAAAATTTGACATGTGTAATAAAAATAAGAAAGGGAAAGAAGTTACTGAAATTATCATGCATATCTTTGGACTTGAAGACGTTTGTCCTATGGCTAATGAGACGGTTGGTTACTATGAACAATCTCTTTAAAAATTATAAAATAGTATTTTTTTTAAATTTCAGCTTAAATGTTCAAAAGATCGCAAAGTTATAGAGCTTTCTGGTATACAATTGAAGTTAGCTAAAGCTATGTTTGGGAGACCTGGAATAATAAAGGTGAAACTAACGTCTACACATGATACTGGAAAATCATGTTTTGAAGCTGTAGCTTCCGTTGATTTCTCAAAATGAGGTTTTTATGGCGGTTAATGAGTAAGCTAAGTGTGTTAAATCTAACAAAAATTTTTTTATAAAACATTTAAATCTAAATATTCAATTTAAGCAATAAAATATTTTTTAGAAAAGCATTTTTTTAACAATTTTAAAATTTTGTGAAAATCATCCAAAATTTTTTAGTTACGTATTTCCTGTCTAAAATTATTTTAATTTAAATCAATTAAAAAATTTTTTATTTTAACCAAAATTTTTATTTTTATGGCAATTTTTTTATTCAAAACTCGGCAGCTTAAAGATGAAGTTTATTTCAGTTTTTATTATAACTTTAATTCAAATTTCAATGAATTTTGGATGTGTAAGTAAAAATAATTTGTATGATACCTATTTAATAACTATATTTTGAAATTTCAGAAAGAAATCAACATAAATTTACTGTCTGTTAAAAATTGTGCAAAAAATCCAGTCATGAATTTGCAGGATAATTTTAACCTTCGATTAACAGACAAATGTATTCTGTTAATCGATTCTTGCTATGATATTAAGCCGTTTAAGAAATCATCTGTAAGTATTTGAAATATCCTAAAATATCAATCGCAGTACTTAATATTTATAATAAAATGAAAAAGGAATTAAAATATTTTGTATTGTTTAAGGCTGAACTTGTCCTTTTCAAAGGCAAAAAGCGCCAACACTCTGAGAAAATTGAGATGTGTAATCGAAACAAAAAAGGAAAAGAAATCACGGAATATATTTTGCTTGGACTTGGATTAAATATTAACTGTCCTGTGACTAATGAAACGGTTTAAAATTTTTTATTATTTTCAATAATTAAGACAATTCATTTAACATCGTATTTCAGACTTATTGCTCAAAAGATAGAAAAGTTTACGATTTCAACCCAGTGATGCTGAGAATTGCAAGAGCTATGTTTTCAGAACCTGAATTGATTAAAATCAAAGTGGCATTTACACACGATACAGGAAAGTCATGTTTGGATATTGATTTTAAGATTTTATTCCCAAAATAATTATTAAATTATGAAGTTGATGAATCGTTATAAATTTATTTAAAAAAATCTAAATTTGATCTTTAATCGAATAAAATTGAAAGCTGAAGAATTACAAACACATTTGTTTTTCAAAAGTTGACGATTATCGTCAAATGAAAATTAAACAAAATTGTTTGTTATTAAAAAATTACCAATATAATTTATAAAAAATTTTTTACAGAGGATGAAAAAAAATTATGTAATTATGTTACACAATAATCAGTTCTGAAAATTTCATCATTGAAAAGAAAGTTCGCATGTTTGGTGATACTAAAATTAATTCCCAAACTACCCCCTGTCCTCATTCAACATGATCATGGAAATTTTTCAGACTAAAACAAATGAACAACCCTGAGGGGTCGTTCACTTATGACGTCCATCAGAAATTTGGATTTTTTGACCCCCCCCCCCTCTTCCTCTGTCAAAAAATCTTCAAACAAAAATTTCTATTATTTAAAACTGTCACACAGCTTCAGGCTTCTTAAAAATCGAACATCGTAAGTAGACGAAGTAGATCTAAGAAATTGTTCAAATGTTTAACTAATTTCAGTTTTCCCGAAAATAAGTCATCACACCACTATCCAATATTAAGAATATAATTTAAAATTTCAAAATACACACAAGAGCAAAAAAAAACTTCATATGACCTAAAAACCAACTCAACTATACTCAAAAGATAATCCATAAATCATAAGTGCCTCTTGTCTTGTCTCTGTTAAAACCACGTCAGCTTTAAATTAAGGAAATTGAATAAAGAAGAGAAGGAAATTATTATCCAACAACTCTGAAGAGCAAAAATTTCCGTTATTTAGTTCAAATTTTTGAATTTAAATTATTTGCGTGTTCGAAAAATTCACACACACAAGCAAACATTTTTGGATTAAAACATAAAATTTAACTCATTTTGTGGATTTATCACATAAAAAATTAATTGTTATGCTTTATCTTTAAGCATTCTTTCATTTTAAAACATTAAAATTATAAAATTCAACAAAAATTTCAAAACTAAATTCTAAGAAATTTACAAACACATTCATACACTAATACATTAGAAAGAAATTTTATTTTATTTTGATTAATTTAATCACTTTTTTGGTTCATATAACTGCTGATTTTTGCTTATTTTCTTAAAATATTATTTTTCTATGCATTTATTAACTTTAATCATTGGAAAATACAGAATTAAGCACGATTTTCAGAGATTTCGCTATTAAAAATTTAACGGACAAGATGTACTAAAATAAGGAATACTAAAAATTCCTTATTTCAAATTTTGTACTAAAATAAGGAAAGCCGTTACGTCTTCAGAGTTGTTGGATTATTATTAGTCCAATTTAAAGTCTCAAACATGATGAAAATGTTCATCACTCAAAGTAGACAACAAAGTATTCAAAATGATGTATATCCTCTTTTATCATATAAGTATACTATACGAGTATAAAATGAAAGAAAAGTACTGTAGCAGAAAAAAAAAATTATGAAAAGAAATGATGAGGTGGTTGTTGAATATGCCCTATTCTACTATGCATAATAAAAGAAAAGGAAAAAAAGAAAAATTATACGCTCGACTGTAATGGAACGAAAAGGAGGAAAATAAAAGTTCTCATAATAATCGGGTCAAACACCCGGCCACATTGCAAACACTTAATAAATTTTTCCCTCTCATCTGACATCCTCTTCTTCCTATTTTCCATTATTTTTTTCTTCTTTCTCCTTTTTGCTTTTTATCGCCTTACTGAAATAAATAAAACGAACAATATAATACATAATGTTAATATTCACAGTCAGCATACCGTAGGTGTACGACGTACGATGAACAAATTTAGATCAGCTTGTGAGCCAATCAAATGGTAATAAATCTTTACTCAATTCCTTGCTGTGAGTTGCGAAAAAAAAACTTAATTGCAAATAACTTCATAAAAGATGTAGTAAATGGAAGTGGATTCAATCAGCAAATTTTTAGGGATTAAGTATTTTTAGCTCATTTTATGATGATGAAAGGGATTTAATTGATTGATTTTACTGATTAAAAGGAAGGCAATAAATACTAGGCGAGATGCTACATTAAGGTACGACGTTGCGTTTGTCCTCTTTTAATAACCTTTTTTTTTGGATTGAAAAGATTTGAAACTGTTCCATTAGAAATTGATGAAAAAAATATAGTACGAATCCAAAAATTGCAAAATTTTATTTTATTCCCACATACACGAACAATAGTTAAAAGTGAACACAAACATTTCCAACTACAGGGGGTTCTCGATTTGAACAGTTGTTTTGTTCTAAAATTTTTCTATTCAAATCAAAACGTATGAAAAATTACCGTTAAAAATGTAAATTTGAATTTTTGTATGGGAAATTTTTAATTATTCTAATCAAAACAATTCAAATCGAATCTGTTCAAATCGAGGACCCCCTGTATAGCAATTTGTTGTTACCAAACTCACATCTGCCTACTTTACCAAATCCAAAACAACATCAGATTCATTTTATAAACACTTAAAATTCCTCTAAAGCTCTTTGGTCAAAAGCCAGCTACTTGCGTCACTAAGACACTTCATCTCACAAATCCATGAATATCCTTCCAATTAACGACAAAATATTTTTAGTATGATAGCTTCTCTATTCGTTTAAGGATGCAGGATTTTATGCTCATTTCCAAATCTCTTTTATTTTTACTTCTTCCTTTCGCCCCGTCAACTTCACTACATATCTTCATGTAGCGTTTTTATATGCTCTTTCACATGAAGTGAAATTAATTAATCAAGCATGCGATGCAGATTAGGCAGAGAAAGATGAAAAAAAAAACTACAAAATTGCTGGAGATGACAATGAATGTGCTTTCATGCGACGACACTAAATTCATTCAGAAATGAAAGTTTTATTGAAAAAGTTTCCTTTTTTATCACATGACATTATCTTGAAGATATAGACGTGCCGTCATTGATATATAAAATTTTCTATGGATGTATGACTTCACTTTATTTTCTAGTAGAATCAATTTTCGTATAAATAATCACAATCAGTCTTCTGTGATGGAAATGTGGATTGGGTTTAGCGTGGATTTTTGGAAATTTGTGATATTTTTAATGATTTTATATCTTTGAAAATTTGGAAGACTCTAGAAAATTGAAAACCAGGTTTTAATCAATTTGAACTTGTTACAAAAAATTTTGATGAATTTTATAAAATTTAAAAAAAATTAATTTGATTAGACTGTTCAACCGACTTTTTAGTTGCAAAAATCGCGCTATTTTCGATCTAAAATCTCTAACATTCATATCATTTATAGGGAAGCTACATATGACATGGTAAACACAAACTGATTTGAATTTCAAATTATCTCTTTAGATACATAATATGATATGAAAATTTGTTGATTGAAAAATAATTTAATATCGAATAGTTATTTATTCTATAAAGAATCTATAAATAAAGTAAATGTCAGCAATCAATCATGAGAATAAATTTTTTAACCTGACATCCCCTTTTTGTCTTTAATCAATCGTAAAGAAGCCTCAAAGCGTAATTTTTTGGGATAATAATGTTGAATACAGGTTTAACCTTCATAATATGAATTAATCAAAAAAAAAATCATATTCGACCCAATTTTTTCATAGACTCCTGTTCCTCAACATTGCGGTTGATCCCTCTTTATTTATTGATTAATTTTCTCTTAACTCCATATCGACATTAATCTTCAATATTAAAGATTACCTTATTGAAAAGGTCTATGAAAGAAAACAAAACTGACAAACTGACTTGCTATTTAGATTCATTCTAGAAGAAAATCTTACATCTATAACAATGATAAGAATAATATGTATTCACACCCAGACAATTCTAATAGGAGTAGTCATACATCAATCATCACAATTCAAAATGAGATGTAGAAAAATTCAAATATATGGAACCATTCAAAAGGAGCGTCAACTAAGAAAGTTCTATTCATCCTGAACAGGTTTTTAACAAATATCTACGAACATTGAATCTCATTGATTAATATATTTCACTTTAAAGTTTTTGTGTAGGCTGATGCTTCAAAAATAATTTTTTCAGGGGAAATTTTTAAAAAACTTCTAAAAAATTAAGTTTAATTTAATTATTGAATATCATTACATAACTAACCCCCAAAAGAAAATAAGAAGAATCACTTCAGGCAAGTCATTATTTACTTTTTTCTATTTCAAATTCCTTCATAATCGTCTGTGAAATCAATAAGACTTTTTCTCATACAATAAATCATAACTAGAGTGAGTGAAAAATTGCACATTTAGCAGATAATAAAAATCAAAAATCGAACTTTTTTTTTCTTTCTGTATGAACGAAAAAGGAGGCTAGCAAATCTGACATTGCCCTAAATATTTTCAGCTCAATGTCCTCGAACACAATAATAAAAAAAAAAGTGGAAAAACAAACTATCGAGAGCGCTGCTAACCAAACAGAAATGAGAGAAAGTGCTGAAAGCAGTAAATAGTGAGAGGAAATAATTAAAAATTAGTTCATAAAAACCACGGGAAGTAAATTTATTCACGTGTTGATGAGAAGGGAAGGAAAAAAGGGAAAGAAAATAAATGCAAAAAAAAACAAACTTATTTTTTTTTACTCTCTGAACTTAAAGCTGTACATTTCATGTAGCAAATCGTTTGTAAATAGGAGAAATAGGAGGTAACCACATGTTCAAATTGAGAGCAGTCATGCGAGATGCTCGGATGATTAGTTTGAGTTACTTTCAATTACAATTGTGTCCAAAACATTTGATTGAATTTAAATAATGTTTTGAGGACTAATAAATAAGTTAAAGTTTAGATTAGAAAAGTTTTAAATAAATTTAAGCATTCAAATGTAAGGTTTTGAGATGGTAATTAAATTCTTTCGTTTTTGTGGCCAGTCGATTTGTTCAACATGTGCACTTTGCATTTTTTTTTTTTTCATTTTTAATTATATAAATTTAAGTGTAATTGAAGATACATTATTTTAAATTAGGATTTGAGCATGTTAATCAACTTTGTGCCGAACAAATTTCTTAAAGCAATACTTTGCAAAAACTGCTGAATCTCAAAACTTTAATTGACCTAATGCCCCTGAAAAGAAGCATTTTTACCCCCATTAAAACTTTTAACAATAAAAATAATTCATTTCTTAACAGTAAAGCCAAATTGAGACTGAACTGATTCACGTTTTGTTAATGCACGGGATTCTATTACATTATTACCGACCGTGCTTTCTTCGTTATCATAATAAAGGGTAACTGTGATTACTAAAAAGTCGCGAAAAGTTTATAACTCTAAAAAAAGAGAAATGAGAATCATTTAACCCCATTAGCAATTGTTATGTGCTACTTTTTCAAATCACGTTGAAGCCATCCAACATATCCCATTCAAAATAAACTCAGAATGTACTTTTTGTGCTTGTTAAACATTTACAATACAATAAAATATAATTGATTGGGAAATGTGGAAGGTTGGAAGGGAATTTAATGTTATAAAAAATATATATGTACTAACTTGATATATCTACAGTATTTGTGTAGGTGCAGTGTACTGAATAAAGTATGAGTATCGGGTATATATAAAAGAGCATGAAGCACACAATCCAGACTATATAACATTTTCAAATTTAGGTCATTTGCTTTTTTCCCTATATTTTTTTTTTGTGTTCATCTCCCATCCATGATGATATTCTCAATTTTTCTCATCTTCTCAACAAACGATGCCGGTACGATAGGAGTTGATGTTGATGGAAATGAAGAGCTCCATGAACTCTCAAAATCTTGATATCATGACTTTTATGTATAAAAATCATTACGGGTTGAAGAGTCTATACGAGTTTTTTTTTTCTTTTGTCAAGGAACGAAAAAATGGCTTTTATCTGATAAAATAAATTGCTTAATTGGGTATGAAGAAAAAAAAGAATTCTGAATTTTGAACCCAAAACATTTCATCATATTGCTATTGGTAGGTAGCTGCGGAAACCCGCAGTTCATCTTGTCAATCAAAAATGCTCCCTTTTTTCCATTTTAGATTGAATTTCTGTTGTAAATATTTGTAGCTTCCTTCACAGATGTGAACCGTAGATTAATTTTTGTGATGTTAAAGTTCATTTCATTTTGGGGACTAAACATCTGTCATCATCTTTTCATTTGGTATGATTATGATGATGAGGTATTATTGCTCCAATTGGTAATGATAAATGCCTCTTAAAATATACATAAAATTGTCACATTTTAATACTCTTATGTCTTCTTCCTGGTCATTACTCAACAACTTTTATGTCATCGACCTTTATTTTGTTTGTTCAATCTTTCCAAAAATAACTTTGACTGCCAAAAGGGATCGTTGTCTTTTTTGTTCATAGAGGTTGTGATGAGTTGCGGGATTTTTCGTAAAAGGATAAGTAAGTCAATATGGCTTTGAATGGTTGCATAAATGTGTCACATATTTCTATATCAACAAGCTCTATTGTCAAGAAGCTTTTGGTAGTTTTGAGGGTTTACTTTGTTAAGAATGAATCTGTTTATGAGGAAAGTTTTTTGTGAGAAAATTTTATGAACAAAGTCGAATCATTGATGGAACCCAAAATGCCTTTAAGAACTTATTTAAATCATACGAATATGTCATTGGTTGATGATTAATTCATATGCCCACTATACACTATTCTGTCTTAGAAAATTCAAGAAATCTTACTAACCGTAAGTTATGTGCAGTTATGACCATAGTTTGACAACAATTTGTGCTGCAAGACAGGCGTGTGTGATCAAAAATTAAAAAGATGACAGTTCGATTCTCATTTTACAAAAGTTAATCAGAATTTTACTTTTTTCTATCAAATTTTTCAAAGAAATGCTGTTAGACAAAAATATTGAATAAGAACTTAAGATTATGTGCAACAAATAATCATCTGAAATGCGCTAAAATTCTAGCAAAAACAATAAATCCCTTCTCAAATTTCCTACAATAAAAAACCTTTTTATGATGAGGATTTATTGAATTTCTTTCATCCTTGCATTTTCTCACAAACAAAAAAAAAGGTGGGATTGGACGACGCTCGAAGGTTTCCTTTATTTTTGAAATTATTTAAGCAATTTCAAGAACTTCTTATTTTTTTCTACAAACAAAAATAAAAACTTTTCTTTCGTTCATGCTCTCAAATCATTTGAAAATTTTCTTTCCTTTTTTTGCTTTTCGCTTCCTTTTTCCTTGTGAATCATACATACACATACAATTTTCTGCCTTTACTCCACAGCACACGAAAAAAAAGGAATCATGTTTAATGGAAAAAATGCACTTCAACCCTGACCAGGTAGATTCAGTTTATTGACCGCATGACCTACATTTACTGTATATTGAAGAGAACATAGTGTTCAGTTTTTTTTTATTATTTTCTTTCCCACAATAATTTTATTTTACAAGCTTGAAGAGTTTCGGCTGGTACGGTAAGAGAAAATTACTTTTTCACGAATTGCACATTGAATAGGACGAGTTGAGAAGTTGGAAATAAAAGTGAATAGCAGAGAGTTTGAGTGCATTGAGAGAGAGACAGAGAGACTTTTTTTTGTGAAAAATGAAATGAGAATCAATACAAAATTTTTTTTCTTATAAATCTTTAATTAAATTCGTAAACTTTTCGACGATTGTGAAGGTCACGATGAAGATAGTTGAAGATTATTTCAGTGTCAATGGAAATTGCTGAAGCTTAATTCAATTTTCTGTCATAATTAATTCAATTTCCGTGAGAATCTCTCATAAATGCGGAAATTGTTTTTTTTTCCTTCTCAATTAAGCGAAAAATTGTGGAAAATGGAATTTTTTGTTCTGACTGATCGAATATTCAATGTGGAAGCAAATACAATCTATTTAATTCTTGTGTTAACAGAATAATTTACATTTTTATTGAAAATTATGTTGAGTGTGTGTATTTTTGTGTGTTGGTTTGATGATTATTGAGTGGTGATTTTATTTTTAAACTTGGATTTTTATTTTCAGGATTTTTAGAATAGTATTTTTTTTAAAAAAAAAAAAAATTGTTCCGGATGAAAAAGGATGAAATTGGATAAAAAATAGTTTTATTCTGGATGAAGGTGTCAACCCTTGGTTAAATTTTTTATTTCTTAACTAAGTTTCTACATTTATTTTCGGTACTTCTCCAAAAATAATCCTAATCCTTAAAGAAATTGAAACAAGAGGAAAAGGCGCTAAAAACTTAGAAAATACACTGATTTCTAAACTCAACACATTTACCCAAATTTACCAACCCTTTCCAGACTGAATCGTTCAAAAAACCAAAAATGATTGATATGCCACTCAATTCAGCAAACTTCATTGTAGTTATTCAAGATTCACAGAAAAAAAAGAAAAATAAATCAAATTAATGAAATTTCAATTAAGTTGATTAAGAAAAATCTCTATTCGATAATAAATGAAAAGTCATGCATGATTCAACATTTTCCTTTTTCCTCTGATTTTTTTTTTTTTTTTTTGGAATCTCAGCTCGTTAGCTTTTTTAATTGGACGTATCAAAAGACTATTATACACAATTTCAATGAGATTAATTGAACTTCATTTCGCTTTTGTGATCGCGTGGATGAAGAATTGCAAATGTTCAGGACATGGAACTGAATGCTCGTTTAAGGAATGAAGAAAAAAAAATGCACAAAATTCCCCATCGTAATAATTCTTTTCAAGCTGATACACTTCAATACATTACTTTGAAATATGATAACAATTTTGCAGGAAGAAGCATGGCAACACAAGTCTTATAAGTGCAACAAGACATAGCATATAACATCATATAAGTTGCTACTACATCAAACTATCAACATAAATTCTCGTTTTAACATCGTCACATAAATTTCTCGCATTTTATTATTTGCTTTGTATTAAAATATTTTATATTTTATATTGTTATTAGACAGCCTTGGAATATGTCTTGAGATTAAGCGAAGATGATTTTCAAAAAAAAAATTTCTTTGTAAATTGGCCTTGAATACTCATTTCCCGTACAATGTCAAACAACTATTGGAAATTTATCTTAAAAAAATTGTGGGAAGAAAAAAGCGTCATTTAAGGCATGCTTTAGACATTGTTGTGGTACACGAGCAGCTATCGACGTCCATATAATAAGATTATTTAAGAATTCTTAAGTTTTTTTTTTCTCTTTCTTCTTTTATTTAATGAAAAAACTTCTCAATTGATGCCATTGAGAAATGTGAAGTTGGAAATTTGTGAAATGTTTTTTCACATAATTATAGTTATGGTACTATGAAATAAGCTTTTGTTGACATAATAATCGAAATGCGGGAGCGGTAGCTTTATTTCTTGTAAGGGAATTCAGGATCTGTTGTTTGGGAATTTATCAAGTTCGAAGGGACTTAGTCAGAAGGGTTTGGAACCGTACTTTTGCTGCGGTTTAAATAAATTTAAATAATACCCCTAGCTACGCTCATGATTCCTATTATTATTATTTTTGGTATTGTCCTTCAATCACAGCCAAAATTTATGTCTAAAAAATAAATAAAATTACAGAAAAATTCTTTTACATTCACAATGTAAAAAATTATTCTTTATCAAAACAATCTCTCCAATTTATTCCCAATATTTTCCCATATCACTTTAAAAGATTACTTAAAGTATAAATTTCAGGTGGCAGGGCCAGTCAGTCTGTCTGCTTTAATACAGTTCAAAAAAACTTAAAGGAAAAAGATTTCAATGGCACACAATCGAGTCGATATTTTTTATGAAGTCAAAGACAAAAAGCATTAAGATAGTTGAGATTATCTTTCCGTTATAGTCACTCTCTCCCTCCATTTTATTAATTTATCTATAGTTCGTTTAATATGAGAATACAAAAGATGTATAAAAATCAATTCGAATTGCTCATTGTTATCATTTGATTAAAAAATATTTATATCTTAAAAGCTCCTTTTTCATTCGGAAATTTGTTTCTGAAACTTTTTTTTTTTTGATCATATTTATTTCTCATAAAATTTTCTCAATTTAAATGAGGAAACTACATGAAAATGGAAATAAAAAATTGCTTTTAATGTAGTTTGAAAATTAATTTCCTGGCAAATGGCAGGTGATGAAAATGACTAAATCAAATTGAATGTCAATCGATTACAAGTGCATCTGTCGCTCTTAATCAATTTAGAGAAAATTTTTATCTCCTCTATCGAATCTAATTTTTTATTCTCTTTTTTTTCAATTTTCCAAGCCAATAGATAGGCAAAGAAAGAAAATTGTGTGAACAAACTACTCATTTGGCATTTGGAAATTGCGAATTTTCTGAATATTTTGCCTCTAGTCTTACAGATTTATTGAAAAAAAAAAAAACAAATTGATTTCTAGATTTGTCACATGTGTTCTTCATTTGATCATGAAGTTATATCAATGAAGGTTACGTCTTGTTCATTGGAAGTTCAGATCTCTTTTCAATGTCAAGTGAAGTCTGACTTTTTTTTTAGGTTAAGGAATAATGTTGCTTCAGAAATTGGTTTTGATAAGAATATTAAGGATTATTTTAATTGGTAATTAACTTAAAAAAAATCTTTGAAAATCGAAGCTTTTTTAGCAGTTTATCGTAAGCTAATTTCTTAAGTTTAGAATTTTTTGTCAGTGCTTTAATTTCAATCAAAACTGTTGAACTGAATTTAGACTTAATTAAAACTAATTCGGCAATTCAAATTCATATTAAAATTTAAAGAATCGCTTTATCATCAAATCTCAGGTCAAATCTTTAGTAAATCAATCTTTAAGTTCTCTCAATCCTTTCTCCTTGTTCAACTTAATTAGCATTTCCACTCTCATTCATACTGAATTTTAAGTTTTCAATAGATTTATATCCAATCTCTCTCATACCATAAGGCCATGTCATTTAATCCAAAAGACAGACAGCAACAAACAATAAATAAAAAAAGAATGCGTATGTTCTAGTTTCATTTAATTCAAATGACAAATTACGATATTAAATTACCAGTTTTTATTGCCTCTAGCGATGCGAGAAAAGAAAGAAGGAAAAAAAAAAGATGAAATGAAAAGAAGAATTCCGAGGCATCAAGTCAAATGTTGTGAAAGAATTTCACAGTGATTTTTTTATACTGTATGTTTGCTTTTTTGCCTTCACCGCAATCACAATTTATATTACGACTTTTTTCTTTCTTTCTACTTCAAGTATTTGACCAATCTCGGTCCTTTTATCATCTTGGGAAATTCAAACAGTTACTATAAAAACGAAATCGAAATAATAGGAGACTAAGTAGATGTGAACGGAATATTTTGGTGATTTTTGACGCATTTTTCATCAAATGATTTTTTAGAGAGTTTAGAGTAGATTGTATGATTATTAAGGAAATTTTTTATCAAATTAATAGTTTTTATGACTAGTTTTATAAAAATCTAAAAAGTTAGCCCAAGGACTAAATTTTTAGGGATTAATACCTCCTATAGTTACTATAATTAGTCATTTTATCCAAATCAATCATCTACCTCCTACCTTCATCATCTTATCAGTCACAGAAAAAGACAATCTGCCAATATCATCAACTTCAGTATTAGCAACCATTTTCTTCCCTCAGGATACTTCAATTGGATACAAAACACACAAAAAAAGGAACGAAAGAAAATAATACGAAACTTTGGCTATCAAAACATTCCAGTCTGCGGGAAAAATAAACATTTTAGGAAAAGTATTTGTACACAAATTTATCAAAGGGAATGCAAACAAAAGGCTTCAAACTGAGACATAGAGCGACACTTCAAAAACATACTCACAGCAAAAAAAAAAAAGAAAATTTAGGGATGAAAAGTTTTATGGAAAAGTTGATTTTTAGGGAATGCCAAAATGGAAGTCATTTGTTTCAAATATACGTTATTGAATGTAAGATTTTTTTCAGATGTATCAAATTATCATGACATTAACAATCAGGACATGTTCAAAAGGTTCATACGGATGTGTCCCGTAGAATATAAATGACATTGTTATACATTTTATTTTTTCAAGCCCATTGGGACATTTTACTTCGAAAAATAAACAACGTTGAATTTCTGTTGAACTGATTTTTTTTTTTATACCAACAACTAGCATCATCTATAATGTCAATCCAGGGAATTGTTGTCTTTTGTTGCAAAACAATCAACGATTTTGCGATTACTGCATTTCAGAAATTGAACTGATGATGTAATGAAGATACATCAGAGAATTAAGATTAAATATTGATATGAGTATCAGCCTTTTTGTTCATATTTGGAAAACTAAGTTGAATGAGATTCAAATTTGATGATCTTTACTCAAACTTGATGAGTATGTGGAAATTTGATTTAAACTTTTTAATTTGCTTTCTTATCAAACTAATTGTTCGAATCGTTCACTTATTACTTAAGTCAAAAAATGCCTTTATATCCAAATTATTCCAAATCGAAACAAAATTTGTAAAAACTATTTTTTCACTTATTGTAATTGGGCCGTTCTCTAAAAGTTTTATTTCAACAGTAGCTTTTAACGTTTTTAACGAGATAAAAGTTAAATTAAATACTACTGACAAAAAAAATTATTTTTCAAACTAAAAAGCTGAATTTAATTCCAGAACAGATTCAGATTAAATCAACTTTTATTTATTTATTTTTTTTTATTTTTTTCGTCAAGCAGAAAGCCAGCTGTCGAAAAATTCTTTTTTTTTATTGATTAGTTTTGTGATTGAGTGAATAAATCTGTTCCACTTACTTAATACTATTTTATACATACATATATGCACATGATAAAGACATTAAATTGCCATTTTTCGTATGTTGTGTGATGGAAAATTTTCCAGAGCAGTTGTGAGTTACGTCTTTATTTGATCAATGCACAATATGTCATTCTGCTTCCGGGGGTTCTTTTTTAAAAAAAAGGAACGTATGATGAATTGAAAAAGAATTAAATTGATGTGTAAATTAAACAAAACTGAATCAAATTCGAATTTTTGTTAGCTTTTAGATATGGATCTTAATTAGTAAAGTACACAATTGTATTCTAAAAATCCCTCCCAATAAATTTACTAATTAATGCAAAATAAAATAGTAATTGAGCCTTTATCAACAATTGATCCTTTTTAATTTTTCATAAAATTCGATGCTTATAGCATCGTAATATGAATTGTACAACGTAAAGTGTTCTTAATTGCATTGCTCATATTGAAACGTGCGGTGGAGATTTTTTTCTTTTCATCATTAAATATGCATCGTACAAATTTCGAGCTTGGAAGCTCGTTGTGTTGGAAAAAAAAAATAGATGGAGGAAGCTTTACGATCATCAATGTTTATTGTGATTTAATTTTCATTGCAAATTGTTCGGGAATATTTTTAGAGAGCGTCGCATGATTTATGTAGGATTTTTATATACTTTTTTGCTCTGTTTTCATGTAGCATTTAGATTATTGATGCGTATTGTTGAAAGTGTGGTATGTAGGAAGATAATTAGCTATTGAATGGAGAAATTAAAATTCTGTTGGAAAAATTTCACGGTCAAAATTTAAAGTTTTTTAATACATTTTTGGATACATACATTAAAGTTTTAATTCATTATCTAACATTATATTTAATATAGGGCTTGGCCGTTTTTTCATTAAGTGTCAGAAATCGACTATTTTTGTCATTTTTTGCTTTTCCTGAACATTTTGCGAATTATTTTAATGAAGGATCTTATAAAACTCCTGAAAATGCACATTTTGGTGTATAAATTACAATATATCATGCTGTAATTAAGCATAAAAACACAAAAATATCTCGGTATCTGACACTGAAAATTTTTTACCTAATTTGATTTTTCACATAAAAATTCGTAGAACTTCACGAAAACATAGTTTTAAGAGACAAATTTTACACTGATATGTTCGTTTTTATGTTATCTATTGTATGATCTAATAGAAAATACTAAAATACAAGTATAAATAAGTTAAATTTATAAATTTTCCTAAAAATTCTTTGATTTAACCGATTAAATTTGAATTTTTTGTAAACAACAACAAAATATTCTGGAAGTTAAAAGTGAGATTAAGCACTTATTAAGAAGATTTGAAGTCCAAAAATTGCACACCAAACAGAGAGAAATCTGTTGTTTCAATTAAGCGTCTCAAAACAATAATTAATATTGACTAAATTTAGTTTTTTGTGATTTAATTTTTCATCAAATTTTGAATTTCAAAAAACCGTTGGAAACAAATGTAACAGATTTTTCGGCCAAGCCCTATAGTTTATGATGAATGCAAAAATGCAAACCTTGAACCGTCTCTGATCATTTCAGTATCCCTGTTTGTTTTCCTAACAAATACGTTTTAATTCCACAATCCACGCATTCTTGTCTGCTCATATCCCACGAATATATTATTATACTCTAAAAAAGCGGGATTTTTTCAGGAACATGAACAACGCAAGAGAAAAAAAAATATTGTGAATGTCACAGGCATTAAAGCAAAATTGAGGAATCAATAAATATTTTCATTTTATATGCCAATTTTTTTTATTCCTCCCACTACGCTTTATATTTTTTTTAACATGCCATATATTCAAATTTTTCATATAGTTCAGCGGGAAATGATTATATGTTTTACCCTCAAGCAACAGCAGCCAGCATGCATACAAATCATAATTAATTTTATGTGAACGAATACATACATCAATTACTTAAAGTCCAATAGGAAAATTATTGGTATTGAAATTTATTATTTAAATCGATGCTAATTTTTCACAGCTTGTGTGTGTCAATGAGAATTGAGTAGCTAGTTGGGCTGGGAGGGAAACTAAAATTCGTGAAAAATTTATTTTTTTTTTATTTATTCGTAATGAACTTGTTATAAATATAATTTAATAGTTGAGAAAGTTGTGGATGGAATTTTATTTTTCTTCCAAGGAAGCAAAATTTCAGGTTAAATGCTTAATTGGAGCTCAATCTTCAAGATTTTGCTTTGGAAGTAGAAAATTTAAAAAAAATTCCAGAAATTTTGTTTTTAAAACTCAAAAATGTCAATAGTAAATTGGTAATTTGAATTTTAAATTTGATTAGGATTCGAACCAATTCTTACTTAAGAATTAAGATTATATTTATCTCTGTGTCCATACCTAGGACCCCTAAGTTTGTAGAGAGGAATTTCCTCATAAATAATTTAATATAGTTGCAAATGTTTCACAACTATCTATGTTCTATTTGTAATTTTCTTGCCCAGTATATGACTAAATTCCCATCACGTCTCGTCAATAAAAAAAAAGAGAGAAAAAAATTTATTCTTCTTTGCTTCCGATGAGCATTTGATATGATTTTATGTTTCATAATCAACAAAAAAAATCACCCCATAAAAATGAGACTTCCCGCAAGATAGAAAAATCAACACAATACTTACGCACAAACAAGTTGCTCATTAATGTAGCAGGCACACAAAATATGATCACGAGTACATCAGCAAATGCCAAATTGGCGATGAATAAATTTGTAACTGTTCTCATGCGCGGTACTCGAAACACGACAGAAATGACAAAGAGATTACCGATAAGTCCAACGCTAAATACAAGTGTATAGGCTATACAATATATGATTGATATTGTCGATGAATGTCGCATTAGTTGAAGGTATGCAATGCTATCATTATAATTTTCATTTGGTATGAGTGAATCGTCTTGAAGCTGGAAAAATAGAAAAGGATTAAATTATGATTATTATTATGAGTGATATTGAATGAATAGGATCAATAATCTTGAAATTAAATGAAAATATTAAAAATTATAAAATTGTAAAAATTTAATTGAAAATTAAATTAAGTTAAAAATTAATTTTTTTAAATATTTCAACAAAAAAAAAATTAAATTTTTATATCAAATTTTAAAAGCATTCTTAAGTAAAACAAAAATAATAAACTAAGATTAAGAAACTCAAAACTTTACAGACAATTGTGTGATTTTTCACAATAAATTCGATAATTCCTTTTATTTTTTTAATAAAGACTCAAATCTAATTAACTAGTTTAAAATAAAAAACTTCTTCAAAAACACAATTTTGTGACAAAATTCTTCAAATCTCAGTCAATAATTGAAAGCTTTTTTTCGGGGGTTTTAATGAAGAAAAAAAATGCTTGAACATCCTCACGACTCATTTTATAATCTAAAACGTGCTCTCTTGAACATTAATATTTTCCTCCGCACAAAAATTTATTGAAATTTGTTTGAAAAACTTCTCAATTTAAAAATTTTCTCTTCATTTATCGAGAACAAATCCTATTAATGGGGAGCAATAGCAAATACAAGTTTGAAGAACTCATAAATTTTAGCATTATTGATTCATGATTATGACATAAAACATTTCATGGGACAAAGGAAATTCAAACTGAATTTTAATGAGTTATTATTTCATCTACTTAAATCGGAAAATTTATCTTGAAAATCAAGCTTTACCGAGATTTGTTATATTTCCATCCGAACAGTTAATTAACTTCATTTGATGGAAAAAGGAAAAGAAAAGTCGAAATATTTATAGTAAGTCATAAACAACTCAGCAGGAAGTTATTTCCAATCAATGAATTAATTCATAGAATCAAGGATTTATAAATAGAAGTAATCAAACATTTTGTAGATTGATTGAGACCTTTTTACATGCTTTTTATTCATTCAATTTGCGGATAATATCAAAAGATTGCAAAGATTAGAATTTGTGGTAAATAAAATTTGCATCTGGTTTTAGGTTATGATAGATGCGTGTGGAAGCTTTGATTTTTAAAAAGATGTTCTTGATTTTGAAAATATTGTTTCAAATTAACTAATTTCTTCATGATTAAAATTGGATTTGTAAAATAATAATAATAGAAAAATCTTCAAATTTGAATAGGGGCCGTTCACAAAGTACGTTACGCAAAAAAAATGACTTTTTAGACCCCCCTCCCCCCTTTGTTACGCTTTTTGTACAAAAATTCTTTTGTTTTGTTTAATCTGTTACAAAATCTTAGACCCCCCTCCCCCCTAAAAAGCGAACGTACTAAGTGAACGGCCCCATAGGCTTTCTCGATTTCCCGATCCCGGGTTTTTCGGGACCAAAATCAAAAAATTAAAACTGTTGTATTGTGAACGATTTAAGTTTTTTGAAAAAAATTTTAAATTTAATTTGTTTAGTATTAAGATTATAATCATTTAAACACAAAAAAATTGAAAATCTTTCATTAATGCTCAAGATATTTAAGTTTTAATTTTGGTCCCGGTCCCGGAAATTTTCCAAAACCGGGATTTCGAGAAAGCCCAAATTTGACATTTTTTTTTTCAAACTTTAAAAATTCATAAATTCAGATGATTTCCTTTTCAATTAATTTTACACAAGTTTAACTTTATTCATTCAAAGTATGCATGAATGCATTTAAAATTAAATTAATCCTTAAGATTCGAACGAAAAACTTGAAATCTTTCATCACCATCAATGCTTTTCACAATGGTTTTAATTTACCATAGTAACTGCCACTTAAATATTAAATTTTACCTTCAAATAATTTTAATTAACTTATCAACAAAAATAATTTGTGCTTAAGGAACTATAAAATCTCAAACGATGAAACACAATTGAATTAATTGTTGAGGTTTAACTGGAATAATTCTGTTTCCACTCAATAAATTCATTGCTTTTGTTGAACTTGAAAAATTTTACAGAAAACAAAAAATCTTTTTAAATTCAAAATGGTAAAAATTTATCAAGTTATTTTCTCATTTTTCAACATTTTACATGAAAATAATTTCAGCATTAATTTCAAAGTGTGTACTTGAGATCTGCTAAAAAATGCAGACAAAAGGTATGTACGGTTCTGTAAATTTGATATTTTTTCCGACAAACCACTTTTCACGCTTGAAAAAAAAAACTTGAAAAGGATTTTTGTGTTCATTTATTTTATGAAAATGCAGCACAAATTTTTCAGGATTGGCTTATACAGAATTGACTCTTGCTTACATTGAGGATTTCTTTTTTTTCTTTTTTCTTTTTGTTAAAAATACATAATATTTATTTATTTTTATTTCAATTAATTGATTTTAATAAATTTTTTATTTGAATAACTTTCAAACCAAAAATAATTTTTTTTACTATTCAAAAACCAAATTAGAAATTTTTAAAATATAAGACGATTATTGTAGAATTTATTTGCAAAAAAGGTTAAAAAAAATAGAAAAAAGTAAAACTTTAAGCGAATTTTGGAAACAAAAAAATTTTTGATAAAAATTTTTATTAGGTATTTTAATTTTAAGAAATTTCAAAAATCATAAGAAAATTTAAAAAAAAAAAAAGTCTTAAATTTCCTATCATTTAAAGAAAGAATTAATTAATTCTTAATTTTTTTTTAAACCAATCTCTCAAAAAGCAATCAATATTGGTAATAAAACTTACCCGATCAAAATCAAGCGACGAGTTATTTCTAGCCATTGAATATGAATAATCAAGATTAAAATCCTCACTCATGGATGTATCTTGCAACATATTTTGTGGATTTAATGTGGCAAAATCATCACCATTATCAACATTTATATCTTCCAAGTAAGTATAATTCAACATTTTTGTATGATTTATTTTTTTAAAGTTATTAACGATCATTAACCCGAGCGACAATCATGTGTCTCATGGAAGCCATAATGCAGCCATAAGACGCTGCCATTTGCCATCTGCCTTGAGTGGCGGCAGTTGTAAAGCGCCATATGGCTGCATTATCGCCTTGATGGCAGCACATGATGTCGATTTTACCGCTTCCAAGGCTGCCTTGGAGCTGCCATCTCCACAAAATTGCCTTGCCTTCTGAACGCCTTGTTGGTGGCATGATGGCGCCTTCATGGCAGGTTTGGTGGCAGCAAAAAACTGGTATAAAATTGCTATAATTTTCTACCTTCAAATTTCTAATGACCGTTTTTCAATTTTATATCTTACATTAATCTATGGAAAAACATGGGAAATAAACTTAAGTCATGTTAAGACTTAAGTTCTGAGTCGAGCAAAAACTAATTAAAGTTTTGTGCCACTTAAGATATTTATTTAAAATATCTTGAAATTGTATGAAAATAAAATTTGACTTATAATAGTGATTTCTGCTAACGTTTGTGAAGTATATCACGGTCACGAAAAAGTTGATGGCAGTCATAAGGCAGTCATATGGCAGCCACCAAAATTCGAAAAATCATGTGTTTTTATGGCAATCACATGGCAGCCAAATGGCGATGCAGCTCATGGCAGTGCCTTGTAACTGCCTATTATATGGCAAGGCAGTGTGATGGCTGCCATGTGGCTGCCATTGCCACAGATTGTCGCTCGGGTAAAATGCAACCAAAATTATAATTAAAAAAAATTATCGTGGATAGTAGATAAGATACTTTATAAAATGCACATCAAACAGTTTAATTAAATATTTTTCAATTATAACACGATTGTACATCATACTTATTAATTATAATTATTATTATTCCTTATATGAAAAAAAAATCTTCTCTAGAATTATTATTTCACTAATAAATTTGTGCTGTATGCATTAGATATATAGATTGACTAACAAATAGTTTCCACTTTTAGCTTTTTTTTTTCTTTTTATTCCAACATCAAAAAATTCTTCACATTTTTTTTATTTTTTCAATTTTCATTCGAAAGGTACAAAGATTTATTTTTTTTATTATTTTTTGTGTGTATTTATCGTGTCAAAAAAACTATAATCCTGCTCTAAATTCCTTTTTCTTCCTACTTTACCCCCTTTCACACGACACAGAAACAAGAAAGAAAAAAAAATCGTTGAGAGACGAATCAAAAAAAACTTTTCAATTTTAGCCAAAATGTAGAGAAAAAAAAATAACTTTTTCACTTTTCAGATTGAAAATTAAATAAAGAAAAAAATTTCAACACTCTTTTTTTTGTCAGTTAAACTTGTTAGTTATATTAAAATTGCTTTATATAATTTATATATAAATTTTTTTTCAACAATAACACGGAGTAATAAAATACAACATCATTCGATGAGAAACAAAATCAGACTGAAAATGTGAAAATGGAAAAGCGTGCTTCACTCTCCCGAAGAATAAAAGCACTTTTCCGTAACACGAGAGGGTGAATTGCATGAAAAAACACACATACAGTCGCACGAGACTCTCAAAATTCTTCCGTATATAAATTTTTGTGGGAAAAATAAATTCTCGATTGTGCATTTATATACATTTTAGTGCATTTTCTCCTATTTTTTTGTCGTATTTTCTTCCTAGAGGCATGAGCTATCGTTAAATTATGTACTCTAAACGTGTATATTTCTTCACAAAATACTCAAAATTCCTCGTATTTTAAGCTCTAGGTATATGTATAAATATTTATATGGTTTTCTTTTTCTCAATAGTGAAAATTAAAATCTAGTGCATCTAGATCAACTTACCGCGATGTTCTTGGCTACGTTGTATTGCTTTTATTTTCTTATCTTCAGAATTTTTAAAATTTTAATGACTTTTGTGATTTGTAAAATTTTTTGTTGCAAAATTTGATTTTTGTTTAGAATGAAAAATTTCAATGCTCACTGAGTAAATTTTTTTTTCTCATTATTTTGACCAAATATTGCAAAATACATCATTAATTAATGATTCAGTATGAAAGTCAACTTTTCAAAATTAATTACTTATATTCAATATGGGGCCGTTTACTTATGACGTCCATCTAAAACTTGGATTATTAAACCCCCTCCTCCCTCTGTCACAAAATCTTCATACAAAAGAAATTCTATTGTTTAAAACTGTCACACAGCCTCAGAAGTCCCCTTAAAATTGGACGTAATAAGTGAACGATCCCTATGAAATTTGATCGAACATATGAAAAAAATTACCGTTCCTGATTAGAATTTGAATTTTTGTATGGTAAATATTTTGGTTACTCAATTCATGTTGGTTTAAATCGAGACCTCTCTGCAACCAGAAAATTTATACAAAAATCATCAAGAGCCAAAAATCTCTTCTTAGATACCCAACTAGGTACTCACATCAATCATGCTCACTAAACTCCCAACCAAAGAGTCCTCAATCCATATTCCTCATCCAGAAACCAACCTTTTAAATACACACTGAAGTGTTTCACATACAAAAAAAAAAAATGAAAATATCAACACATAGTATAGTTCCTGCTTCCTTGCAAAATTTCAATGGCGATTTAATGCTAGCAATTGAGGCTATATACTTCTTTTTTGTGTGTGTCGAGATGGAAAGCTTTAGTTTTATTTTTCTTTTCAAGCCATTTTCATTAACAGGAATGTACATATATATGCATATAATATAAAATCTTTTGTGTACATGGGAAAAGTTATGTAACTGAAAATGCATGCATGATTGAATGCAAGTTAAAATTTTAATGCACAAACTATGATGGCAGGTGGGGATGTCTGATAATGATGTCTAGTTTTTTTTCAGTTGGAATGGGTATTTTTATAAAAAAAAATAAAATTTTTTATGCTTTCCACGATTTTATATTTGTGATCTCACGTCACTTTTGAATAACCCATGAGATAAAGTTTATTTTATGAACGATTTTATTCGCAAATTTTATTGTTATTTTAGGCCATCAATTTGCTATTTTTATGCAAAATTTTCCGTATTTTTTTATTTGCGGAGGTATCAATAATTCCAGGTCTGATTATTGACATTTTCAATCATGAATTCTCGATTGCTATAAAATAAATTGATACTAATGGAAATGGAATGTTTAATTACGAACTAATTTAACTTTCGAAGAGGCATTGTCGGAATGTAAATTTACAAACTCAAACTCAAAAGTAAACAATGCTTACATCCAAAAGTGCTATGTACATCGGGATAGAAAATCATCATGAGTTGATGGTATTCTGCTCATTAAAATGGATGTCTAGACACTTTTTGAATGGCAAGCACAAAAAAAGTCTGAGAAAAAAAAAATTAGGTTAATTCATGAGAAATTCGGAAATGATTTTGTTCTTGGAATGCAATGTGAAGTTTCATGTCATGAGTCAATTTGTAACTTTAGTTGGAAATTGACTGGTATTCAATGTTGAAATGGGAAATTTCAATGTTGGAAGATTTCCATGGAAATTTGTGGGTAGGGATGGATGCAGATATATCCAAATTTAGAAAGATGTTGGTTGATAAGCTTGAACCTTAAATACTACCAAACATAAACTCAAAATATGAGATTCTACTATCTAAATCTCCTGATTTTATAGCCCAAAATTTCAAAAAACTTCCTTAATTTTATGTCCACAACTTTTTTTTATGATTGGGTACTTCTTAAGACTTAATTGTTAATATCAATCTATTTTTATATAAAAACGTAATAAAATATACGACATTAATAAAGTGATCAATTATCCATAAATTAATATTTTTAGGAGCACTAGGGATAAGTTTGCGTGCTTATTCCTAGTAAGCGGATTACAATTACTTCAAGGACTACTGTTTCCCCAACATTTATTAATAGAAATTCGATCGGAACTTTTCTTATGAGCATTCTCCAAAAATAATTCATTACCAATATTAAAATTCAAACAACAAATTTTAATTAATTAACAAATATCTAATGTCCCATAGAAATGCAAACGATCGAATTTCCTTGCAAGGACGTACAACTGTTTCGTGTCATGCTTTTCTCCATGCTAAGTTGTGCAGTGAAAGTGATTTATGGGAATATTAAACTATTTCTGAACCTTCATTGGTTTGTATAACTTTGGTGAGATAATACTTGCATCTGGATTCTCACGGCGCATGGCAAATTTTGATGTTACTGCACGTGATTTGTTTAGAGAATGTTTTTAGATGAACCATGTGCTTGAGATAGATTTATTGGTATGATTTCTTCTTGATAATTTTTTGTTTTAATTTTTTTGCTATTTTACAAAATTTTTAAAATATTAAAAAATTAATTTCATTTTGTAAATTTTTATTTATTTTAGAAGCTTGAAGAAAAATTAATTTAATGCATATAAAGCTGATTAAAAATTGAAATAAATCTAATTTTTCTAACGGATTTTTCAAATTCAAAAGTTTCCCGCATTCAAAAAAATATCCCTTTGTCGGCAAACTAAGCAATCTGAGCATTCTAGAATATTCAGCAACATAAACGAGTGAAAATCAAAATTAATTAATTTTCTCAGAATTAACTAAGCATTCGTAAGATACGTAACATAAAAAGATGCCAGAACAAATTGATTTATCAAATGACGGTGGAGTTTTAAAGGAAATCCTCAAAGTAAGTAATTAATCAGCATAAAACAAAATTTCAATAATTTTTTAATCCAAAAAAAATGTTTATTTAATTTATTCAGGTAGGTGAAGGGTCAGAAACTCCAGGTGACGGATGTACAGTGTCTTGCCATTATACAGGAACATTATTAGACGGAACAAAATTCGATAGTAGCGTTGACCGCGGTGAACCATTTGAATTTCAACTTGGAAAAGGTCAAGTAATTAAATCATGGGATATTGGTGTAGCGTCTATGAAGAAAGGCGAGAAATGTGTCCTCACTTGTGCACCAGACTATGCTTATGGAAAGATGGGATCACCTCCAAATATTCCACCAGAATCGACGCTCAAATTTGAACTTGAATTGCTTGGCTGGAAAGGTCAGGATGTCTCGAAGAATGGTGATGGTGGAGTCGAGAAGTACATAGTTACTAAAAGTGATAAGAAAAAGACGCCAAATGATGGTGCTCATGTAAAATGTCACATTACTGGAACATTCGAAGGACGCGTTTTTGACGATCGTGATGTTGAGTTTAATATTGGTGAGGGTGAAGAATATAATATAGTGCCAGGTATCGAATTAGGTTTGGAGAAAATGAGTCTAGGAGAAGTATCTCGTCTGGTCATTCAACCAAAGTATGGTTTTGGAGCTGATGGAAATGAACAATTCCAAATTCCACCAAATTCCACTATTGAGTATTTAGTTACACTTAATGAATTTGAAAAGGAGATTGAAAGTTGGAAGCTTGATGCAGATGAGAGTCTCGTACAGGCAAAAATATTTAAGGAGAAAGGCACCAACTATTTTAAGCAAGATAAATTTAAATTGGCATTAAAATTCTACGAAAAATGTCAGAATTTCTTATCTAATTGCGGTAAGTCGATTCTTTGGTTTCTTCTCTGATTACAATATTTTAATTCCTATGTAATTTCCACAGACTGTGCAGTCGACGGAGAACCAAAAACACTTCATATTTCCGTTTACTTAAATAAAGCCTTATGTCACCAAAAACTTAATGATCAAGATGAAGTAAGACATGCATGTGATGAAGTCCTTTCAAAGGATCCTAAAAATGTCAAAGCCTATTTCCGTCGTGGACAGGCTAGCTTGATTCTTGGTGAGGTCGAAAAAGCTCTCGGTGATTTTGAAAAAGCTCGAGAAATTGAGCCAGAAAATAAAGCAGCACTAAACCAAATTACAATTTGTAAGGCAAAATTGAAGGCTTATCATGATCAAGAAAAGAAGGTTTACCGCAATATGTTTGCCAAGTTTGCAGCTGCTGATTATTCTGTAAGTTAAATATGACAATGTTTGAGTAGATTTTTGAGATTCAAATAAAAGATTTTGAAATCCAAAATTGACTTTTTTTGTTTTAAATTCCAATTTTTATCAACTTTAACCCAATTCCAAATTAACCTAATTCCAGAATGAACCAAAGCCAATTAACGATGAATTTGGCTATGCCACTAAGTTTGGTGAGTGGAAGGACGAAGAAAGATCTCACAGCATGACTAAATTTGAAGAAGAGAATCCAGATCTAATTATGTGCGATAATCCAGTAACCGAAGAGTTAAAGAATATGTAAGCAGTCACACCCAGCAACTTAAATGTCCAAAAACTTAACTAAACATTTTTCATCAAATTGTAATTCATGAAAAATTAATAAATCAATAGTCTACTTCACATTGATATGCTTTGCATGTTGATTGAACGTATTTAATTGTCTTTCATTTGATCAATTTAACTGATTAATTTGGATTAATTATCGAATTCGTGTTAATTTGCTTCAAATATTTTTGACCTTTAAAATAAATTTAAATGACTAAAGTATAAAAGTAATTAAGATTTATTTATTTATTTATGATTTAATTCCTTAAATTTTTATTTCATAAAATTTCCATCAATTTTACAGAAAAAAAATGTTATTTTCAGAATACTTTTAAGTTATAGTCACAAAAATTCTATTAAATAAAAACTTTTTTTTCTCATCAGAATTAAAAAATAATAAAATCTAGAAAATATTTCCTAAAATACTATAATTTATGTATACATACAACATGTATAGAGCAAGAATGTTAAATTTGTCAAAATATCATTTTTATATTAGTTAATTTTTTCTTCTTGTCGTTTAATTTAAATAAATTAGAATAAAATTCATCCTGTCATTTTAATCAATCATAATAAGTTCAGAAATAATTAAAGTCTAAATTTCTCATTTGTTCATCTCTTAAAAAATAAAAAATAAATTCTGAGTATGTAAAACTGATAGTCAATATTTATAGCTAAGTAAGCTGCATTTTGTTAAGTTTTTTTATGCATTTTTTTTTTCAACTATATTTATGTATTTATATATATAATGTGTGGGTGTTTCAATTCTTATTGATCTACTTTAATGAGAAAGAGAGATAGTGATAGATATTCGAATATTATAATTAGAATCAAGTGTCGTAGGACTTCTTTAAGAATGCATATCTTTTTGTATGTAAGTTTCAAAGGAGTCGCAATGTTAAAAATTCGCCAACTTGGATTAAAATTTGACTGACAACAAAAAATTTTGATTTTATAAAAATTTTGTATTGAAAGTTAGAAAGTGTGCCATGAATTAAAATTAACTTTAATTTTTTGAAGGTTTTGAAGAACATTTTTTTGGAAATAAAGTAATTTCTGAGTTAATTCAAGTTCTAACTGTAATTTTGTAGAAAAAAGGAAAAAATTAATCATTACAATTTTTTTTTTGATTTCCTCACGCAACTTCCTAATTTTCCATACAAAATTTTTTTTGGATTCAAACATTTTTGTTGCCAGTCAAATTTTGATCTAAGTTGGCGAATATTTAACATTGTGACCCCTTTGGTAAGTTGTAATTTTTTTTTCTGTTTGATTTTCAGAATCTGTGCATTAGCATCCTATTTTGCTGATGCATATGTACTCTATCTCCAATATTCAGTATAGCGACAATGCATGTTCTAAAGGCTTCTACGACGGATAATATTCAATATTTGAGGTCTGGAGTCGATGAAGGTGATTTGAATGCTTTCTAATTTGACGTATACTTTACTTTTCATTAACATATACATTTTTTTAATTCAAAATAAGATTTTTTTGCTATTTTTGAAATCTAATGTTAAATTTTTGTCTCAAACTACTTCCATAATATTGTTAGTTTTTATTTTCAATGACTATTCCGAAATCTATGAATGATCCTTGACGTGTAATGAAAGACTTAATTTCTGTTAATTTTATCAATAAAATCGTACTTTACAACTTTTTTCACACAGGATTTCGCATGGCATTTAGAATGATCGTATGGTTTAGTTGACAAAATACTAATCTACTCACCTTGAAGAAGTTGAAAATTTGATCCTAAATTTACCTTGCATGTTAAAAACGTCTTGATAGTTTCAAATTATATAATATTTTAAATTAACATTCAAATCACCACAAACCAAGATAATCCTAGACCTCAATATCTAATTTATATCATCAATTATCGTGTACAAGTTCATTAATTCTTGGATAAATCTAATATAGCCGGTTCTTCTTCATCTTCTGAAAATTTCTGTCGTTTTGTTGGAGATGGTGCGACAAGTTCAGCAATTGATGAAAATTCCATTCGCTTTTTAGGCGGTACACTTCGATCTTTTGTAGATGATGCCAAATCAACTGGCGGTGTTGGTGTGGATTTTCGTGTATTTTCAGCATGACTCGATATTGCTAAATCAGCTGCACTAAAATTATATTTCGAAATTGCTGCTGGACTATCTCTTAACGATTTTGTGGGTGTTGATCGTTTCTCAGACAAACTTGGTGATGGCAATGGTGGTGTTTCAATTTTACTTGATGATGAACTCGATGAGGATTTTGGCGGTTTCATGAGTTGTGTATTGAGTGCTTCTTGTTGAAGTTTCATAAGTGATGGTGATAAGTATGCATTATTTGCTGCCAAGGTACTTTTAGCTAGTGGATCCGGAATTCCAGGATATTTTGATTGTGAAAAAAGTGATGTCATTTCTTGTAATTTTGTTGGTGTCATGTGCGAGAAGAGTGATGAATAATCCATAGCTCCATGAATTATTCCACCACCTGATGTACTTAATGAGTTTCCATTATTACCATTATTATTTCCTTTAGATGATGATGAGGAGGAAGCAGTTGCTGTTGTTGATGCTGGTAAATTAATTCCAGATGATGCAAAATATGAGCTTAAATCAGGTGGAATTAAATTTCCAGCTCCACCTTTTGTTGCACTTGCAAACAGACTATTCAGCATGTCGGCAGCATTTGGAGCTGCATTAATATTCGGTTGTGCTCGACTGCTTGCTGATGAGCTTGAATTTGATCGATTTTCACGTTTCCTTGAATTATTATTCGAATTATTCATTTCTTTTGCTGATTTTTCAAGTGATGTCATAGTTCCACCGGACATAGCTCCATACATTGGATTAAAAAGATTTAAATTTGATGCACCTGACATGTATTGTGATAGCATATTTGAACTGGCTGCAAAATCTTGCATTGCTTTTGCTTGTGCTGCTGTACTCGATGATGAACTTCCTTTGCCACTATTTGGACTTGCATTTCCACCAGTTGCACCAAAAAATGCTGATGCATAATCCATATTTTTTGCCATCATTTGCATTTGTAAAAGTGCATTTATATCTTCTGGTTTATTCGAATTGAGTAGTGCATTTAATTCGGGAATTGATTTTGAGATTTCAGCCAAATAATTGAGATCCATGATAGGTAAACGATTTAAGAGTGATGCAGAGTTGGCAGCAGCTGAATTTGATGCTGATTGAGGTTGATTCGTTGACGATGATTTTTTACTTCCACTTGCTGATGATGAAGAGCTGGTTGTTGAGCTTGTTGACGGTTTTCTTGTTACTGTTATTTCCGATCCCAAACTTCTAAATGCATTCGCTTGATTCATTAACATTTGTGTATATTCTGGCGACTTCATCAAGTCTGAAATCTTTCCAACATCTGATTTTGAGTATAAATCATACTCATATGCAGCTGCTGATGGGGCGTTTGGTGGACGTCCCTTTCTCTTACTTCCAGACGATGTCGTTGATCCAGTTTGTGTGTTATTTGACTCTCGACTCATTTCTTGATTGCTGTAATCCATCCTTGAAGATCCAGAACCAGATGTTGATGACTTACTCTTTGATGATGGCTTACATGTTGGAATGTTGTATGGAGATTGCATTAGGACACTTAAGTCACCCTTTTCAAGCTGATTCATAAATTCTTTCATGTTTGGAATCTGTGAGAGCCATGAATTTGAATTCTTTGAATTTACACTTGATGTATTTCCTGTATTTGAAGATGTGTTGTTATTATTATTTTTATTTGATGAGTATGGTGATGATGATGAAGATTGTTGGGCTGATGTGTGCGTTGAACTTTTCTTTCCACTTGAGCCTTTTGAATGAGATAAATGTTTAACGGATTTTCAAAATTTGAATATTTAACGAGTTTAAAAATTTAAATTTTTGAACCGGTTCAATTTAAAACGGAAATTTGAGATTTGAAATTGTAGGAGCTTTAATGATTCGAATTTAACGATTTTTTTGAATTTGAACTTTCAATTAAACTCAAATTGAACTTCTAACGGATTTAACGATTTTTTTAAAAATTAATCTTTTAACGGATTTTTTGAACATTTCTTCTTACCTGACATAGATGGTGAATAATTTCCACCACCACTTAAAGCAGCTGCTGATGCCTGCAATGAACCCAAAGCTGACATTCCAAAATCTCCCATTTTTGCATTTTGCAGCAATGCCGTATAATCAGATGGCAATAAACCAGGTAAACTTTTCGCAAATGATGATAATGTTGCAGCATAGAGATCACTTAAATTATTCGTATAACCGAGATCATATTTTGAACTACCAGAACTTACAGCAGAGCTATTTCTTGATGGTCGTTCGGGTAACTTTGATGCATTCGGGATGGGTGAGTTTCGTGCACGAACTGATGATGTATCAGATTTTGCTGGTGATGGTGATGCACGTACGGGAATTTCAAACTTTGCAGGACTTGTTGCTGTCGATGGAATTGTTGCTGGACTATCACGTGGTGATGATGATGCATTTGTTGATGTTGAACTGGGTTTTACATTTGTTTGTTGTGGCATTGGAGATGAGGAAATTGGTGATGGTGTCATGTTAAGTCCTGATGGTTGCATTAATTGATGTTGTAATGAGGAAATGGCATTTAATGCTTGTTTTGCTGCTTCTTGTTCTCGTTCTTCCTTTAATTTCTTCTCCATTTCAATTTCTTTCTGAATTCTTTCACGTTCCTTAATTGCTGCTTCCTCTTTTGCCTTTTCTTCCTCCTCAAGTTGCTTTTTACGTTCGAGGATCTTTTTAGGTATTATAACTGGATTTTCTTGTTCTAATCCAAGTAAATCAAGAATCCAGTTCCATAATTCACCACTTGTTTGATCCTCGACGGGAAATTTCATAAATAATGAATTTTTCATCTTTTCCAGCACCTTTCGATCGTCTTTCAACTTTATTTCCATAAAATCAATGATTTCATATTGAAACTGCTTGTAATAATTAACGCAAGACTTCATTTGCTCTTTAATCTCATCCGGCAATTTCTCATCATTTTGTGTGTTATAATTCACCATTAAAGGACGACCAAGTTCTTGTGGTCGATTTTCTGGTGGCGGTAAAACCCAAAATGGCATAATTTTTGTCTCATTCTCGACATCCTCATCGTTATATGATGAAAATATAAAGCCAACACATGGCGTATAATTTGAATCTGACGTTCCTCTCAGCTTAATTTGATAATCAAGTTGTTTGTCACAATCACGCATTGTTGGTTGTGCTGCAAATCGTGGATGTGAATGATACCATCCTACTAACTGAATATTCTTATCAACCATTGACTTTTGTATTTCATATTCACATTCTGATGTTTTTTCACGATCAAAACGTGAATTAAGAAATGGGAATGCATGTGTAACGATCAAATTGTGAGTATTAAAGTCCCAAGTTCCACCTAAATATCCACAAACTTCGTTTGTCGTTAAATGGCAATGAAAATCAATCAATAAAATCACTGATGACTTAATATTGACATGAAATGGTTGAATTCTTCCAATATTGGTAAATGGCACTGCCTCTACCAATGTATTTACATCCTGCAATATTGAACGATTACAAATTGTACCATGTTGCATTAAATTCTTATTCGGTGGTATTGGTAGGTCTACTGGTTTTGTTATCACTTCTTTCTCCTCCTTTTCCTCATCTAAAATAGAATATTTATGAGATCCAGGAAATATTTTTAATGAGATCCAGTAGAATTTTTACCTTCACTTGGATTGTCTTGTTGATCCTTTTGCTGTTGGCACTTTTTATGATACATCGCTTTATAAATATCAAGTTTCTTTCCCTTGTACTTAACTGAGGCCCATCCGCATCCTGATTTCTTGTCAGGATTAATAATCTTTTTACAATTTATAGCCCATGCACTCGGAGAGCAGAAAATCGTTTCTGTTTCTTGTGATTTGATTTTTCCATCGTCCATAAGATCTCCAATAAATTTTTGACCCTTTAAATTTAATGAAATAAAAGTTGTAATGGATTTTTAGCATTTGTTTGTTTTCATAAATTACCATATATTCAATAGACATTGTGGACTTTCCCGGCGACAATATTCCAGACTTTAAAAGCATCGGTAATGTTACGGTTTTTGTAAAAACTGTTGGATATGCCGCTTTTGTGCAATTTTCCTGTTAAAAAACTCAATTTTAACAAATTTTTCACTCGATTTAAATCAATTATTTTACCTCTTCATTTCCATCATCTTCTGCCTTAATTTCGTCACTTTTCTCCTTCTCAACCATTGTTGTTGCCTTTATTAGTGCCTTTTAATAATACTTTGTATGTTTTAATACTTTAATTATTCATATTTCTCGTGTTTTCATTAAATTTAATTTTAGAGATTTTTTTTCTTCTTTTTTCTGTGTGCTAAAAACAAATTTTGTTGTTGGTCTTCGACATAAAATATTGGCAATTTTTTCTGATTGGATTATTTTTGTTTATTTTCTAAAATTTCATTTTTGAGACTGATATGGATGTTTGAGTGTAGCTACAATTATTTTTGACCAAAATTGACGTTCAATGACATCAAGAAGTTTCACTTGTTTTGGTAATTTTTCATGTAAATTAATCCATAGTTTAATATCAGTTAAAACTTTACTGGCTAATCCGAATATTCAAATTTTAGCATTGAATTTAGCATCAAAAAATATCAACGGCCAAAAATTATTTAAATTTTTAATCCGAAATATTACGATCGGATTAAAAGCCATGTGAGAAAAAGTTCAACAAAAAATTGATAAACAAAAAAATCTTTTTGACTTAAAATCATTAAATTTATTAACAAACAATAGTTAAAAATGGGTTTTGGCGGTCGAGGAGGCGGCAGAGGTAAGAATAAACATCAAATTTCATTAAAACAAAGTGAATTAATGCGATTTTTTTATGATTTTTAGGCGGCGGTGGAAAGTTTGGTTTGTTGAAAATAATTTTGAGAATTTTTCACGATTTATGATGTTAATATTGCTTATTTTAGGAGGTAGAGGAGGCGGCGGTGGCCGTGGAGGTTTTGGAGGAGGAAGTAAGTTGAATTAAATCGTGAAATTCACAGAAATTCATAAAATTTTGTTTCTAATGTATTTATTTGTTGATTAAAGGAGGAGGAGGCGGCGGTCGAGGAGGAAAATTTGATCAGGGACCACCAGCAAGAGTTATTCCATTCGGTAAGTTTAATAACTGGATCATTTAATCTGTCTAAGAATCACAAAAATAAATTCTGTCCAAAATTCTTACAAAAAAAAAATTGTAGAAATTCAAATTTTACAAAACAGTTAAATTTTTGAATTTTACAAAACCGTTAATTTTCATATTGTAAGAAATATTTTACAAAACAGTTTTTTTGAATTTTACAAGACAGTTAATTTTTAAATCTTACAAAAAACGTTAAATTTAGAAATTCAATTGACTACAATTACTTTTATCTTCTAGGATATTTCGATTACACATGTCAAGACGATCTCGTGTTGAAATCAGAAATCGACGATGTTCCATACTTTAATGCACCAATATTTCTCGAGAATAAATCACAAATAGGAAAGATTGACGAGATTTTCGGTACACTGAGAGACTATTCAGTATCAGTAAAGTTAGGCGAAAACATGAGAGCATCAAGTTTTGTACCTAAACAAAAGCTCTTTATTGATCCAGCTAAATTACTTCCATTACAAAGATTTTTACCTCAACCACCGAAACCAAAAGGAATTGGAAAGAAAAAGAAAGGAGAAAAGGGTGCAGGAAATGGTGGTGATAGAGGGGGTCGTGGAGGATTTGGTATGAATATAAATTATTATTTATTGATTATTTTGAGATATTTATATGATTATTTAATGTTTTAGGTGGCCGTGGAGGCGGAAGAGGTGGATTTGGTAAGTTTAAAAATTATTAATTAATTTTAATACCTTATTTATATCAAATTTAATTATTTTAGGTGGTAGAGGAGGCGGTGGACGAGGAGGAGGGGGTGGATTTGGCGGAAGTAAGTTAAAAATTTCGATTTTTTTATATTTTTTAATATGAACGCTTTTGTCGAAGAAGGTGATAAGAAAAAACGGTCGTTTTGAATTTGAAAATTGTTGACCGATTTTTGCAAAACACAAAGTTAAAAATTTTCGTTTATTCAGTAAAATTCATTTTGTCATGCTTTAATTTTATTACAATAATAATTTAAAATGTTAAATGAATAATATTGAAGCATGACAAAATGAATTTTACTGAAGGGCAAATCCATAAAATTATGAAACTGATAAAAATCGACTTGCAATATTTCTTTACTTGTTTCCGTTCGAAAATATAAAAACCGTTAAATTTTAAAGTAAATAAATGGTTTAAGTAATTTTTAAGAAAGTTCACTTATTTTGTTATATTATACAATTTTTTGCGAATCTTCCTTTAAAGTTTCAAAGCGATCAAGTACTTCTTTAATAACGAAATAAAAGAAACAATTTCGCAAAAATTTTGTAAACAAAAAAAATTTGAAATTTTTCTACAAAATCTTCTCAAAAACGTCCATTTGATGAAAATGCATCTTATTCATTAGCAAAACATTGCTAAAATAGACAAATTAAAGAGAAATTTTACAAAAACAAAATTTTGGAGCTTTTTCAATTCCATGGATTTGCCCTGAATAAACAAAAATTTTCCAATTTGTGTTTTGCAAAAATCGGTCAACAATTTTCAAATTCAAAACGACCGTTTTTTTTATATCACGTTCTTCGGCAAAAGTTTTCAATATTTTTTCAATAAATTAAAATCATTAATTATCAATTATAGGAGGTGGCGGCGGAAGAGGATTTGGTGGTCGAGGAGGTGGGGGTGGCGGAAAAAGATGGTAGAAAAAATTTCTATCAAATTAGATTAAGTTTTCACTTTATCTCACATAAAAATGATGCAAAAAATTTGAATAAAAGCATTTTCAATATATTGAGTTTTATATTACGATAAATTTAGACTTTATTTTGCTGTATTTGCGATATGTTATCTATTAATAATAAGTTTAAGTTCTTAAAACTTGATAAATTTAAAAAATTGCACGCAAGTCTTGTATGTAAATTGTCAACTTGTACGTTAAACTTGCATACAACTTTTCCATCAAAGTTCCTTTATTTCGATTAAATCGGCATTTTTTTCGATGAAGCATTAAGTCACCAACTTTTGCCTCATTAACAACCTGTTGATAGTTCCAACTTTTTGTATATTTTTGTGATAAAATGATATTTAAGCTACTTATACTCATCTTTTCAATATCTTGCATTAATTCAACTTCACTTTATACAGTCAGTGATGATACATTGCTGGATAATATTCGTGAAAATAAATATGTATTAATTCTATTTGGTAAGTTAATCCATCCCACGTAGCAATATTTGATATTTACCAAAAATAATTTCATTTTAGCTAAGAAAAATTGTGGACCAGACTGTAAATATGAACAAAGTGTTGTGGCATTAAAGGAGGAATTTGAAAATACATTTAATGATGGAAAAGTCTTAAAAGTAGAAAATTCACAACTTGTTAGACTTTACAATCCAATTAAGAAAGATCCATGCTTAGTATTCTTAAGACAAGGCGTTCCATTAATCTACGATGAAAATGATCCAGACAATGCTGAAGACATCTTTAATTTCTTAAATGAGCATCGAGATCCAATTGTTAAGGAACTTGATGACACAAATTTTGAACATTTAACACAGGCATCGACAGGAGCAACAACTGGTGACTGGTTTGTTCAATTTTATGACAATTCCTGCATTGATTGTCAAAGGCTTCAAGCACAATGGGAAACAGTAGCTGCAAAGCTGAAAATTCGTTTAAATGTCGCAAGAGTTAATCGAGTGACGAAAGGAATTTTAACAGCTAAAAGATTCCGTGTTGATTCATCTCCTGCATTTATTTTGATCCGTCAAGGTAAATTTTATCGTTATAATCTGAAAAAGTATGATATTGAGAGTTTTGTTGGATTTGCATCGTCGTGGTTCAAAAATGTCGGTGCCGAAAAGGTCAAAGTTCCAGCAAGTGGATTTGATAATTTAATTGACGGAATTGTTGCTAAATTAAAGGAAATGCCAAATATTAAAGAATTAGCTGTGAATGAGTATCCAATTGTGACATATTCAGTTGCAGCATTGATTGTCATTTTTGTGCTTCTTAAATTGTTCAAAAAGAAGCAGCCACAAGAGACACAGACTGAGAATAAGAAGGATGGCGAAAAGAAGGCAAAGAAGAATGTTAAAAAAGAAAAATAAATAACGTATTTTTCAAATTTAAAAAGCCGGTGATTTTTTTTTTTATAAACAAAAGTGTGTCTTACAAGTCATGAGCTCATTGATAAATAACGCATAAATTCAGCGAAAATTAATTTTTAAAATTTCATTAATTTCGAAGGATATTTAACGATTTTTTGAAATTTGAATTCTATTTTTTAAGTTTAACGGTTTTTCAAAAATATTTTGAAATAAATTTTGTGCTAAAGCCAAGATTCAAAAACAAATTTAACGAAATTTTGGGGTTTGAATTGTTTTGTGCTAAAATTTTAGCATTAATTTAACAGTTTTTTGGAATTCAAATTTATTTTTAGACAATCAGACACACAAAAATCAAAACAAACATTTACTCAATAAATAAGCTAACAAAAAAATAATATTTTTGGGAGTTTTCAAATTTATTCAAATATCTTCAATGTAGTTTAATTAAATTTCCATCTAACTAGTGTTTCTACAACTTCTAACGGTCTACTATACAAATAAATAGAATTAAGATACGCACATTTTGAGGATAATAAGTTATTGAACATTTTACAGCAATGGATATAAACACTTTAATACTAATTTGTATAATATACGGAATCGTCATGTTTATCGATTATTTCTTCAAAAGTTGCATGATGTTGCCGTACTTAGACTGTCTAAAGTCAACAGGAATTACAGTTAAATTCTTTCGAATACAATTTCATACAGACAAATTTAATAGAATTGTTAACAGGCACAGCTCAAAACTTCCTGGATTTTATAAGCATTCCTTTAAAATTGGATTTTATGTCACAATGATATTATTTCCAGTCGCCTTATTCTTTATGATATTTTCATTGTGCACTGGATCTTCGGAAGAAACGACGAATTTATCTGAAAATACAGGAAAAGCAAAAGCAGAGGAAGTAGCTCATTTAGAAATACTTTTACCTGGTGTTAATTTACCACTTAATCAAATAGGATATTACATTTTGTCTTTATTGATCTGTTCGTTTGTCCATGAAGCAGGTAAATCATTATTTTTAAATTTTTTTGAATTTTTAACGTTTTCTTGAATTTCAAATTTTAACGTATTTTAGAATTTCAAAATTTTTATCGTTCAGTTTTTAAAATTCAAATAGTTAACGATTTTTTTTCATTAAGTTTTAAAATTCGAATTTTCAACGGATTATCTTTTGTTAAGTTTTGAAATTTTTAATTTTCAACGGATTTTTTTAAATTTAAAATTTTTAACGGATTTTTTAAATTTAAAATTTTTAACGGATTTTCTTTTGTTAGTTTTTAAAATTTAAACTTTCAACGGATTTTTAACTTCCACGCATAGCGTGTAAGTTATTGATTTTTTTTTGTTAGTTTTAAATTTAAAATTTTTAACGGATTTTTTTTCGTTAAGTTTTGAAAATTTGAATTTTTAACGAATTTTTTTAAATCACAAAAATTGACAAGTAACTCACATTTTACAGGTCATGGAATTGCAGCAGTGATTGAAGAAATTCCAGTTTCTGGTTTTGGAATGCATTTAATTTTCATCCTGCCTATTGCATACACACAAATCGACACAGAGAATCTCCAAGCAGCAAGAGTATGGAAGAAACTTAAAATCTTCTCAGCTGGAATATGGAATAATTTGATATTAGCTGGTTGGTGCTATATTCTCTTAATTCTCCTTCCAATCATATTGACACCGCTGTATAGCTCAAAAGATGCAGTATTTATTAAGAAAATCAAGCAAAATGCACCAGTTTTAGGTGAAAATGGTCTGTATATTGGCGATTCCGTTTTCAAAATCAACGACTGCAATGTCTCAAATGAAGATGAATGGATTGACTGCTTAACTGAATCACTATATCATCATCCAGCATATTGTGTCGATGAGAATTTCGTACATGAAAATGAAGAATCAGTTCATGAAGTTGAGCATTTAAAGGATGGAACTATAACATGCTGTGGATCTAATCCAGCATTAAATTGTTTTGAGAATTTTGACGAGGAACGATTACCACAATATGTATGTCTTAATATAAGAAACACAATTGAACATACAAAGCATTATTGTCATAAAAAAGCCTGTCCTGATCACTTGTCGTGTGTTAAACCATTGCTACCAAATACAACAACAATTCTTCACATCAAGAGAAGAAATCGAACCAAAGATTTTGTATATTATGGCCATCCACTTGACATCCTTAATAACGTTGACATTTCAAATTTTGTGCCTAAGACGAAAGTATTTGAGCCGAGTTTTGCAGATGCTTTATGCTTAATGCTGAAATATTTAATCGTTTTCTCATCTGGACTTGCGATTGTCAACGTAATTCCTTGTTATGGACTTGATGGACAATTTCTAGTCAATACAATTATCACAAATTTACCATCGAAATATTTTAACAAGTCAAGGAAAGAGATATTGTCTGTATCTATCAATTTAATTGGTACATTCACTTTATTATTAGCTATAATTAAGATAATTTGGACGACATTTCTGTAGATTCTAATTTTAATAACTTTTTTAAATGTATAAAATAAAATTAAAGTTTTTTGTTGTTATTTTTAATATTACCACTTAATTCGAGTGAATTTTGAAGTTCTTTTAAGCTTCTCATTCCGATTTGGATGCTCATTTTAATTGCTATTTCATCTTTTAGATCTTTATTCTTTCTAAAATCATCGCTAAGCCATTTCTTCATTTCCTTTCGACTTGATTCATCTGGTATGTTGTTGATTGTCCTGTAGATGTCTTTATAAAGTTTCAGAACTTCCTGTCTTAGCATGAATTGCTTTAAACTTAAAGCTGATTTTAATGTTCGTGACATTGTTTACGTTTTTTACACTAATTTTACAAAAATTGTAAATTTACACCAACGGTTTTGTAAAATTTGAATTTTTTAGAATTTGAATATTTTTTGACCGTTGATGTTATTAAATCAATTAAAATTTAATTTCTCACTGCATGTGGGCATTTAATTGAAAATGCATTGAAAATTTCTAATCGCAGTAATCAATTCATTGCGTTTTTTAATTTTTTAATTTATTTTTATAAAAATTTGCATCGAAATCAACCTAAAATCATCCAGCAGACAATTATAAATTCAACACATCCTTCGACAATCGGTTTTTAATGGTTTGGGAAGTTCTTCTTTTCACAATAATCCTAGCATTAGCACCAATAATTGCAACAAAATTAAATTCACTCATAAAATTCAAGAGACACAAAGTCAAGGAAGTGACAATGGACGATGAAATGTCTGACTCATTTTGGAAGGAACTAGTTAAAAAATGTGAGAATGATCCACTGCTATTGAATGAAAAAGCACCAGAGTGTTTTTCTGATATCATTTTGTCTCTGAAATCAATGTGAGCTGTAAAAGAATTCAAGCGTGATAGTGAAAAATCGCAGTCAGTTGAATCAAAATTAAGGGAGATATCAAGCCATTATTTTCATAAAATAAAAGTTCCAAAAAGTTATTTTCTTTGAAAATTCATTTTCTTTTATTTACAACATATTTTTTACAGCTTTTCATTACAAATTTGTTTAGGTTCTCATCGCGATAATAAAATTATGAAAAAAAAATGTTCTACATTAAAATTAAAGATAAGTCTCTTTCTTGTTCATTTTCATAGCAGAGAATTTAAATTTTCGTTCATTTTTTATCCATAAATGAGTATTTTTGATGATTACTGCAACTTGATGTTTATTTGAGGCCTATAAATAGTTGCAGTGATCAGTTTAGCCCATTTTGGATCCCTACTATTATTTATTGTGGATTTTGAGGTTTTGTAGTAAGATATGAAGGTTATGACTCAAAATTTCAATTTTATGGAAAATTTCAATAAATTTCGTATAATTTTCTTCATGATATACAGTCTAAATCTTTCTATAATCTCAATAACAAGTCACTATCCATCATATCCTATCACAAAACTCTTCAAATTCAATAAAATGCATTATAACCTCAATGAATAATCAGCATACTTACAAAGAGCTCTGTCTAACTCTAAAATTAATAAATTAGCTACAATTATTGTTAGCATGCTGATTATCCATCAAAGCTTCATCAATTAAATTAAAATACATAAAATTTACAAATTAATTATTAAAAAATTCAAAAAATTTATCCATAATTGATACTATGGCAAGTTTCGTGGGATTTCTAAGTCTATAATACCTAATATAGGTAGCATATTTGTTCTGCGTATTTGCACATTTCATTAAAGTCTTTGCATTTTCATTTTTTCAATAAACTTAAAGGACACAAAAATATTTACATCAAGTTTCTATAGGAACACAATGGTCTGAAATCGAAAAAAGTGTCCAAAATTTATATTTTGGTGTAAACTTTAGAGGTCGAAAAGTTTTAGTTGATTTTCTTTATTTTGAAAGTGTTAATAGCTTTGTCAGGTCTTAATTATACATCTCTGAAAATATGAGCTTGTAATATTAAGGATAAACATGATTTTTCATCAAAAATTTAAAATTGTTTCCAAAAAAATTTTGTGCACATGCAATTTTATATGGAAAAATTTGGAAAAACAAGTGAAATTAAAATGCAAATATCTCGAAATTGGCATAGATTGGCATTACCAGAGTATGATTAGAAGGTGAATAAAGACTCAATCTTTCGATTTAGGTAGGTTTCAGAGATTTCCGGAGTTTACCTTAAAACGTAGGAACGTTTAAAGTTTTGGAAATTTTCAAAATTTTATTTACATTTTCCCTAATGATAAAAGAAGTGACTAATGTTTTAGAAGCTTTAACATAAAATTTGAGCATTAATTAAGGTATTGACAGTGATTAGAACATAGAACAAACAAGAGAAAGTGGAAAAAATTATGAAAACTTTTTCATGGTGTTTTTGTAAACAAATTTTTGGTGACTTTGGATAATTATTGACAGAGTAAGACAACGATTGGAAGCTTGATATTTTCACAGAAGATGTGTTAGTTTATGTTTTATAATTCTGCATTTAAATGATGAGGTTTAAAAGACATGACTTAAAATAAATTTTGGACACTTTTTTCGATTTCAGACCATTGTGAGGAAGCAAAATTAAAAAAAGTTCCTTTAAGTTCAACTAAAAGCTTTCTTTTTACATAAAAAAAAATAATCTATTGATTAATCTAGTGAGGCATAAATTGATAATCTCCTATCAAACATATTCTTCTGATGGATTTTGTACACTTGTTGGGATTCTTAATGAGCCGGGAATTGTTCGTCCACCATTGACATTTACTGTATCAGGCAGTTCAGCAATGTCTTTAAAAACACCCATTAGACTCTCAAAATTTGGTCCCCAATTGAGTAAGTAATCCCATCCCAAAGTTGTTGCTGACGGCGAAGCTCCATTTGGTTGTCGATAAATTCCACCCATATGTGTCGAAATATCATCATCTGATGCTACCAATGTACTGAGTGAACCACGAAAGGACGAATCAAATCCATCATAAGATGGTGGTGGAATGTGTGGCTTACTGGATGTACTTGCATTACCACTTTCATTACCATTCCTTTCATCATCACGTTTTGGACGAATATCACCATTAATGCTGTTATTATCATACTCAATTTCAGAGCATGTAAAACTATCATTTCCACTTTCATCAGACGATGTTGAACTATGATTATCTACGACTGGTGAGTGATGTAAATGATTAAGATGTTGACCAGGAACACGTGGAGCTTCACTGCTACTTGATACAGCATCAAGTGTAGACACAAGAGATGATGTTCGTGGACGTGAATTTAATCTTTCAATTTCTTCAGCTGTTAGACCCATTGGAACATTTGACGATACTACATTAGGTGTTTTTGGTGGTACACTGGGTGTTTTACGACTTGCACTGGAACTTTGACCGCTCAATTGTGACATGACTGGACTATTGAGACTTCTTTCACTATTGCTATGTAATACATCCTTTCCGACACCGCCAGATGATGATGTTGTTGCTAAAAGTGCACTTTGTAGTGGCTTCCCTGAGATATCATGTAGCGTAAGTATCCTTGGATGTTGTGAGCTCATCTCGGAACTCGGTGAAAGTCTCGCTAATGGAGTGCTTTGATGGGGACGAGGAGGTGTTGCAGATGGAGGTTGACTAGTTTGTGGTGGGACACGTGGAGCATAAGGTCCACCATGATGCGGTGAATGTCGATGCTGTTGTTGTGCTGCTGATGGCTGATGCTTATGATGTGTATATGAGGTCGGTGCAGCTTTATATTTTTGATGTCGAACGCCACTAGCCTCTCTGTAGCCTTTATAATGATAAACAATATCAATATCTGATGGTGCAATGGAACTGGCATTTTCAAGATCATAATGTTCTGGAAATTCTGATCCTTGATCAATATTTGATAAATGATCATGTGGATGATGTGATTGACTTGGAAGTTCTCTTAATGGCGGTGGACTTTTACTGACGACTTCTCTTTCAATTATATCTGGTCTCTGTGGTCTTTGTGGTTCAGAGGAATTAATCTCACGTTCCTTATACTTTTTGGAGATTAACTCAGCAGCAACTAAATGATGCGTTCCATGATGTGAGGCATCTGAATGAAATCCGACTCCTGATAAGTCACCGACATGTAATCCAACTCGAGACATATCCAAACTACCGCTACCAGATACCAAACCACTGCCGCCTAATAAGGTTGATGTTCCATTTTGTTGTTTACTATTCAAGGCACCGGCATCATGTTTCTCTTTTTGCTGCTTTCTGATTCGAAATACAATGAACGATGCGAGAATTGCCACAAGAAGAATCACAAAGAAGACAATGACTAAGGTAATTCCAATTGATAATGGATCGGTGACTTGACCACTTGCTAAACCGGTCAATGGATGGCATCCAAGGAAGACTTTTCCTCTTTGTAGAACTTGCTTGTAAATGCTACCACTTCCATTGAATGGCTGAATTTCATTGTTGATTGTAAAATTGGCAATACATCCTTCGAACGAAGGTGGAGTGGCATCTTGTGGAAATAATTCACGTCGAACACCACCAACTGATAATACTGTCAAGTATGGATCGAGGAAATCATGAACACCAGATGAGTCAAGTTCATCGCCATATAGTCTTCCATCAATGATAACTTGAACGACACGATTGTGTGAAAATATTGTCAAATTGTGCCATTTTCCATCAGCCAAATATTCACTCTTTGGTGATGTCATATTAACTTGAGTGTTTTGCTTGCTGACATATAGCAACTTTCCGTCCTTTAATTCAATGGAGGTGTAATGTTTATTTGTTGCGGCATAAATCAAAAGACCATCTGACTTGACAGTTCGGAATTTTACGCTCATTGATTTAGGTGGATCATCAACTTGTGCCAAACTTGAAATGTTGTCAGTCTTAATTGAAAATCTCTTTTGACGTCCCAAGTCAATGTTCCATAGTGATGCACCGCTATAAATATTCTCCAATAATTGCATACGTTTGTGCTTCTCTGATATTTCATATTCAATAAATCCACCGTCAACGAGAGATATTGGATCGATTGAGGTGTAGCAATCAGGTGATAATAAATCACCACCGCATCTACACATTGCTGTATGCCATCGATCTAAACAGCCATCGAATGAGCCACATAGTGATAAAGCTGGATCGTCGGGATGTCCTTGTGAGCACGGACCGCCATTATTATTGCGATTACATGTTGATGAAATGCCAGCTGCTTTTAATGGATTGCTGAGATTTAATGCTCTGCCATTGATCGATACGCTATGAACACACCCGATTAGATCATCTGAATGTACTTGACCTGGACGTTCCAAGACTGGATCAGCAGATAATAAGCCACCGATAAGCAATGGATGCTTATTGAAGTTTAATGTCCTAAAAGTGGAGAAATGAGAAGAAAAAAAAGAAACAAAAACAATCTTAATTTAGATACAAAACTTTTTATATTCATTTTTTTTGTAGGGGATATTCGTAAATGACGTCTTAGACTTAAAGACCTATAATTAAAATTACATGATCAATTCCTGAATATTGGAAGAAAATACAATGTTAAGATTGAAATTCTCATCTTTTGCAAGACGTCATTAACGAACGATCCACATATGGATTGTAAAATTTATGCAATGGAACGAAATCGATTCAAGCTATAAAAGGTTGAATAAACGAAGCAATGTGCATGATAATAAAAAGGTATTTGTTTTTCAATTTCAGCATTGCCTCGTGGCATCAATTTCGGATTAATACAAATCATCGCCCGGTCCATAAAAAGTATTTTTCTTCTTCTTCTCATCCACGGACTTTTTTCGTTATGATGAAGCGATGAGAACAACAACAACAACAAAAAATGTATAAAGAAACCCGAAAAAAAGAGAAGAGATACAAATTGAGGTCCTATTAAATATTTCTCATCATCAACTCACATATTTTCTTTCTACCAATTTCATTTCTTTTTTCGTTTGCCTTCCCTTCTTTGATTTCTTACCCATTTCCATTCGATTCTTTCTCTTACTCACTCTTGATCGCACTGCAGTTTGTTTTCGAATTAATCAGCAGAAAATTATTGTTTTGAATAAATCTTTATTCATTTTCTTAGTGCTCACATGGAGAAAGGCATGAATGAGGCTTATGAGCTTAAGAATTCTCGTTTGACAGACTGTCGGTTAGTTTGAGATGTGATGATTCAGTACTATTGAATGTTTGGTTTATTGTTGTTTTTAAGAGGTCTTTAGACTGAGTTGGAGGTGCTATTCTGTTTTTTAGGTTATGATTTCATACTAAGGATGTGTATTAGGTTTGAAGACTCATATTAAGTCATATATTTAGATTCAGAACTAATTTAGAGTCCTCAAAACTATTCTTAAAGATCCTGAAATCAAGATCGAAAATTTTCCCGCCAAAACTAATATTAGAATCAACCTAAAAGGTGTCTCTATCAAAATGCACTCTATTCCCACCCACATCTCAGCACAACAACTTACTTATATGGATATGCGTTTTCTTATGCATTACATTTAAAGTTTAATAAAAAATCACCAATTATTGCAACATTGCACGAACATACTTATGATGATAAAAGTTTTTTTTCGGATATATTCCTACCTTTGAATCTGACTGTATGAAACAAAAAAAAAAAAGTTTAAATTTGTGAACTTATTCGAATTGGTTGGATTATTTACTGGCACTAAATTGTATATATGAAAATTATTGTTTCTTTCTCGTTTTCAGCCTCATTCGTTTCGTTTTATTCATGCGTTATATTGCTTCTATTTTATAATGATTAATATTTTATTATTCGGTAATTTCTGATTATTTTTATCACGGAAGGAGGATTTAAATTGAAAAGTTTACACTTGTGTGAATAAGTTTGTTTGGATGTGGTGAGGGTCATTAGTATGAGATTATGGAATTTTCTTGAATTTCTTTTACATGGTGAAATTTAAAATTTTTCAAATTTTTATTGAACTAAAAAAAATCAGAAGCCTAAACTCAAAACCACAAGAACTTAACCTCAAAAATTTTAAACCCGCCAAATTTTGAATTAAGTAAATTAATTCTTATCACAAGAACTTCAAATTATTTCACCATAAATCAACCTACAAGTCAGCTCAAAAGTAACTACATTGAAACTCAATCAAGCAAGTGGAATTTTTCCAAAGCATTCTACAAACTACACAAGTCAAGATAATCCAGGAAACACGCATTTAAATGACCATTCCGCAAATAAATCAATCAAGTATCTTCAAACTGCATCGAGAGAGTTATTATAAAGTTGCAAAAGAATCGACTTTAATAACCATAAGATATACTTTCATGTCAATGAGGAATTACAAAGAATATACACAATAATATCCACCATCCATACATGCACAACAATGTATTATATATGCGATTATATTCAGAGCAATTTCAATGTAAAAACTGTCAATTTCATTTAATGGGGTTTTGATATTATTTATAAACTACCTTTATTTGTATAATATCAGAAAAAGGGCATAATGCGAAATATATAAATTTTTTATGTCACATTGCGTGGTGATTTTACAACTTGTACCGTGAGTGACTGATAATGCATTCATTGAGTGCATTAGCGATTAAAAATTACGCGAAATATTTTTTAATTGGACAACATTGCGATATTTTACATCAACTTGCTCCTTGCATGTATCACAAACGGAAAAGAAGAAAAGAAGTTTTTTTTAAGAAGGAAAGAAAAAAATATTCGTTCGGGGCAAGAAATTGGATACGAAGAATCAACATTTGGATTGCATGCACCAAAAATTAACATGCAAAATCAATAAATTTTTTCTTCATTAAAAACTTTTTTTCTCTCTCTTTTTTTTCATTTTTTACTGTTTCGTTTTTTGATACCATGGAGAATGAGTCATATTTGGCACAGAATTTGGTTCTTTGTAGCGCATTTTTTTTTAATTTTTTTTTTAAATTAAATTAAAAATTAATATGCATTGAAAAATTTAACGGATTTTTAAAATTTGAACTTTTCTGGTTTTTACAGAAATAAACACGTGTTTTCGTGTCAAAAAGTTTTTTGTCTTTTTATTTCTAAATTGTATGGAAATTAAAGAAGATATTAGTAAATACTGATAGAAAAAAGTGGCAAGACATAAATACAGAAGCTCTAAACATGCTAACTTTTCATAAATATGACTTTTCATCAAAAAATCTTAAAAATGAATCAATAAAATATGTAAAATTACCAAACTGAATATTCAGCACTTACTTCTCTAGTAATTGAGCTCATGTAAAAAAGTAGATAGTCAATGAAAAAAAAGGAGAGAAATCTTTGTGTGCCGATGTACATAAATGAAGTCGCATCAATAAATTTATAACTCATTTTCAATCGAATGGAAATATTGGCAAGGAGGTAAAAGAAAAATTTTTCAATTCTTCTGGCCTTTTTCTTATAAAAAAGTGAAACAAGAGACTCTTTTGCATTTGCAACAATGTTGCAATTTAAGTCGTGTATGAATAAAGGGCGAAAAGAATGGACCCAATGTAAGAATTGATCATTTCTTACGTATTTTTTTTTTTTTTGGCTTGATTTTAATTAACATGAGAAAATTTCATTCCATTAAAATTTATGTGCATCAAAAAGGTAAAAGAGTAAAAGACTTACCCAGTAGGACCGACTTCATCGGAATAACACGAAGCATCGCCAGGACGACATTCCTCACAGACATCACCGTTATCAGTGCATTTTGATACACTTAACGACATAACGCGACCATTTCGCGTGGCTGTTACTTTATGCCATCTTCCATTCGATAATGATTCACCGCCAACAACAATTGATGTTATTGCTGTTCGTGCACCGCCAAAGGAAAATATTGCTTTACCATCAACAACTTCCATCGCAACAAAATCTGATCGACCGCCACTTTGCTCGCCATAATTATAAATTAAGAGTGCATCAGGTTTGGTTGTAGCAAAGACAATTGAAATATCATTTGTGGCTGCATCGAGTGATGGGAATTGCATGAAGGAAAGCTCTTGGAATCCATACGTTGCTCGTTCACAATGTCTTCCATAACGTCCATCTGTACATGAACATCTGCAATAAAGTAAGTTGAAAGAATAAAAATTTTGACATTTTTTTCATGAAAAATTTATCGTCTACTTACTTATATCCGGGTTTAAGACTCACGCATAAGCCACCATGTAAGCATGGATTCGGCCTACATGAATCAGCAATTGTTTCACATTGATTGCCACGATAACCTGGACGACACAGGCAAAAGAACGATGAACCATCAGGACTCTCTCGACATGAACCGCCGTTCTTGCATGGATTACTTGAGCATGCATCTCCACGTTCTAATTGACACAATTTTCCTTCTCGATTTGGTGGACATGTACATTGGAAATCATATCCATGACGTCTACATTGTCCACCAGCTTGACATGGATTTGGTGCACATGGATCTTGTCTCTTTTCACACGTATTTCCTGTGTAACCATCAGCACATTTACAGTTAAAATCATGTGAGATCAAAGGTGTTGTGAATATTAAATTTTGACTATCAACGATTCTGGTCTCATCACTAACACTTATCTTTTCGGAACAAATACCTCCATTATCACAAGTATTAGAGTTACATGGTGTATATGGCATAATGAGATTTCTATTTTGTATCAATTGTACGAGTGCTTCACGTTTCTTCTGTACTCTTTCAGTTATGTAACCAGATGATCTATAACCCGATAGGAATTTTGCAGCAACAGTGATTTCAACACCATTACGAATTTCACGAATGCTGTAGATTGAAATATCATCGCCATTGTCCATTGAGGATTTTAGAACGTCTTGGAAGCTTCTGTAGTAATTGCCTAAGAAATTTGTTGCCGTCATGTTGTCAACACGGATTGTAATGGAATTAGCAACTGTATTATTATCAAAGTTCAAGAACTCGACAGTAATTGTTGACATAACATCCGGATGCTTTCCATCATTACCAGATACCGACAATGAGTAGCCTTGTGCTTTTGTTGCTGATGTTGTGTGTAAGTTGCAAGCTTCAGGGATGGTCAGTACTGCTGAACTCTTTGATGCATTTATGATTTTACATTTGTAGTCACCAGTCGAGTCAGGATCATTTGGATGAACATCAGCAATTTTTCCCATTGGAATCTTGTCATTAAATGTATAAACTAAGGCATGAGCAACTCGTGGCAATGATGGGCTGTCATTTTGATCTAAAACATTGACTAAAACTTTGTGATGTGATCTCATTTTAGGCTTTCCATTGTCCTCAACTTCAATTACAACTTCAAGTTGTGGTGTTACTTCTCTGTCAATTGATCTTGTTGTCTTCATCAATCCGGAATGTTTTTCAATGCTGACTAAAGCTTTATGCTTTCCACCAATCAAATAGTAAGTAAAAGGAGCGCCATTAGGTGGTAAATCAGGATCTGTTGCTGATAATGTCATGATACTAGCGCCTGCTGGTTCATTCTCAGACACATATCCAATTAAATTATTTTCTTCAAATGTTGGCCCATTGTCATTAACATCTAATAATTGAATTTTGACTGTTGTTGTTCCTGTCTGTGGCGGTATGCCAGTATCAATAGCACCAATAGTCAGTGAATATGTTGGAGTCTTCTCACGATCTAATTTTCTTGCTGTTTCAATTTGTCCACTTTGTGGATCAACCTTAAATGCTTGATCAACGTTTCCACCAATAATTGAGTATCCAAATTGATTATTTTGTGGACGTACATCCTTGTCAGATGCTTTCACAGTAACAACTTTAGTTCCAATATTTGCACCTTCTGATACTGTAGCTTCATATTGACTGTAATCAAATTCTGGTGGATCATTGCCATCCTGAATTGTAATGATGACTTGAGCTTCATCTGTATCATTTCCACGGATTCCACCAAAGTTCTTTGCCATGACAGTAAGAACAACACGAGATTGTGTTTCACGATCCAAAAGTCTTGACACATACATGATTCCAGTTTCAGCATTAATACTGAATCCTTTATCATTACTAGAACCTACAAGTAGGTAGTAAACCTTTCCATCATCACCAGAATCTTTGTCAGTTGCATGAATAGAACCAATACTTGTTCCAACTTCTGCTGATTCAGACACATCAAAGTGAAATACAGGCTGTACAAATCGTGGATAAAATTCATTGACTCCCGTAATATGAATTGAAATTTTTGATGTGCTGAACATTGGTGAATCGGGATTTGAGGCAGTAACAATAATTTGATAGAAATTCTGTTCCTCATAATCAAATGTGACTTTTGAATAGATAGTTCCGTTATGAGAGTCAATATAGAAATAATCACGACCAGAACCGCCTGTTATTGTGTACTGTATAATCGCATTTTTCGCTGAATCTTTATCGACCGCATGTGCCTTGTAGACATAACTTTTTGCTGGTAAGTTTTCGGGTAAATATGCATGATATTCCGTTTGATTAAATTCCGGTTTTTGATCATTGATATCTGTTAATGTCACCCTTAACATTGCAACTGCATTTCGTGTCTTAAAGCCAAGATCTTCTGCTGTAACGTTCAAATGATATTCTTGTATCGTGTCATAATCAAGTGGCTGTAAAATTGTGACAGTTCCCGTTAACGAATCAATAGCAAATTCCTTACGTTCATTTCCACCCGAGATTGAATATCTGACCATACCATTTGGACCATCGTCATTATCTGTCGCTGATACAACCAAGATTGTTGATCCAATTGGCTCATTTTCAGGTACAATGACTTGATAACTCAATGCTGTAAACACGGGTGAGAATCGATTCTCACCAGCAACGATAATTGTTACTGTAACATCATCATATTGTGGTGGCACACCTCGATCAACAGCTCGTATGGAGAGTTGATAAACAGCACCAGGACCGGCATTAATTTGCTTGTTGACACTTATCCATCCATCATTCTTGTTGATGACAAAATGATTGCTTCCATTTCCTCCTGTTATGATATATTCGATTTCAGCATTAATTCCAAAGTCCAATGTGTCTTTTGCAATGACTTGCAATACTCGTTGACCTTCTTTCGCGTCTTCAGGAACGGGTGAGAGGTAATCGCGTTTCTCAAATTTTGGTGCATTATTGTTTGCGTCAACAATGTTGATATTGACGAGACATTCTGAATACATTGGGGGTTTACCATTGTCAGTCGCCAAGACTGTCAATACGTACATGTTTTCAGGTGATGATTCCATTTGTGAATGCTTATAATGAATTGTTCTCTTACTGAATATCTCGCCAGTTGCAGGGTCAATTGTAAATAAGTCACTTGGCTGTTGTAGTGAGTAAGAAATAACAGAATTTGGTCCTTGCTTATCACGATCTGTCGCAATGACTTGTCCAACAAAGGCAATATTCTTTTGCAGTTCTGGTAAATTGAAACTATAATAGCTATGTTCAAATTCCGGTGCATTATCATTAACATCTTGTATGGTTATTGTTAGTGGCGTTTCTTGCCTCCATGCTCCATCGACTGCCACAACTTTCAACAGATATTCATCTTGTTGTTCACGATCTAAACGCCCAGCAACTGTTACATTGCCACTAATTGGATCAATTGCAAATTTATTGCCCGGATTTTCTGTGAAATTATATGTTGCATTTGCATTCTCATTGATATCTAAATCAGATGAGGTTACTTTAATTACAAAAACACCAATTTCTGCATTTTCTGTTACGTTTACGCTAAACAATCGTGTGAATCGTGGTGGATTATCGTTCTTATCGAGTACTGTAATGATTACTGTAGCACTTCCAGTCATTTGTGGCATTCCCTGATCTACAGCCTCAACGGTTAGTTCATAACTTGGAATATCTTCACGATCCAATCGCATGTTTGTGAAAATTTCTCCCGTATCTGAATCAATCTCAAATGCACTCTCAAAATCATTGACAAGACGATATGACACTTGTCCATTCTCATCACTATCGGCATCCGTTGCATGTACACGAGCAACCATTTGCGGTGGTGGTTCTTCTTCCATCACTTCAGCATAGTAAATCATCTTTTCCATAATTGGTCCATTGTCATTTGCATCCGTTACGTTAATTGTTAGTTTCGTGACACTTCTCAGACTTGGCTTATCCGAGTCAGCAGCTTCAATCCATATTTCATATTGCTGTGATGTTTCGTAGTCTAAACGTCCCGGACCAATTGTTACTTCACCACTTGACTGATCAATTTTCAATGCATTTCTAATATTTCCGCCAGCAATTGAATACTTAATGACACCAGACGGTCCCTTCTTTGGCGATGTCGCCTCAATCTTTGTCACAATTTTACCTTCTGGAACATCCTCAGACAACATAAATTGAGTCTCGGAGTATGAGAAGGTTGGAAACAAGTGTGCTGCTCTCAAGTCAATTGTTAACTCACATTTTGTCGACTTTGGTTCATGTCCATTATCTGAGGCATGAATGACTACATTGAAGATTCTATCATTGCCCTGTCCACTCAATGACAATTCCTCAGCTGCCTTTATGACACCAGTATTGGGATTAATATTAAATCGATTCGCATCTTTGCCACTTATAGAATAAATGATTTTACTGTTAATGCCATCATCGAGATCAATGGCTTTGGCGCCGAATACGAACTGTCCTGCTTTTATGCGATCAGGTATGTTGACAGTGAATGATGATTGTTCAAATGATGGCGTATTGTCATTCACGTCAGCAACATTTATTGTGAAGTTAACAGCTGTAGCACGTGGTTCTGTTGCTGATGAGTCTTGTGCCATAAGAGTAAAATGATATGTGGCTGTATCTTCTCGATCTAATACAACAGCCGTTGTTATTTCACCACTATCCTGATCTATATGAAAACGCTCCATTTTATCACCCAAGAGACTAAAACGAATCTTTGCATTAAGTGCAGCATCTTTATCACGTGCAATTGGACTCAAAACTTTTGTGCCAGCTGGTAAGTTCTCAGATACCGTTGCACGATATGATTGGCGTTCAAATTCTGGACTATGGTCATTCATGTCTTGTACAATGACTCGTACTGTGCCAGTGCCTGTTAGAGGTGGTGAACCTGTAGAAAAAAATAGAAAATTTGAAATTAGTATTTGAATGAGAATTATGCAGGCTTAATAATAATATTTCCAACTTGTAGCATTCAATTTCTCTCCTTAAATATTATTATATTTCCATCTGACAATTTAAGATGATGTTACATCACAAAATAAAGCTACATCTCTCTTTGTGCTGCTTTCCTTTGACTTGCAAGCAGGATTATTGCATCGAATGAGAATCATTTTGTAGGAAAATGCGATTAAAGCTTAATGAGATGTTGAATAGTAGTTTCAAACTAAATTTTGTAACCTTGAAAATTTTGGCGCAAAAATTTGTAAACAAACCCAAAATTTTATCAAAATCTTACAAATTATCCCAAGAATTACTAAAATTGCGCACTAGAAATAACTATCAAAACTTTTCCAACTCAACCGCTTCTACTTCATACTTATTTCCTTCATTTCGACATCTAAATAGTTTGTAAAACAATAATTGAATGCGATTGCCTTAATTGGTCATTTCTTTACTGCTATTTCTCTTTTTTTCTACCATTATTAATATCTCTTTAAAGTTCCAACATCAAAAAGAGAAATAAAAATGGCTAGAGAGTAGTAAGACTTTCTGTCAATTGTTACTATTATATGAATCTACTTTTATGTAGACTTCATCTTTCTTTTTATTCCTCTCTTTAACTCTTTAACGATAATAATAAGCAATCAGAATTCTTAATATTTAATTTCAATTAGGTTTAAGAAGTTCTTATTATGCTGTTAAAAACTTTTTTTTTCGCTTTTATATCCAGTGCTTAACTATCGCCTTAATGATCGCACATAAAAAAAGGTTATTTGAGATTTAAGATGTAAAATGAAAAATTTTCAGCAAAAGACTTAATTTTTATATGATGTGGAAAAATGAAAATTAAAATCTATTCTATTGTGGAATGTGAGTCAAAATTGGCACTAACAATAGCTTTAAGATTCTCAGCATCAGCATAAAGCAGCCATAAAATATGTTTGCATAAAAACATAACACAAATTTTCATTGAGTATCAATGCTACTACACTAGCCAAGGATGTAACGGGAGTTGAGAACTTTAAATCCATAATTGTCTCTTTGTGTTTCTTCTTTTCCTGTTCTTTTTTTTTTTTTGTTGCCACATTCAATTGAATAGAAATCGAAAGGAGCCGTAAATTGCAATGAATTGATGATGTGACAATATTAAAGGCTTTTTTTATTCTTCTTCTTCTCCTCCTCTTCACTGTTGAGTTGATTTGTGTGAAAGCACTTCTTTTTTTATGAAAGAATTCTGAATAGAAAAGGAGATTGAGTGAGGGTATGGTTGGTATGGTTGTGACAGAGCGCATTCTTAAGTTTTAAATATATCATAAAAATTTCGATAAACATTCAAAAAATCTTAAAATATACGAATTTTTCAAAGAAATCGTTATGCATTTTCGTCTTCATGACTTGGGTTCAAATCCTAAATTTTCGTTAAAAAAATCTTACTTTTCTGTTGAATGACCCTTTTTTTTGATATCATTTATTTTCATTTAATTTAATTATTTTGCTTCATTTCAACTCGAATCCTACAAAATCTACAAAATTCTTCATTATTTCAATCCTCATTCATCGCTAGTCTCACTTCTGTCACCAGCCACCAACAGCACTCATTACAACAAACATAATTATACTTTTAAAAGATTATTACGTCCAATCAGCCAGCCTCATTAGTTAATTGATTATGATCATTACAGTTTCACATGTGACAAGTGACATGCATGCATGTATCATACAAGATGAACAGTAAATTGAATCCATGGATGTAAAAACAGTAAAAAATATGTAAATATCAAATTATTTCATGTGATAAATACGGTTTACAACTGTGAATAGCCACAAATGAACAAAATGCATGCGAGACGCATTGATTTCAGCATTTTTTATATGCAAAAGAGAGGAGGAGAAAAAAATAGGTTCGATGAATACAATAAAATTATTTCCATTGAATCTTTGTGCCTTCGATCTCTGGGATTGTTTGTAAGTGATGTCAAGTATTTTTTCAGTTTATTTTACAATTTTTTCTAGCTTCCATAGCTTAACATCATTTTCGAATCTACCCTATCCATATCTTATGATTAACGAAAGTCATTTAAAGTTTCAATTGAAGTGAGTACATTTTTCTTCGCCATTCTTTTCCGTCACAGAGTGCACAACATTAGCTTGATTTATTTATTTATTTTTTTTTTTTTTGTTCAACAGCAAACAATGAGTTTTATAGATGCAAATGTAGCATTTAAAAGTGCAAATGAATTTGTCATGGGTCATTTTCGTAAATTCTCGAAAATTATTTAGCGAGTTTTTTGTGTGAACGACATGTGTCTGGGTTTCATAACGAATCAATTATTTGGAAATCCCTGAGATGGATTTTGTAGGAATCAATCCTATCTAAGACCCAAATCTTCTCGATGCACCAAACAATTTTCAAACTTAACTTCAGTCAAATGATTTACAGCCACGACAGGTGTGAATAAATGTGACTAGCAACTCAGCTAAGGGTTTCCACGTAAATCCAATATCTCCGATCAGACTGGTAATTGTGAAGTATCCACGATAATTTATTGATAACTATAATATTCAAGTGAATGTTGCATATAAACATATTTCATTTTACATGCAGCACAGAATGAAAATAAGTTTATTTATGTATATCAGTAGCTGCAGAAAATCTTTCAGAGAAATTTCATGCTGGCAATCTAAATAAACTTCAGTGTAAATTGAGAAAAACAGTTGGACCGCAAAAAGTACTCTTTTTTTCAGTGCAATAATATTTTATAAGTAGGAATATTATTGTTTTTATTATTTGCATTCTAACCTATATCAGCTAAAGTTTATTATTTTACGCTTCAACAGATGGAAAAATGATTCTTTGTTAAAATTTCTTTTGTAAATTGTGCACTTGTGGAGATCAAATTGATTTTTAATGCTGGGATTAAGTTGGTTGGATGTCTAACTGTATTTTAGGTTCATTTTCTTATTTTTATTTATATTTCTCGTATCAAAAATTTGTGATCAAATTTTAACTTAATTCATGGTTAAATCCTTTCGAAAATTTGCGGAATTCTTGGTTTTTAGTGAGGATTTACATTAATATACGTATATAAACATTAAAAGCATTTAATCAGTTGAAAATATTAAAAATTTTGCTTTGTAAACAAAGTTTTACAAAATAACGAAATAATTCAAATATTAAAAAACCGTTAATTCTTTATTAATGTAAAATACTTGAACTATTCCAGGAAATTATCCAATTCTAACAAATCTCGAGGCAAAAAAATGCGCTCAATCCGAAAATATTATCCACGATTCAATTTCACTACTAATTTTATTTTTCTTCATCGATGTACTTAATTTCTCTCCACAATTTATACTTTCTTATTTCCTTGATCATAGCCTATCGATTTAGTGACTATAAAGAAATTAACTATAATAATTTTTTATGTATCGTTTGGAAAAATGAATAAACAAAAAAAGGCACATTTTAATGCTTATCTCAAAAATTTGATCGGGCATAACGAGAGAAGGTAAAAAGAGAGAAATAATAATAATAAAAAAAATAAGCAGTAAAGCAAGTTCAAAAAATAAATCTATCTAATAAATTTATTTATTTTTCGTTATTGCTGCTAACAATTGAAAAACTTTTTTTTTTCTACAACCTTCAATATTACTTCTGTACCTTTTGGTATTTTCATCTCCCTCACTTTATCTCATTGCAAAATTCTCTTCTTATATTTTCCATACAGTTGTTTTGTATTATTTATTGCCAGTTTATTATATGCCGCATGCTTTAATCTTTTTTTTCCTCTTCTTTACTTAAGCCAAAGTTTCTTACCATTTGCTTGACCCTTAATGACATTTTGATTTCATTTTTAGTTTTACTGATTGTCAATAAATTCATATTTTTTTTCATATTTACTTTTGTGTACACTCATGTGAGAGCAGAGATTCTCTTTCCCAGGCAGTTTTTCTTTTTTCTTTCCTCGATTTGACTAATTGTTTTAAATATCAATGGGGCAAACGAAAAAAAAAACAAAAACAGCAATAAAGCCATATCACGATTCGCAGTGAGGCATTTTATTTGATTTCGTGAAACATTGCTGTGTGCTGCGTACAGCCCGAGTGGCATAAATTTTCTTAAGTCACTTGTTAAGTCTGGATTTTATTTTAAGTTTTCAATTTTAATTTCCAGAAAAAAACTAACGATTTTTTCAAATTTAAATTTTGTAATCAAAATTTTTGTTCGTGTCGAAAAGTTTTTCTTGTTTTTGACAACTTTTCAGTGCTTAACTTTGACTATAATTGAAAAATCATACAGAGAAAAGTGGCAAAAGTGAGCTTTAAAAGGTTTTAATTTGAAAAATGCTTTATTGATATTTTTTTAAAATCTTTTTTCAAATCCTAACCTCAGAAAAGTTCATCATCAAATTAAAACTTCAATCTAGATTAAAATCGCATAAAGCATAAGTTTTATGTCTCGGGTTTGTTTCATTAAATCTTCAACTTATTTTATGAGATCAGTTCATGCCTCCCGATACTTAAAGCTTATTGAAAATTACAAGACATAAATTATTACTTAGAAAAATTTCCTAATAGAAAAAAAAATTAATTTTAATCTCAAAATTATTTTTTTTATGTTGATTTGAACAAGAAAATTGCAGTAAAAATTTTTGCCCAAGCATCTTTTACTATCTCTCACTCTACATTTTTACTGTAAGAAAAAAAAAAAATCCTTCTTATTCACTTTTATATCTCTGTAGCTCAAAAAGCCTTTAGGGAAATCTCGTGACGTCAATACGTCACGATTTTTATACTTTTTTATATGTTTTCTTAACTCTTGATGTATTTTTCAAGGGCAGGCTGCATAAAAAAGCGTCGCAGGCTATAAACAACAGAGAATGAAGAGAAAGGAACAAAAAAAAAGAGCAGAACAGAATGAAAAGAAAAAAAAAATGTTAAATCAATCTTATCACGTGAAATGTACGAAAAAAATGTATATTATGCTGAAAACATGTATAATGCAAAACTGATTTATGTATAATAAAGTGAGTTGATGTGGCTCTAGTTTTTTCGGGAATGTGGAAGCTGGTACGCATTTTTGTGGAGGTTATATTTGAGAAGTTCATTTGAAATTTCATGAAGATTCACATAATGAAAAAGTTGTATAAAAAATCAGATTTTAAGAAGTTTTTAGTTTTGAAAATTGTATTTAAAATTAAATTTAAAATTATTCATATAATGGGGATCGTCGACAAATGACATTCAAGTGGTGTTGCTTAAGGTCAAAAATATAAATTCTATTGTTTGTTTTTGAAAATTGATCGGTAATTTTGGACGTCATTTGAGAACGATCCCCATTATGAGCGTCAAAAACTTGAATTTTAAAATCACTTCCCTCTTCTGATTCTGTCACAAATTCAACATAAAAAAAATTTATTTTGCCGTATAACCTCACATCCCCTTCTTATTTAAAAATTTAATATCATAAGCACATGCATCTCTACCAATTTCATCAAAATTTACCAAAATGATCGCATCTAAATATTCAAAATAATCCCTGAAAACCAAAACCCTCCAAATCTACAAAATCACACAGAATGCATTGAAATATGAAGCAACAACAGCAAAAATTATAATTATCAATGTTAGAAGTTATTCATATGTTGTCTTGCAGTGCCTTCCGGAGTCATACTGTTATGAAACCTATATTCACATTATTATTACTATAAATATTATATTTATTGTTAGAATAAAGAAATATGTATCCAGCATGTTGAATAAAGTTTTCAATAATCAAATAAATTTCTTCCTCAAGTTTAGCGCAAACGGAATAAAGCAGAAAAAAAAGAATATTCTGCAACTCATTGCTACATCTCATTAATCTTAATTAAAGCAACTTGCACCACATCGAATAACAAGTCTACAAATTTTTCTTTTTTCGTTCATTAATAATAATAATAATATTGTTGTAAGAGCAAATATAATGAAGAGTCAAGAAGGTAAGTACAAGTCTATGTTGTGAGATAACAAGTATATGCAGTATGGAAGTTAAAGGCCAATTTCATTAACTTTACATTTTTTTTTTCGTATAAAATGAGAATCATGATTTCAGAAGTTCAGGAAAAACTCTTTTTTTTTCATTATTGTATTGGTTGGTGTAATTAATATTAGATATTTTCGGAATGGATGGGTAATTAAAGTCTTTTATGCATTTAATGAATTTCTTTGTGGAGAAATGAAATTATTGTCGTGAATTGTGTTTTTATTTGTTGTGTTTTGCTTGTTTGTAATTGAAAGTTTTGCAATGTTTAATTAGAATTTGATTAGTTTTAGATTATGTTATTTAGAATAAGAATATGTTCCTAAATTACTAATATTACTGTGTTTAATAATTTAAACATTCAGAATTTGAAATTTGGAGAGAAAACTTATCAAAAATGAAAGTTTCAGTTCATATGGAAATTTATTTAATTTTAAGAATCAAGTTGAACTTCCAAACTCCTTCAGTTCAGCACAAAAAAAAAACCCTTCAGCAACATGATTAATATCCAACAAAATAATCTACAAACTCAAATCAGAATCAACATCCCATTCATCAACTCCACAGCCCCAATACTCCACGATCTCCTTCATCTCAGCATGATTTCATGGAAAAAAATAAACATTCACAATTCAAAATTTTTTTTTTCACTTCCTTATTGACAAATTCCTGATGGAAATTTTTCATAATTCTCTTTTTCACATGAAATCTTTCAACAATGCAACGACATAAATTCCATCCTAATATATTGCATTCATATGAGGCATATATGAAATATTGATGTAAATTTTTTAAATAATAATAATAATATTAAGTATGTAGAAGAGAAAAAAAAAGAATTGAATTTCACATCTACGATACACACACGATACAGTAGAAGAAGTAAACTGCTGGATTATTAAGGAATTCCTAGAAGAACAGAACAAAAAAAAAATAATATTTTCAATGCAATCGAAGTTGAGGAAAGTCACCGTAATGTGAATATGTGTAAGCATATATAAATCGACCGCCAGTGCCAATTTTACACATTTTGTGTGAATGTTTCAGGGAGGAAAAAAAAGTAAGAGAAAGAAAAAAAAATATGAAATAAAATCTCAGCAGCAATAATTTTTAACGAATGGAGCGTAACAATAATATGAAAAATCGCAATCTGAAAAGAATCGTTGCTTGAATTCCTGAACTGTAAAAGAATTTCTTCTCCTCACTGCTGCTTGCTTGCTTGCTTTTTAGACAAACAAATGAAGCTTAAACAATACAATAATGGGATTGCACACCATGATCTGCCATTGATTGTGATAAGTTTGCTTTTTGATTTTTTTTCCTTCTTCCATTATTACTGTTGCTGCTGTTGCTGCAACTGTGCATTGAATTTAAAAAAAGAGCCTTCAATTGACTGAAGATTTCTTTTAAGAAAAATATTATGCTCTATTAAAAAAAAATATATATCCCCAGTAGTACTTCTCTCTCAGCTACCTCATCCATTTCATTGTGCGTTCCTCATAAAGACGACGGCTTAAAGTATGAAGCAGATAAATATTGATCAGTTTCAATGATGAAAGTTCTATGAATTCAGTTTTCAAGGTAAGTGCTTTAATGGGGTATATAAATAAAATAAAATAAATAATAGTAGAATAATGAACTTGATTTTGAGTAAGAGGTATGGACACAATTTTTAATAGTGTCGCATATTGATTTTACTAACGAGATTATGGGAGAAAAAAAAAATTTTTGTATGGTTGACATTTTGTGAGGTCTTGTTGGGGTTGAGGGGACTTTTTTGTTTCGTGAATTGTTGGATTAGAGAATTAATGTAAAATATTGTTGAATTTTTTCGCGCCAAATTTTAATGATTATTGCATTTTTTTGGATAACATGTATTAGAATTTTTTGTGTTTTTTAAATTTCAAACTAACGCAGGCCAAAATTTATTCCAAAATCTTGAAATTTATTATTTTATCCTCAGAAATCAAAAATTAATATTTATTGAAACCAGCACTAAATAACTCAAATTCTACCAACAAATAGCAATTTTAATGATAATATCTTCCCTCATAAATTTTCAACAATATCTAGAGCATCAATTTACCTACTGTCCCCCTTTTTTGCATGCCTCTAAATCTTAACTTCAATTAAAAACTGTCACCGTCCTCTCAATACCGCAAACAAAATATTACTGGGGGGCCTCGATTTGAGTTGTTTCGATTTGAGTTGTTTCGATTTGAGTAACTAAAGTGTCCCCCATACAAAAATTCAAATTTTATTTTTTAACGGTCATTTTTCATAAGTTTCTATTTGAGTAAATTCGATTTGAGGAGAATTTTTCCGGAAATAAACAATTGCTCAAATCGAGGTCCCCCAGTATTATAATTTCCTTAAAAAGCTACGGAATTTAATTACTTTTCTCTATGCACATAACAGTGTGAGATCTCATACATTCTTATTACACTTAACAAACCTACTAGAGTAGATTAAAATATTTACATAAACAGTTGTAAATAATTCTAAAATTTTCTCTTTTTTTTTAATTGCCTTTCAAAAGCCTTTTCGCATTGATCGGATGGAGATTGTTTTCATTCTGTGAAAAACTTGTTATATCAATTGAAAATTACATAATGAATCGAACCGCTAATAGCCAGTTCTGACTTGTTTTCAGTGAGAGATTATGCGACAAAATGGTGTGGTAAGAAGAAGGAATGTAAAAATGTTGATGGGATTTGTGGAAGTAATGAGAGTATAGAGCGCATTTGGTGGAATTTAATCAGATTTAATTTAAATTTGATTTGATTCAACTGTCAAAAAATATTCAAAATTAAACGGTCAAAAATTTTTTAAAATTTAATAAAACTTAATTTTCAAACAAACCAAGGGTGTGGAACTGATCAAATTGATTTTTGATCTTTTTTGATCTTTTTTGATCATTTTTGATCAATTTGATCAGTTCCACACCCTGGAAACAAACCCAAACTGATCATTTTAATCCAACATTATCGACAAAATCTCAATCGAAAAGAATTTCATTGAGTAGAAAAATCCGAAGGTAAGAAGTTGAAAAAGAGGAGGAGAAATTAAAGAATATTTTTTTTAACATGCATTTCCACAATTTACTGTCATCTTCATTATGGGCAAGTTTGCGTACATTTGTATGTGCGGCATGAAAAGTGCCAATGTCACACAAAAGGTATGAATAGTCGATCGAGTGTCTTATAAGAGTCTATAAATCTAAAAAATAGACATTTATTCTTTTTTTGTTCAATTTTCATCCAGAAAACCGTGGACAAACAACGAATGAGACTTTTTAATGCTTTATTAAGGTTCTGAACTTATTCTTATTATATCTATGTAAAATGCATTGCAAATACGTAAATATCTCCGCTCATAAGTATAAGTATAATACACAATTTTCCTATCCGAAAGATGAACGACAACAGAGTACATAATTTAAGCGAATAAGGAATTTATGGATATTCGAATGGACAGAGCTGAGAGTATAGACATTCGACTCTCCAGAAAGAAGAATAAAGATGATTTTGAAGTGCATAAAAAAATGTTCATGCATATATTTTTTTTTTGTTTTGTTCAATACTTAAGCTCATTTTGCTTTCAGCAACAATGTTGTAATAAAGCATTTTCATTCATTCATATTTACACAAAAGCGCAAATTCGTTCTGCGATACTCTTTTTATTTTGCATCATAGAACATTTAATGATGTTTTATTATTGCTATTGACACTTACAACGGAATGTTATGAAGGAATTCTTAACGAGTAGATGTAATGGAAGTTGCAGTGGAATAATTTTTAACAATAGCAGTGGATTTTGTAAGGTGTTACTTAGGAATGTTTGTGGTAAATTGGACGGGAGTTGATACAATGTTGTGAACTAGTTTTATTGAGAATTGTAGAGTTAATCTGGATACAGATAATGAGCTTACTGCAGTAAAGATTTGCATCAAATTTAAGAGTATATACCAAAATATCTGATAGATTCACCTTAAAGCCTCATTGCCATGAATTAAAAATCCATATGCCCACCCAAGAAATATTAATTATCCCTCAAGTTGTAATTAATCTTTCCATGGAAGCATCACAATTTTTTTGCACTTAAAATCCAATTTTTATAGCTCATACCAACAGTCTAGTCCCACCTCCTTTACCTATCCACCATTAATTAGGATGCATGCCGGTTCTCTTAAAGTCAATTTTTGTATCAAAATTTATGAGCCAAAGAACAAAACAAATTCCGTAAACATAATGATGAAATAAATACCAGAATAATATTTCATTAGCACTTAAATTCGCCAGCTTTTCATTGCCACATCGTTGAAAGAAGCTAACATAAATAATTTTTTTTATTATTGAAAAACTCTACGAAAAAAAAAATCACATAAAGAAGTTTCACAGAGAGAGTCATGTAGGAATGAAGTTTTTCGCTTGTTGTATGATTTCATGTCTTGTAAGAATTCTGATTGTTATGTTTTTTTTCCTCCTCTACCTTCCATTCTGCATCTTTTATTTTTCATTTATATCTTATATTACAAATGTTCTACACGTAAAGATTGAATAATTATTCATTGCAATATTGGTATAGTGCAACTTACAGGTATAAAAGAATAAATAAAAAAAAATATCTAGTTTTCATGCTTTTTTTGTGTGTCGGCAGTCAGTGGTAGTAGCATGTTTGAACAGAAAGATATGTGATGTCTAGAGATGGATACTTTGAAATGTTGGGAAAATTTTTTGAGGTTAGAATTTTTAACATTTTTGGTTTTGTGACAGTTTTGATTTTTTGAAAGTTTTTCTATTTAAATTTTGTTCATAAGACAATTAAGCTACGGAAAATTCATTCTAAATCTCAATTTATATATTTCACCTTATTTAGGTATCCAAACTGATGGAAAATCTAGTCAAAGTGCAAAATTTGACCTTAGTATAATACCTTATATTTCAAATTAGAACCTTCTCAGCAAAACTTATAAGTTCTGAATATAAAATCTTAAAAACACAGCACACACCCCAGACAACCATCAAAAAACAGACATCCACTTGTGACATCAGTCAAACAAACAAGAGCATTAACACTCAAAAACATCAACATCATCACAAAGTTACCACCTCAAGAATAAACAATCAAAAGTGCTATGCTGTCTTATGGACAAATCAGATTTTTAAAGTCAGAATGGCACTTATTGTTGTTGTCCATGGGGACAATTGTTCAATGACAATGATGACGATCTCATCCAACATTTACTTCCGACGATTGTCTCCGCTGAGTTGTTGGTTAAAGAATGAAAGAAGCAAAAAAAAAAAAACAGGAGAGACAGAAAGAGAGAATAAAATGTTTTTTAAAAATCGAGTTGACATTTTTATGTATTGTGAATATACTTGAATTACATAATTCCCATATTTCACATTGCCATCAGATTCTGAATGCTCTCGCAATTTTCATTCAATTAAATTTTTTTCGCTGTTTTTTTTCCTCTTTTTCAATTCGTTTTGTTGAAGAAAAATTTAAAGAAAAAAACAGCACATACAGAATATTGAACAAGCAAATAAAAATTTTTGTTGACTAAATGAAACCGAAAATAATAAAAGGGCACGGTACCCATTTAATCGAGGAGAAGAAAGGAAAGTTTGATTGGTTCTTTGTTAAATATTGATGGCTGTAGCGCTATTTTTCGGTCCTTATGGAATGCAACTTTTTGGAATCTTAAACTTTTGCCTACAATTTACTTCTAACCCTTGAAATTGATCCTCAAAAACCATAATTCAATAAATTTTTTGATGACTTACACCCTCCCAAAACACCTTCAAAGCAACTCAAATTCCAAAATTCTTTGCTAATAAAACGGCAACAAAACAGTATACACAATCGATTGAGTAACATAATGACATCGCCGATGAAGGAGAAGAGAGCAAAAGAAGACAAAAAAAAAAGAAAATGAGAGGAAAAATTCTTTCAAAAAATAAAGATCACGATTTTTCTGTGTTTCACATTTTTTTTTGTCGATATAAAAATTGCAATATAAAAAAAATTTATGCAGCGGCTGATACACTTTTTTGATTCTTGGTCGAATTTCGCTAACTGCATTGTTTTGATCAGGATGGGATGGAGTTGACTAATGGTATTTGGTCTGGTAGGTTTTAGAGTTTTAGTTGAAAAATTCTTGATCTATCAGAGTCTATGTAATTTAGCCAGCAAAATTAGAAAATGCGCTTTATGATCCATCCAAAAGTGCCTTTCTTACTTGTTCTTTCCTCGACCAGAAAATAACTACAGAGACAATATATCCTCCCATCCCCAAAACATTAATATGAATAACTCTGAGAATGAGTAGTAGATTTCAATGGCAAAAGAAAATTGATATCACATATCAAACATGTGCGAGCATAAGAGACATAACAAAAGCTTTACAATAATATACAAATTTGGAGGTTCCTGCGAGAAAGTCCATCGAACGAGGAACATTTAATGTCTGCGCGCCACATAAATTGATTTCTCCCGTGTGTGACAATATTAAGAGAGTCTGGGTCAATTTACATATTTGGTGAGTATTCATTCAAAAAACAGCAGAGCCTTTAAGAACGAGGAGATGAAAAGAAGGTACAGAAAATATTTGAAAGCGGTTTCCAAAGCAAATTTATGCTTTTGCTGTAATTTTTTTTATATTATATTCTTTGTTCATTCTCGCAAAACACAAAATATGCTTGTTTGTGTCTTATATCAGAACAGAAACACAAAAATGCATAAATGTCGCCTTTGTGATACAAAATTGTCGAAATTGGAATCTCAAAAATGCGTCAATTGATTTTTATTTTTGTTCTCTTTTTTATATGAAATGGAACTGATGAAAAATATTGAAATGGTTTTAATGAAAATTATTTATGTCCGATTTTATTGATGATGAGAAGTGGGGTGGTGTATGATACACATTTTTTGTTTTTCAGAGTATTGAATCAATATCAATCAAGACAAGTACTGAAAATTTTTAAATTCCAAGAAATCCACATGCCAACCTACCCCCATAGGCAGCTTTCACAAAATTCCCAAAAAAATGTTCAAAAACCACAAATTTTCCTCAATTCTCGCGACAATTCTGCCTCCAAGTGTTCATGCTTATTCCATTAATTTCCCCCCATCACCAATCAAATCACACAGCTCAAAAAATGGACCCAATGAATTTTTATAATCACATCCATCAAGTAAAAAATATTTTTTTTTTCGAACTCATAATGTGAATAATAACGTTTATATTTCTCACTGATTGTGAGTGCGTGAGACAGCCATTTTGAATTTTTATAATTTTTTTTCCTTCCTTTAAGAAATTATTATTGAATGCAATCTCTGAAAAAAAGGCAAGAAGAATGTGTGTATTATTAACCAACATGATACAAAAAAAAATATTTCATTCTCTCTTCTTTCTCTATCTTATCCAGTATACAATAATTGCCATCCATCATATACATTTTTTTTTTTAATTTTAATTATGCGCTTATGCAGCCGCAAATTTTTTCTTCTTATTTACTTTTTTTCTGTACTTTCTTATCATATGTTGTGCAATTGAGAAGCCAACCCTCAACATTATCCACATATAATATGATAGACATGACAAACTTCGCTGATTGGCTACTTTAGACAATGATGAGATTCTTTCGTGCATGTAATTTTCTTTTTTTTTGCCCATACCATTGTTATTATTATTTTTATGGGTTTTAATGCCCCTACATACATGAAATAATAAGAACATGTACATACATGTTTAATGCTATCACAATGTAAGAAGCCCGAAAAATAAATGTAATATATGGAAAGCAAGTTGGTAGAAATGGTAAATTATAATACACATGGTTGATGATGATGAAGATGATGATGATGTGGATGGTGATAATATTGATATATATCCATCGAGAGGAAGGCATATTTATTGATGAATTTATGACTTATGTATGAAGCTTATGTGGCGCATTTCCGAATGGAATTTCAAGTTAATCAATATTTAAGGCTCTTTCTGCATAGTTTAAGTACAGTTTCTTTGAACAACAAGCTTATTTTAGTGAATTTTAGATTAAATTTGATCAATTTAATATTAACGGTTAAAATATTTTTAAATTTATCAAAGCTTTTGCGGAGTTTAAAGCCCTTCGGATTTGTTCTGTTTTCAGACACAATAATAAGAAAAAAAAACTTCATTTATTTGTGCTTTAATTTAATTATTAGACAATTTTTTGTAGAATACATCTGCAATATCAGACAATAATCTGTTGAAAGGTAAATGATTTAATTTCTAACTCCATTTTGTAGAGCTTATTCTATTAATTTTCTGGATTTTGAGTAAACTTGACCAAAGTTTTCTGCCTAAAATAAAAACCTATGTTTCTCTAAAATAAAAACCTATGATCTAGATGTTTTATTAATATCTCCCCAGCCACCCTATCCGTCATAACAACTCACAATTTCCCATGCGAAAAAATGTAGTTACAAAAAAAAAGCAGAGCGAAAAGACTTAAGACAATAATTTTAGATTCCGACTTTGTGGTTACTTGAAGAGCATGTCTTGATCATTTACTCATTACCTTAAGCTAAAAATCTCAAAATGGCTTATGATTGCAGGGATTGTACAGATTGTGCCCTCACTGTACATTTGTTTTCTTATCGTCTCTCTCGCATGTCGCTTTAATTTTGCAACATTGCGAAAGTCAATTGAATTGAATGTCCATTTAGAGTCGCGTCACGGGGCATTGTAGAGGAAAAAGGCAGTACATTAATAAAAACTGATGGTACTAAAAGAAAATTACACAACTGACTGGATTGGATTATGCTAGGCTAGAGAGAATGAAAGTCGATATTGCAAATGATAGAGGATCTATTAATTGTGTTAACGAGTTGATATCGTGCCTGTGCGTGTGAGAATATGCGTCCATCAATTACTATTTCTTTTACATATGTACGATCATCCTATGAACTCAATGTCCATAAATAGCCATAAGGTAACGTATATGTGCACAAAAGATATACATATGTATATCGTACGAGATGAGAAAACAATGCATGTGCCCCGAAAGCATGTAGCACTCATTTCCACATTGCGTTTTACTGAAATCATTATGATGTGTTTTGCATGCAAAGTGTATTTGCAAACAACAGAATGAAATGTAAGAAAAATATAAAATAAAAATAAGAAAGAATTTATCTGAGAGCAAAAACAGGCGGAGCATGTGTAAAGCACCTCTAATAGTTAGTTTGGGTAGATCAGCCATCAGTAAAGAGGAACAACATAAAACAAAAAAATATATATGAAAGAAAAATAATAATTTTATCAATGGTATTTCATCGTGATAACTTCAGCAATCTTTAATGCCAATTTTTGTCAATTAATGTTATTATTAAATTATTACCGAATGCAATACACAATGAAAAGCGACAGGCAGCACAAGAACGAAATTTAATAATGAAAAAAAAAATCTTTTTTTAACAATAAGAAGTCATGAAAATTTCAAGTGAAGCGAAAATCAATAATATCTCGCATCATCGATCTCAGTAAATTCTTTTTTCCTTATTTTTTTTTTTGTGCTTCACCTATGTCAGTTAAATGCTGATTACCTTAAGGGGCTACTGGTGAAACAGGACAACGTTGTCGACGACGACGACGATGGTTAATGCGAAAATGCTGCTGATGTGGAAAAAAGATTTTATTTTTTATATAAATTTTATTTTGAAACTTTATATCAGCAATGATGATGAAGAATGAAGTGGTTTGGATACTGTGAGTAGGATTGAAAAATCCTCGGGGAAGGTTTATGAAAAATTAAGTTGAACAAGTTATTGAAAGGATAAGGCGCATTTTAAACGGATTTTTAGATTATTAAGTTGTCGAATTTCAAGAGATTTAATGTGCAGCATAAGGTTTAATACTTGCAATTAATAATCCACACAAAATATTCCATTCAACATCCAAAAAGGTAAATCTAAAGCTCACTTAATCTCAATCATTTGCTACCAATTTTTATTTATTTATATCCATCTCAACTTTCAAAAAACGTATTAAATTCCCATTCGGAAGCGCAAAAAGAATTTATTGATTTATTTATACAACTGTGAGCAAGTCCTTGATGTGTCAATATAGCATTAAGCTCACTCACCCGTTGAGTTATGTGCGATATAAACACTTGTCTTGTGAAAGCTCACGTTTTACTCGACTTTTCACAAACCTTTTGTGTCAAGTTTTCGTAATTATTTTTTTTTTAAACTCTCTCAAAAGGTGTTAATTTAAGATTTTTATTTTTTGGTGGTTTCTTTTAATTGGCAACAAAAGAGCTTGATCATGTTTATGGTCGGAAATTATGAGGTAAATGCAAGTAAACATATTTTTTATGGACATGAATGAATAAAGTAAAATGATTGAAATGGCTTTTTGATGATGCGAGGATTGACTGAATTTCACAATATTTTGATGTGGATATGATAGCTGACCATCAAAGATTTGCATTTACAATTAAATTATGCAAAAATTTATAAAATATCCAGCAATTAAAAACTCATATTTAAAGAAATCAAAACATTTGTATAATTTACCACTAATTTATGCATTTGTACAAATCTAATATTTACAACGTCATTCCATGTAACATATTTCATGCTTTGCACTCAACGTTTTCTAATTTACACGGACAATAATATGTGTTCTTTTAAAAATAAAGCTGTCAATATGGAAATTTAAGTATTTATAGGATTTAAAAGCAAACAACGCTACGTAACTAACTAAATGTCTAGTCACAAGCAAATCTCAATTAAAAACCCCGAAGCTTCTAACTCTTAACTCGATATAATCAAAAATTTAAATTATTATTACTCCAATTACCCACAGAGACAAATCCAATACTTTATTTAATAATAAATTATAAAAGAATTGAATAAAAATGGCAGATCATTTAGTAGATCTTACTAAATTGCTAATAATTTCTTTTAATCCCGCATATGTATGTGAAATCTATTTAAAAATCCATATAAATTAATAATGGCAGCAGCTAATTGAGGCAAATAAAAAGAAGGGAAAGAAAAAAAAAAGTTGGAAAAAATATTCACAAATGAAATGAAATGATATATATTTGTTTCTGAATGAGAAAAAAGTGCATTTTTGCATTGAAATTTATGGAGGGTTATTTAATAAATCTCCCTAGAATGCCATTATTACATTAAGCATTAAAATATTGCAGAAAATATTACAACTGTTTTTAATAGAATTTTAAAGATCGATGGTGGCTACTGGATCACTTTGGGTGATTGACTGAGCAACAATTATTTCTAATTCGATTAATAAATGCTTTGTTTTTGAATGAAATTGTTCTGAATTTGATGAAAATTACAATTTCTCAAAACAGATGCGAAATTTTTTTGCTTCAAAAGATGCAGAAATTATAAATTCAAATGAAATCAATACGTTAAATTTTAAAAATCTTTGATAATTATAATTATAATTATCTAATTAAATTCTGCGCTCTAAACACATCAATCCTAAAAAATTAAGATTTCAATACAATTTCCATTCTCATTTCATCATTGTCGCTTGTTGTTGTAAAGGCAAGCAGCTTACAAATCTACAATAAAACATAAAAATGGCATAAAAAGAGAGCGTAATGGCAATTATGCCAACTGCATTACAAGAAATGGCCTTTGATTGCTATTTAATTTTCACTTGTATATTGGGGGCTTTGGCACATTTGTGAATAAAAGAATAAGAAATAAGAATGAGCTAAAGGAGAAGAGTGCATTGAGGAGGTAAAAATATATTGCTCTCATATTTATCATCTTCTATATATACACACCGTAGATATTGAATGAGGTGTATTATATCCCGAGGGAATCTTACAAAGCAACAGAAATGTATTAAGCAAAAGATGGTAAAAAAGTCCAAAAGGAGGTAGATCATATGCTCTTTCTATGTACATATACCGTGTGATATTTTTGTTTTTATTTACCTTCCAACTTTAAGCTTAATTAGTGAGCAAAATTATTTACAAATGCTTGAACAGTGAGAACAAAAAAGGCGACATGAAATGAATCTAAAATGCATAAGTGTAAAAGTAAATTGCGAATAAAGTGCCATGTCCATTAGTATCACCATTAATTAACAGCAAATTAATAAATTATAGGAAAATATTTTTGCATCGTCGTGTCTCACTCGCACTGAAGCAATTTCTGCTTACGGATAATGCTAATGACTTAAACTGTCCACATGGCTTAAGTTTATTTTCATGTCACAGGATGATAAAGAGCGAAACTTCATTTTTAAAAGCTTTTTTTTTGTAGACACAAGATATACTTAAGTAAGCGCATTTTTAGATGCAAATGGTGAGTTTTCTTTGTTGATTTGTAGCTTTAAAGTTGTTTTTGATGTAAAAAAAAAGACTTTAGATGCAGATTGAAATTGATTGGGTTATAACTGAAATTTTTAATTTAAATTTTTGATGCGAAATTTTTGCTTCAAAAGATGCAAAAAACCATTTTTGTTTGCTTAAATCAAAGCTGAATTTATTGCATTTCAAGGTTACTAACTTCGAATTAGAACATCTAGCAGCCTAGATTAACAAACTAACTTTTCATAGAATCACCCAAAGCATAAATTCACATTAAAATAAGCAACAAACTAAGGCAAGTACACAATTTTAACTAAAAATTACATTTAATCTACAGATTTCTTGATTTATGAAACACTAGATTGCTTCAAGCGATAAGCCTAATCTGATTAACATATTTTCCACCATAAACAACAAGCATATTGCAACGAAACGATTACTAAATCGACATGTCTTAACAACTTTCAAACTGCACAACTGATAAACGCAATTTCTTCATCAAAATAGCTCTCCTGAAAATATTTATCATTCATTCTAAAGCGCATTAAAAAAAATTGAAATTAAAATTAATATGCATTGGACTAAACTAGTGTTGTATGTACACCAGTCCATTAAGTTGCATCATAAATGTGGCGAAAAAACGTATGTCATTTTGCATGCAACTTAAAGGCGACGTCGACATTGCAATCGCAGATTACAAGATTTTAATAAAAGAAATAAAATAAAATAAAAATCTATATAGATGTTAAATAAAAATAAGCAACAGAGAGGAGAGAATGAAAGAGAAAAAACATAAATAATCAAACATCAATTTAATGCGTAGGTAGATTAAACTGACTGAAAAGTTATTTTTACTATTGTACAATTTTTTTTTTCTCACATGCTATTAAGCAATTGTAAAGGGTATGCTTTGAACACTGTCTACATATCGTTGTATAAATAGAGAATGAATTGAAACAGCGGAGAAGAATAATAAATTTAATTTTGAAATTATTATTATTATTCAAAAGCTCCAAGGATGTTCTTGTTGATTTTTTTTTCTCTTCACATATTTTTAAAAGGTTTTCTCGTGTACGGCGGAATTTGAAAAGCATGTAAACTATGAAAATTCTCTTTGAGAACTGAAGAATTTCAACCGTAAATTATGATAAAAATACCTTTGACTGGGTGTGTTAATCACAGATACAAGATTTTTAGAAAATTTGCGAGCATTTTTTTTCTGTTCTCTGTCAACATCAAAGTTGATTCAACTTTTCATGTTTTGAGTGACATTTCAAGAAATCTTTAAATTTCCTGTTATTTATTACTTAAACCTTCTTTAATCTTGTTGCTTTAAAGAGCTTATAATTTACTTAATCTTAAAATAATTACTCGAAAGTCTACTAGTTGTAATTAATCTATCGCATCCCCCATCCCACTATCTCAATGCCTTGTCCAACAACCTGCTTCTGTCTTTATCCTTACGCACTTAATGACAGAAAATAAATTAATTATTTATAAACAAGTAGATACAAATACGCAAAGAGTAAAAATAAATTTATGTGATGGAGTGTTAAAAATGGAATTAATTTAATTTACCGTCAGTTTACAAGTGCAAATGATTGAATGAAATGAAAATTACCGGTTAAAAAAATTGCACAATTTCTTAAGTACTTTTTGTACTATGAAACACCGCCAATATATACAATATTGTATGATACATATATGGATGTGAAATTTTTCGGATCAAAAAGTATCAAAAGCGCATTTTGGGTTATTGATTTGGGAGGTAATTATGAGGAGGCTCAAGGATGGGACACTTGGATGAATGATATGTTTGGAAGGATTTTAGATTGAAGAGATGAGCAAGCTAGTGTATTTTCTTATAGTCCCATTAGAGCAGTGTTTAGTCTTCTTAAAATGTCAAATCAAGTAATATTTTTCTTAAGAATTGCAAATCCAGCAACTTAGTACTCAATATTGAATTAACCATCCAACCAGATCCCCATCCTAGACTCCACACAGCCAAAAACACATCACATTTCATTCTTAGCATAACTGCACATGAAAAAAATGGTAAACAACATTGTAAATGTAACAATTCCTTTGACTGATTATAGCGCAATGACAATTCAGAATTGTGCCTGCTTGCGTCTCTTTTTTTCTCCTTTACATTTTTTTTTCTTTTTCTCACAATTGGGTGTGAAAATTTTAATTGTTCACATTTTATCAACTGTCGGACATAAACGGGAAAAACAGGCTCCAATGGAATGACATTCCAAACTTGGACACAACATGCTTTGCCGTTTCCACATTTAATTAATTATGCTTTAGTTAAAATAGGAAAGCGAATGAGATAAGGAAAAAAAAAAAAATATGAAAAATATTCATCAAGTTAAGATATTATAGTCTGCGAATTGTTATTTTTATATTTTTCCTTTCATATAAAAATGATTTTTATCGATTTTCATTCTCCTCCGTGTCTTAAATGAATGAATGCTTGCAGGTACATAGACTTAAATTAATTATGCACTTCCATTTCAATCAATGTGGTTGGTGGCTTATGGTATGCACTTTTTTTATGAGCAATGCTGCCATAATCGAAGCGAGAGAGTGAGAGAATGTAAATTTCATACTGAGATATGAGCTGACTGCAATTCAGTTATAGATTATGTTGTTGGAATGGAAATATCTGCAGCCGCTTGCTGATGTGTGACTTTTATTAATTGTTATTGTTACTTTCTATCTGACGAGGAGAAGTTAGAAGTTGTAAAAGAGGGCAGTTTATAGATGCAAAGTAAATGTGAATTAATGGAGGTCTATCTACTTTTAAATGGCTGATAAGGAGATCTACAGATTTTTGTGGGTAACTTTCTTAAGATTTGAGTTGGAAATTTGTTAGATTTTAAGCTAACAGAGTTGGAAAAATATAACCAAAAAGTAAAAAAAAAAAAACAGAATTAATGATGTAACTAAACATAATCTAATTATCAAATGGGAATTGAACCCTGAATTTTAATGCTGAATTTTAATTTTGCAATTTATGATTTTAAACTTAATTGAAATTTTTCCAAACATAAATAAATTATTAACAATTTCCCAAGCTTTTATTAATTTTGACATTATAAAAATCAAATGATTAATTTTCAATCCAAAAACCTAACAATTCAATAAATTTCAAGTTTCTTGGAAATTCAACTTTTATAAAAAATGACTTTTCATCTACAATAAATTCAATTTCATTTGTTCAACTATAAATTCCATGACACAATTTACCAAACCAGAAAAGAAAAAAAAATTCAACTTTACCGACCACGACAATTTTTTATGCCATTTACTCAATGTGATTTATGAAAATTTTCAACTTTTATTGATTAATTTGAATTATAAAACAAACATTACCATATATTAATAATAATATCTCTCCCCAGATAGAACAAAGAGGCAAAAAAAATCATATCGTTATACCTCATTCATTTTAGTTGTGTATATATGAGGTATGTAATTTGTATATGTTAAAATATTCTCTATCTTTGCCTTCCCTTTTTCAATATTACATCTCTTTCATAAATGTTTAGCTATTTGTTTTTGCTGTCTAAAGCAATTAAATTATCGATAAATTATTGTTGCACAAGTCGGAGAGGAGCGATTGAGATAGAGCGAAAAGGAGCAAGTAATTGAATTGGCGTGGATGAAGATGCGCATTAACTTATTGATTTGTTTGAATTTTATTAAATTAATTCGAAAAATTGGGGGATTTTTCGATTTTATTGTGATTAATTCTTTTAGTTTTTTAGTTTTTTTTTTTTTTTGGATTAAGAACTACAAAAAAGTGAGTTACAAAATCACAAAAATTAAAAAGAAAATAAAATTTTGTCTAATTTTCAAGGGTACTGGGGGACCTCGATTTGAGTAACTTCGATTTGAGTAATTTCGATTTGAGTAACTAAAGTGCTCCCATACAAAAATTCAAATTTTCTTTTTTTAACGGTCATTTTCCATACATTTCGATTTGAGTAAATTCGATATGAGTAGATTTTTTCCGGAACCAAACAATTACTCAAATCGAAAGAAACCTAACTTACAGGACAAACAACCTCATATCCATCCCACATTTCCCTTAAAACCAACTCACCCAATAAAAACACAAGCATTGCATTCATTCGATGTTCAAAAAAAAAAAAAAAAATATGAAGATTATTTATTTATTATTCAGTGAATTTCCAATTGATCAGGCATTTTTGAAATTTTTCTTGCAATTTGCTTGTGTATTTGCTTCGGTATCGTCTTTAAATGCCTTCCATTTATCTAAATACACTATAATTATGAGTAATAAAATGACTTAATTCTAGATTATTTCGAAACTCTATTGTGTAGTTTTTAGCTATTTACGTATTCAATAGACTTAAATGAGCGAGTAGGCGAGATAAATTTACCCTCTTATGAGAATAATAAAATTAAAATTATTGCAAAATCTTCTTATATTCTTTTTTATTATTAAATAAAATTGCAAATATTTTTATTGATTCAATGACTTAGGTCATTTGGAGGTTTAGTGGAAGTGATGGTGGATTATGTGGGATTTGGTATATGTCAATGGCGTCGGTGCTAGGATGGAAGTGTCAATGAAGTCTAAGGGCCCAAAATCACACAGGTTAAGGGAAATAAAATTATAATCTACAAAACTGAAACTAGTTTCCATAAAATCTACTCCTGTCCATGACATCTCTAAAAATAAATCTCTGTCAACAATTCTTCATCCTCTCAAACCCTCTCATCTTATTCAATATATTCAACACAATTCAATGACGATGACTAAGTAAAATGAAGATTCTCAAGAGTATAATGAAGAACTTCATTACAATACATCTTGTTAAATACGAATAATCAACAACACAGAATTAATGTGCGATACACATTTTCTACTTTGTATTACAATGCAAAAATGTGATTAAAATGCTTTTCGACAAATCGCTTTTCGAGAGAATTCTTATTATTTTCCATCCTCATTTTAAATGCAAATAATTTTTGCTGTTGTTTTTTTTTCTATGCTTTCATAGGCACTTCTTTATGTGCGTGATATTTGTCTCATTTCTTGGTGCTTAGCTGCCTTCTTTTTGTGTCTACTTCTTTTATACTCTTTATATTCAAATTTAGACTTTTTTTTCTCTCTTTTCTATTCTTAGTGTTGAACTTTCATGTATGAAGTGAAAAATATGCGCATTTTATTTTAATTTTTTTTTTTATTTTTTGTAGACAGGTTTGGAAGGTTTGGCATTCGAAAAAAAAGAACCAAAAATAGCGTATTTTGTGGTTTTCTCTAATGCCATTTTTAGTGCCTTTGAATTAAGTTTTGGAGTGAAATGTTCTATGAATTTTTTTGTGGATTATCGATGCGCATGTTTTAGAGGATTAGATGGCAGAGTTGGAAAAAGAGTTTTAAGTAAATTTACATTTTATATAATTTAATTCTTGACATATTTAGGCTTCGAGACTTTAAGTTTGAAATTTTTCAACAAAAATTTAAAAATTAGAGGTTCGATTCTCAACTCAAAACCAAAAATTCAGTATTTTTGGAGTCATCTAACTAAAAAGTGAATGAAGTTTGCAGCAATAATCACCTCAGCAGCCCACATCTAATCCCATCAACCAATTCCCTCCAATTTATCATCCAACTACTTAAAATTGCCCCACAAAAATAAAAAGAACCTCATACTTATTCCCATAATCCTTATCAAATTCCTAACAAGATTTATAAAAAATTCAGCATCACGTTTTGTGCCAGCAGAGAGCCTCAGCAATATATTCCCGTATGATTAATATTAAAACCATTTTCTCGCGTACAATACAATGTAGGACAAATTCAATTAATACGATTGTTCAATCGATAAGTACAAAATAAATATTTATGAACGCCATGGCTTATTTGTAGAGGTACACAAAGGCAAGAGGAAATTTCACGCTTTTTATTTCACTGGCAATAGTAAGAACAACAAAAAATCTGATATGTTGTTATCTCATCCCACTCTTGTGTAAGCCAAAACATTCATATTGGAGAGATGCAGCACGATGTGTATCGTGACATGTTAAGATTAATTTTTTATGCGAAATATCAATATATTTACCCTCAGAGAGAGATCTCAATGTTATAGGAAATAATAGGATTATAAACGCTACTCACCCGTATCCATTGCAACAAGAGTCAATGTATATTCAGCTTGCTGTTCTCGATCCAATGCTCGTAGTAATGATATTTCACCAGTCGACGCATTAATTCTGAAAAGATCTGCATCGCCTTCTTTAAGGAAATATCTCACTTGATTATTAAATGGTGGTGTATCGGCATCATAAGCTTTAACTGTAATCACATAACCGCCATTTGGTATAACATTTTCCATCACATATGCCAGGTACGGTGAGTCTAAGAATGTCGGAGAACAGTCATTTATATCTGTGATTGTTATTATCAATTCAGCTGAATCGAAACGCGTTTCACCACTACCGACATCACTTGCACAATCTTCCGCACGAACTGTCAAAACGTAGCGCGATTTACGTTCATAATTTAAATTTTTTGCTACGCGTACGACACCAGTGTCTTCACTGATACTAAAGTCACGATTATCGTCACCGCTTGCAATTGAGAATCGTACACGTCCATTTGCTCCCTCGTCGATGTCTGTTGCTGAGACCTACATTTTGATGAATTTTTTAAAAAAAAAATATTTTATTTATTAATGAATTCTGTCATGTGTGTGAAAATCACAAGCTATAAAATCTCACCTGAAGTACACTTGCACCAATGCTTGCATTTTCAGCTATAGATGCACTATAATGTTTCGGATCAAACACAGGACTGTAAAGAATGAAAAAAAAAGTGTGAAGAAAAAATGAAAAATTCATCAGTAACAAAACCGTGTGACCCAGTTACAAATAGCAACAAATGCTCGCTTACCTATTATCATTCTCATCAAGTATTCTCACAAGAATTTTAGTTTGTGATTTTTGTGGTGGCTCACCGCGATCTCTAGCGGTTACAGTCAATTCATAATTAGCCTTTGTTTCGCGATCAAGACGACCAGAGACCCGCAGTAAGCCATCAACAGAGCCAAGCGTAAATGGCATAGACGAGGAATTTGTTTCAAGCATGTACTCGACATAACCATTACGACCTTCATCTCGATCAATTGCTTTGATTGCCATCATGACAGTATTAATTGGTATATTTTCGCTAACACTTGTCTCGTTTGGTGTTATAAATATTGGCTTGACGTCGTTTACATCTTTTAGAATTATTGTGACCTGAAAAAATTGATTAAGTTTTTAGTTAGGTTTAAAATTGCATTTTTACGTCCAAAATTCTATTCATTATTTCATAGCTCAGCTAGTTTACAAGATACTTTACTAAACCAGACAACAATCACTTTATTCCTCAATTAAATACACAACTTTAATAGTAGTTAAAAAAAATTACTCATTCTCATGTAACAGCACTCATAAACGACATTTGAAAGCTGCTAATTTGAACAAATGTTTGGTTTAATAGTAAAATAATAAAAATTCATTGCAGCCGTGAAAAAAAAAATATTATCTTGATAAAATTGAATGAGAATAAGGTGGAGAAGAATTGACAATAAATAGGAAAAAAAATCTCAGCTCTTGCATTGATTGTCTTTTATAATTTATATGCTGTTGAAATATTTCAAAATCTAAATACAACCGTAAGGGTAATGCAGACATGAAAATAAAAATAAAAACAGCAAAATGAGCCAGGTTTATGTCAATCCAGTCACCGACATTATGGCAAATTGAAATATTAATGCACAACCCTTTTGCTGTTTTACTTCAATTCAATGTTCGAGAGTTTTGTCTGAAAGTGTCGGGATTTTTGTTCATTTTGACATATGTAAGAATAAGAACTAACTAGTTCCTTTTTTAAATTATTGAACTATGTTCTTTCTCTAATTTATTCATAACAATTGAGTGAGGGATTTTGGACTTCTTATTGCTTATTTATTCGCACGTACGTGTAAGAAGAGGTAAGTGATGTTGTGGATGAGAAGAATCATAAACTAATTTGTGAATATATTTATATGAAGAATTGAAGTAATGTATGAAATGATTTAGTAGTCTGGATTGGTATAGACGTAATTCATCTGAATTTTGATGAAAAACAAATTTTGAGGTTAGATTTTTGAAATTTCTTAGTTCCTTAAAATTCAGTATTTTACACTTTTAATTGACTAAATTTCACAATTAAATTAAAGATCAAATTGAATTAAGAGTCATAGATTATCTAAAAAGTTGTTTGAAGCTTAAATTTTGTAAAATTTTATTACTTGTATTAATTCAAGGTTATAAAGCATTTTTCCGAAAATATTCTATACATTTGTCTTGTAGTACCTAGAAAAAGTTCGAAACCTAAAAAACCAGACATAGTACAACATCAGCACTCAACATCTATCCCACCAAAAAATGATCACAAAATCCAAAAACAATTCCCATTAAACAATCTCGACAAAAAAAATAAGAAAATCCACAACAGGAAAAAGAATCAAAAACAAAATATTTAACAGCAATCATGGAATCCACGTTCGTTAGTGTTTATTGAACAAATATTTGTTTATGATTCTTTCTCATGTTCTTCTTCACATCTTCTATTTTAAAGCACAATTTGAATTATTCCATGAAATACTTCATAGTTTGTAGCCAAAAAAGGAGACGAGAAGAAGTGTTAAATTTTGAAATCTTTCAATGTTCTTCATCACAAGTTCTAATTGCTTTAACAAAAAGTCTACAAAATAGTATTTTTATAATATTGAACAAACACGATGACGCTATGAAATTGAGAATTGAAATTCTTGAACACAAGACTTTCTATTGTCTTCAATTCTATATTTTATTAGAATTGTATATCCACTAGATTCTTACCTGTACAGTCGATGAAAGTCGTTTGTCAACATCCTTAGCACAATCTCGTGCTGTAACAATCAAGTTATATGTACTTTTTGTCTCACGATCCAACAGCCGTTTAGTATAAATGGTTCCATTTGAAACGATTTCAAAATCATCATCATCGCCTGAGGTTATGCTGTATTCAATTCGACCGTTGTCGCCTGGAAAGGAGATGAAAAGAGATGTATAAGAAAAATTGTTAAAGAATGAATGAAATATTTATTAACATAAGATATACCGCAAATTAATATTTTTTTTTCTGCATGACAAATTAGGTAAAAATGGGGATTTTGTGGTATTAGTGGATCTGATGACGTAAGAGTTTGTATTTTAGGGATTATACTTGAATGTTTGATAAATGACTAAACTAAGAATATAATCTATAAGTTGGGGCAACAAACTTCTAGATTTGAGGATGCAAAATTAAAAGAACAACAAAATTAGAGGAACAAGCTTAACTTCCAACAAAAAATGAAAAAATCTCATTCTACACCACTGAAACTGACAAATTGCAACCAATTTCGCTTAATTCAGTAATTTTTGCATGACAAATGACATTTTACAGCCTCAAAAACTTGCAAAAAAATCTCATCAAATTCAAAACAATCAAAACACCAACCACGACTGACACACATTTCACTCTAATTTGCCAGATCAAAAACACAAAACGCCATTCTCATTGCATCAAAACATCAACCATCTAACCGCTCGTGTAAGCAATTCCATTTGAAACAATTCAACGCTGATTTTATTTTTTTTTTCATTTACACAAAAGCAAATTAAATTGAGCAAAAAATTAGTTAAATTTGTAAGAATTTCACAACATACAAAAAAAAAATAAGTTTATATTCTAAATGAAATAATAACAATGAATCTCATTATTCAATCATTAAGCCCTTCATGAGGCATGAACGTCTGAAATTTAGTGTGAAATGTTTCTAGTGATTAATCATTAACATGAAAAGAGATGAAGAGAGGAAAAAATGAGCAATTCTATAAAGTGAAAATTTATTGTGAATATGAGATTTCTATAAAGCACAATTATTCATATTTTATTTTTTTGGTGAATACCCGCATGTATATACATGCATACATAAATACAATACATCAAGAGAATCATCAAAACCATAACAAAAAAAAAGTTCTTCCATAAATAGCAATTTTAGGTCGCTTTTCGGGTCAGATTCTATGTATGGATGTATGTGTGTGTACCTTATTATAAAGACTCCAAAAAAAAATATATTTTTTTATATATGAATAAAAAGATGAGAAAGACATAATAAAGTGTGGTATGAATGCTGTAATGATATTAATATTTTTAGCAAAGATTTGAAGTAGATTGCGATGTGATTATAGCTGATTGTCAGTTTATTGGATGATTTTAGGAATTTTTCTCGAAAAAAATGCTGACAAATAAAATTCAATAATGACAAATAGGGTTCCAATATAGCCAATAATGCATCTTTTAACACGAAAACGTAGTCCAATGAACCAAGGGACATGAACCAAGGGTGCGGAACTGATCAAATTCATTTTTGATCATTTTTTTGATCATTTTTGATCAATTTGATCAGTTCCACACCCTGGACATGAACGTGATTTTTTTTAGATCAGATGAAATGCATGAATATTAAAATGTGGTGTAGCTAGAAATTAAGGTCAAAGCCTCAATTGTAGATCATTGACAAATTATCATTAATTATTTGGTTTGAATCCTTAGGAAATAAATAAAAGATCCGAGTTTGCCAGACTAGTGTTGAAAAGGTTCCAATCCTTTAAATCCTTTGCCTAATCTTGTACTTTCCATATCATATGCATTGTAACATCTAACCTCAAAACCCCATGCGCTCTTAACCAAAATTACGCAACTTCCCTACTCATTTTTCTATTTTCGCATTCGTAATTTCTTCTTCTTATTTTCCTGTATGTGCTTGCCATCATTTTCGCATTTTTTTTGTTCCTTCGTTTCATTTCTTTTTATCACCTCTTTTTTATATGCATGATATACACAACTACAGCATAGCCATGAAAGTAAGAGAAGAAAAAAAAATAAAAAGAAGTGGAATGCAAAATCAAAAAGACATGAGAGAACAAGCTGCGAAAAGACGAAAAAAAAAAAATAATAAAAACAAAGTAAGAAGCTATTGCAAAATAAATAAGAATAGCGCAGCTTTCTGCTGAGATAAAAAATGAGATTTTTCTTTTTTGTGAATTATAAAAAAAGGAAATCAAATAGACAGACTGAATGAGGTTAATGGGATTCTAAAGATACTCGCTTTTTTTGTTGTTAAATTATGCCGTAGCTACAAAATATCTGCATGAGCCTATCTCAAGTGTTTGAATGAATGGAAGAACTAACACATATATTTATAGGCAAATGAGACGTTCTTTCGGACTTACTTCTTTTATTTATTATTTCACAAAAGCAGCAGCTTCTTTTTTGTGCTAGCGGATAAAAATGAGGGTATTGAAAATTTATGAAGTGTCTATTGAGCTCGAATTGAGGTGTTTCGGGATGGTTTGATGAAAATATTTTTTTTTTTCATTAATATTTATGCGCCATAATTTTCAACTCCATTCTCTCGCCTCACAAACTTTTTCTAAACATTCACATGAGTAAGAATTTCCTAGAGCACTACGTATATATGGGACCATGATTTGCATAACAAATAAGAAGTACATTATTATTTGAAGGCACCTTGACTAGTACAACCAATATTCTTAAGACAAAATTTGTTGTATAATGTCAATTGTATTCAAATTCATCAAAAAGGAATGGTGAGAGAGAAGAGAACAAAAATTATTCAGTATGATCAAATTATTGTGATATGCCATGGAATGTAAAATTTTGTTAAGGAATAAAATCGTTGTGTAGAACAGCTGTTATTGAGGTAAATGATTGCGGAGGTTTTGGAATGTCGGATATTGGATTATTTTATTGAGAACTTTATGGATGATTAAGGTGATTGGAATTAGGTGAATTTTTTTTTGCATGAATAATTTTGAATTTTGGGGTTGAGTTTTCTTCTTTCCAAAGTTATCCTGCCAATAACTTTGGCATAGTTAAGTTTTTTCGACCCTATTCGGATAGATTTTGTCACCAAACTCAAAAGTATGCGATATCTTTGAGAAAAACAATCAAGGTGGATAAAAAGACATCTCATCCATCCACAGCCAACACTTCCTACATGACTCAATAAAATTCCAACTCTTCAATCCATAAATTACCAATCAAACACCTCCCATATATCACTAAACTCCTACTTAACAGTAATTTCCTATTAACAACATTTTAAACCATTTCCATCGATCACCTGTTGATCACATCCACATCTTCATGTCACACAATTCTTCTTCATTTACTGAATGAATCTGATTACAAAGAATTACTCAACAAACAGCGACGACGACAACTAGAGACAAAAAATATATAAATTACAAACTCAAAAGAAATAGACAAGTCAAATATCCCTTTAATGTCCAACAATTATTTACTCAATCAACTCCTAATGGACTTTTTCAATTCACACCATCATCATCATCATCATCATTTCATTCCTACGATATATCGTCTCATCGCATTTATGTGGATATCACAAAAGGAAGAGAGGTGAAAATGAAAAGAACTCACAACTTTTTTTTTCTTACTTTTAAAGAGATAGATTGCATTAATATTTGCCATCATAGCGATAGGAATTTGTTGTGGTAAATAATGCGATTTGCTGACACTTGAGGCTGCAACAAAAAGGTGAATCATTGAGGTTGTAGAATGAAGAGATCAAGACGCATTTTAAAGAATTCTTATAGGTCAGATCTTATACTTCAGTTTAGTAAGATAAGGTTCAATTCCTAAAGAAATCAAATCAGAAAAATATAACCTCAAATAAGGCTTGATCTACTCCAATATGAACTCACTAATGCATCCAGCAACTCAAGTCTTAATATACACCATAAAAGACTCAACTGCTAATCAGTTCATCCAGTCAATCCAATTCCATGAGTCTATAAAGCCATTTTGCAACAAAATTGCACAAAGTAATAATAAGAGAATGGAAATAAATATGGAAACGTCTCGGACACTTTGCTTCTCTATTTTTTAGCGCATTTTCCTCTTGGGAAAAAGACGCTATTATCCGCACTTTGTCTGTCTGTCTGTCCGTCTGTCTGTCTGTCATCGCATCTCCTCCTAGGGATTAAGCTTTTTTGATGCGGTTTTTGGCTTAAAATGTGTGTGACATGTCTGGCTACCATGTAACCAAAAATCAGCACGAATGGTCACTTCCTCTGCTGGAACCAGCGTAAAAAGTGCCAAAATGCCATTTCTTTGTATGTGTTAGTGTGGTCGAATGCACTAAAATGTTGATTTTTCAAAACCTTAGCTGTCCTCGGTTCGAATCCCACCGATGACAAAATTTTTTTTTTTGCTTTTTTTGATACTTTTTTGATTTCTAATGACATATAATATTAAATCATGTCATAATTTTCGATTTCCACAATTTTCCCGAGTTTTTCCGAAGATTTTTGTCAAGATTTTCAATATTTTCATACAATTTTCATTGATAATTACTTTTTTCATATTTTTTGATATTTTTATTGTTTTACCCAATTTTTTATTTTCATGGATTTTTCAAAGTTTTTCCGGAAAATTTCGTGAAAATTATAAAAACTTGCATAAAAAAACTCATCAATATAAATAATTAAATTGTCACTTAAGTCTTTAATATAGAAATGCAGCAGTGGCGCAAGTGGAATAGTAAGCGGCTCCTAGTTTGAAGGTCATGGGTTCGATCCTAGCCCGTAGCCGATTTTTTTTTGTTTTTTTTTTTTATTTTTTTATAAATTTTATGTCGCGTAACGATAATTTTTTATTAAAAATAATTTTTTTTCCTCATGTTTCACACGCATTTTTTTCTGCAAATTTTAAATTTCTGGTAAATAAAGAATGGTTATAGTTAAATATTAGGCTTTGTACTTTTGGGGTTTTAATTCTTAGTGTGTTTACTGATCGCGGAAAATGCGCTTTCGTCGGTCACGAGTGACCACCGTTATACTAGTTTTTATATATGACTATATTTCATACATTAATACACACAATAGTCAACTTCATAGAAAATTTCTTACTTTAGATATAAATACGCGAGAGCACATTTAAGTGGAAGACAGTTTAGAGAATCTATCACGTCCCATACGAAAGGAATAAATGGTGAGGAATAATTTCAAGTAATTAGAGTCAATATTTCAAAAAACAACAATTTATCGAGTTGAGGAAAAAAAAGTCATGAGGCGATAGAATGGAAGAATATCAGATGAGATATTATATGACTGCAGCAAAAATCAGCAAAAAAATAAAGATTGTTCTATTCACTAAGGAAAAAGCAAATTATTAACCTTTATATACACTCGACTTGTATTTAAATGTTTCAAACATATTAGATGTGTCAGATAAGTAGCGAATAAAAATTCTTTTTTTTTGACGTGCTCTTGTGGGAAATGGAGTTGGAAGGTTCAAATGTACAACGTTGAATTTTAATTTTAAGAACTTTTTAACCTGAGATGTGGATGTCTAGTCAGATGGTAGGCTTTTTGGTCTGTTAATGTGGATTGGGATCAATTGATGATGATATTGAATTTAATTTATGGGAATTGAATCTAAATTTCAAGATTTAGCACAGAGCTTGCCATAAATCTCATGAAAAATCTTGGAATTTTGAAGTCAACAGATCAGTAGATTCAATCATCTAAACATTCTGATAAAAATTCAAAATCTTTCCAGCTCATTTCAATAAATTGAAAATAAAATAAAAAAAAAATAATTTTCCTTCTTACAAACCAGATTCAATTTGATTGATGCACTACCACAATCATCGACATTCTTATTCCTACAATATCAGCTTGCATCACACAATCATCATTCATTTCTTCGCGCATATTCACGTTCATATATATTTTTTTATATATTCATAAATTGATTATTATTGTAATTGTTGTACTCATAAAATTCATGTACATTGAGATGATGAAGAAGGAATAAAAAAAAGCAACAACAAGAAGAGGATGATGATGACGAGACAATAGACGTTAAAATAATAATATGATGCCAAATGGATATTTAATAAATGAATTGTAGTGTTGTGGAATGCAAAAATAAAACTGAGATAAAAAAAGGAAAAGAAAGAAATCAACAAGTTTGTATTTTTACATTTACATTGGTGGATGGTGGACTTAAAAAGCAGCGGTCATTATAGCGATAAACTCGCGCTTTAAATCGACATTGATATATCTACTATCATTAATTTGCGTTTTTCTTTTATTTCGAAATGTGAAAATTAAGTGATCATATCAGGATGTGGAAACATGGAGATGTAGATTCAATAATTTCATTCTTAAGGTTTTGCAGGGAACTTAACCCATTTTACAGAAAGTCATATCTAATTTGCAGAGAGCTAAAAGTTTATTACAAATAAACCTGATCTAATTTACAAAGAATCCAGCTGATCTTTCAAAAAACTTAACCTCTAGATATATAGAAATGAACCTTAACCTACAGAGAACTCAACCGTAAAATACAGAAGATTCAACCCTAATTCACAGAGAACTCAATCTGAATGATTAAATATCTTGTTTAACTAAATGGATTAACAGGGAATCAACTAAAATTTTCAACATTACCACACCCTGAAACCATAAAACCAAACTCAATAATTGAGGAATAAGAATATATGTGAAAGAATGCAAACGTACCTGAGTCAATATCAGTAGCGCTAACCGTGATAACTTCCGTACCGACTGGAACATTCTCATAAATTTCATTTGAATAACTCATCGGATCAAAGACGGGCGCATTATCATTCAAATCGATCACATTGCAATACACTGTCAATGTACTCGATAGACTTGGATGTCCGTTATCTTGTGCCTGTACCACTAAAATATAATGCTGCACCTGTAATTAAATTAAATGAGAAAAGAAAATTATATTTTTTTTTTGTTTCATGTAAGGAAAAGAAGTTAGTTAATGTGAATAAGTTAATATAGTTATTAAATCGCATTGAATTAATTGACAGATTATCATCGCCAAATATTCTACCCAATTATACATACTGCATTAAAATAAACTGAATGTGTTTCTCTTTCAATTCATTAATATTTAATTATTATAACCCTGAAGATATGAATTTTCTTGTTGTATTTTTTTTATATCATTTTATAAGAAGCAGCAATAATATTAAATCTGGAGAGTCGTTAACAGTTTAAAGTCTCTTTTTAAGGTACTTCTTCTTTATTATTTTGTTTTCTTAAAGATTTACTTTTTGAGTGCATCATTATGAGCTCATTTTGACTGGTTTTAGCTTTTATAGTACCAGAATTGCTTCATTGTGAATCTTCTGGAAGACTACGTTCGATTTTTGCCATCTTTTTGAAGACGTTCCAACAGAAAGTTAGTTAAAATACAATGTATTAAGCATATTATAACAAAAATAATTTTCAAGGTGAAACCACGTGTTCCGCCATTTTGAATTTACATTTGAATTTTAAAAAGTCGTTTAATTTGAGGAAATAAAAATTTTAATCAATTCTCAACAATCAAAAGTCGCTATAACCACCCACTCAGTTGCAATCCATTACCTCTCTTATTTCTGGTCATAAAAATATTAATAAAAAATTTTATTTCCCAAGAAAAATAAATAAATAAAAAATCTTTTTTTGATGAAGTTGTAATGTGATATTTACGTTTGGATGCGATCCACGCAATTAATCAGAACATTCAGATACAATGGTAGTAAAAAAAGACAGAAATCATAGAAATTCATATTGAAAATAGATTTTTATCGAAATTGAAATTTTTAAGACAAACAGAAAAAGGCAAGAAAACCTTTTTTTTACATCTTTCGAAGCATATCAAAAAAATTTATTCGTGAAAAATTATTAAACTGTCTATCAAATAAACATTCTTTTTCATCTCTCTTATTTTTGTCTGTTTCTAGTTTTGTTTTGTTACGTTTTCATCTCTCTTTCTTGCCCTCTGTGAGCTGCTCGTTGCCTTTTTTGTAAGAATGAAATAAAATGAAGAAAAAAATTTGGTTTGGAAGTGAAGAGGAATTGGTTATTTTTGTGACGCATTTTGGATTGTTTTGATTGATATGTTGGTCAGGTAGAATTGAAATGATCTACATGTCATTGATTTAAATGGTTCACAGCACTTTTGAGTTCTAGTTTACTTGTATTTGGAGATGGTGCTGTGGCAAAAATCTAATTTAGCTAATGGATCAATGTATAGACATATCACTCAATTTAAGAGTTGGATGACAGAAAAAGAATGCATTTTACTGCTATTGAAAGAATCAGGTTCGATTCCCAAAGATACCGAATCAATATTTGATTAAATTTCATACAGACACCAAGTCAAAGTACCTCTCACTATACCCCAATACCTCCAACAATCACGCTAAAAAATTAAAAATCTCCTCAATCGTTTACTAATCTTTGATTAATCTCTTTTTAGAAATGGAAATAAATAATGAAAAAAATTGAGAACTACGAGTAGTTTCACATCGAAACATAATCCAAAAGTTAAATGAAATAAGAGGAAAAAATACAAAATTTTAAAGGAATTATTATTAGAACTAAGGCTGCTTCTGTCTAACACTGAATAAGAGAAGAAAAAATCTTTGATTGAAGCATGATTGTCGGCATTTAAATTCTTATTTCTTCTTCTTTTCTTTCCTCAATTTCTGATTTTGAACAAAAGGAGACATGATTTACGCTTCAAAAAAAAATATACTTTAGTTCCATATACATACCTCTTCATAATCTAAACGTGCTGTCAGTGTAAAGACGCCAGTTTGTGGGTTTAATGTGAAAACATCATTTGCCCAATCAGAAATGACAGTGTATGTGAGCATTGAATTGGCACCCAAATCTGCGTCTGTTGCGGAAATAAGTCCAACTTGGTATCCTCGTGGTGCATTTTCTGGAATGTCAAAGGAGTAGGCTTGTTCGGAGAATACTGGTGGATTATCGTTGCTGTCAGTGACCTGGAAGTGAATAAAGGGTAAATTTAGTTTTGATTTTGAAAGTTTTAATGCTTAAAAGAAATTGTTGATGCTTGCAATGCTAAAATTTGATGAATTTCGCTAAAAAAGTCGCAAAAGATTTTATTTTTGGCAAAATTGACCAATCTTGTCTACTTTGATTCAAATAAAATTCAAATGCATCCTACGATTCAACAAAGAATCTTCATTATAATAAATTCATCTCATTTTCCCAAAACATGAAGCATAATTGTATCCAAAATGAGCTCGATTCTGTTAAAGCAATTAAATATTTTTTCTCTAATCGATGAATTATGATAATGAGATTGAGCCATGATTTGTAAAAACAGAAATTTCTCAAAATGGATTAGAATGAATTCATGAGTTTACAAAAAAAGAAGAGTTGAGGTCAGTTCTCTTTCGTTCTGTGCGTTCATACCAAAATTTTAACTTTTTTGTGTTGTTGTTGTTGTTGTTGTCGAGAATGAAGAATTTTTGTGAGACGAAAAAAGGTATAATCGAAGTACAATTTATATGTAATTATGATACATTGTATGTGCATTTTTTGTGAGCATGAAGACGATCTTTAGGAAATAAGTATTAAATTGATTGAAAAGGTGGAACAAAAACGTTGATTATTGCTGAGTTCCTGAAATACTAATGTTCAAGGAATGGAAGTTGATATTGTTATTGCTGTTTTTTGGGAGGTTTTTTGATATGATAAAGGCTAAGTAGTGTCAGTGGGAGGGAACTAATTGAGAATATATTGTCATAGGTATTGATATCTTACAAGAGCGTAGCCAGGGGGGTTTTTGGGGGTTTTAACACCCCTCTTTTTGGGAAATTTCTTCAATTTGCTAGGGCTTTTTGGGAAAAAAATCTCAAAACTCCCCCTAAATTTTTCGTTCCATACAGAAAAATACCCTCCCCCCCTTTAAAAAAATTTCTGGCTACGACCCTGATTTTATCTTGTGAACAAATAATTTTATGACTCATCTGCAAGAGTTCGAATCTTATTCAAAATAATCAAAAGAAACTTAACCAAAAATTTCAATAATTCATATTCGGAAATTTTTAAAAACCTCAATATATATAATGCAAAGTAATCCACAGTATTAAGCACAAAACCTTCAAAAATTCTAAAAATAATTCAATCCTGAGCAGATTTGTATCATTATTAAATCCGTACCACTATATGTATACATACATCAAAAATTATAAAAAAAATCTTACAGTAAGAATAAGCAAATACGCTTATACATGCAACAAATTCATCATCCTAGAATATTAATCTAGTTTGTCAGAATGATCATTCATCAGCACAGCTTGAAGTTTCTTTTCAATTTACAAAATAACAAAGAAACTCATTCGTAGGATGAAGAAAGTCTGATAATTTAATAAAGAAAAATGGCAAGGTATTAGTGATTTTTCTTCTTTAAATTTTTTTTTTAATATTTTTTTGTTCTTCTACTGAATATATCAAAATTAGTATCAATAGTACAAATTCTAATTCCGTTTCTTCAGGTTATGGATTCATTACTCGTTCATAGTAGTTTCTTACAGTGGCTTGTCCACCCATTTAATTCGTAGAACCTCTTATCTTTAAATTAAATCTCATTTTATATGCCACTCTAAAAACTAAATCCACTCCATCATTTTTTATGACTTTACTTCTATATCTATATATCTTTTTCAGTTCTTCTTCTTACTCCTTCTACTTTTTTTCACTTTTGACTTTTGAATGCTGTTTATATTATTTGTATAATTTTTATTTTTACTTTTCATTCTGTTTTTCATCTTTAGTCATTTGATTTTGATCAAAGAATTGAACTTCTGAAAAAAATTTTAAAATTCTTCAAAAATTTGAATTTTTGAGAACCGTTAAAATTCTAACTTTCATAGTTCTATCCAATTTTGAACATTTATGAGTTTGAATTTTAGGAAATCGTTAAAATTTGAAATTTTTTAGTTTTCAAAAAAATATTTTCTCACAAAAAAAAAGAGATTTCCAAAAATGTGTCCACCCCTAGCACCCCTCTTTAGCATTTCAAGTCAATCTTAAAGTGAGCGAACGAACGAGTGAGAGAGAATTGACTGAGAACAGAACGTAAGAGAGAAAGTATGAAAGAAAAGAAAAAAAAATGAAGAAAGAATGTAAAATGTACGATTGAAAATAAATGACATCAAATGAATGTTATTTTGTGGCTTGTGTACACAAGCACAGTTCAAAGAAAAAAAAAGAAAAAAAAACAAGAGGAATATGACAAACGAAAACACATGTAAATTGATTGTTTAATCCGCAATTCATGGCGCGAGAGATGTATTCTTGTGTGACGAAGAAAGAATGATATAAAAAAATGAAATAAAAATAAAAGAAGGAATCTGTTCACACAAATCAAGATCGAGCGATTGTGTGACATCAATTTGATTTGACAATAATCAGTTATTTTACATTCTGTGAAATTTAATGTGTGCATCATAATGGTTGTAGCTTTAATTGAATTGCAAATCATTTCAAGGTTAAGATGATATGGATCAATGGATGTTGAATTTACATTGTGATTTGATATGCAATGGATGCGAGAGTTTTAATATTTTGTTGGATTTTCTAGGTGTTGATGGACTGTACATCTTTATTTTATTTATTTTTTATTTTTTTTTTGAAATTTTAAAAACATTAAAGTTTAAATTTCTGAAACACGTTAAAAATTGAATTTTTAAAAGTCGATAAAATTTGATTTTTAAAACTTGAAAAATTTGAACTTTTGAAAACCGTTAAAATTTGAATTTTTTGAAAGTCACTAAAATTTGGTTCTTGAAACTTAAAAAATTTAAATTTTTGAAAACCGTTTTTAAAAATTTGAATTTTTGAAAACCGTTAAAATTATAATTATAGAAATAATTTATTTATTTGAAATTTAACAACATTACGATTATTCCAAGAATTTTAACAATATAACAATCCTACCCGGAACTAATTGACATCTGATGAATAATTCAATTCCAATAGAAACAATACCATTCAATTTAAAGTATTAAAATCTAACAACTGCTTCTAAATTTTTAATTTACTCCCAAAAATATTCCCAATTCAAACTGAATTAAAATGCACAATGAAATACGAGAAATTCGTTTTAGCAATTAAATTTTTATGGCTTTTTAAAAGCTACACCTTTCAACCTGATAATTAGGTTTATTACTAGCACTTTTCAATTTCTTTCTCTTCCTTCTTTCTTCCTCTCTTACTTGCTTACTCTCTCTCTCATCTCACTTACTTAGCTCATCATCTCAACAAAGCCACAGCACTTTGTTATTCAATTAAATGCTATGCTTAAAAATACTCAACTCATTTGGCAACGTGCAACATTTTTTTTATTTATTTCTTGTAGTTTCTCATTCTTAATTTCTTCTTTAGTATTTTTCTGTTGGTCTTGTAACTCATGGATCCTCTTAAACATCAAATAATATATTTTTTGTATTTTAAATTTTGGTTGAAATTAGATTAATGGAGAAAGGGAAAAATTGTGAAGATTAAGATGGATGCAAAGGCCGTTTTTTGAGATATAATTTAATTTTGAAGTAAATGATGCAGAATTTGATACAAAAGTTGCAGAAAATTTAAGGTTATGAAGATTTTTAAAGAATGTCAAAATGTTACAAAATTTAAAATTTTAACGGTTTTCAAAAATTTGAACATGAATTTTTTCAATTTTTTAAGCAAACTGGGCAATTCTTTGGATGAAAATTTTCACAAAAACACATTTTTCTCAAAATTGATTCGTTTTTGTATAATTTTAGCCATTATATATCACGTATTTCTATATTTTATAGCCTTTATACCTATCTAGACTTGATAAAACGCTTTATTTAATGAAATATTTTCATTTTTATGTCCGTTGCTCTTACTTAATTTTTGGAAAAAATTATTTTGACAAACTTTGAATCAAAATTTAATTATTTCTACACACTTAGACGGTTTCTTGCTTGCACTAATCGAAAGATGATTCCTCTTTTTATCACTACTTATCCCTGTTGATACTTAACAACTTGTGATTTTCTTTAATTTATTAATTTTTGTGACAAACGAATTTAAGTAAGAGCAACGAAATGCAAAATCCACGAAAAAATTATTTTTAAAACTTGAAAATTCAGCTTAATTAGGTATTAATATTTGATTTGATTAGAATATTGATAAAGAAGCTTTAACTGTAAATAAAGATGTTTAGCTAGGTTGCATAAAGTGTTTATTATGTTAAATTGCATAATTCCAACAATTAATTTTTTAAGGAACACGGATCATTTTTTTGAATTTTCAAAAAATCCAACGATCTAAAGAATTGGCCAACTGTTTTAAACTTTGAACTGATGTAATCAAAAATCCACTTGATCTATTTCTGGTAAGTCATCTATCATCCTTTACAAAAATGCAAACTACTTCATCCAAAAATTCCAAACAGGAATAAAATATCTCATCCTATTCCTCATCTTCCAAATCTTTGAAGATACAAAATAAAATCATCTTGACTAACTCAATGTTTACAGTTTAGCACATTGTAGATCGTATAATGCGTTTTTAAGAAGGAAATTGATCAGTAGCAACCAACATTAAGTTTTTTTTTTCATACATACAGTTTATTTAGTGTATAACAGGTGCACAGCATGTTGAAAATTCTTTTTACATGTTTTTATTTTTTTTTCCATGGCTTAACTTAGAGAGCCAAGTAAAATGAAATAAAAAATCAGCAACAAGATCCACACACGAGAGAAAGAAAAACAAAGAGGTGGTTTCGATCGAATTTAATGGACGGTATTTTGCCGACAAATAATAAAGTATAAAACTAAACACTAGAAGTTGAATGAGGAATCAATTTAATTCAATTATATACTTTGCTTTTGAGAATATTTCCATCGTGAATCTATATAATTGTGCTTATAGTTCGTCCTTAGCGATTAGTATTAAATGATAATTTCATTAATGCTGCCAAATTTTCGTAAATTATCAATGAATATCTTATGGAATGGGTGTTGTATGCAGGCGCATAATGTGGTTAAAATTGCATTAAACGTGCAAATAAAATTAAGCTGGATGAATATTAATCAAGGGTAAATAAGAAGGTAGTGAGGAAGTAATGATGCAAATTGAAGATTTTTAACACGAAAAATATTATTCAAAATTGTAACAGGTGATGGTTTACTGCTGAATTTATTATCATTAATATTTTTAAAATAGGATTCAAGCTTAAATCTGTTCTCATCCAATAACCCAACCATATTCAATAAATCACTCATCAAAATCACATACATAGTCCAAATTTTAATTCAACTTTGTTTTCTCTATTTTCCATGTTGGTTTACTCGACATAACTTTTTGTGATTCCATCAAAGTCACAATTGAATAATGAGAGTTCAGTCCATAATAATCATTTCTAAATGATCAACAAAGTCTCGTTCGCCAAAATTGGTAAACTTCATTTTTCATACTAGCTCAACTTTTTTTTTAATGTTTTGTTTTCATGCTTGACCAAATATTATTGTATTTCCCATCATTACCAATCTAATGAATAAAATCTAATATTGGCATTTGATGATGATGTTGTTTTTGTTGTTGTTACTCCATTAAAATAATAATAAGAAGAAATAGATTGACTTCAATTTATATCTGGCTTGGTTGTGTGCTGGTGTTTGTTTGGTGATATGTTGAGGGAATTTGGTGGCAATTTGGCAGGAGTTTGGAAGTTTGATAATGCAGCTGAGAGTCCAAAGGTTCGATTCCTAATATGTGTCAACTTTTTCAATTCTTTATTATTGGGTTTGAGTCCCAAAATGATCAATAATTTCAATCTATTAGTCAAAGGTTCGAATCCTTTAATTTCAACCTTAATTTAGATGAATCACATCAATATCCACAAAAATATACATCTCTTACTGCTCAAAATGAGCGCTTCTTTCCAAACCTCATCACAAACTTCCAAACTCATCCCATTCCCTTCAATTCACCTATAACTACTCGCTCTGCTTTTGGATCTTTCGCTATTTTTTGTGAAAAATCATTACCTTATAGAAAGTCATTCTCTCTCTCGTTACAGTTACTTATATAGGGCGATCAATATAGCAAACGCAAACAAATGCCTTCTAATCATTTCATTCCATTTGGGCACTTTCATGTTGCTTATTATTATTCGTCTTGGATGTGAGCATGAAATATACTTTTTTTTTTATTTTTTGCTCGTTGTTCTAGAGACTATTATTTGTTATGCTGGATGACTTTAGAATGTGAAATGTTGCAAGTATGGATTTTCAATTGATTTTTTTTTTCTTCTCTTCTTTTTTATTGTGCTTTGAAGCATCAATGACATAGTTTTGAAAGATTGGCAAATTTTTTTTTTTTCTATTTCCTCATCTCTAGCTGGTCATGGGAAAATTTTTATGCAAACATAGAAAAAATGAAGTTTGGATTGTGACTTTAAAAGGTGAAGAAGGTTTGGAGTAAAGAAGAAAGTGCTGTCAAGAGTTGTTGACGTTATCTGATGTTTTGTGCAAATTGGTGTGATTGTGGATGGGAAGAGTCAATAAAATGGTATTTTTGAAGAGGTTTTGAAAGGCTAGTGTGAATGATGAGGATTAGGTTATTGAAGTAGGTAGACTTTGAAATTTCTAGGTTATAACTTAATATTTACCTCAAATTTAATAAATAGAAAATTCTAAAGAAAACTAATCATTAGTTTTCTTGAATATTGCAGGTGATCATATAACCCTTCAGACACGACGACGACTTGATTGATTGAAGTCTTAGCAAAGGTGCAATCTAGCATGTCAAAAATAGCCTGAACAAACAACAGTACAAAACTTGCCAGAAATGCATCCCCAAAAGAAAGAATATCTTCAAGGACACCTAATGACCCCAACATTACGACTTCTTAAACCACGATCAAGTGCCACAAAAAAAAACTTTTAACAACAAAAAATGATCATCACAAGAACCTTTTTTATGCATGTAAAAAGAAAATTCACTGCTGCTGTCAAACACCGCATTAAAATTCCTCTCAGTTGCATCAGCAACAACACAACTAACAACAGCCAGCAAGCAAGTAACAACAACAACAGCAAAAAAGTATAATTTTGTAGTAGCACAGATAAATATGTTCAAATTCATCACTGTAAAGTTTTTTTTTTATTAAAAAAAAAAAAGCAGCAACAGAATCAAGAAGAAGCAAAAAATATCAAATTTCCAACATTCTACAGTTTGTAGTCGAGTTCATCTCTTTATCAGATTTCACGTTTCATATTTTTGCTTAAAAGTATAATCGTGAAATGTATAAAAATGTGAACACAAAAACAACTCTTGAAGTAATTTTTAATAATTTATCATTTCTAATTTTTTTTTGCATTGCTTTCAACAATTTCTCGGGTTCAATTGTTGCTAGAGTTCTTTCAATTCTTCTTACTATTCCTGATTTTTAAGCTATTGTAAAGTCAAGCATCTCTTACCTGTATAGAAATTGTGGTTTCTGTATATTGCACACCATCCGTTACACGAATAAGAAGTTTATACAAGTCTTTTGTTTCGCGATCTAATGTATCGCGTAGCTTCAATGTTCCTTGACTTTTATCCAATGTAAATTTTCCATCATCACCTGATATTAATGAGTATTCGAGTTTTCCAATTGTATCTGGATCGATTGCTTTGATTGTTGCGATTGTTTGACCATTACCGAGATCTTCTGACACCATGTAGCTGAGTGGTGAGTCACGGAAAACTGGACGTTCGTCATTTTTGTCTAAAACTGTTACTTTGACCTGGAATGATAAGAATGAAGAACAATTTATTAGATTTTTTTATAAAAATTTAAGGATTTTATGCATCACGTGATTATTACAAAGCAAATCGATCTGATATCGATCATCAATTCAAACTTACAACAGAAAAAAAATTAAAACAATTTTTTTAATTAATTTATGAATTCATTTGAAAGTCATGAAAACTCCCATAAAATATATTTTGTACTCTCTTTTTCCTCCACGATCATAATGCCACTCTCAAGGTTTTCCTTTCCTTCTTTCTCAAAGGAATACACAAAAAAATTACACAATTTGAAAACATTGCAGCAACAGCAGCAAAAGGTACGCTAAGGAGATTGTGATGCATTGATAAAAAACATTCGCAATTCATTCGAGGTGTTTTTAACCCATCCCTGAGATCGAGGTACCCGAAAAAAAAATTTATATTGAGCAACAACTATACACAATTTTTTGTGTGCTTCTTTATCGTTCTCTTTATTTTGTTTAATGTGTTTCAAATATTGCCAGTAGCAAAAATAAACTGAATTATGACTCTTTTTAATTTTTCTTTTTATTCTTTTAACTTTTAATTTTTGCAAGCTTTGTAAAGTCAGCATAGTGTATCGAAAATGAACATTTTTCATGTTTGGTCACTTCCATACACATCTATAGCTGTTTGCCAGGAGTTTTTTCTTCTTTTTCTTGCGATTTCTTGTGATATATTTATATAATTTATTTGTGGTACTCGACCAAGCGCCAATAACATTCTGATTGACTCATGCTTTTGCTTTCTTTGAGTATGAGATAAGTTGATGATGCAAGTGGCGATTTTTTGAATTATTTGTTTAATTTGAGCAAAAAAAGTTGAATTTTTGAGGTTAGGTTGATTAGATATTATTCCAAAGATTCACAAAAATATGCAATTTCAGATAGAAATCAATAAAAACAAGCAAAAATTTCAAAATTTTAAATTTTAAAAGTTTAACGATTTTTCAATGCTTGAAAATCAAAATGGCGGATTCTCCTTCATCTCAAAAACTATTTTTAACATTTAAGCAAATCTAGCAACTGTTTTGAATTGGTATAAAACTTATTATGCATTTAAAAGCAGCAAGAATAGTTTGAAACATGATTGATAGTTCAAAAATTCTTAAAATTTAAAGAATTTTAAATTATTTGCTCTATGCAGCTACTCAGATTTCAAAAGCACGTCATCCACGTTTATCCCGCTAACTCCACGACATCATAAGCATTTATTCCTTCTCTTTGCGGCAGTTTTAATAATTATTATTGTATAATATTATCGAAAGATAACTAAAGAAATATAAAAAAAGAGGTACAGATAACAAAATTGTTATAAATTGTTTATTCCAGCTTGCTTACTCTTTTCGCAATTCACATTTCCATTCTTCCAAAGAACTTATCGATTGTATAAGAAATTAGTTTTGATTGTTTAATGATCAGTTTTGAAGGTGTTCAGTTCATTAATAATTTAAAATGTCTATAATTAAGGCTATATTCTCACTTGTGTTGTAATTCCTTATTCGATACATATGGAAGGAGAAGAATAAACCGTTTAATATCCGAAAGTAAAAGAAAAGAATAAATATTAATGACAGTAGGATATTTACGATACTTTTGGTATAATCTCTAAAATTATGAATATTCTGATTTGTGATGACACATATTGACTTTTCGCCGCTCTTCAAACAAACAATTTGTTTCTAAAAAAAAGAAGGCCGAAAATCTCAATTATTGTGTTGTCTATGTGTTGAACCTTAAATACCAGTGATTTTGAAGAGCGAAAATGAGAAAACAAGATTAAAGAAATTCATTTTTTTTTTTTTTTTGAAACATTAATTGAGCTGTAAAGATATTTTTTTGGAAGAAAAAGAAAACAAAATTCCGTTACTTACACTTTTTGAGATAAACTACGCAACAGCTCTATGGCAATAAAGCAAGCATTCATTCCTCTTCTATTCAGTAAAGTAGTTAGGAATTTTTTTCTCCATAATTTGAGCTTTATTTACCCTTACTTTGACTCTGTCTGCAATTCTATGTATGTCTCTCCTTCATACATTTAATATTAGGTGGATAATAGAGAAATGACAAGAAACTTTAACTTTTTACAAAGGTAGATAGAAATGTGAAAAGAATCGAGATGGGCGATTGACTTTATTGTTTGAATTTCCACAAAAGCACCATTGCCTTAGATTTAATATAGTTTTATTTTTATTATTTCACTGTGTAAAAAAAAAGAGATTTGAAAAACCGCACACGTTAAAGTATTTCTTTGGAATATGAATATGAATGATTTACTGCTTGGACCATTGAACTGTGTGGATTTTATTTATTGTAATTGTCACATTTTATGAGCGTCACGACATGAAATTAAGCATGAATATGAGATAATGCCGTAAAATTTTCTTAATGTTTCGCTTTGTTTTGTGGATATGCATGATTTATACTGGATTATGTGTGTCTTCTTCTTTTTGAGTAAATTTACTATCTCGAATTTTTGAGGTTGGATTTTTTTATTGGTTGAGGGTTTGGATTTGTGAATTTTTGAAAAGATTTGTGCTCAAACATTAATTCAGAAATAAAAACGAATAAATTTTTAAAAACAAAGGATCCAAAAATTTTTCGTGATTGACTTTGGATTAATCGAATAATTTTCTCATGGATTCTTCGTATTGAATTTTTAGACAGTAATAATTCTTTTATTTTCCTTATTTTACAAAATTTTCGCAAAAATTCAATCTATAATTGCGAGAAAAATTATATTCAGCATCTCAAGTCAATTTGACACATCTAAGTACTCCAACTCAAAGAAATCAATTTATCTCATCCACACAGCATTTTCAATAAATCACCACATAATCAAACCTCAAAAATCTCATCGCATAATTGTCCATAAAAATTATTATTTTTTGTCTGTTAATACTCAATCAACAAGACCTTATTTGATGCTCAGTTATATCATCCCATAATGCTTTCAATTGTAAGAGATCAAAGGTGTCAAATCTAACTGTTCATATATATATATATTTTTTTCGGAGAACATTTAAACATCCGTGGATGATCAAAAAGCATAAAAAATCATCTTCAATCTTGTTAAAAAAAAAAGTTTTTCGGATTGACCTCAACTACCACCATGATTTTCTTAGTTGTGCTCTTTTTTAATGTGGACGTATATTGATGAAGGAAAAAGTCATTTTTCATTTAAAATATTTGAAAAAAAAAAAAATATAAAAAATTCTCAAGAGCATTAAGTGTGTAAAAAAAGAAGCCGAAGATTGTGCTAATGAATCCTTTTTAACCTGCTGTCATTTCAGGGCTTGATATTGTGGATTTATCTCAAAGGAATAAAACGTAAGAAGGTAAGATTGATGGTTACAAGATTGTAATGAGACACTGACGATGTGAAGCTGATTTTGGTCAAAAAATTGAGGTTAGAATGTTCATTTAAGGATCAAATCATTCAAATATCAAAACATATTCATCAAAGTCATTAAGTCTCATTTCTGACCCCCTTAATATCTCATATTCTTCTGTCCAATCTCAACACAATATCGAGGAAAAATTAACAGCATTTCCTGCAACATCCATAAAATTTCAAAAAATGATTCCCTTTATGGCCAACTTTAAGAAGAACTTTTACCATTTGACTAATGAAATACATTTGTCATTTGCTGATTTTTGTGTATATTTAACACTTTACTGCTATGTCTTGTTTTATTCTGCTGTGAGCAAATATTTTAATGGATTCTTATCACTTTACTTTGTGTGAGCTCTCAGTGCAATTTATTACGTATGTTGTGAAGTCAAAGGAAAGAAAGATTTTTGTACCGCAAATTGCATGGAAAGAATTTCTCGTGCTGAATGTTATGGATGGATAAGTATGTTTGAGGCAGAATGTTTTTGCGGATGGCTGGATGAATCATCAGGTTAACAAATATAAAAGTTTGAAAAGTTTCGTTAAAATTTTGAAAATGTCGTTAAAATTTAAATTTAGAAATTGTTACAAAATTTTTCGTTAAATTTTCGTTAAAACTTACTTAAATTCAAAAATTGCGTCTTAATCTCACCCACACCGAAAATTCAACATTCAAACTTCAATTTTTCGCATCTCGTTCTCAAGCCAGTTACCATTAAGGCAAAATAAAATTTTTTCGGTGTGTGTCAAGAGTGTAAAATTTGAGATATTAATCATACAGCAAGAAAAGCATTTATGACGCAGAAAAAAAATCATCCGAAATATCAGTTACGAGGCGTGCAGGAGGACATGAAAAATGAATTTTCACGGTTAGCATGCTTTTAATTCGTACAGGAACAATTTTTTGATGCTTATCAATTCTCATGAACAAATGAACAACACATCAAGTATAAATATTCCATTTAATTCTGAATGGAATTAAATGAAGGCACACACAATGGCCCGTTGCTCCGCTAATGCTCACAATATTCAGTGAGAGATTTTTATTTTCTGTACTTTTCTTCTTCATTTCACTTATTTATGATTTAATGTGCAATTCATTTCATACAGCATGCGAAAATTCATCATTCTGTTCATTTATTTCTTTATATTTTAATTTCCGAAATGTTGATAATTAATGCCATTGGATGGAAAAATGTGCTGGGGATTAAGGTTCGTGGATGATTGTTAGTCATTTCTTTAGATGAGTACAAAGTAATGCGCTTGTTGTCATTTGTAGGAAGCGAATGAGTTTTAAATGAGATACGATTCATGATCGTTTATGTGAATATGGACGTCTGCTGAAGCTCATTGTTGATGAAGTTTTGGATTCTGATGAGAGTTCGAATGATTTTGGGTATGATGCAGTCTCATTTGAATATTTTGTTAAAATTTAAATATTTTTAATTTTGGGCGGGAAAATTTTAATTTTTTACATTAATAAGCTTTTGGTTCATAGTTTAGCACCAAAGCTATAAAACATAATTTAATCATCTCAACCTTAATTTCATGTGGCTGAAATCCCAAAAATTCCAACTCAAACCCCACAAATCATCACACAAAATGAAATTCCAATCTGTGTGAAAATTTAATTACGACACATGACACATGAGCGCCATAATGACATAAACGACACCACTAGATAGTAGATAACCAAATTTACAATCATAACTGCACTTTAAGCCTATCTTAATGCATACATCGCTCAATAAAACGCTCATATATCATGAAATTTGATCTATTAATCTATCATTTTAAAGATCAAATTCAACCCGAAAAAAATGAAGGTAAAATAACACAGAAATGAAATCGTAAATGATTTTGTCCAAAAACGAGAGACAACCACATGCTCTGAACGATTCACATTTTATTCTTGTTCTGTTAGTGCTTACTTTTAATTTATGCGTTCGGTGCAAACCACAAATCTCCGATACATATTTTTGTGTATATGCATACATATAAAAATATTTCGTGGAACGGATATAATGTTATTTTGATGCCATCATATGAAGATCTCTCTTTTTTCTCTCCTCGACATAACAGCACTTTTTTTATTATATTCTTCTTACCCATCTTCTTTGCCTGCCCTTGCGATGATGGATACGTGCACCGTGCCCATTGCCGTTTGTGTTTGGTTATTTTTTTTATTCTTTTTCGAGAATTTGTTTGGTTGAAGAACAGTATTGTAAGTTATGATGACAATTTTTGTATGCATGCACTCATTATTTGATTGAGGTGAGTATGAAGATTCTTATCGCGACATACGGTGACATAAGTTCATACATAAAGGAAGACTCGTTGAATGCATTTGATTTTCTTATGTCTTTTATGTCTTGAACCAATTTTTCGGGTTAGCTTGTTTATATTTGCAATGTAGATGAAGGAAATCTGTTTGTCTATGCTTGCAAACTAATTGTACCACGTGGTTTTTTGGGTTTGTAATTTTTGTCGATTATTTTATAAACTAAAAGACTTTTGTTTTGAAATTTTATTGCGATCAATGCTTGCTACCTTTTTCTAATAAATATTGCAAGAATTATTATCAAATTACTCTACTAAATGTGAAAATATAATGAAAATCATTTTGAAGCGAGGAGTTTACTGGGGGACCTCGATTTGAGTAACTTCGATTTGAGTAATTTCGATTTGAGTAACTAAAGTGTCCCCATACAAAAATTCAAATTTTCTTTTTTTAACGGTCATTTTCCATACATTTCGACAATTACTCAAATCGAGGTCCCCCAGTATTTACAAAAAAAACATAATTTTTAATAATATGAAATTCAAATTTCAAAATTCCGTTATTAAAATTTTGAATCTTAGCAAAACTTTTGTATGTTTTCATTTTAAAGTTACTAAAGAAAATGCGCTTTGTTCATTATCAACTCATGACTTTCCAACTTGCCAATCTTTTTCGTCTTCTTTATTTTTATTCCTTTTTACCACTGTTGTTTTATTGCAAATGCGGCAAAAGAAGATATGTATTTGTGGAGCATTCAATTTGTTATTTTGTAATGTCGCATATTTCTGGTGTGGTTTTTCTCGTCTTGTAATTTATTGTGTTGTTTTTATGTTATATATATAAATTTTTGCATATACCCTAAATTCTATAGCACTTTGCGATCATTCTTATTTGCATGGTTAAAAAAAATGAGGTAAAAAGGATAAAAGCTTTCAGGGGAGAGAGTGAGTGAGATGGAAAACGATTCATTTGAATCATCAGATTGAAATATTGGAAGGGAACAATTATTTTGTAAAAGAAGAATAAAGAAGGCATTTTTATGAAGTTGCTTAGAGCGAATACACATATTCGTTTTTTTAATAAACGTGAAGATGAAAAAAAAAATTATAAACAGAATTTTTTTCTCTCTCATTTCTCTTACATCGTTCATAGCTTAAGGCTCTATAAAGGTTTTCATTTTTGCTACAATTTTTTTTTGTTTTCGCTTGCTTGAATATGCTCATTTTACTGCTCTTTTTTGATGCTTTTGTTTCAATATAAGCTGCACCGCTTCAAATCATTAACTTATCGGCTATGGATCAATTTCTTTAGTGATGTTTCTTATTTAATTTTCTACTCTTATTCTTTCTGGGATGATGATCGAGAGATGAAAATTTGCGTTTCTTTCCAGAAATTAAAATACTTAAGAAGCTGATGTTTTAAAAGTTTTTTTTTTTGAGGGGTTTATTGCGTTTCTCATAACAACGTAGTCGACGAAAAAACAAATTAAAGGCAATTAACTTGTAAAGATTCATCAAAAAATGCTTGACTTGAAGTTTTTTTTAGCTGATTTTTTGAGGAGTTAAAATTTGATAGCAAAATTATGTAAATTACAGGTTGGATCATGAAAGAATTCATAATTCACAATCGTTAAGTTCTACAACAAGAAGTTAGGAACTAATTGGATGATCAGAAAATCCAACTAGATTAAATATGAATAATAATTTAACCTAGATATTGAGGATACATTATCTACCACATCCATGCCCACAAACTCATTAATTTCACTACTACCTTACACAACTCTTGTCAGTTAAAAATCGCCAAGCAATGATAAAGTTATCTCCATTCAATAATAAAGTCCACAGACAATTTCATTAAGCATCTCGAAATAAATTTTCATACATTTAATAATGCTCAATAATACAGCAGCATATCAATAAATAAGTAAGGAAATAAACAGTCTATAAACTTCTTTATTTTGCATTAATAAAAAAAAAATCGACAGAGAGAAGGAAAAAAATAAATCAACGTCACAAAAGCTCCATCGATCAACTTAAGTGGTTATACTTGTTTTGCATAGTTCAAACGCAATTTTTATGTACTGTCGATCGACCACAATGTTCGAGTTAGTGAAAAAATCTAGAGAATAATCTTTTAAGTCAGGGATTAAGAGTGAAGTTGTAAAGTTCATGTGCTGAGATGATAGAAATGGTTGAAGGTTGTTGCTTGGTTGTTAAATGGAGACGGTATTCTTGACAATAGGTTGGAGCAATGTAAAGTGAACTTTTAGAATCACGTGGTTTCTTTGAAAAAATAGTTTTTCACACTTTCCTTCGAAATATTGCTTTTCAAGATTTGAAACATCATTGAACTAATTTTTGCCACTCTTTTGTATGATAATTGATATAAAATGCTCTCTGAAGTGATTTGATTTGTTAAATATTAAAGAAAAACTTTTTCAGACGATTATTCATCATTGATCTTGGATTAGCAGCATAAATACCCAAAATAAATAAAATTTTCCTTAAAACTGATCAAAACTAGACTAAAAGGTCTTAATCTAGAATATTTTGTTCCATAAACGATCTCTACATTAACATTTTCAATAAATTCAACCTCCGATCAACTTAATTTCTTTTCCTTTCAACTCTCTCGTATGAAAGTAAGTAAAAATTGTAAGGCTCGAATGAGATGAGGACTTTTGCAATAAATTTTCTTAAAATCGCATTCATATCAGCAGATAATAAATTACGCTTTGTTGCACAATTAAATGACGACAAACTTTAAATCTTTAGCGAATTGCATTTCTGCTTATTGCTTCAAACTCGTTAAAGAATGAAAAACTTTCAATTCACTCAAGATTTTTTTTTTATTTTTTGAAAATAACAGAATCGAATTAAATTGCTCCAAGTTTCTTATTTCCTTTAGCAATGTTGATTGTGGGAAATGAGCTCGTATCGTGTAGATACTGAACATTTAACGACTCGAAATAAGGTTTATTAATATTTATATTTTTCTTCTGTTATTGTTGAAATTATTAAGCGAAAAAATACATATTTTTTTTTGAAAGGGTGCGAAGCTTTTAAATCGATCATGAAATGGAATGTAAAGACTCATTTTGAATTTTATGCCTTTCAATCATTACCTTGCGATTATTTTTGAGCTTTTGAAATGAGATAAAAATTGAATATATTTTGACAGGCTGGGTTAGTGGAATATTTTACTGTGATTGATCAAAATATAGACAATATGGAATGTTTATGGTGATTTTGCTTGACTTTTGCCATTCCAATGAATGCTTTTGGACACATTTCAGATATTTTAATAGATTAAATAAAGAGAAAATTGCAAAATAATTTTGAAAGTGGAGAAATTTTTAGCTTAGTTGTTTACCCCTGAATTTGAATCTCTTTAAACCGTTATATTCTTTCTTGTAAAATATTTTAATCTTCTTCGATTTCAACAATAAACATCGATAAATTTACAGTAAAAATGCGTCATTATTATCAGCCTAATGCATCTATTCATCTTGTTCCAAAAAAAAATAAAAAAAAAATACGGCAATACACCTCATAAGTCATAAAATATTTTATACTGTATTAGTCTCAATGTATAAAACGTTATTTTGACATGAAATATTCCCTGCAATTTGTAATAACCAATTTAAACAATATTTTGGCATTTCACAATTTTTATCGGTTTCTCTCTCACTTGATTCCAGTTTTTAATATATTTTTTTCGCTTATTGTCTGTTTATAGCGAATAAGGGCCGCATTCAAATTTTTTTTCAGTAAAAAATCTCTTTTTTATGGATATATGTAAAAGAAAGCCTTAAATTTATTTGTTTTGATTATGCAATTTTTGTTCTTCTCATATATGCGTTAAGAAAATTATTATTATAAAAAAATCACTAACAAAGTGGCTCCGCTAAGACGGTGGATACGAAAAAGAGTAAAAAGAAGAAAATCAAAATACAAAAAATCAATTCGGCTAATTGTCAACATTCATTGAAGGCAGGCTGAACAATATTTTTGTTAATCGGAATTATTCGAGAGATGGATACTTGTGTGGTCAACTTGATTTATTGAACTTTTAGCATTTTAAGGCTTAATCCAAAGAGTTTGTATTTAATTTAAAAATCTTCAATATTTAAATTTTTTAAGGATTCGAAATTTTAAATTCACAAAAACCGTTACAAATTCAAATATACATTCACAAAGTGTAGGCTCAATCTTCAACATTCCCATAAATCAGGTCTCAAGCAGCATGTCAAAAATGAAACATTTACAATATCCACAAAAGACAGTAGCAAACCAAAAGTTTCCACCTCTCGACAAGAAAACATTTTTTTTTTCTTTTGCAAAATGCACGTGACAATGCACCGAGTAGAATGCCTTAAGGGGGAAAAATAATAATAAATGTCATTTTTTTAAATGAAAGGATCCACCTACAAGACAGCAATATTTCTTACTTAGTTGTTAGAACATGCGAGGCGTACAAGTCGTACTAAATAATCCTGCCAAATACACAATGAATGAGAGAGACTCTTTATGCAGAGTATGAAAAAATATAAATACTTATTTTTGAGACGATAATTATGTGAAAAAGAATCCATGTGGTTTATTATTTATTCTGACTATGTATTGTGTCCAATGCATGAAAGAACGAAAAAAAAATAAAAATAAAAAGTTTACTTGCTGATTCTCATTTCTTTTATCCAGATCCAACGATCATTGGCATTGTTGTAAATGGCGGTATAAATGCACATATATCCAGATCACATAAAAATGCAATACATGTGCAAAACAGCAAATCAATAGACATAAAGAAAATTTACATAGTCAAAGTCAGTGTGTGACATGTTAATGTACAACAATGTAGAACTTCCAAGAAATAAGAATAAAAGTTTTACTTATAGATAAAAGAAAGAGAAGTCTGTTTTTCTCAAGGATTTACATTTTCCATATCAAATAGTAGCAATCTCATATTCTTAAATGCTTAAAAGTACATTTATTGTACAACGATCAGCAGTCATTCCTTTGTAGAATTGAATAATATCGGAACAATATAACGTGCATATATTGAAATTTGTGTATAAAATGAAAATAATTTGTAGACGCACGGAGTTAGTGCATTTTTTATTCCGTACGCATGAGATTCTTGGCTGTTGATATTGAAAGCTTTATGTTGACATAACTTCTGTCTGGTTTATAGAGATTTTAATGTGACTACTAGGGTGATAGAGAGACTTTGTTTTGACTTCTTAACACGAACCTAAAACCTTAAATTCCTGAAATTTTGATCCCAAAATGATCAATAATAGCTTCTGAGATGACCGAATTTTACTATCAAGATGATTAAATTTTACTACCGAGATGATAAATTTTTAGTTCTGAGATGATGGAATTTGGATACTAAACTGGCCAAGTTTCACTTCTGAGATGAAAAAAATTTAAATGTTGATTTGACAAACTTTATTTTCTAAGATGACATTAATTTGAATACCAAGATGATTAGTTCTAAGCTCTGACATTTTAAATTTTTAATATCGAGATGATCAAATGTTATTCCCAAGAAGACCAATTTGATAATTATCTAATTTTTAAAACAAAAATCTATAATTAATCAAATAATCAATTAAAATAGCTTTCAAATTCCAAACGAATCCTCAACAATCTCAAAGAATCCATGTAAATTCCACTCCCTATTCTAACTAGAAAACAGGAAAATTCCTCGCATGACACAGAAGAACATAATTACAATTTATTAGCATATAGAAAAAGATCAAAGTCTCATAATTTTTCTTCATTTTTTATGCATCTATAATTTATAAACTTAACTCAATATGCGATGCGAATATAAATATATATATGTATATATCTGCAATGGATTAAAGATTTTCAATGATAATAGCTTTAGGGCCGAATTTAAATCGACGTCAGAGCTCCTCAATTGCGACATGCATCTCTCGATGATAATATTGCTATTTTCCAAACCTATTAGCATTTTTAGCTTGAAGCAATTTAGAAATTATAAGAACAAGAATTGAACCTATCAGAAGATAGAAAATGCAGTATGTATGATACACACAGCATCTTGATGAGTTTCATGACATTTTTATTGAGGTTCATTTCATATGGCTGTGAGAGCATTTAAAGCCTCTATTTTTCACATAAATGAGTATGAAAGTATAAGTCAATATGTTGCCTATAGACATGAGCTTGACATGCAATAATAAAAATACTATTAGGAGGAATTTGCAATGTGTACAATCGACATGGCAGAAATGCAGTAGAAATCAGCGATCAGCGTCCAACTTGTAAGGCACGATTTTCATTTCATTCAAATAAAGAGTGATGAAGATCAACCGAAAGGAACTTGACATCTAAATGAAATGAAATTTTTCGACAAGTGTCATTGTTGCATTATTATTTTTGGATGTTGATCAATTTCTGTGTCTTTATTCGGTATCGCATGACAAAGTGCCTGCATGAAATCTGTCGCTTGCCTTATTCTTATTAATGTAAACAAGTTTGAATGTCCGATTATATCAATATTAATCAATTGTCTTGAAATATCCTCTAAGATGTTGGAATTAAGAGTTTGGTGTGTGTTTTGTGAGGATTTGAGGATGTCGCGCATTTTATCATTAACTATTGAATTTTTAATTTGATTTTGGAATTTAAATTGCAAATGTTTTTGGACTTTCTACAAATTCAAATTTTAAAAAACCGTTACAAATTCAAATTTTGAAAAACTGTTCCAAATTCAAATTTTGAAAAACCGTTATAAATTTAAATTTTGAAAAAAAAATCGTTACAAATTCAAAATTTCGTAGAAAATTTCCAGAACCATCATCAGTAAAAACAACACAAAAACAGAATAAGTCCATTCTATACAAACTTATCCAACAAAATCCAGCTAATAAAAGAATGAAAATTATTAATGCCAAAAATTTGAATATCATGAATGCACATTGTGAATAACCTGGTGAATAACAAATTGTATAATATTAACACATATCAACAATTAAGCAAGATTTTTTTTTGTTTTGTTTTTCTTCGTTCTGTTCAACTCTGGACTTTTTGTTCTTCATCTTTCCTTTTCAATCTCTTTATGAAATGTCGATGACTGTCTCATTGTGCTTCATTGAACAATGAATAAAAAATTATTAAATTTTAATAATGTCCTGGACACTGGCATGATGCAAATAAAAATGACAGAATGTAGGAATGTGATGTGAGGAAATTACAACACCTTTTAATTTTAATTACTCGATTATTAAAAATTATTAACAAGAATGAGATTTGAGAGAGACTTCCAAAAATAAACAGTCAATAATGGACGACGAAGAAGAAGTGATTTTTTTTTGCGAAACGGAATTCTTTTAATTAATTCAACCATGAACTTTAAAGAAGAAATTCATCTTTGCAGGCATAAAAGTTGTAAAATTTTCATGAATAAACACAGACATAAGCATAATGACAAGGGGTGAGTGCTACCAATATTCTAATGGGATCAAATTTTTGTATTTACGAGAAGACGCAACTTTGAATTTCTGAGATGATTTATTTATAAAGTCTAATAATACATAAAGCTAGATTTCTGAGAAGATCTCTCAAACTTTTACGTGAATCACGAAATTAGCATCTGAATGGTTTTTAAATTTCCAAGAGAATGAAATTTCAAAATTACCAAGAGGATGAAATTTTAAAATTACCGAGAAGATAAAATTTCAAAATTACCGAGAAGACAAAATTTCAAAATTACCGAGAAGATATCATTTCAATTTTCTACAAGGGTGTGGAACTGATCAAATTGATTTTTGATCATTTTTGATCAATTTTTTTGATCATTTTTCATCAATTTGATCAGTTCCACACCCTGGAGTTTCTAAGATGACCGAATCTCAAATACTTAAAATTTATTTTTTTTTAAAAAAAAAAGTTTCCATATGACAAAAAGTTTAAAAATCCACCTTAGTACCCAGCCCCAGACACAAAGCAAGCAAAGAAAGCATACACAAGATACATAGCTTGTAAAGAGTCAATGCTTGCATGTATTGCATTTTTATTGTTCACCGTGTTGAGCGGTGAATTCAAAACATTTTTTTTTCAAGTGTGAAAAGGTTTTCATTTACTTTACGACTGTTGAATCTGGAATTGAATTTCTTTGCAAATGTCCTAGTTTTTTTTAGCACATAACTTGTAGTTGTTGTTGCTGTTACACTCATGTTATGTTTCGCATGTGCTCTTCACTGAATTTATTTGTGTTTATATGGTGTTTTTGTGGGAAATTTATTTCTTAAGATGTGAATGAATGGAATCTAATTTGGTCATTAAGAAATCCAGTTTTAATGCATGAACCTTTTGAATCCTCATAATTGAAGGAAATGAAACTGAATAGATGCATTAAAGTTTATAAATTTTTTTTAAATCATGTTCATGTTTATGTTCTCCAAAGATATATCCAGAAAATCAAGAAGAAGACATGAAGGAAGTGTAGAAGATGAGGGAGAGAAAGAGAAAGAACCAAATCAGCGGGATATTAAACCAGATAAATATTTCTTTTTTTTTTGTCAAAAGAAGAGCTGAGCATTCAAATAATTTTCGGGTTGAATATTTATGAAAGATTCCATTGAATTTTTTATGTATTTTGGTTGAGGGGAATTGTAAGGAGGAGAATTGAGTGAGAGAAATGGGAAAACAATGGAATGAAAACATCGAATTTACATCCCGGAAGAATTTTTAAGAGTTTAATTGAGTTTATTGTTGGAATTTTTATCATTATCTTGTGGCTAATTAGCCATTTAAAATTATCTTAATTATGTCATTTTGTTTTGGGATATAAATTGTTTTGTTGTAGGTGAGAGAATTGAGGATTGTTAGTTAGATTTATGATAGCTTCGGTGTTTAATTTTGACTTTTTTTTTTTTTTAAAAAAAAAGAAGTTTGATGTTCAAGTTTAGTTTTGAAAAGTTAAATTTTAGTAATTTTTGCAAAATCAAATTTTAATAATCATTTAAAAAATTCAAATTTGGAAAGTCTGTTAATAATTCAAATTTTTAAAGGCCGTTAAAAATCACATTTTTAGAATTTGTTGAAAATTCAAATTTTTAGAACTTGTTGAAAATTCAAATTTTTAGAATTTGTTAAAAATTTAAATTTTAAAAGTCAGTTAAAAATCAAATTTTTAGAATTTGTTGAAAATTCAAATTTTTGAAGTTCGTTGAAAATCACATTCTGAAGAACTGACAAGAAAATTTCTTGAAATATTTTTTGATTTAATCTCAACAAAACAAAAATAATCTCAGCATTTTACAACTAAACAGCTGCAATACATTCATTTTTAGGAAATCAAATAATTCCGATTCAATTAACTTTTGCTAAAAAAAAGTTGCATAACCTCAAAGTATGCCACACTATGTTCCATTCAATTTCATTTCTAAACCATTGCAGCTTTATTAAAATTTTCTCAATAAAAATCAATTTTATTACGAAATTTGATTAATTTAAAAATTTTCATAAAAATGCAATTATAATGCCAATAATAATATCTTAAACTTTTCATATTAACTGACTAATTAATATTCATAATATTACGTTACTTTACATTATATTGAGCATTTCTATTGGATATATTATAAAATATCTAATAAAATAACCAAAACAACAGCGACGAGATAGAAAAATTGAGTTCATCGCAAGCACTTCTTTAAATGCTGTTTCTTTTATGTTCTTCAGCCTCTCTTCTCTCGCTTTTTGTGGATGTACTATGCCAGAAATACCGTTAACAAATTTTTAGAAAAAAGTGTTTCTTTTTTTTACCATACACATTTAGATATTTATATATTTTTTGTTTGAGAATTGAATGAGAGAAAAATATTATTATGTGGAAGATCATCGTGTAGATTATCGCATGGATGGTATGAATTTTATTTTTTGTTTTTGTTTTTGCTGTTTTTTATTTATTTATAGACATTTGTGCCAATCAAATTCTCGGTGTATTGCTGATTATGTAAAGATTCTAAGAACAAAAGGCAAATGATGGTTTGAATGGGGAAAATACAATGGTCATCGGCCAAAGTCATCTGAATAATTTTTTTATTTTATTTTATTTTTTGCTATTTCTCTTTTGTGGGAATGTAATTTTTTAAAAATTCATGATTTTTCTAGCTTTTTCGACTTGAATTTTTTAATTTTAGAATTTAAATTTGAATTGAAAAAGTTCGTTAAATGTCCAAATTTGAAAAGTTTAAAAAATTATTCAAATTTCTCTCAATAAAAATCTTCAATTATTTTAATTAAAATCAATCAACCAGCAAAAAAAATTCAATTACATATCATACCTCACAGCCATCCTACACTCCAAAAACCAGCAAAGACTCTTTCATCACCTCACGTCAATTTTTGCAAATAGCATGTTTCATGTTTCATTTCACTATTCAAACTTGCAAATTTCTTTACGTCTTCAATTGGAAATTTTCACTATTTTCTCCAAACAAATAGGTAGCATGAAGTATAATAACACGACCTCATGACCTGTCTGCATGTCTTACACCTCACAATCCATTCACTTTCGAAAAATTTCAGTCTCGGAAGTTTTTAAGTCATGTAATAGAAACATCAACAGAAGTGTCAAGATGAAGTTCTTTTTTCGACATTTTGTCAGAAATTATGAAGGAACTTGAAGGTTGGGAGATTATTGTGAGGCAGAGAACTTGAATTTTTAAGGATTTTTCAAACTTTTATGAAACTAATTTTCAGTATTGATAAAACCTCGAATTTTGAATTTTAAAATTAAGTTATAAATTCAAATTCAAAATGACCGTTACAAATTTATTTTTTTTTCTAATCTTTTTAAACTTAAAATGATTTTAATTTAAATTCTGACTCTTAATTCGTTATTTTTCAATTCCCTTAAATAAAATTTTATTCCCTTCACAAAACATAATGAAAAATTAAAACATTCAAATCTTAAAGATTTATGACAAGAAAAATTCTCTAAAGCATTTACAGCTAGTCTTGTCAATTCTCAAAATTATTCTATCCTCAACAAACATCATTAATGAATCTCTCGGTCATTTTCTCGTTATTTAACAAATTGTTTCTTGCTAGATAAATTAGTAACATGTCTATATATATTTTAATAGAATCACTGTAGAAATGGTTCATAAAATAAGACAAATTATAAACGCTAATTATGTCAGAAATAAAAATAAATAAAGTTATTGTATTCCAAGTATTTATTTATCTAAACAGACAGAATCACATCACACTTAGTTAATTCTGCCTTTCTAATTTTTTTTTTAGTCTCAGTATTTTTTTATGTATAACATTTCATATTTAAACATAATAAGTCATCAAGCGTTTCATTTTTCCACGACATTTAAGTTGTAAATTCAATTATGCACAACTGAGAGATCTTTAAGCTCTTTCACATTGAGTGATAGCTGAGGGGGACCAATGTGAATTAATTAAAAATATTTCTCCATGTTCTAATGCACATAAAATGCTTATAGTGTTATAAGTCACTGATTTAATTCTAAAAACACCAAAAAAGATTAAACAAAGCTTCTTCACTTTTTAATTGCAATGGAAGAAGATATAAAAAAATTTCTGACATTTATTCCTTGGAAATTGTATTGTCGTAGACACCTCGTCATTCATTACGTGTAAATCGTGCTCCAACACTTCCAAATGTCCATGTGTTTAACAACATTTGTACATTTTTCTGCTGTGTTCTTGGATGAGTTCCAAGTGACATTAATATGACTTTTGAAGGATCGTCTAATAGTTTTAGAATTTTTCGAAATTTTTTTTTGACATATTCTGAATTCTTTATAATTCTTAACGGATTTGGAAAATTTGATTTGAATTTTAAACGATTTTGTAAAATTTGAAATTTTAACGCGTTTGTAAGATTTGAATTTTTAACGAGTTTGTAAAATTTGAATTTTTAACGCGTTTTTAAGATTTGAATTTTTAACGAGTTTGTAATATTTGAATTTTTAACGAGTTTGTAAAATTTGAATTTATAACAAAAAAATTGAATTTTTAACGATTTTGTAAAATTTAAATTACTAATCGGACATTCCTTTGCTTATCCATCCAATCATTCACATCCCAATAATAGAATTGACTAGCGGCAGAAGAAAACAAAGCCAGAAAGAAATAACAAAAAGTCACGAGTAAATTTTTATATTATGTCCAATAATTCATTCAAATCTGAAGAAATAAAGAGAGAAAAAATATTCTCATAAGGAGCGGGAACAAATTTGAATAAATATTGCCATTAAATTTTATTTCCATACTTTATTATGGAAGATTTTAGGTAGATTTTAAAAGAAGTTAAAAAAAAGAGTCTGAAAGGTGTCAATGCTAATATTTATATGACAATTTATTTGAGGATTTTTCGTCATAGAAACGACTCACAAAAATTCTGTTGATTGAGATGAGAAATAGTCAATGAGCTTCGATTTTGATTGGAAATTTTTCAAGCTATTAAAATGGTCGTGAAAGGGATTAAAGAAATAAATCTTTTTGAGAATAATTTGTTGGCGATGTGAGACATTTTTGTATAAATTTTATGGATTCTCAGTTGAATTTAATGAATTGGAATCTATTATGGAGATATCTTGTTGTAAAAATGTTTGAATTTATTAAATTTAATTTTAAATTTCACAAAACCGTTAAAATCCAAATTACAAAAATTTTGTTAAAAGTTGAATTTTACAAAACCGTTAAAAATTTGAATTTTACAAAACCGTTAAAAATTTAATTTAAACAAAACCGTTAAAAATTTAAATTTTACAAAACCATTAAATAATTTTGAAAATTAAATCATAAAAATCTGAAATCACAAATCTTGATAAACTTTACACAAGGAACTGCTCATAAAACGCTATACACAACATTGTATGCGAAACAAGACCATTTACCTTAAAATATTGTCCAAAGAGACAGAAATTGGGAATCAAAAAAGAAACAAGAACAACTTTGAACAATAAAAATGTATGAAAATAATTTCTGACAATATAAAAATAAAAAAAGAGCAAAAAAACAATTTCATTAAATTGACAATAAAAATGAGACGAAACGAGGAGCAAAAACACTGCAAGACACATGAAATTTGATAGGATCAAATGCAGATATAAATTTGAATGAAGATATTAAAGTCTAAGATAAAGTTAAATAACAATATTTCTCACATATAGTCGTTGTGCACCATCGTTTTTATTTTATTTCTTTGAGATTTCATTTAAAGTGCGAAAAAAAAATTTCGAATGGCATTTTTGCATTTCGGACATAAAAATGTGCAACACGTTGATGAAGTTTGAAATTTTATACATTTTTGTGAGTTTTTCTTGGAATTTTTGTTTCAAATTTCTAAAATTTTTCCTCGAAAAATTTTCTTGGAATTTTAAATTTTAACTAAAAAAATCAATATTTTAATGAAATCAATACCAAATCCACATTTAATACTATAAAGTGTCAAATATAACACTTGAGATCTTCAAACAAGCCACAACACTCAGTATTACGTAAAAATATTAAAACATAACCTTACAAAAAATCTAAAATTACAATTAATTAAATAATATTTAATATACATTTGACAATACACAAGACGACCAAAACGAGATGAGGAAGGAAGAAAGAAAGAGAGAGAGAGAGAGAAAAAATAATTTCAGTGGGCATAACTGAATCATGATCACGACAATTGTTGTAGAACAGGTTTATGAAATTCAAAAAAATATATTGTATATATAAAAATAAATTGTATAAATGGTTGAATGTGCAATATTGTTCTTTCATTTTTACCTCGCGCTTGTTAGTAGCTTTAATAAAAAAAGAAGGTCCTGCTTGTTAAGCGCGGTTTTCTCATATAGAAGCTTTTATCATAATAATTATTTAATGAATTGAAATAAGCTGAATAAACTGCTGAACTGTCTGAATAATGTGCTGAATTAAGCTGACCAAAGTGCTGAATCAAATGAATAAAATGCTGAATTGAGCTGACTAAAGTGCTGAATTGAATGAATAATGTGCTGAATTAAGCTGACCAAAGTGCTGAATTGGCTGAATAAAATTCTAAATTGAGCTGACTAAAGTGCTGAATTGACTGAATGGAATGCTGAATTCAACGAAATTGACTAAATAAATCGCTGAATAAATCACAAAGTTCCTGTCTTAGCATGTTCTGACCAAAAAATCACTAAATCAACCTTGGAAAGCTTCCAAAAAAGCCGATGACACAACAAAAAGATTACTCAAAGCAAAATATTCAAATTAGTTCCTAGAATCTTCAAAACATTTGCCAATTTTCAACTCAAAATAAATTAAAAGATTATTCAAACTTCTTGAGAACTTAATGACACTGCAATTACATTCCCACTGTTGTGCCATAATACACGATAAAAAATATCTTCCATGATGTAATAGATTCATTCTTTTTATCGTCTCGCCTTCCAGTTATTGCTGTTATAACTTTGGTCACAAAATTTCATATAAATTTTATTTCTCAACAGGTTTTTTTTTCGCCTCACCATCTCCCATCATAATCAAAAAAGTCAGCAGTAAAAAAAAAAAGTTGAGAAGAATGAAAATAAGAAGATCGAAAAGAAAGCGAAAAATCATATGCAGATATCAAACTCTTCTTTCGTTGAATATGTTTGATTGCTTGTGTCTTTTGGTTGCTTCTTTTTAAAAGTTAATTAATTCAACCAATTTCTTATGTGTTTGTGGTAAGAAGAAGAATGAATAAAGTTGAAGGAAAGAGTGATAAAAATGCATATGAAGACACTTTTAAGAGACTTCAGGATGTGGAGATGTTTGAATTGATGACTTGCGGTTAGGGGTGTACGAAAGTCGATAGAACTTTTGATGCTGACAATATTTTTTTTTTAATTACAAAACTGTTAAAAATTCAAAATTTTCAAAACTGTTAAAAATTCAAAATTTTCAAAACTGTTAAAAATTCAAAATTTGAAAAACCGTTGGAAATTAAAAATTTATAAAAACGTTAAAAATTTAAAATTTACAAAACCGTTAAAAATTCAAAATTTGCAAACCCGTTGCAAATTCAAAATTTACATAAATTTTAAAAATTTAAAATTTACAAAAATGTTAAAAATTCAAAATGTATAAGAACGTTAAAAAAATTCATTCAATTAAACTTTTAAATAAAAATTTTAATACCAACAAAATCAAGTTATTTCAAACATAAACAAAATACTTTAAGATGGCATAAAAGTCGAGTATTTTCACACCATTCCTGGACTCTCAAAATATTTTTAATACCGAATTTTATTTGATACAATAAACTTAATGAAATTACTGAAATCGTAATTACTCACGTAATTGAATAAAGCCTCAGAAGAGCGAAAAATAATTGAATTAGATCCCAGCCATAATTAAGTATATAAAATGTTAAAATAGCACTGTGAACTAACCAAATAATAAAATCCAAAAAAGATATATAAAATAACAAGATTCCCATCAGAATAACTTCAAAGAATTTGAATTTCAAAAGAATTTAAGGCTGCGTGACAAGAAGAGAAGAATTAGCATATTTAAGTGCTATGAAATTGTATTTTTATTGCTCTTGACATTTATATTTTTGCATTCACAGTAAATAAAAAGTCTGCTTTTTTCCTCTTCATCCAAAACTGAAAAGCACAACCAGCCACAAAACAGAATAAAAAGAGAGGAATATTTATTTAAATTTTGCTTTTTTTTCGGGAAAGAATGAAAAGCCACAAAAGAAATTGATAAACTTATAGCGCAGGTTAGACACAATCACTCGTGAGAGTTCGATTATTCTATAAAGCTTGTGTTGGAGTTGGGATGGGCAACTTGAAACTTTTGAATTTTTCAAAAATTAATTTGAAAGTTTTAAAAAATTAAAATTGAAAAATTTAATAAATTAGAATTGAAAATTTTAAAAAATTAAAATTTAAAATTTAAAAATTAAAATTTTTAAAAAAATTAAAATTGAAAATTTTAAAAAAATTAAAATTGAAAATTTTAAAAATTAAAATTGAAAATTTAAAAAATTAAAATTGAAAATTTTAAAATATTTTAAATTGAAAATTTTAAAAAATCAAAATTGAAAATTTTAAAAAATAAATTGAAAATTTTAAAAAATTAAAATTGAAAAATTTTAAAAAATTAAAATTGAAAATTTTAAAAAATTAAAATTGAAAATTTTAAAAAATTAAAATTGAAAATTTTAAAAAATTAAAATTGAAAATTTTAAAAAATTAAAATTGAAAATTTTAAAAAATTAAAATTGAAAAATTTCAAAAAATTAAAAAAAAAATAAAAATGAAGTTTTTTAATATGAATCTCAAAATTGTTTGAAAAGTCCATCATAATTGCTTAACCCTTGTCGATTCCTCCTCATATCTCCTCTCGTTAAAGCTCCTCACTTTTTCATCAAACGAGTAAAATTTTATTTTTTTTTTCGAATCATAATTAAGGAGACAAAAGAAAGGCATGCAAAAAAGACATTGAGACTGACTTTCACAGCCGCTAGGGCATTTTTTCGGACGCAACAATAGATTCAATTTAACCGTACTCATGCCATTTAGAAGAATGGATATTTTATTCATATAAAGAAAGTCGAAATGAATGGAATTGTAAAGATTAAAGATATTTCTTATTTTTTTTTCGTCTGTTGTTAAGAAATTCGTGGATGAACTTCAATCTACAAAATAGTTTGAATTCATGATTATAATGGTAACAAATGAAGATTTTTTTTTGGCAATATTTCAATGCACAAAATGAGTAGAAAGGTCTTTGAATGTGTAGATGATGAACTCTTTGAGGATTACGGTGCTTTTAATTGTTGGAAAGGAATTCTTTTTTGGATTAATATGCGAAATTTTTTTGGATTGTGTTGTGAATTTTCTAGTGAGTTTTGGCAGATTTCATTCGATTTTGACTCTTTAAGCTGGATTGAAGTGAATTAAGATAAATTAAAGCAAATTGAACAAATTTTTAAAAAGTTAATAAAATTCTAACAAAATTGACCAGTTCTAATTTTTAATTTAACTCATACGAATCCAATCAATGATTAATAATTTTTAAGATCACATCTCTTTCATTTAGGTGCAAAACTTCACAAATTCCATCAAAAAAGGTGAAATTAAAAAAAATGCGTGAACTTCAAAAAATATTTCCATTATCAATCCAGTCATTAAGCTTAATCAAAAGCCTCAATTGTCAAACTTTCAATTTTTTTATGACCTTATTTTCAATTCAGCTACATATCCACAATAGATGCGTCCCATATTTTCACAATCACAATTAACCTGCCTAACAAGATTGACCGTGACAAATAGTTCTTTTACTTCCTCTCCTCATCTCAATTTCCTGCATTTCTTTATGGCTATTGATAAACAATTAAATCACAATAGGAAAAGACAAAGAATGTGAAGTAGTGGAGAGATGGAGAAGAGGCAAAACTTGTGATTTTTCGAGATCAAATCAATTAGAAATTGAGTGGAGGTAAAATTAATTAAATATCAATAATAAGCTATTGTCTTTTGCTATTATTTTCATATGAATGTGATTAATCCATTATTCGAGTAGAAATTGATCGAAAATAGAAAATTAGATAGTGTATAAATTTTTTTTTTCGGAGATATTTGATACAGAAAATTATTGAATTTTAAGTTTTGAGTAGGTTTGGTTATGCAGCGCATTTTTTTAATTTTTAAATTTGATCGAACAAGAGTTTGAGCAAATTAAGCAGAATTGTCGCAAATTGAGTCGGATTGAAGCAAATTGAGCTAAATCAAAGCAAATTGAGCTGAATTGAAGCAAATTAAGCAGAATTGTCGCAAATTGAGTTGGATTGAAGCAAATTGAGCTGAATCAAAGCAAATTGAGCTGAATTGAAGGAAATTGAGCTGTAAAATTGCAAACAAATTATTTTTACTCCGGATTAGTCAACCATTCCAACTTCTTATCTACCCTCAAATATTCTTTTTAAATCTTGCAATTTATAGTCAAAAAAATTCACCAATCTACAATCTTCATCCCAAAAAGCCTTCATTTCCCATCCATATCACAAATTAGCCCCACAATCATTTTCACAATTTACATCAAACACACAAAAACAAAAAAAAAATGTAAATTTCTTTATTAACTTAATTAAAACTCATTAGAGAATATAACTAGCAACTTATCAAGTCAATAGTCCAACATCATTATTTTTTAATTGTGATGATAAAAAATTATTAGCGCTGCATTGTTGATGAACATAGAAATTTTTTTCTGAAATATTCACAGCCATTTTAGATAAGAAAACGAAAAATAATGACTTAATTAATGAGTTACTCATTTGAATAACAAAACAATAACTTTTTTTTTAGCAAATTAATTCTTAGAAATGGTGTGGATAGATAGTGGAGTAGATTAGGGTATGGTTGGTGGTTTGAGATGTTTTGGACAAAATTAGGGAGAATTTTTTATTTAATTGTAGATTGCAAGTTACTAAAGACCTACAAAAACTGCTAAAAATGATAAATTTTGGGTCAAATTTTGAATTGAATCAATCCAAATGAAAATGCAATAAGCGCCATCCTCACTTTGAACTAAAATTTCTCGTATGTATTAATACCATATATATTATATTTGGTATCGTTGAAAAGCTTAATATAGTAGCTATCTACCACTGGTAAAATTTTTGAATTTGGACTTATCCATTTTTTCACAGAACACCTCAAAGCTCGAGAAAACATGCAATTTTCAAACTAAAATTTTGTGTATGTCATGTGCACAAAATTTATAATTTTTTGTTGTGATGATAGCTACTAAGTACCAACTAAAACCCGCCACTTAAATCAATTAGAATTAATCAATTAGTTTCGAGATATGAATTTTTGAAGTTTCAGAAATTTCGAAAAAAAAAATTTTTTGTAAATTTATACTGTGACTCTTTATCTCATTTCTCTTGTATATTATCACTATAAATACAATGTTTTATATCGTTGTAAAGCTTAAGACAGTAGCAAGCAATATCTGTAACAAGTTTTTGATATAAAGCAATTCCGTTTCTTACAGAATGCCTCAAACTTTTACAAAAAATGGGATTTTCAAATAATAATTTTACGAACATTTTGTGGACAAAATTTTTTTGTCTTTATTGTATCATAAACTACTTACAATAAACTAAAAAATGCTTTTTAAATAAATTTATTTTAACAAATTGCAGTTGAGATATGAATTTTTAAAGTTGGGACGATTTTTTCATATTTAAAAAAAGTAAAAAATCATAAATTTTTACTTTTAATTTCATTTCTCGTGTATAACTTCACCAAATTTAATGATTTTGGTATCGTTGGAAAGCTTAAGACAGGGACTAGTCATGTATGTAGCAAAAAAATTTTTTTGGACTTATGCTGTTCCTTACAAAATGGCTCAAATTTTTTTAAAAATATAACGTTTTAATTCAAAGTTTCTGACTGCTTATCCTAAACTTAATGTAGTAAAAAGCATGTTTTAGGTTTGTTCTTACTTAGTTACTTCCACAACACTAAAAATAATAATATTTTATGCTCAGAACTTACAAAAAAAATCAATAAAAAATGTTATATTTTTCAAAAAATTTGAGCCATTTTGTAAGGAACAGCATAAGTCCAAAAAATTTTTTTGCTACATACATGACTAGTCCCTGTCTTAAGCTTTCCAACGATACCAAAATCATTAAATTTGGTGAAGTTATACACGAGAAATGAAATTAAAAGTAAAAATTTATGATTTTTTACTTTTTTTAAATATGAAAAAATCGTCCCAACTTTAAAAATTCATATCTCAACTGCAATTTGTTAAAATAAATTTATTTAAAAAGCATTTTTTAGTTTATTGTAAGTAGTTTATGATACAATAAAGACAAAAAAATTTTGTCCACAAAATGTTCGTAAAATTATTATTTGAAAATCCCATTTTTTGTAAAAGTTTGAGGCATTCTGTAAGAAACGGAATTGCTTTATATCAAAAACTTGTTACAGATATTGCTTGCTACTGTCTTAAGCTTTACAACGATATAAAACATTGTATTTATAGTGATAATATACAAGAGAAATGAGATAAAGAGTCACAGTATAAATTTACAAAAAATTTTTTTTTTCGAAATTTCTGAAACTTCAAAAATTCATATCTCGAAACTAATTGATTAATTCTAATTGATTTAAGTGGCGGGTTTTAGTTGGTACTTAGTAGCTATCATCACAACAAAAAATTATAAATTTTGTGCACATGACATACACAAAATTTTAGTTTGAAAATTGCATGTTTTCTCGAGCTTTGAGGTGTTCTGTGAAAAAATGGATAAGTCCAAATTCAAAAATTTTACCAGTGGTAGATAGCTACTATATTAAGCTTCCCAACGATACCAAATATAATATATATGGTATTAATACATACGAGAAATTTTAGTTCAAAGTGAGGATGGCGCTTATTGCATTTTCATTTGGATTGATTCAATTCAAGAATATTTTTTTGAAAATTGAATTCAAATCCACGTGTAAAGCATTAATTAAATTCCATCGAAATCTTCCCAATTATCTATCGAAAGTGCCAAAAAAATCCCATTAATCCCACCCCAAATAAAACTATTTTCAATGCCAAATTCACAAATTCTTTAAGTAGTTTCTTGAACTTTCAATTTCATTCAATTCACCACCAAATAAATTCCATCCTCAAAGAGCACCTATGTTATAGACAATAAGACGCTAAGCATGTGCTATAAATCTTAATCTCCTTGCCAAATAAAAATCGAAATTTAGCACTTATTATTTTTTGAAAAATAATCACTTTTAAGAAAAATATTCGGTAATCTCAAGAATATTCCATTGCCAATACCAATGGATTCACAATAGCAAGTTAAGAATCTTTTATTAAGTTATTATGTTGTTTATGTTTATGGCACACCTTTCTGAATATTTTTTTTTTCTTTTTTGCTTGCTTTTCTCACTCAACTCTTTACTTACTTTAAAGTTTCAATGATAAAAATTCTCTCTCTTGCGATATGAGTAGCTTCCAATGGTAATCCGGTTTCCAGACAATTTATGTCGATGTCATTAGTGTGAAATAGTCATAAAAAAGAATCTCTTTCACTCATACACACAGAAATTGAGTGTAGTCAAAATACATGTCGTCGATTAGCAAAATAAAAAATCAAAGTTTATTTTTGTTGATCGGATCAAAGTGATTGCGAAATTTGAGAATTTTTAAAGTTTTTTTTTTGTTTTGTGTGACTGTGGATGGCTGTTTGGTCGAGAAGAAATGGGAAAGATGGAATTGGAACTTTTGGCTTTTGAATCTAATTGTTTGGTTTATTATTAGTGCATTATATGACATTTAAAAATTCTGAGAAAAATTCAGATTAACATTGAAAAATAAATCTGAAGTGAATTGGCAACTATAAAAATATATAAGATTTTTTTTAAAATTTTGAAAGTGTTTTTATATATAAAAAAATATTTTCAAGCAATTTTAAGTCAAGCCATGAGTTCAAATCTCAACTTCATCAAATTCAAAATTAGTGAATTTTACTAAATAAACATTTTTTTAAATTTTTTTTCGGGTTTTAATTTCGATTTACTTTATATAATAAGATAATAAGAAACTTTATTTTTTATATCTAAATAAACTAGCTTAGTTTTTTTAATTTATTTATTAGCTTTTTTCCATAACTTTTCTTCTCGTTTCTTACTTAAGAATTTACAAAGGTCTTAATTTTTTAAACTCAAATTAAAATACTCATCAAATTAAAATATTAATCTCAAACTTCCTTTTTCACACCAACTTAAAACTCATCACATTCATTGACACCAAATCCCTCAATCAATGCAAAAAAAAATCTAACAAAATCTAAAACATTTGAATTTTTTTCTGTATAATTTTTTTTGCCATTAAATTAGCATTAGCACGTTAAAAGAGAATACTTCTTATATTGGAGGGATTAAAAATTATTTTTATGGTCCAAATCTTTATGTCCTTCAACCGCCTACATTCTCACCAATTTTTTTTATTTTGTTCAATTGAATGATCTTCTTTTCTGTGTGAGACTTTTTTTATAACATTCATAAAATTGGATTAAATTTTTTTTTCACAGAAACTGTGAAATTGAGATCTTGTTGTTTCGTCTGCTTGCTAATGAAATGAGAATTAAAATTTTGTGTATTTGTTTAGAGGATGAGTGAGTAATAAGATTTGGGGTTATTGAAGTTGTGTCAAATAAAGATGTTTGGTTGATGATGAGGATTAGGATGGAAATGAAATGCTGAGAAGCTTTTGGTTGGGAAGTTTTGTGTTCGAATCTTATTGAATGTCAATTTATTTACAATTTTGAAATTTTTTTCCAAATTTTTACTTTTGTCCTAAAATAAATATTTTGACCATCTCAGAATTTAAATCAAGCAATTCAGTCAATTTTCAACTTTTCCGAAAATCATCAAATTCTTCAAAAATCTGCTAAAAACCAATAAAACCTTTCACCACACCCTATGTAACATTATTACGATGATTTTAAAACGTCAACAAGCCACCATCCATTAATTTGTAATATTTTAATTTTTACATCGATTCCGTAAAAAAATCTAATCTAAAATCACACGACATATTTGGAAACTATCATAATTCTCATTATGGAAATTTCATGGACAAGAAAAAAATTTAAAGAATGTTAAGAACAAGAAGAGTTGATTGACATTCTGATAAACCTATCAAAAATAAAAATAAAAAAAAAATCAGCTATAATGAAATCTTATCTTATTTAGACTTAAATATATGCAGAACAGGCTCATCGTCAGCCAAATTCACTAACACCGTATAGCACAAATTTTAATTATATTGACAATGAATTTTTGATTTTTTTTTCTCTTAATAATAAAGTTGAGTGGCCAATAATAAAACGAATCATGACGAAAAAGAAGATTTGAAAGTGTTAAGCAAACCGTTTTTATTAGTTTTTTTTCCTTCTTTTTCGATCTTCTTTAATAGAACCAGTTATATCATGCTGTTCTGAAAGAGAAATTTTCTCTTCATTTCTGTGTGTGCTACGCTGTGATTCTCATACTCAACATTTTTTCATTTTTTTTTTTTTATTTTTGTTTTGTTTTGTATGAGCGCTATTGTTAGAATCTTGCAAAAGAGCTCCAAGAAGAAGGAACAAGATTTCAAAATGCAATAAAATTTGCATCATTTTTACTTATGAGGAAAAAAAAATAAAAATAAAAATTTATGCAAATATTGACGCTTGTATTACAAAATGGAAATGATCTTTTTTTTCGGGAGGAATGAAACCTTCAATCTAGAAGTGCTTGACTTTGCATAAAATAAAATTTGAATTTTTTTGTTGATGATGAGGAGCAGGAATTTTTGAGATTGTAAGATGATTTTAATTTGACTTGATGTCTACGAAAAGTTTTTAAGTTTTGGCGGCAATTTTTATAACTATTTTGGAGATGTGGAGTGCTTTGTCAAATTGAACCAAATGATCTCCTAAAATTGATTTTTTTTCAGTTTTTTAAGAGAATTTCGTGTGTATTTAAAGAAAATTTTATGATTTTTGTGGAGTAGCTAGACCCTTTAGGTACACTATAAAAAAACTCTCTAGATATTCAAAGTAGTGAGTTAAATTTGGAATAATATCAAATTCCCGAAGAATATTTCAAAATAAGACATTTTGGCGCCAAAACACTGCATTCATACCCGAAAATTCCAAATATGCGCTCTAACCTTCATCCAATGCATTCCAACCCGAAATTCCCCTCTTCTTATTATTCAAATTAAAAATATTTTATCTTAATTTAACAACACCATTTAGAGCGTCAACTCTGGGAAGTCACCTGCGGTGAACGATTCTAATATTTTCTCTTCAAAATTCAACACACCAAAAAAAAAAAATATTTTTTTTGAAACTCAATTGAAATGAAAGAACTTTTGTGCGAAGACACCGCTTGAGATATGCCATGGGACATAAAAAATGGCAATAATATGTTAATTAATTAGAGACTGATATTTTTTTGGTGGAACAATTCTATGCAAACATACATCTACAGTTAAATTTGTGTGTATGCAAAGTAGTCAACAAAAAACAATTGCTATAATTTTATTAACTGAGAGAAAATAAAAATGTTTGAATCTCATTAGCTTTTTGTTTAATGATCCATTTTGTTCTAGCCGTTCGTTTACCAAAGCGTGTGTATGTCTCTTCGGCTTTAATGAGTTTGGGAAGTTTTTATGTTGATTTGATGGAATTTGGACGCATTTTTGTGAAAGTTAAGTAGAAATTTGAATTTAGGAAGTGATTTTGAATTGGTTGAAGCAGAAAATGACAGAAAAGATGCAAAACTAAATAAAAAGTTGCAAAAATTAATAAAATAGATGCAAAGATTAAATAAAGATGCAAAAAATTGAATAAATAGATGCAAAAACTGGGGAAAAGATAAAAAAATTAATTAAGATGCAAACTTTGAACAAAAAGATGCAAAAATTAAATAAGAAGATGCAAAACTGAGTAATAAGTTGCCAAGCTTAAAGAAATATCAGAAATAAGCAATTTGATGCAAATCTACTCAAAATTGATGCAGAACTAATAAAAAGGATGCAAAAAATAAGAAAGAAGCAAACAATAAAGCAAAATTGCAGCTGAAAAATCTCTCAAGTACCTTTAATCACTCTCAATTTCTTAACAACTTAATTACCTCAAGTTAAAGATCAATCCAAATTCCCTCAACATAAACGCTGTTGACAACAGTGCGTTCACTCATTCCTAGTTCAAATTCTACGTTAAAAAGTGAACGAATGAGTGGAAAAAGACGAAGAAAACTAGGAGCGATGAATGAGATAAAAATCTAAATTGATTGTGAGCCAAACCTGAGCATGAAACACATTTTTGAGATTTTATAACTGATAACTTTTTTTTCTCTATCTCACTTTGACTAGCTAACATTTTTCAACATCTATCTTTCTCCTATGTCTTTCTTCTTAACAAAAAAAAAGTAAATGCAGTGTTGAATATTTGGTTGAAAATTAAATTGAGTCATTTATTATAATTTAAATAAAATTTTTTTCATTGAGTTATTTATTACACTTAAAAAATGTGGAGAATGAAAGAAGTAAGAAAATAAGCATATAAATTTCCTATAAAAACTCTAACTATTTGCTAAGTGTTGTTGTGATAGAAGAAATTTACGCATTTTTTTTTTTGTATTTAAATTCTCAGAAAAAATTGCTCTCATTAAAATTCTTTTATTAGACAATTTTACTTCTTTTTATGTTTATGATATCGCATGCTTAAGACAACAAGTTGAATCATTTTTTATGTTCATTCTTTTTATGTTTTTATTTTACTTTTTTTTTTTTTGAAGGTATAAGCTTGACTGATTGCGAATTTAAGGTTGAATAATTTGTGTATTTGTGATGTCGTTTTGCAAGTGAAATGAAAAGTTTATGTCTTTTAAGTTAATTTAGAGTAGAGACAACGGGAATCTTTCATGGCATATTAAGTACCTTTTTTTTTTAATTTCATGGATATTTTTTTTTTCAACATAAAGTTAATGAGTCATAAAAGGAATTTTTTTGAAGTTTTTATGGATGAATTTGTAATTGAAATTTGAAACTTGGCAAAATGTAACAAAAAATTGGCAAAATGATGCGAAATTGAAAATGTTGATGCAAAACATGAGGTTAAACTTAAACACAATGGTCTGAAATCGAAAAAAGTGTTCGAAAATTATATTTTGGTGTAAACTTTAGAGGTCGCAAAGTTTTAGTTGATTTTCTTTATTCTGAAAGTGTTAATAGCTTTGTCAAGTCTACATTATACATCTCTGAAAATATGAGCTTATAATATTAAGGATAAACATGATTTTTCATTAAAAATTTTAAATTGTTTCTCAAAAAATTTTATGCACGGACAAATTTGTATGGAAAAAATTTGGAAAAACAGGTGAAATTTAAATGCAAATTTTTGGAAAAGGAGGCAGAAGGAGGTTACAAGAGCATGATTAGAAGGTAAATAAAGACTCAATCTTTTAACTTGTGCAAGTCCCGGAGAGGCCTTTAGAGGCCTTTTTAACTTATGAGCATTTAAAGTTTTCGAAATTTTCAAAATTTCAATTGCAATTTCCCTAATGATTAAGCATTTGGCTAATGTTTTATAAGCTTTAACATAAAATTTGAGCATTATTTAATGTATTGACAGTAATTAGAACATGCATCAAACGATAGAAAGTGGAAAATTATTATAAAACTTTTTCATGGTGTTTTTGTACACAAAATTTTCGTGACTTTCATTAATGATTGACAGAGTTAGACAACGATTAGAAGGCTGATATTTTCACAGAAGATGCGTCAGTTTATGTTTTACAATCGTGCATTTAAAAGATCAGGTTTAAAAGACATGACTTTTTTGTATTTTTGAACATTTTTTTCGATTTCAGACCATTGTGTTAAATTTGAAGCAGAATTGAGCAAAATGATGCAAATGTCCAAAACTGAGAGAATAGATGCAAAAAAGAAGCAGAAATTCAAATTAAACCAAATTTAAATCAAATTTCTCAGCAATTCATTCAATATCCAATAATCATCCTCGCATACTTAAAGTTCGATCATGTTTCAATTTGTATACACATATTTATGCGGAAATTGGTCACTTTCACTAAAGAATGTTACTATAATTTATATCTCTCATTCCCTCATGCCTATTCTCATATGAGTAATAAATTATTGGCGATCACATGCAAAAAAAAAGCAAAGGAATAAAAAAAAAAGAAATTTTCATTTCTCGACTTATTTACAAAACTGCTGAGACAGTGAATAATGTATTTTAATTAAACAATGTCTGCAGAATAATTATATCAATTGTAGGATTTATAAAAATTTATACATACATTATAAGAATTACGATATGGACACAGCACAAAAAAATACTATTCCATATATTGTACGCATATTTATTTATTTATTTATGCAATTTATTCAGCAGGATGCGAGATTATTTTAATGGATAAAAAAATTCGATTGGGGGTCGTCTAAAAGTTATTTTTGAATATCAAAACTCTCTGCATTGATCAATGACTCAAATCAAATCAATAAAGGCGTAAAATAACAAATCCTTCAACCAACGTCACTTCCAGACGATCCCCATGCTGAAAAATATTTTTGCTATTTGTCATTTTTGAAATACTTTTCTTCATTAACCTTTTCGTGTGTAAATATGCACATGGAGTCGAGAAAATGAGGCAGAACGTGAGCAACAAAAAAGGCATCTTGCTTGTTGCACGTTTTTTTACTTCATATGCTAGAAAACTTGACAACATAGCAGTTATAGATGCATACATTATGTTACTGCGGTCAATTCAATTGGGATCTGTGACTTTGTTGTACAACATGGTGAGACAAAAATGGTAGTTTTGGACCTGCTGTCACCCATTTTTGGGGAGGTTTATTTTTCTATTGAATAATCCGAAAACATGAAAAAAATATTTTCTCACATGTCTGACTGCATATCTTTTAGGATAATGCATGCAAAAAGGAATTTAAAATTATAAAAATAAAAATTTACAGCACCAGCAGCAATTGACTTCCATGTTCATTTTAGACAATAAATGCTGATATAAGAAATTTTTAAATAATTTTCTATAATTATGCAATTTTCAACATCCATTTTGAAAAGAAAAATTTTTTTTCCTGATTATTTAATGCAGGGAATATGCAAAATATATTTTTTAAAAAATATATATATGTGAGAGATAATCTCTTTTAGTATTTGAAGCCCGCCGGTGAGTTAATACACAACTGAACTGTTTTGCAGTTACTTTAAGAATTGAAATAATTGTACATAATTTATAAGTCGTGTTTCATAAAAATTATCAACAATTAAGTGATCTTTTTTTTTACATTGAAACTTAACAAAAATATATGTTTTTTTTTATTTTACTTATTGATGGGATATTGTCCGAAAAAAAATTTATGAAAATATTTTCATGAAAGAAAAAAACATTGACTCTGCTTTTATTTTGAGTGAAGTGTATTAAGTTAAACAATAATTGAGTTCCTTTAAGTCAGAAGACATGCAAAAGCATTTTTTGGCCAGAGTTGGAGATTTTTTGCAAATTCTTTCAATCATTTTCAAAATATTCTCTATTTGGTCGAAAAAAATTTAGATTTGCCTCAAATTTTCTTAATTTGCCTCAAAAATCTTCAAATTTAATCCAGAATTCTCCCAATTTGCCTTGAATTTCTTCCAATTTTTCTCAACTATTTTTCAATTTTTCTCAAATTTCTTTCAATTTTTCTCAAATTTTTGTCATTTCGCTCCTTATAAATCCCTCAAAATTCAAATCAAAAATCTCAAAACTTTCAAAAATCACCCACAATACCTCAAGATCACCAACTCTAGAACAAAATTCTTTACGCATAAAAAAAGATGATATGTAAAAGAAGAGACAAAGAAGAACGAGAGGGGAAATAAGAGAAAGAATGAAAAAGATGAAGAATAAAAAAAACTATTGCAGCATGCCTTCCTTCTTCGTTAACACAGTACAGAGAGAGAAAGAGAAGAAATAAAACAAATTAAATTATATTATTTTATTATAATAATTATTTGCCGAGAAAGAAATTACAATAATTGAATAATTGCAGAAGTTCTTCACATATCGGAAATTTATGTCTGCATATTTTTTTTTAATGCTGAAGATTTATTTCAATCTGGTATTTTTTTTGTGTTGGAGATTATGTGATAATGTCGGGGAATGTTATTGATTGGAACGTTCGATGAGTGGAGGATTGAGGATTTTTTAAAATGGAAATTATGAAGGATATTTGGTTAGAGTTTTAATGCTTGGATAGAATATGAATTCATTGTTCTAGCTTTGCATTCTTTTGAATAGAATTTGAATTTGTAACGGTCAAAAAACATTTTCAAAAATATTTGAAAAAATAAAAAAAAATTGAATTTGTAACGGCCGAGAAAAATTTGAATTTTTAACAGTCATAAATTTTTGAATTCTGAAGATTTCTTTCTTGAAATCAAAAAATTAGCTTAATAAGCCTCCATTTAGCTCACACATTAATTTCTAACCATCATTACTTTGACCACATCTATTAGCAATTCCAATTCAAACAGCATAAATTTCCCAAGCTAGTTAATTTTCATCCAAACAAATTTTTCATCTCTAAACATTATTTTAATGACAGACATTTCAATTTAAATGCACATTTTTAATTTAAATTCCCACATAAACTTTCTTACATAAAAAAAAGTTCAAAACAAAAAAAAAATCTAATTGAGATTTATTAACAAGCCTCGAATCAATTCAAATCGACTGAACAGGGGAGTGAAAAAAAAAGTGAAAGTGTAAATTCTGCATTTTTTAACGTCAACAGTTTTTTTTTTCTTTTTTTTTCTTTCTCATTCAACTGAGATTTAAACAGCTTAATGTTTAATTCGTATATTCAATTAATTGATACAAAAAAAAAAAAATACAGTAAGATGAAAAAGTAATCAATTAAGAGATATGCAATTTCATCAAAACAAAACCATCAAGATTCGAGGTATTTAAAAAAGTACAAAATGAGAGTTTAATGGCATCGTGTTGTGGCTTTTATTCACGGTTGCTATTGCAAAAAATAAAAGATACAAGACGACTTGTTGTATGAATATTGAAATTTCTATGAATTATTTTGAAAGGTTTATTTGCTAATGCTATTGCCATAGTAAGGATGTATTGAATGCTTGTTTGTTTTGAAGCTTTTTGAATTGATATTATTCATCATCTTGGTTTTAGCTACTTGTGAAATTGATTATTGTATGTTTGTTTTGTAATCAAATTGATAATTGTTTTTTTTTTGTGGATGTTGTGGGTTTTGCTGAATACAAAAGATTGAGTATGAAATGCGCATTAAACGAATTCAAATGCGAAAGTTCAATTATTTATGGATTAAGCTTTATTATCATTAAATGTTTGTAGGTAGGTAGGAAGAGCTGGTTTAGACATCGATACTTAGTGTATCTGTAGGCTTACTTAATGTGCTGTTAATACCTCGTTACATTGTGTTTAAGCTACAATATATGTAGAAAAGTTCAATTGGTAGTTTCATTCATAGGAAAGTGAAATTCGAGGTATTGAACTTATGGAAGTGAATGTGTCAAGTTTTGGTAAAAATTTAGTTTACACCAGTTTACCGGTGGTTTAATTCTCAATATGGCTCAATATTCTTTATTATCTAAAATTTAAATAATGTATAAAGGATTCGAACTAGGGGTTAACACGATTTCATCCGGATGAAAAATCCTTTTGTTCTGGATGAAGGTGTCAACCCCTGGGATTTGAACACAGCTTTCGAATTAAGCTAATCTTGGTCAAAAAATTGCGATTAAAAAGCTTTATAAAGTCCTTTTAAGATGTGATTTCTACTTAAATTTATGCAATTCTAACCTCAATATTTTTATAGCAGTCTAACTTACTTAATAGGTCAATAATCTTTCCTACAAAATTCATTTTAAAAAAACCTAACAAAAATTTAGTTCACTATACCAACAAACCGTAAAACCATAATCCATAAAAGAATCAGGTGCAGATTTGCCAACAGCAAAAAATCCCCTTTAATTACTCAATTCATTTCTTTAACATTCTTATCGACCATCAAAAGAACTTGCCTACCTTAAAAACTACTCTAACAATGTAAGCAAATCACGACAAAAGCATTTATTGATTCTTGCTTCCATTCTCAAAATGCATTTCATTCATTCACTGCAATCTCGTTCATATTCAGAAATGTCATTTTGAAATAATTTTATTTTTTTCATATTCAATAAACTGCTCCTAATTAATAATATCTGAGCCACACCAAATACCGACTTTTTTTCTCTTTCATGGTCAATTATATCGTTAAGAGATGAAATATTGCACAATATTATATTTTTTTTTCGGGCATGACAGCAGTCAAATGATTGTTCTAAATAAAAATTTGTCGTGTCTTATTTATTTTTTTTTGACAATTTCTTAAACTCTCTATTTTGTCATTATTATATTTCTCTCTCTGTTGCGGTCCATTTAGTAAAGATACAATATAATATATTTTAAGGTGTGGTGTGACACTAATGTTTAAGTATAAAAATTAAATATATATCTATGGTGAGAAGCAGCAGCAACAGCAACAAGAAGGAAAGGAACAAGCACACAAAAAAAAAATCAGTATAAATAACAAAGTTAAGCCAATCAGGTATGCTTAAATACCTTTATGGTTTTGATATATTCAATTTAATTTAAGAGAGATACAGAAAAAAAAATAAAAATAAATATAAAATTGAACGACAAATTCCATCGTGCTTATTATATGTTATGCCGTAATTGAAACTCTTATTTTTTATTATTATGACATCAGAATGAGAGATTCATATGACTGCGATTTGAACGCTGTGATTAATATTGAATCCTCCATGGATGTGTGTAGGTAAGTAGCAGCAGGTTTCGGGTGCAGTCTCTACAATCAATATCTCAATAATAATGTGAACAGAACAAGAAGACAAAAAAAAATAAATATATAAGTTTTTAATGTTGGTAATAATTTCTCATATGTGAGCCTTTTAACTTCGATTTATTGTGAAACAGATGTGATTTTGACTTGTAGGATTGAAATGAGAAGCTGGTAACTACTGAACATGTTTTTATAATTAGATAAGGAATTTTGGCGCCAGAAAGGTTTAACGCCTTAGATTCTTAGTTGAACTTGTTTTTAGGTTGACTGTGAGGAGCCTGGAGCTGTAAATTTTTACTTCCTTACGTCAATGATCAGATAACTAGACAAAGAGTTGGTTTGTGCTGTGACTTATTGTAGTTAGTGTGTATTTAGTAAGGGAGCTTAAAAAATTACTGGTTTGCTGGTAAATTGTATTAAATTTACGATTTCAAGCTTCCAAATCCAAGATGCAAAAAAAAACTGATCTAATTGATCAAATGTTCAAAATTGATCAAAACTTGGCTTAGTCAATTCTACATCATGGACTAGAACCCTTCCCAACCTCAACTTTTATCAACTATTCGAAAATTACAGCACCTCATGCCATCTCCCTTCCCTCATCCATCCTCAACTTCCCAACAGTTTTTCTCTCATTGCATCACTTATGATACAGAATGCGACTTGACTTTGAGGTCATTTTTATGCTTGTGTTACTTACGCTGGTATTTTACGAAAGCAATTACATTTTGCGGTTAGAGTTCATGGCTGAACAACAAAAATATTTTTATACTTTTTACTCAAATGGCTCGGGCGTTGTGCTATTGACAATATAATTAAAATTCTTTCAAATACAAAATGAGATAATATTTTGACAAGATGATTTGGGTGGTTATTTATGATGACTTTGTGGGACTTTCTAACGAGGGAGTTTGACGACTTTATTGGGATGTAAGATAGCACTGAAAGCTTCATTAGCTTGGCATTATAGTGCAAAAATTGATAAATCTGTGTTGATCTCAAAAGAATTTAATAATCTGCAAGAAAGCTGTCCACATCTTTCCGTTAAGCCACACAATCACCATGCACAATATGTGCATCTAGATTATTTTTCATAGAAACTGTAAGAATATAAGAAATATCATCTCCGCAACATTTATATAAAAAAAAATTCAATGGCGAGTACAATTCGCATAAAATATTGATTCAATAATGAAAATTTATAGCCATGCATTAAATTAATATGCGTAGAAATTGAAGCTTTTGGGTAGATATAAATGTTATTGCCTATTCATTCTATATACGGATATATAATGTAAATTGTTAGTCAGAATGTAAGCGACTAAAGTAGATACATTAATATAAAAAAAATAAAATAGTAATTCTTACTTTCTTGAGGGGAGAAGAAATCGGATGTCGATACCATTTTGAGAATGCTTTCGTGGTGAGCTTTAAAGTAAAGATAATTAATTGTGGATAATTTTAGATGATTGGATTTCGGGGGAATCTCTCAATCTTTTATTTTTTTGGGATTGGTGAATAAATTGTCGAAAGAATGTTTATTCAGATGAATTTGTCTAAAAGATTGACTTAAATGATTCTGAAATTGATTATTCTAACTGTTGGCTTTGCTTTCTGCTAGTTTTGGTGTCTTGGAATGTCTCATTTGGATGAAGAAAAATTCTAATTTTTTAAATTCCAAAACAATCAAAAAGAAGCAGAATTTCTGCATCAATTAAAGCAAAGATTTTGAATTTATAATATCCGTTATAAATAGTTAGTTGAACTTAAAGCATTTCAAGAACAAAAGCTTTCGCAAACTTTGATTTATTAACCACGATTATCTCATTTTCTCACGTAAAATCCAACAAACATGTGACATATAACTACCATTAATTCATCCATAAATCCCGTAAGTACTACAAATTATTTTAATTTTAGTAATATCGACCACAAAAGATATCAATTTAAATTCATTACAATTAACAGAGCACACGGATGCAAGCTCATATATGAGAAAATGATAGTTTTTTTTGTTGTTTAGCATAAGCTACCCATGAAGTCCATGCAGACTCATTAAACGCGACATGGCAGGCGTATATTACTAAATCACATTTAATTTTTTTCTCCTCTTTTAACTCATGCTGCACATGAAGTCGAAGACAATTTTTATTTTATTTTTTTTAAGCGATGTGGTGGTAATTATGGAAAAGAATTTCAGCTGGGACAAAAAAATGTTTCAACTTCGTGATCGACTAGTCTGCTGTGCTTTATTCTATGAAAAAATAGTCCCTTTTTTGTCTTTTTTTGATTAACAACATTTCTAATTAATATGAAAATTTTTTCAAGTAAAACTTTAATGTGAATTACATGTTTTGTCTATTTGTAAGCGAACAGAGCTATTTGACTACAATGAAATGTGCAATTATGTGACAGAGGCGCATTCGATCTTAATTGGCGACAATCTAATTTAATTAGTGCCATGAATATTCTGAGAGTTGTTGCGCGGCACCCAAACGGTGAATAATAATGTGCATTTGCTGTACTTTAATACGCTAAGCACATTACGTGATGCAATCATGAGTTGCTGCATTCTTTTTCTCTCTTTTACTTAATGTACATATTAGTCATGATTCATGAAGGAAATGATGGTAGTTAGATTGGTAGCTATTTTTTTCGGGAAGATTGCATATTTAGATTGATGCTGATGAGATCAGAATGTAATTTTGAGTATAATATTAAGGATAATAAAATTCTAGGTTTGTTGTAAAAAACAAAATGGCGGACAATTTATCGTATCAAAAAGTATTTCAAATATTTTTTGGTTAATTTCTATGATAAACAGAACATTTTGTAGATTCTATATCTAAAAAGTAGCAAGAGCTATCTAAAATACTTTAAACTTATAAAAACTCAGAAATTCCTAACCCTAACCTCACAATTTCCAAACAAACTCATGTAAAAGAAAACAATTTAGCTTTCAACACATTCATTCCTGATCCCGTTCAATTGCATAAGTCTTAATTACATTTTTCCTTCTAAGCAATTCGAGCTGATTGTTTTAGAGTACTAGAAAATCATTACCTTTTCTACTGTCACTTTTACTTTCATTACGCTTTTTTTCTAACAACATTTGTTGCTCATATGAATGCACAGAAAAATGTTACACGAACTCATTGTGGCATTTCTTTTGCCTTTTTAATTACTCATTGAAAATTCTCATATGTAACTAAATCAAATTGGAAAGGAGACGTAAATCTTAAAGGCATATAAATTGAAGTGATAAACAAAGAGATGAAACAAATCATCAAAAGAGACAAAAAAGCTAGTTGAAAATGTGCAATGACTTCATTACTAGTTTTTTGTGTCTTGTGTCTGCATTTAAAAGTCAACCTCAATAATTTCATGTGCAGCTTTTTGCTAAATAAATGAGATTTTTTTTTGTTTACTTTGTATGGAAGAAAATTGTATGTTTCATATATGGTAAATTAGACGTTTTGAAGACTTTGATGTTTATGCAATAAACTTGTGCCGAGTTTTTGAAGATGAATCAGCAAAAATGTGCAATTGAAAGCTATGATTAATTAGATAAAATTGCAATAAACTTTGTTAGATGGAGAAAATTTTTAAACTTTTTTAGGTTGAAAATTTAAATTTCTAAAAACCGTTAAATTTTGCAATGCGCTTTACTCTTTTTCTAATCATTTTTAAACTTCTTCTTTTTCTTCTCGCTTTGCGCCAATTTCCACTGCAGCTGCAAAACTTCAAAATCTATCGATATTCGCTTCCCATTTAAAACTAATTTCCTATTGATTTCTAAACATATAAATCTTTTGTTTGCTATTAAGCTTTCCTCGCGATTCAATTGTTACAACGTCCAAATAAAAAAAGAGCACCAAAAAAATTGACATAAAATTGTTAAACTTTCTAAAAAAAATCACTTGCAACATGTATTCAAAGCAGATCCGGTAATTCAGTCACTTTTTATATATGAATTAGTTCACCACAAAGGAAAAAAAAGCTTTAATTAAAAAATTTTATTGGCGAATAAATTAAAAAAGAAAAAAATCTTGCATATTTTTAAGTGGCAAACTTTCGAGCCATTAGGATTGCGTAAGAGTCAGAACCATTAAAAAAACTATTTTCGACTCTTAAAAAGTAGTTGTTGAATGGTTAAAGCAACACCTTAAATACATGGCTATAAAAATTTCATATAAACGCAATTCGTACATTAAAGTAACACTTTTAATAGATTTTTAGTCATTGCATAAATGGCTTTTATGACTTTTTGTCTTGAGTTGAATTTTTTTGTGGGATTGAATGAGCTACCGAGTTGAAATTTTGGTAAATTTGATTAGAGTCTTCTTTATTATGAGAGACTTTTTCATTCAATTTTAGGCACAAAGAACTAGCTTTACAAACTAAATGAGATAAGAACGTTTAAAATCATTCCAAAAAAAAAAGAGATTTCAGTAAGTATTGAACCAAAGATCCATTCGAATCCCATAATAAAGATGACACAATTCCTCATCGCAACAATCCATCAATACCAACTTCCCTCACCAAATGTCCAACAAATCATGCACATATTTATTCATCTCCATGAAAGTCTTCTTCTTGCACATCTATTAGTTTTTCGTGCAAAGTAAATTAAATATTGCTTTTATTTTTTTTTTTTGCTGTTAGAAAATGGCAATATGTGTGTCTGGATGTTGAATTAAAGGCCAATTAGCATTTGAAAAAATATTGTTTTCCTCTTTGTCTCTCGCTCGTTTTTTTTCCTCTGGCTCAAACTGACATGAAAATTTTCTCTTTCGCCAACATTTCATTTTTGACGTCAATCGAGTAGAAAATGTTTGTTTTTTATGAGATTTATGTTGCTTTTAGTGTGAAGGTTTATATAATACAGAAAAATAAAGAAAAAGACTTTCTTAATGTAGAATATGTGAGCGTTATCTAAGGACTTGTTGATATATATCAAACATCTGTATGGAAATTTCATACATTTCAAAATAATTGTATGGTTGGAAGTAATGATTCATATTCAGTAGCTTGCAGAGGATTATTACTTTACGATTGTGTTGCTAACAATAGCTGTTAAATTTTGTAGCTGAATTGTGTGATATTGGTGTTAAAAGGAGGTGTTCAGTTTGGATTAATGGCTGTGAAATTTGGTTGTTTTAAAAATAAATACAAAAATATAGGTTAAAATTACAAATTTCAAATACTTACTCGATATCGAACCTAAAAGCTTTCAAAGTAGATGCAATAGCTTTTTGCTATCCTATAAAACCATTTTTCATGCAAACAATTAAATTTTTATGCACATTTAAGAAAATATTCCAAAATAAAAATTTAAGATGGAGCAAAAAATTGAAACAAAAAAATTTGAATTCCAAAAAGCCGTTAAATTCTAATTATACTTTAAACATCTGGAAATGATTTGTTTGATTTATAGTAGTAACATTTCCACCACTCCTAAGTCAAATCTCAAAACAGAATCTCAAATTACTTGAAAAAAAATCCAAACCATCTGCGTCCCAACCATCAATCACCACTTTAATCTCAAATAAATTGTCAACTTGCACATATTATTATTTTTTTATTGCAACTCGCATTTTGCAGTAAGTATTATTTCTACAATTTTTAAAATTCAACCATTTGAGACATTTTTGAGTTCAATTGTGTTCGCTCGCCCATGCACATTTTTTTTACTTCATTTCATTCCAAATGTGAGAATCAAATCACACACACGAGGAGATTGAAACTTGGCAAAATAAATTGAAAATTAAGTCAATCTTTCTACAATTTTTTTTAAATTGGAAGAAATAAGATATGAAAAAGCAATTCCATTTACTTGCCCGTCAAAAAAATTATTTCTGTATGATTTATGACATTTTGTTATTCATTTGAATATTTGAATGCCATTCCCTCACATAGAGCTGCAAAATTGAAGAGAAAATCGACTTGAGATTGTCAATTTCTGTTCAATCGTTTTTCAGAGCATTATTTTTGGTATGAAAATTTAGTACCGACTGACTGTCTGTCTGACTGTCACCTAATATCTTCTTTACAACTTCGATGAATGCGTTTCCAATCTATATATTTCAAAAGCTTCCTTCTCAGCTTCTATTGTAACATAATAATCAGTTATGCTCTTTTTTGTGCAAAAAAAAATATATATATAATAATCCACATCTAGATATAGACTTATTGATTGAGACAGTGAAAGTTTTGTTTTTTTTCCTTTCTCACTTTTTCCTCAATTGTTGACAATCGCAAAATAATATTTTTATTTATTTACTTCTTGTGCTGCTAACTCAAAAGTGATTAATTTGTTTGATCGGCAAGTCAGGCAAGCAAGCAAAAAATGCCACGAGATCATATAATCAAAAGTTTCGGTAATAGAAAAGGAATTTCAATTCAAGGGGACGGAAATTTTTGATCGTGCGGCGTGTTTTGAATTGTTTTGAAGTAATTTCAAACGATTAGGTCACGACGCCCTTAACTTTATGGTAAAATGAAATAAATTTATTGTATTAATCGTGTCAAAGTAATGCCGACCTTTATGATTTGATATTATTATTTTTTTTTCTTTCTTCAATTAATGGCTTGTGAAAGTTTGACAAATAATGAAGTTGTCATGAGAATTTGCAATGTTTTGTTGTTTGACGCTGATTAAGTGTGGAATTGGAACTGTTTTTGTAGAAATTTGATACCAAAATTTCAAGTTATGCGAAAAATTTAAAGAATTCTCAAAATAATCATTGACATTGGGTTATCATTTCATTTTTCCATAGACCTCCCACCTCAAAAGTTTAGAATCAAAATTCTCAGAATTAAAGCAACTAAAGTCAAATATTTTGATGGAATTCGCTTCCTATATCTGGAGAATATTGCAAAGCAGTCTCATATCAAGATTTCTGACATTAATTACTCTTAATTAGCAACATTTCAGTAAACACAGGAATTCTATTCACATTTCCTAGAATGGAGCAAAAACAAATCTGTAGAATTAAAGCATTGACATCCAAAAACACACTCTATAAGTACATTTACAGCACAGAAAGAGAAAGAGCAAAAATAAAAGCTAAAAGTCAAATTACACAACGAGTGATTTGTCTATAAGCAGCAGGGTCCAGATTCATGAACATTTTTTTTACCAGACATTTAAATTCGCGACATCTGGCATGTCAAAATCAACCTGAATGAAGAAATAAAAAAATGTAAAATATTAATCCATAAAAATACACTACGAAATAATTCCCATAGCTAATGACTAAAATTTCATTCAATTAGTTGAATTAAGCTTTATTTTCATTTTTTTGCATCTTCCATTATACAAGCAATTCACACCGAAAATAGAAATAGATATATGGTTAAAAAATGCTTTTCCAATACCACGTCGACTTCTATATAAGTCATTTAAATGCATTTACAGACGAAAACAAAATTTTGCATTAAATATTTAACGATCGAACGTTTTATTTTATTTTTGCCTATAACTGCTGCTGTTTGATTATCGATTTCAACTTATAATAATTTTTATTGAACGATATTTGAAAATCGTGAATAATTTTGTATTATTATTGTTCACATATATGTAAGAACGAAACAACAACGAAAAAAAAAAATTTCCTTAATGGCACTTAAGGCAGATATTAAAAATTAGACAAGTATACAAAAGCAATTCATTACTATCGATTGACTTCAAAATGAATATACTCAATATATACATTTATTGCTGCTGAATATTATGCAGTAGCAACACTAGGACTGAACATGTTCAAATGCCTTAAAAATAAATAAATACTAGAGAAAGAGAGAAGGAGACGAAAAAAATGAAATAAAAATTATTAAACATGAACAAATAAACAATTTCAATTTTTATTTTTATTATAATGTATCGTTTGGTAATAATAAAATGCAAATGTTTTAAAAGGAAATATACTTAAAGTTTTATTGTTTCAACTTTGTTTTTTTTTCTTCCTCGTTTTGAGATAAGAAAGTTATGAAATGATCAAAAAAAAAATATTTTATATAATTTTTAACTAGCCATGAATCGCTACTTGTTAAGAGTTGTAATGAGACTTAAAGATGCTTGTCATTTATTTTAATGTGTTTTGTTGTATGAAATATGTTTTCTAGAATTCTGGGTGGTATACTGATCAGGCATTAATAAAATTTTGTGTTTTCAAGCATTTTTTGAGAAAAAAACGTTTTTTTAAAATTTAACGGATTTTTAGAATTTAAATCTTTATTATTATAAAAAATCGAGCAAAAATTTAACGGATTTTTAAAATTCAAATTTTTCCCCAAAAAATTAAGCAACTCAATAACCTCGAAAATCTCAAAAAACCACAAAGAATCCAGCCAAAATAACCACAAAGAACAGTCAACTTCTTTCCATATTCTTGAATTTAACATGACCCAATTAATCAACTTACATGACTCCATCAAAAAGTCACTCAGAATGACAAATCATGAACATATCTGTTTAACAAAAGAAACAGTCGACAAAAAAAAGAATTTTCTTTTCCATCTCCAACCTGTTAATGCATAACAGGGACCAAGAAAAAGAAGACAAATCAAGAAGTTCTGTTCTTTTTGGACAAATGCTGATGGTGGAATTTTTTTTTAGCGCATTTTTGAAAACTTGTTTTCAAAAAGGAAGCTCAATCATGCACTTTGATCGGTCGTTCGGTCGTTCGGTCGTTCGGTCGTTCGGTCGTTCGGTCGTTCGGTCGTTCGGTCGTTCGGTCGTTCGGTCGTTCGGTCGTTCGGGTCCCAATTATCTCTTGATCTAGACTTCGTAGCAAGCTCGAAATTGTTTTAATAGCTTTATTGAATGTTTTTATTCCCGCCGTTTGTATTGAAAAGTCAAAAAACACTCATTAAATAGCTTAATTCATCGATTTTATATTTAAAAAAAAATATGTAAACAATGCAGGGCAAAGCTATGCTGATGAGGAATTTGAATTTTTTCTAACCGTTAAAAAATTTGAATTTTTTTTGACCGTTATTTCGGATTGATTTTTTTCTCAGAATTTTATTCTAAGGCGATTCCATGAGTTTTATTAGCTTCGTTTCATCGAGTTATTGGCGGCAAATGTATTTAAAAGTCCTTAAATTTGTGTTTAAACATCTTAATTAATTAACATTTAATTTTTTCATACAAAACAAATATAAGTGCGTTTAGAAATTTGAAAAATAATGGATGTGTTCAGAAATTTAAATTTTTCGCTGATGGAAAATTTTGAATTTCAAAACACCGGTAAATCGTAAAGCTATTATTTGCATTGAACATTATAAAAATCAATTTTAAAGGAGTTTTGATTTTTAGTTTTAAACCTATTATTGAAATGCATTATGATTAAAGAAACAACAATAGAGTTTTAAAACTCGACAGTATTTTCTATTTAATCAATTGCTAATCGCTGCGTCAAAAATGCGCTGAAGTCCCTCGATATAAACGAGGACTTTTGTAATTTTTTTTGTTATTTTTGACATAATGTTCAGTCGCCAATGCAGATTTATTCATAAAAAAAAAGTGCATGGAAAAACCTGTTTTGATTTGTCATGAGAGAAATTAAAATGCAAGCATGTGTCAAACTCAAAGTCGTTCATACTTGAGCATATTGCCAGCATTAGATAATAAAATGCGATGTATTTATGATTCAAGGCACAAACAAATATCCAATAATGATTCCTATGCTCTAGGATTTAAATTCTCATTAGCATTAATATATTTGAGGCTGGGAATGAATGGCCATAAAAGTACAGAACTAATGATTTTTTTTTGCTCTTTCTCTTTCTCTCTCTGGCTGTACTAATTCATGTGAAATGGGAAAATGAGGAGAAGTGCACACAATTTTGTTGGAGGAATTTTTTACTTCATAAAAAATTAGTTTGGTATCTAGTTGACTATGTTTGAGGTGGAAGTGGTTGTAATTTTGGCATTTTGTCCAAATTTTTATAACATAACTTCTTCAACATTCCTTTTTTGATTGCAATCTTATATTTTTGTCACTATGGTCAGCACCAATCCCACACAATATTGTATCCTCATCAAAAACGCATTCCTCAAATGGTGGAAGCATAAAAATTAAGTAAATAGCATTTCTAAATAAGAATCATCGTAAATTTTTATAATTGACATTTTTATGCTCGTCTTAATCTTAAATGCTTTACTATTGTAGGAAATAACATGTTTTGCTTAATAATGCATTCGTGCATGAAAATTATATTCATGAAATAACAATTGACAGCCAATGCATTTTCTTGGTTTCTCTCTCCCTTGGATGTACATACTTTTCTTCCCGTTAGAAAATTTGTAGCAAAAAGAATCTTATTATATCATAATATTTTATGTCTCCTTCATTCTATGTTAATTTTTTATGTACTAGACATGTACATATAAAAATTCTACTTTATTCAAAAGACGAAAACTATTGTTAACGTAACTAATTTCTTTCCTTCTTCTCTTCAGCTCTTCTCGAGAATTTCCTTGAGAAAAAATGCCATTATTCAATGTTAAGGTTGCAATATTGTATGATTCGAAAGCATTGATTGGGAGATTTATTGAGAAATCGATATTTGTTGATTTAACGGACTTTTTGGATTTGAATTTTACAAGGGTCTGAAACTATCATTACTAATTGTAAACAAAACTTAGTTTTACACCCTTATAAATTTATTTATTTTTTTCAGCTTTTTTAACACTGAAAACTTCTTTAATTAACTAAAAGCAGATTCAAAAGACATCAATATCCAATTAACAAGTAAAATAAATCATTGAAATAACGAATAACTATCAATTTCTGTCACTCAACCATGCCTATCAATAGAGATCATCATATTATTGAAAACCAGTGCTAAAACACGTAATTATTCGTTCAAAAAGGTTCGATCATTAAATTATCTCTTTTCATTGTAGTTTTCTCGAATATTTCTTTCTGTCCTTGCAGCTTTCATCATCTTATCACATTTTTTTAACAGACAAGTGCAATTAATTGTAATTTTATCATAATTTTTAGTCAAGTTATGCTTTTGTTTCACGATTTTCATGTTGATTTATGTTTCAGATGTCAATTTTGTCTGCTCGAAACTTTAATTTGAGTTTTCGTTGAGAAAAAAAGAGATGAAGAAAAAAAATATCGAAGTTTCAAGTTGAAAAGTGTGAAGTATTGACAGTGCTGTTGACCGTGAACTTTTTGCAAAATTATTGTTATCTTTAAATCTCTGAATAAGGAAAGTATCAGATGACTAGAATAATAATTAACAAAGAATTTAGCACAAAATGATTTCTACAAAACATCACTTCATCTTCTTTACGTTTATATATTTGACCTTTAGGATCACTTACTTCATTTTTATTACGACTGACTTTCGACATCGTCACATGATTATTGCATAAACATACATATTCATATAGAGTTGGGATTACGTTAAAATGAGAAGCAAAACAATGAGAATAGTAGATGATGTAGAAACAAGCATCAACGTGGGTGGGGTATTACTCAAAAATGTATATAAAATTAGATATTTTTATTGATTTCTTGTATTAATTTTCTAAAAAAATCTTTTCTCATAAAAACTATTCTCTTCTATGACTCTATGACGAGATGAGAAGTTTTATGGAAGAAGGAAAGAAATCGATAATTTATTGACTATACTTCGTCCATATCTAAAGCGCGTAAATATGACTCTCTTTTAAAGCTATTACTGACATTTAAGTATCAAGTTTCTTCTAATGGTGCGTGAAGGAAGCACAGAATGAGTTGAGTGGTTACTAAGAGTTTATGATTTTGGTGCATTTTTTGGTTAAATAAAGCTATTTTAATCAGCCATTAAAGTTTGAAAATTCAAAAATTTTAACGGTTTTTTAAATTCAAATTATATTTTTTTCCTCGTATCAAAGAGTATTTTTCAATGTTTTCATGATTTTTACTTAAACAACAACTCCTGAATGCAACAAATCTCCTCAGAAAAATGGCAAGCATATAGCATCATCAACAAAAACCAAAGTTGTCCACAAAATTCTTATTAAAAATGCTAATATAATTCCAATACAAACAAATCATTTTTCAAATCATCCAAACTGTCTAATATCACAAATTTATTTCTCCAAAATCTACGCTAAAACACAGAACTAGCAGATATGGAAATTGATAGTTTGCAAGCAAGTTTACAAATTCTATATAAAATTTAATCTCTGAATTTTGAATTTGTGCCATAAATCCTAGTAGTTTAGGAGAATGTACGTAATAAATCTGTCAGCTTTTTCTTGTTTCCTCTTGCTGAAAAATTTTAAGCTTCATCTTTTTCGTGTGTGCCATAAAAAAAAGACTCTATTTTAAATTGATTGAATGTTCTCGTTTCTATTTTCCCTCGGAGATATTTTTTCATGTCTATGTGATTCCATTGAATATTGTCTAAATGTCTTTTCAATGACATTACAAGAAGCAAAGCTATTGAAAGCTTGCTTTCGTGTCGTATTTCACTCCCAAAAAGACCCATATTAAATCATACGCTTACAAAGCAAAATATTTACATAGATTATTTTAGGATTGAATGTAGGCGTAATAATAGAAATTTTTACTGCAAAAAGCATTACAACAATAGCTAGTGTAAAATTGCATGTAATGGCTTGAAAATATCCACAATGACGGATATGCTGATGGCAAGGGATATAAACAGTTTTAGTCATTGATTATTAATATTTTACTAGAAATTAGCTCAAAATTTATTAAAATTGCTCAGTTTTGCTCAGTTTTTAATGACACTAATATTTAGTTGCTCAGTTTTGCTTCCGTTGCTCAGTTTTACTTTAGTTGCTCATTTTTTTTTTAAAGTAATAAAATCACAGTTCTTTAAAATTTGACCAACTCAAAAAATTTTTCGAAGTTCCCACCTCTAGCCTCACAAAAGTGATCTATTGTCATTATTATTGCCAGAGATATCACATAATACATTTCGAGGTGACTTTAATTCGATTTTACCGTGACTACGATCCATTTAAATAATCTCGTATAGCAATAAAATATATGGAAATTAAAATATTCTCAAAACATGTCATAAAGTCATATGTATGTATATATACAATATATAATCTAAAATTAGAGGCTAAGAGAATAGAATGAAAAGATTGGTCGATATACATCAGTGCCTGCATCATTATTATTTTCCCTCATTGCGATGTACAAAACTCCATTTGTTGAACGCAGCGAAAATTGACTTGAACCGAAAAAAAAAAATTATGAACGAATCAAAAAACAAAAAAATACAAGAAAAAAATTACTTAAGTTAATAAAAGATCTGATAACGGAAATTGCGGTTCTCAAAATGTAAATTGAATAATGCCATGCATATGTTAAATGAGTATTTATAAGTAGCATGCAACACATGAAAGAAAAAGAGGAGTTGCCTTATAAATTCTCAGTTTCTCGGTTGTTTATTGCACTTTATCCAATAAGCTCAAATTTAATATACATACACTTCTCATCTCTTTATTTTTATATATATACAAATTTTTTCGGGGGTATAAAAATGAGACTTTTTCCAATCATGGCGTATGATGAATGCCTTATTTTTAATCGAGGTATTAAAAGACGGGAGGGAAACATGACAAGAAAAAAATATTGTCATATAATGCGTCAATGATGTGGACAATCGAGTTTTTATGTCATTTTTATTAAGTGAGTCAGGCATGAGTATCATCAATGCACATTTTTGGTTATGAGATGTCATTTTGTTATGTAAGATGCTGTTTATTGGTATGTGTGATAATTTAAGCACTTAATTGCTCATAACCCAAGCATTTCCTGATCAAATCACCATGATCATCTATACTTAATGTCTATAGACATTCAAAATTGCAAATTAGATATTCCTGACTTCCCATAAACATGAACTTGAGTTCAAAACCTATAAAAATGATATACAAGAAGCAATCAATCTTACAATGCCTTTAATATCCAATCAATATATTATTGGCAATAACCTGAGTGACTCCCATTACAAGAGGTGCCATAATTTGACTCTCGTGTGATTTTATCATCTATGATTGCTAGGAAATCAATCAATGAATAAGTTGTTTTTACACATTTGATATCTCATTTTAATTTAATCACATTTTTTTATGTATAAATTAACCTAAAAATAATCAATGATGGGATTCTTTTATGGGTCTTTGGGAGGCTATGTGTGATGTGATATTATAAAAAGTTTTGAAATTTTTGGTACTTTAAGTTTGTACTACAGACCTTAAATAAAAGTCAGTTTTAAAGAAATTATTATCAAATTTTTTTAAGGAACAAAATATCTTATCCTTAAACTAAAAACTAATCAGAACCCATTCCCATCCACCCATCAAACTTAATCAATTTTATGTGAAATTTATTCATTCAATTCCATCAAAAATTCATAAAAGCCTCACTGAATTTGATTAAAATTTATAGAATATCTCAAATATCTCAATAAAGGCTTGGCTGCAGTTATATAAGATACAAAGTGGAAGAAATCTTTGTTGGACTTAATGATAGCATTATATATGCGATTTTTAGCACGTTTGGGAAATTAAATGACGATGTATATGAATATTAATGTTTTAATATATTTTACACTGGTTGTTTGGGAAAAAGATGCTTTGCAAGGAATGGGAATGATTTGGTGTGATGAGATTTTTAGAAATTTGAGGTTATGTTGAGTGCTTTTGATTGATTAACAAGCATTTAAATTTATGGCAAATTTTAAGCTACCAAATTGATTATATCTACAAAAAATATGCAAAATTCTACTAAAATCTCTTGAAATACCACAAAATTAATAAGTTACTATCCATAGAAATAAGAAATATAGTAGCCAAAAGAAATTTATTTAAGAAATTCTTCCCGAAAAAATAAATAATTCCTACTCAACCCATTATAAGAAGTGAAATAAAACAATAACAATTAAAATTGCTGCTTGAGAATTTTTAAAGCATTGTAAAATCATTTGATTTTTTTTTTAACTTCCATAAAACTTTAAAAAAAATTTCGGGGAGTGAGAGTGAGAGAGATAAAAAGAAGGAAAGAAAAAAAACGTTAAATAAACTTCAAAGATCAGATAGGCAAAAAAACATATACTTATAATATACAAGTGCCGGCATTAACATATTTTAAAGCTTTTTAAAATCGTCAAGTTCAATAACCAGAGAATAGCTAAATTGACACGAATAAATATATATATTCATACAACACACAATTTTCTTCTTCATTCCGTTTTCTTCATGTATGTCTTCTCTCTTAAAAAAAGCAATAAAATAATTTATATTTTATGAAGAAACGTATAAATGTCTTTTAAGAAATAGTTTTTCATTTGCATAAAATTCTTATTTCTATTCACGAAAAAAAAACTAGTGGAGTAAAAACAGAGAGCGAGAGATATGTAGATTATAAGAGGAAGAAAACACAAAGTCGCAGTTTGTTATGGTGTAGAAAAATCATCTTCTTTCTGAGCTATACTTTTACATCACTATCAGCATATTGTGGACATCGGGAGATAGATAAAGAATGAAGAATGGGAAAGTGATGGTTTATGAGCTTTTAAGGCGCAGTTTCTTTCGGATTTTTAATGTTTTTGTGGGATGTAGACCTGAATTGCAGCGCATTTACAGATCTAAATTATAATTTTACTCAGCTTAGCTGAATAGAACAGTTCAGCTGAGCTGAATAAGATAGTTCAGCTGAGCTGAATATAAGTGTTCAGTTGAGCTGAATATAAGTGTTCAGTTGAGCAGAAAGTAAGTATTCAGTTGAGCAGAATGTAAGTATTCAGCTGAGCTGAGCTGAATATAAGTATTCAGCTGAGCTGAATATAAGTATTCAGCTGAGCTGAATATAATTGTTCAACTTAGCTAAATGAGACAATTCAGTTGAGCTGAATAAAACAATTCAGTTGAGCTGAATAAAATAATTTAGTTGAGCTGAATAAAACAATTAAACGAGCTGAATAAGATAGTTCAGCTGAAAACAATACAAAAATTATAAGCTAAGCTTTGAACATGATTTACCGTCACCATCTTAATTCACATTAAATTGGTCAAAATGTCAACTCAATCATCATAAAAATTTTAACAAACAGAACCAAGCCTTTCATGTTCTTTTCGGTATAATTTGTGACTAGATATTAAAATTCCACAAGACTCAAAATGAGAAAAGCATATATGAGCATTTGAACTGTCGTTTGTCGTCGTTTAAATGATTTCAATTAAAAATTTCATTAATTGCTGTTCAGTTTCGTACATAAACAAACATAAAATGAGGCTGATAAATAATGAAAAAAAGAGGACCTGGAAAAACCTGTTCACACTATTTTTTCTGCTGTTTTATTCAAGGGAGAGGAATCTAATTACAACGAGCATCAGGCAAAATAAAATTCAGATGTTTATGACAAAGAACTTTTTTGTTGCTGTTTTTTTGGTGTGAATACACGAGGATAGGATTAACAGAGATGAAAATGAGATTCAAATAAATTTTAATTCATAAACACGAAGGAACGATTCTTTTCATTATTTTTATATTTACAAAATGGCATCGCTTGATTTTTTTCATATTCACACCGTTTCACGTTGTGAATATATTGATTTCGATACACTTGAAAAATCGTTTTTTTAGTTTTTTGGCGCCAAAACTCAAAATTTTCATAAACAGTTCGGTGTGAAAAGTTCGGCCTCAAAATTATCTACAAAATACAAAAAACCGCATTGAAAAAGGTTTTGATGCCACCGGACACGACCCCAAATAGTAGTGGTGTATGCTTACAAGCACGTTGGTTCGTCGCATAACTCAACTACGAAAAAATAATTTTTTGTCAAAAATGTCTCAAAATGTGCGCATTATCACTCAAAAGTGCTGTGAATCTTTTGGTGCCGATCCATGCAGACTATTCCGAGAAATTAACGAAATAGTGTGTTTTTAAGCATATTTTAGCCGATTATTGCAAAAATACCGTTAAAAAATTTCACACAAATTGTTAATTGAACTTTTTTGATCAAAATCAATAAAAAATGAAGTTTTGTTGAGAAAAAATGCAAAAAAAATTTTTTAGCCACCAGTACACCTCCCACAAACCTAAATTTTGGAAAAATTCGTGTGGTTCACTGTGTGGATGGATTTTTGTAAACTTTTCTGTTTTTGATCAATAAATGCGAGAACTTTTATGGAAAAATACCAAAAATATTTTTAATCCAATTTTAGTTGGTCAAAAAGTCGAAAAAGTTCAAAAAATCGGCATTTTTTGGACATTTCGCCTTCCTGTGCCTACAATTCGGACTTAAAAATTCTAAAAACCTGTGATTATTGTAGCTTATAATTAGACCTAAAAGTCGTACATACGTTGTCATGTCCAAAAACATCAATTAGTGCTTGAAAATTGAGTCCAAATGTAAAAATTCTCGATTTTTTTTTAAACCTTAATTTTCAATCTTATGCAAAGCGAAGCTTTGCTGACCCGATCGAGACTTAATCTACAATCTTATGCAAAGCGAAGCTTTGCTGACCCGATGGAATCCTAATCTTCAAACTTATGCAAAGCGAAGCTTTGCTGACCTGATGGAGTCCTAATCTTCAAACTTATGCAAAGCGAAGCTTTGCTGACCCGATGGAATCCTAATCTTCAAACTTATGCAAAGCGAAGCTTTGCTGACCTGATGGAATCCTAATCTTCAAACTTATGCAAAGCGAAGCTTTGCTGACCTGATGGAATCCTAATCTTCAAACTTATGCAAAGCGAAGCTTTGCTGACCCGATGGAATCCTAATCTTCAAACTTATGCAAAGCGAAGCTTTGCTGACCCGATGGAATCCTAATCTTCAAACTTATGCAAAGCGAAGCTTTGCTGACCTGATGGAATCCTAATCTTCAAACTTATGCAAAGCGAAGCTTTGCTGACCCGATGGAATCCTAATCTTCAAACTTATGCAAAGCGAAGCTTTGCTGACCCGATCGAATCCTAATCTTCAAACTTATGCAAAGCGAAGCTTTGCTGACCCGATGGAATCCTAATCTTCAAACTTATGCAAAGCGAAGCTTTGCTGACCCGAAGGAATCCTAATCTTCAAACTTATGCAAAGCGAAGCTTTGCTGACCCGATCGAATCCTAATCTTCAAACTTATGCAAAGCGAAGCTTTGCTGACCCGATCGAATCCTAATCTTCAAACTTATGCAAAGCGAAGCTTTGCTGACCCGATGGAATCCTAATCTTCAAACTTATGCAAAGCGAAGCTTTGCTGACCCGATGGAATCCTAATCTTCAAACTTATGCAAAGCGAAGCTTTGCTGACCCGATCGAATCCTAATCTTCAAACTTATGCAAAGCGAAGCTTTGCTGACCCGATGGAATCCTAATCTTCAAACTTATGCAAAGCGAAGCTTTGCTGACCCGAAGGAATCCTAATCTTCAAACTTATGCAAAGCGAAGCTTTGCTGACCCGATCGAATCCTAATCTTCAAACTTATGCAAAGCGAAGCTTTGCTGACCCGATATAGAGTTTTGGAACGGTGTGAATATGCACATGAAGCGTGATCCGCTTCATTACTAGTTTTTTTTTTGTCTTCATCTTTATTTTTTCACCAGCAGAGTTGAAATCTGACATATATCTGTAAAAATACATTTTCTGTATACAGATATTATCTGTTCTCGGAAAGATTTTTTTCATCTGCATGCAGATCATCTGTATGCAGACATTATCTGCATGCAGATAAAATCTGAATGCAGAAAACAGATATCTGCAAAAAGAACAATAGAATCTGCATCCATCTGCAAAACAGATGAGCAGAATCTATCTGTTTGCAGATGATATCTGTAAACAGATCATCTGTATGCAGATGAAAAAAAACTTTCTGTTCGCAGATTCTGTCTGTATAAAGGTAATTTCTGTAGCAAATCTGTCTTTGTATCTGTTAACAGATATCTGCTTTTTCAACTCTGTTCACCAGTTATGCAATTAAATATATCAAAGAATTTCTCCATCTCTCCTTGAACGCGCTTCTTGTACACACAATTTCTTTTTTATGTCTTCTTCATTTATGTGCCCATTTTCGTTAATGAAAGAGTTCCAGGAAAGCACTTAATAAGAAGTCAAAATGCAAAGAATGGCTTTAAAGATGGCCTTCATTTATGGCAGTATGTCTTTTAAATTAGACATTAATCGATGAGATTTTATACTGTTTTTTTTTTTCTCGTACCCGAAGAAATTAATGATCGAGGGGATTTTAGACTAATCGCTACTGGCAAAGATTTTACTTCTTTTTATCTTTTTGCTTTTTCTTTTTGCGACTTAAAGTGCTTGTTAATTATGCAATTGATTTTTTTGGAGAATTGGCTTGTTAATAAATTTTGTGCTAATTTCTTGTTGTTGAGAGTCGATGTGATGACACTATAATGGTGATTTAGCGTGAGTTTCGAATTTATTTGGGATTTATTTTTATTTTGGTTAATTGGGATTTGGTGGCTGGCTTTAAAGGATTTGGGTGGATTGTTTGAAGTTGAAAGCTTATTTTGTGTGTTGTGGTAATTTTTGGAAGATTTAGGATGTTAAATTCGTTTTATATTCTTCACTAGATGCAATTCTAATGATTTTGTTTTTGTAAGGATTCGAACTTGATTATGAAGAGGCTATTGGTAAATAAAATTTACAGGCTGATTTCTTATTGATTAATCTACAATTTCTTTACTTTGACAACCATTTCAAATCACATAATCACCTCTATATTGGTCTGACTAGCTTTCCAGAGACCTTTCTGATTTTGAGATGACAATTTCTTCTAACAGATTTGAAAATGCAAAATATGATGAATTCAGATACAAAACCTCTTCCTAGTCCAGCCAAACCCCAGACACCAAAAAACTCTTCTCTTCCAAACACCTCATAAAAATCACTTCCCAAAGCCCGCACTTAAAAAAGATGAATAAAAATAAATTCAAATTCAGATTTACCGTTATCTCTCTATTGGTAGGCATTTCGTGATCTCGAATAAAATATTTCTTTAAAAGCCAAATATGCCTTAAATTTAATTAAGAATTAATAAATCAAAAATGTATTTAAGTCACGCATTGGCTACATCATAAAAAAAGTACACGAGAATAAAATTATATATTCATATTACCACAATTCTGTTCTGTATTTTTTTTATTCATTTCGCCAGTCCTTCTTCCTCTCTCTCTTTCTCGTCGATTGAACTTTTCTCCAATAATTAATATTAAAAATATTAAACGCTTGATTTTATTATAATAAATATTTTTTTTTTTCAAAAAAAAGAAAACTAAATAAAAAGAATCGAGGTACCAACATCAAGCATACACGTTTGTACACGATGCACATGTGTAGCTTGTTTCCTTCTCTTCTATACATACATTTTATTTTATTTTTTTTTTTTTTTGTTAAATATACAGAACACTCGACTACGTAAGAAAAGTGGAATGAGACAATTGGCAAGAAACTAAATTCCAGTAGCTTTAATTGTGTGCGTTCACACAATCGCCTTCATTATCATCATCATCGACACTAAATGAAATTTTAATTTTTAGGTAGGTGGATTAGAATTAATAATCTTTAATTGATTTTCTTTCCGTCTCTCGTTGAGACTTTTTTTGCTGCTTCTCTTAGCTTCTTTCTTTGACTTTTCGTAACATAAGTTGAGGATTTTTTTTTCTTTTATTTGAGATTTGATAGGCAAATTTGGGTCGAATTTGATTTTTGTCGCTTAGCGGACAAACAACTGGAAGTATTTATGGTGTTGAAGGCGGTTTTTTGAGTGTGTGTGGAGGTTGTTGGATTTTTTTTGGAGGATTTTATTTGAGATAAGAATGTTGTTTGAAACTGTTGATGCATCAAGTTTACAGAAGAAGTAGTCTCGTCTAGACTTAATTAATTTGATGCTAATTCTTTTGAATTGTTGACTTAAGATTGCGATGATAAGATTTTGGACAGTTTTGGAAGATTTATTCTTAAAATGTCACTTTTTAGTTATTTTTAACATTTTTTGGGTCATTTAAGTTAAGTTTGAAATTTTGAATTTTTAATTTAAAAAAATAAAATTTTCTGATTTGTCCAAAAATAACAAAAAAATTTAATTTAAAAATTCGACTCTAAAATTACAGTTAATCTTTCATTGACCCCCAAAACTCTATGCATCTATAGTTCATAAATCATCAACCAAAAATCCATTGCCAAAGAATAAGAATCACATCTTAAGTGTTCTTCACGTCAAACAGTTCATTTCATACTCAATATTCACAATCGAACTTTATTACCATGTCTTATCAATAATTTAACATCAACTTATTTATTGGAGATGACTTGAATTATTTTTTAAGAAAGAACCGTTTTAAAATTTCATATCTACTCAAATCTCAAAACTTCAAATTCTATTCTTCAAAAAAAAGTCGAACTTTATTCATTTATATAGCTTTAGAGTATTCAAAGAATACAATAAGTTTCTGTTGTGCTAAAGAAAATTTCTAGAAAGATTTTGGAATATTTGTATTGGATGACTAATAGATTTTTGCTATATAAATTGTAGATTCTAGTACAGGATTAGATGTGATGACCTATTAATTTGAATTTTTTGCATTGAAATTCAAGAGCCAAAAAAATATAAAAAAAAAAATCTTAAATCCATTGCCGATCAAAAAAACTACAAAGTCATCACTTTAATCGTCGATAAATTATTTGTATGTTTTGTTTTCATCTTCCACAAATCAATTTACATAAGAAATATTTCTCTTCTGTCCTCATGACAGGCTCATTTGAATTTTGTCACTGAAAATTATCGATTCTCTGCTCATTTTCTTTCTCACACTAATTCCACTGATTTAAAGATGATTATAGAAAAAAATAAGAAAAATAGAATCGTTGTATCTAAATTAAACATTAATTTTTTGATAAATTGATAACAATTATACTCAAATTAATAGATTAATGACAAAATGAGATTAGAGAAAGAAGAGTGGAAGAGGAGAATGAGAGGAGAAGTAGCAAGACATGAATGGAATGTTGGAGAGAGACAAAAAAAAATTATGAAATTGGAATGAAAATTTATGCTGTTAGAATCGATTGTAGAAGTAGAATTTTGAGGTTAGGTTGCAAAATTTAGATTTTAACTGAATATTGATTAAAATAAGTCTCTGAATTAAATTAAAAGTGTAATTTTTATTACATTTTATTTTGGAGATTCAAACTTTAGGATGTAGCTGAAAAATCTATTCAAACCTTCCAGAATCATTCTTCCTTAAAAATACAGTCTAAGAATCCCAAAATTAACAATGTTCGTCCCCAATTCCACTCTAATTAAAACCAACATCATAAAAATGTCACAAAATTCCACCTAAAGTCATCTCATCATCCTTAACAAGAATTAAATTAAAAATCACATAAAACACAGCCACAAATACACAGAAAAAGTCACCAGAATAAAGAAAAGAAAAAAAAAATTAAAAAAATATTTTTCTGAAGTCGCGAGAGATATTATGTCTGTTTTATTTTTTTGGCTGCTTCATACTTTAATGTTTCATCAGAATTAATTAACGAGAAATGAAAAGAATATTTGTATGAAAAAAAAATGATTGAGAGCTGACAATGAGCAACAACGACATTTGTCGAGAATGATTTTTAAAATTCCATTTCTCTGTTCCTTGCCATCCTATTTCTCATATCACTTTTGATATTCTTATCTCTTCTGTTCTTTGTATTTTTCGCCAGTCTTCAACATAAATCATAAAAATGCCAAAAACAGAGAACTAAAAGTCTAAAATGATCGAATGTTATGCTATTTAAAAAAGAAGAATGCTTTAAGAACTAAAACAATATGAAATGAGGCATGAGGGAAGGAGAAAGAAAGAAAAAAATGTTTAAGATTGAGAGAGAAAAATTTTTTGTGTTCAAATGGAACTTTAATTTGGGTAGGGTATGGTGGGGTTAGGGCGCATTTGAGGGGATCTATTCATGATAATTATATTGACTGACACTGACATCTTTTTAAAGCCCAATTTTATAATAAAGTAATTGAAAAAAATCGGAATTTACACCATGGGTACTCAAATTAAAATTAATGAAAATTCTAGACCCAGAAAACTTGCCAAATAAACCCTTATGTCAATCTATCTAGTCCTACAAATATTTAGGAAATTTTTTTTAATAACTTTTGAAAAAGTTCTTCAAATTTGGCAAATTTAGATCTGAAACTTCCAATTTTGAATATTTTATAATTTACAGTGGTAGTTAGAAATAATATTTAGTCCAATAGGATCCGAACTCAAACTAGTTGACATAATATCCCAAAATCTCAAAATACTCCTACTCCACTGCACCACAATCACTCAACATCTCTATCTCCATGAATCCACAAAGCACATTGAAACAAAGCAAAGCAAAAAAAATTATGACATCAATGTAGACAGCATAAATTAATCAGACAATCTGAGAACATCACAATCACTTGTCACGTGAGAAAATATGCTTTTCAAAAATTGAAATATGGAGAAGAGAGAATTAATTATTGTACAATGAGAATCCATGTTGAATTCTTTAATTTGTAATTTTTTTCTGTTTAATTTTTTTTTAAAAATTTGAATTGAATAAAAATGATCCATTTCAGTTTAATTTATTTTTTTCTTGTTAATTAATGTGAATGAATTTAATTTATTTTCAATGAATTAAAAAAAAAAAGAAAATTTTAGATTTTGAAGTTAAATTGTTAATTCGATTAAGCGGAGTAGAAAATTAAATGACATTGCATTAAATTGCTAATAATGAAGCTCGTTTGTTGTGGCTGTGTGCAAGTATGTGTGCATTAATTATGAATGTGAATTAATTAAAGTCTTTTTGATTGTTGGATGTTGAGTTAGTTATGAGGGTAAATTTTGAGTTTTTAATGATCAATTGTGTGGATTTGCTGTCAATCTATTGCTGTTTTAAAGGAATTAGATTGCAAATTCAACTAGCCTTTCAGTGACCCCCACGAAAAAAACCTTTAATTTTCCCACAACCATGTCGCACTACTGAGCGTCCTCAATAAATTAAATTAACACACGAATGATTTTATTACTTGTTCCATCCATCCTATGAACAGTGAAAATAAAACGGGTAGCGAAAAATACATTCCATGTTCCTCTTAATGTCGTTTGTTATGTGCACTTCACTTCATGGAATGCTCAATTTTGTGTTCCCTCTATCTTTTTTCCCTACCTTTTTGGTTAACGTTCTGTTTCGTTTTTTATTCTTTTTGTACATATCAAATTTATTTTTTACTCTTTACTTAATTTTTTTTTTGAAAAAATAGAGAGAGAGAATGAATAAAAGAGGTAAGAAGTAGTTTTTTTTTTGTGGAGCATAATTAATTTTTCTGTTGAGTTTTGATAAAAAAAAAATTTCTAAACGACATGAATCTGAATTATGTTTGGTGGAGTTTACTAATGAAGCAAGTGAAATTTTGTGTCTGTTGCTGTGGATTTAATCTTTTACTTTGAGCGAAGTTTTGTGAGTGGATGTGGTGAGTCATGGATATGAAGAGCTGGAATGAATGTTAAATCTTTAATAGACTTAATGAAAAATCTTCTTCAGAATTCTCAGTTTTATCAAAATTCTCCTCATCACCCAACTTCCACCTCTGGATAATAATTCACGAAATACCTAGAGATAAAGAAGCTTCATGTCAAAAAAAAATCGTTGCTTTCTAAAATCTCCTTTTAAATACTGGAAAATAAATGATCACGACGACATATTGGCGATAGTAGAACAACCATACTTCAAAATAATGCACAATAAATTAGTGGGACTCATGATAAACTTTTTTTTTGGCTTTAAGAATGGCAAAAAACGTGATTTTTAATTATCTCTTATATTAATTTAAAATGCAATCAAACATTAATAAACGAGACTGCATTAATCGCATGATGGAAATTTTCTTTCATGAGGAATATTTATTCTCTCTTTTTTTGTGCTGATTGGAGGGATTTTTTTGTGTGGTTTGAGCTTGTTGGGTTGAAATTTTGTCTGATTGTCAGTGGTTTTAATTAAAATTGCAATTTTATTCAGGTTCACAAAATTTTGTGATTTTAAGATTTTTCTTTAATTTTTAAATTTTAAATGGGTCGGTATTGAATAATTTCAATGTCAATAGACGCTTGCTATTCTCTTCTATCATAAATTATAAAGTTAAAATTTCGGAAATGCAGTTTGAGTAGTTATTTTAAAGAAAAACTTTTTAAAACAGAGAAATTTTTTCAAAAACTTTAATATCAAAAATTCAAATTTTCAAAAACCGTTAAATTTTATATTTCTTTAATTAGAGTTTAGGTTCTTACATTCATTTTTACTATTTTTAGGCAACAATAATTAATAAAAATGCGCTTCTAATACCAATTCTCCAACTCTCCATCCATCCTCAAGCTGCTCACAATCCAAAGAATAAAGTATTGAAAAAAAGACGAAAGGAGATTAAGATTTCATCAATTTGAGTGCTTCGATTTTGTGACAAATGAGAGACCCGAAAAAAAAATCTGTATTTATTATTTTATTTTTGTTTCGAGATGATTAATATGGAAAAGGAACCCAATGGAAATGAATAATAAATAAGTTTCCGATGAAATTAATTCCATTTTTATCTAAAAATCATCTCGCAAAATAAAAATTCAGCAGCAGCAACTGTTTTTGAGATTTTCTACTTAGCGCTGTGAAAAGGCAGTCACGTACAGACACAGATAAAAATATTTTATATTTTGGTTTAGCAATAACATTTCTTTGAATGAATTTTCCCGCATGACTATGTGCATATGTATACGAAGAATGATGATTATTATGAGGCTTGCGGAAATGCCAGTGCCTGCTAACGACGAAGAATTTATGCAACAGAAAATTTTTGTCATAATTTTCAGGCTAATTGTTGATTTTAATCAACAGCTTGTTAGCAATGAGCATCAGTTTGAGGTATGTGTGAGTGCTGACGCATGAGATGCTGGATTTGGAGAAGTTTTTCAAATTGTGAGAGCTAAATCGTAGAATGATCAGTTTGCACTTAGATCTTATAAAATTTTGAATGAATTTTGATGCTTTTATTAAGAGCCACAACATCCATGATCACCAACTATATCCCCAAAAACCCACACCCCTGACCATCAAAACGATTAAGACCATGAAATATAATATCAATTGTTTAAAAATTTCAACAATAACTAATTAAATAACAATATTATAAACGCTAATCGCTTGTTATAAAGTGACTTAAATTAATTACATCCATTTTCTACACTTTTGCTATTTCTGCCGCGTTCTTTAATGAAAGAATTTATTACAATACTCGATATTTTTTCTTTAATTCTCCTTCTCTCAATCTCTTTTCATGCACGAATATATTCATAATATATCAAAAGAAGAAAAATTTAAAAAAATTTTAGCATCTCATAGCCATTTAAGATACTTAAACACAAGACATTCAGCACAGAAATGAGAATTAAAAGGAAATTCTACAATTTTTAAAGGTGAATAAAGCGATCATTATGACGATATTTATTGGTCAATTTTCTAAAACAAAATAGAAGAGACTCTATTTAGACTCTTTTATTTCACTCTATGCTATACAGCAACGATATTGTTGTAATTTTTCATAAATAATTTCGAATTAATTTTCTTTCTTTTATTTTATATATATTTTTTTTTATTTTTAATTAATATGAAATATTTCTCTTCTTTTTATTTAATTCGAATAGCTTTGTGCCAAAATAGAGAAATGAGATGAATAATAAAATTGCGCATGAATTGATGTTGCTTATTAGGATGTGCTTGTTAGGTACTCGTGTGGTGTAGAATGTGGCTTTTTTTTGTGGGAGAATCATAAAGATTTTTTTTCTATGGGAATGTAATGAAATTTGGATAGTGAAAATTTGTGATTAGTCGTTCTTAGCTTAGGATCTAATCAAGATGAAGCTTTCAGCTACCAATGGTAAATTTTTAAAAAATTTCGAGGTTATGTCATAATTTAATTATATCAATTTATTCCTACCTTATACTTCTGCATTATAGAAGTAGCCTTAAGTTTAGTCACTGTAGTTTTATAGTTGGAATCTTTTTGTTTACAAGCAGTTATGAAAAAAGTTCCTCGAAACTTAAACTTCTGATAGACAATTCTTAAATCTGTAATATTTCTTATTACACGCTTTTTTTATAAAATAAATACCACAGACCCATCAAACACCCTCCAACACTTGATCTAGATCATAACCTCAAATCTTAAAATTTTCACACAAAAAATAAATACCTCATCATCTCTTTTCATTCTAAAAATTCCTAAATTTATTACATCCAAAAAAATGTTCTCAATAATCAATTCTGTCCTCTAGCCAATGTACTTCAAAACAAAACAAAAAAAAAATTGCAACAACAGCAAAAAAAGACAAAGTTTTAAAAGCGAAAACTTGTGGTACAAGTTATTGCATAAATTTTATTATTCTATGTTATTTTTGCACCATCAACATCGTAAAAAAGGCGTATGAGACGACAAGACAATGACGAGAAAGAAAAAAAAATTAAGCGTATATTTTCTCCACAAACGGTGCGTTATGTATGTCACTTTGTCAGCTTGTTACTTTTTTTCGCTGTGTATAATATGTTATAGCAATATTCCGAGATAAGAATCAAGATTGATGTTGAGACTATTGTGTGGGCGTGAATGGAAAATTATAGTATCAATCAGTTCGTTTTTGATTTTAATTATTACTTTTACGATTTAAATTAATTATATAGAGATTTCTTTTTTTGCTCTCTTTGCGCCGGATCCCTATGGTTTCTCTTGCAGACACACATTCGTCATAAAATTTATTTTATTTTTGTTATAGGGTATAATTGATGGAGTGGAACTGAATTACGTAAGGTGGAATTATGATTGATTTTGTTTTTTGGGATTAAATTGGATTAAGTATTGCTAGGTGTGTTAAGGAATAAATTTTTGTAATTTTTGCATGACTTTAGTGAAGTTAGTCCAATTTTAAATAGATTTAAAATATTTAAATTCCATCTTCTTGCTAAATTTTGAAATTTGAAAAATTCAAATAAATTTCAACCTTTAAAAATTCAAATAATTTTTGACCGTTACAAATTCAAATAATTTTTGACCGTTACAAATCTAAAAATTGAATAAATACTTTTTCTCATTATCATTAACAAAACAATTTCACATTAAAAAAAATCATTGATTGAGAAATAAGTAAATGAACACAAGCTGCATCACGTAAAACAGAAATTCCTCAAAGAAAAAAAAGCAAGAAAATGAAAAGAATCACAATCTGACATCAATCTACAAAAGCAAAAAATTTCCTTAAATGCGCTAAAATCATAATACTCTTATCTCATTCATGTTAAAGTTACTAGTTTTTCATTTCATTTCTGAAGTTTTTAAAACGAGATGTTTGGAATGCATTGATGGTTTTGCCGTTTATAGGAAAAGAGAGAAGGAAAAAGAAAAAAATAAGGTTTGTTGATATGCGACTCATTAAGACAATCAATTAGTGGAGGCATATTTTTGTTCAGTTTGTGTTTCTCGAATTATCATCAAATGAGACATTTCTTTTCTTTTTTTTTTGCCTGCCCTGTTAAAGTAAATTTTTACATTGAAATTTTTGCTGTCTTCACGATTTTTATCTATGGTGGCCTAATGTATTTCATCTGTCATATTCTGTAACTCCATTTTCTGATATTTTCATTTAATTAGATGTCTTTTTTATGCCATTATTATTTTAGAATACAAGCTTATTAATGATGTTAGTCATATGGGTTAATATACTTCTATCTATCAGATGATATGAGGCATTTCTGATCAGCGACATTAAAATGAAGAAAAATATGAAACTCTATATATAGAGCAAGTTAGTTCTACTTATTGAATATCGAGATGAATCAGGAATATCATTTTGAGCAAATTAAAATTTATATTTTAAATTGATGACTTTAAGTTGTTGATAGGCATATGCTTGATGGCATATGAAGTAGCCTTGAAGAAAGTTTTATACAAAAACTAAAAAGAAAACCAAATTTTAACAATTTTGTAATATTTAAATCATTAATCGTTTTTATTTCGAATTTATAACGGTTTTATGAAATTCGAATTTTAAACAGTTTTGTAAAGATTGTAACTCTAATCTTTTGCAAATTTAAAATTTTCGAAAATCAATTGTGATTTAATTTTTTAATATTTAGAAAACTCTTAAATTCATCCCTAAGACATGCATATAATCAAGGACAAAATGCACAAACATTCTAAAATCTGCACACCACAAGCAGCAAGTTAATAATATTCTTTAATTGTCTTTATTCTTAGTTATCTAATTACGCCACTGTCAAAAAATTTTCTTATACTTTTTTTTAGTTTAAAAAAAAGCACAGAAAAAGAAAAACAAAAAAAAAGTACAGAGAAGAGAAATGAAGGAACGAGAAGACAGAAGAAACCGTAATCGCTTTAATAATGCCTAAAAGATTTGCGTTTTTTCACCATGCTTTAGTTCTTCTCATTCTTATTTTTACTCTCCCCGTATCTTCATCATATCTTTTTGACTTTGAATACACTAAAAGCGCATTAGTTACCTTTCAGAAGAGCTCTGCTCTGTTGATATCAAAAAATGTTCAGCGGAGAGTAAAGTCATCTTCTTCTTTTGCCTTCCTTTCTTCCCCTCATAACATCGTTCTTTAAACTTTTTATTTTTTTATTTTCTTTCTCTTTAAGTGTGATTTTTGGACGATGAATGGGTTTGTTGGGTTTGGTTTGGTCGGGGAGATGGGATATTAGGGTATGTGGGAATTTTATGTACTTCAAAATAGGACTAAGCCGTAGATTGGTCAAAGATTGCTTAAAAATTGATTTTTTGTAGCAAAGATCCTAGTTGATATTATTTTCCCGCCAAAACTTCTAGATTGATCTGGTTTTTAAAAATTTCTAAACTAAAATTCCTTAATCCTCTTAAAAAACAGCGCCTAATCCCCATAACCTCCAACAATTCTTACACATCTCCTCTTTTATATTTTTAATTTTACCTTAATAAAAGTCTTGTATGATGCTTGTGTTCTGCACACGAGAAAATGTTTTCTCTGCTGATAAAGTTCCCATGCAATAACAACAACAACAAACGGACGACTACGTCGAAAAAATACCCTTTCATTTTTTTTCATTCTTTTATTATGCACTATATTTTAAAAGCATTGTCTATAACATCTATTATCGTAATAGGTTATAAAAGGTATTAAGTGAAATGGAATTCATGTATGTAGGCATGAAGGCTTTTAAAACTATTTAAATCTTAAATGACTGCTGTTTATTTCTAAAATTACTCACTACACATCACATTGTAATGTTATATAGCACATACTTTATACTCCTCTTCTGTTTATCATAAAAATTGCATGAGCTTGAACTTTTTGTTGTTTGAAAAATAATATTGTAATAAGGAAGGAATTTTTTCAAGTTTGCTTATTTTGATAATTGGAGATTTTAGATTGAGGATGAGGAATTGATGAATGGATGGTTTATTTTAATGTATGAAGTGTTTATTTCGATTTCTTGGTTGGATGTGGTGTGCATTATATGACTAAGGATATGGCTACTTGAAATTTTCACTGAGTGTAGTTAGGAAATATTAAATTGAGTATATGGTTCCTTGTCTAGTAACTACTTTGCCCCTTGGAAAAATGTCATCAGTCCAAATTCCAAGTTTACAATCCCACATCTATAGAACACCCATATCTTTAGCAATTCATACCCTAAAAACATCTATAATCTAGATTTCAAGACTTTAGTCCATGAGAACACCTCACAACCAGAGTCGATACCAAGCATATGCCTTTAAAAAGGTGGGTCAAGCCATATGGAAACTTGAAATCAAAGGCATTTTTTCGTGTCTTTGCCTTTACTGTGCCTTTGAAAAGGCAGAACTCTGCTAGATCAAAGGCAGTGCTTAAGCTCAGGCACCTTTGTATTAACCCTGCTCACAACTCATCTCATCCCATCTAAAAGTCACTCATGAGAATATAAATTTATCCAGTAATTGCTTTAGAAACACCACAATAATAATAATAACAATAATCATCTTCCAGAGCATATTCAATGAAAGAGATTTCAATTATAGACCATCATGAAAGAGATCAACAACAACAAAAATTATGATGCAGAATTTTTATTTTTTTTTTTTTACTCTTCATCCCACTCTGCCAGATTATATTCATGTATAAAATTCTTTTTTTTTTGTTGCTTAACTCATCATAACATTCACAATTGCTGATACAAAATCACATGAAAAAAAAAAAATTATTTCCCTACATTTTCAATACTCAAAACTCGCAGGCTTTTTTTTTATAAATATCGTAAAGAACATCATGAGTTGAGCTCTCGAGTATGAGAGTATATAAAAATGTAAAGACGTGAATAACAAACAGTAAGAAATGAAACGATGAGGCATACTGAGAGCAAAACTTTAAGGAGTAAATACAACTTTGACAGAATAAATGAGCAAGAAAGAAATAAAAAACTATAAAAAAATATCGTCTGAGAAAGAAAGAAAAAAAAGTCATGGCAAGAAGTTAAGTATAAAGCAACAATCTCTTGGTGAATTGAGAATATAAATCATATGAAGTTTGATGGCTCATATAAATATTATTGAAATATTAATTTTCCTTATCCTTATTTTGCATTCTTATTCTCTCTTCAACTCACATGTAGCGAGAGTCAGCTTACAGAGTATGGAACACATGTTTGAGGCGCTCTTAATAAGATTTTTTGCTTGCTTGCCTGCTCGCTTGTGCTTATGCTTATGATTATTTATTTTTTAAGAGGAGATAAAAGAAAATTGACAAACTATGTGGATGGGGTGTTCAATTACTTTTTTATGAGCGGGAAAATTATGGATGTTTGCTTTAAGAGGTATCTTCAGAGTATTGCATCATTTATTGAGATGCTGTTTGGTTTGTAAATTATTTTAATGGGGAATCAATTCATTTTTTAGTGTATTTTATATTTTATTAAAATCGGTTCGGTTCTCTGTAAAATGGGTTCAGTTCTCTATAAATTCGGTTAAATTCTCTGTAAAACGGGTTAAGTTCTCTGCAAAATTGGTTTAGTTTTCTGTAAAGTTCACTATACTCTTACAAAATCATCAAGATAAAAATTAAAAATCAATTTTTTACATCTACAACCGAATTTACCAACAACTTCTATCCCATCAGCAATCGTCGCATACCCTATCCTCATGAACATCTCAATATGTAATTTGAATACCGTGAAATGATTGAAAAATTCATAGTCATGCGATTATAAATTTATAAATTTATCTACAAACTCTCTCATATCCTTCAACAACATGAGGCATCGATGTAAGAAGCACAAAGAAAATGGGAAAAAAATAAAATGAGTAATGCATTAAAAATTGCATTTGTCAATTCCCTGTGGAAATAAAGCTTTTAATTTCTCATTTAATGCATTTCCAACATTGTGGCGAGATCATCAAATTGTAATTTTAATTTAAGGCAAAAATCAAAAAAGAAAGAAGGAAAAAAGGCAACAAAAAAAAATCTTTTCGTTTTCTTACTTTTTTATTTCTCCATCATTTCATTTCATTTCATGTACTACTGTCTGATCTGCAAATGCATTAAACAGTTCCAATGCAAAATATATTTTTTTATTTTTGGCTTTTGTAAAGCTGATTTAGTTTTACTGGGTAAGATGAATTAATTGACATATTGCATGATAAAATAGATAATAAAATGAGAAATTTACAAAATGAAAGGTTTTGCTTCATGTCGACAGGCAATAATAGCAGTAACATACCAAAAAGGGCTCCGTTCTGTTTTTTCGTTACCCACAAAATAAAAAAAAAAATAAATAAATGTAAATAAATAAAAAGTTTTTAAGAGAGTAAGAGAGTAAGTGAGACGTCCAAACAATAAGAACCTAATTGAGGAATTACACACGGTAAGAAAATCGCGCGTCTTAAACGGCACATTTTCACAATTTTGTTTGGCATCACGAGAAATCGAGAGTAAGATTGAAATACCTTTTTTTATTATATATTTATAAGACACACACACAACTTTTTTTTGTGGATCATTTCAACAAGAAACAGAATTATTCAATTAACATTACAATTTTATATGTCCATAAATACTTTTTTTCTTAGGTGATTTTTAATGGGGATTTAAAAACGAAAACGATGAAAAATTGATGACAGTCGATGCTAAGATACTTTTAATTAAGTTCGTACATATCTTATTTTGATATTTCTTTTTTTTTTCAATTCTTTAAATGAAATTTATTGGGCATATCATGAATTTGGAGGTTTTGGATTAAAAAAAGTCTCTCGCAGGGTTGGGATGTTTGCATGCAATGATTTTTTATTGACTTTATGTGTTTACAGAGCCTTTGAAGTTAAAGAATATTCATTTTATCTGGTCTTATTAAAATTTTTTAAAATTTGGCATTTTATTTGCTAAGAGATGTTTTTTTGAAGATTTTTGTTGTTAGATGCATAGAAGTTACTTAATTGTTACTTTAAACAATTTTTTTTTTTTTTTTGAGAGAAATTACGACAAATTGCCAAATTGTTTCAAATAAAGCAAGCAAACTAAATAGTCAAAAGTTAAAGTCCTATTTTTAAAGTTATATACATAAGGTTCAAATCCTAATCTGAATTAAAATTTTTATTATTAAAAAAAATTCTTTTTTTGATAATAATCATAGCCAAAAATCCTGATATCTTAAAACAAATCAACAATTCCAAATACAAACACCAATACATCCCTGAATATCCATAAAATTCACCCAAGAAAACCGTCTCCGTGGAATGCAAATTTTGAGGAATGTGCAAGAAATTTGAAAGTAAATTAACTGTTATTACATATGTAAAGTAATGAAAATTATTTTCTCCTTTTAACATATTTCTCCAACGACGGTTTCTTTTTTTAAAGAATTTTAATTGAAATTTGTGAGGACTCCCCAAAAAATTCTCAATGCTTAAATGAGAGTCTGTTGTTGGATCATAGTGGAATTTTCAAAATAAATGTAATTTTTGAGAGTATTTTAAATTTGTAAGATCTAGTTTCCTGTTGTAAGTTTTTATATCAAAAAAATAGACGCAAAACTTTCTAAACTTTCTCATAAAAAAAATCTAACACTTGAAAAAATGCATCCACCAGCCATAAAACTAGACAAAAGGCTGTAAAATTTAATTTATTCCATAAATGAATTCAATAGCCCATCCCTCATGTCTCCTTTCCATTCATGCAGGTAACATGAATGACAAAACATAAATGCATAAAAAAATTCTATTTCTTTCCAATTAGTTCCGTAAAGAAAGCTTCTGTTGAATAAAATCTACAGATGTACTTGATGAAGACAACATTGTATTGAAAAATACTTAGTATATTATAAAGGTATAAAAGAGGTACAAAGGTTTGCATAATCACGCACTTTGTATTGTAAAGCATCGAAGCGAATAATTAAAAATAAAAAGAAGGATTTGCTTTTCATCTTCTGACGAGAATTAAAAATAAAAAATAAAATAAAATAATAAAAAAAACTGCAACTCACCTTTGTATTTGACGTTTTTGGTGTACCACCAATAGCAATGGCATAAACTTCAATTTCATATATTTCGACACCATTCTCGCGATCCAATTCAATGGCTGTCGATAAAATTCCCAATTTTGTGTCTATGTCAAAAAGACGATCAACTTGTTTGCCATTGCCTGTTACATTTGTCACATAATATTCAATTTCATTGCCGGAAGCGGTTGGTAAATGAGCTGACACTGTCAAGATACTCGTTCCGGCTGGTTCATTTTCAAAAACTGTGCCAGTTAATTCTTTTTGTTGAAACATTGGACCGCCACTTGCGGAACTGCTTGTTATTATCGTAATATATGCATCACTAGATTTACGTTCATTTTGAACTGCTTCATCAGTTGCTTTTACCGCCAACTGATAACGCGCTTCGGGATTATGTATTGTCTTTCTTAACGATATTGTACCTGTACTACGATGTAACTTAAATAAGTCTGTATTACCACTAACCATTTCATATGTTACAAGTCCATTTGAACTCGAGTCGGCATCGCGCGCGAAAACATTCATAATTGGTAAGCCATCGTGACCCGGTTCTACGCGAATATCTCTTAATGGCAACACGGCTGCATTCATTGACACAAATATTGGTTCACAATCATTTATATCCTCAACGATAACTGTCACTAATTTTTCAGCTGACAAACGTTGTGATGGTATTAATGCTTGATCTGTTGCCACAACAATTAAACGGAATGTATCGATTGTTTCACGATCAATTTGACGTTGCGTGTAAATGACTCCCGATGTTGCATTTATTCTAAAATGACCCTGACCAAATGATGGCTCTTGACTCTGTATTGAGTATGTTACTTTGCCATTTAATCCATTATCAGGATCTTCAGCCGTGATCATAATAATCGGTGTATTTATTGGAATTCCTTCACGAATTTGCCTCACAATTGCGGTATTAGGAAAGCTTGGTGCATTGTCATTAAAGTCAATTGTTGTTACTGTAAATATAATTGTTGTCGATAGCCTTGGATTGCCACCGTCTGATGCTGTAATATTTAACGAGTATGTCTGTGTATCTTCATAGTCCAATAACTTGTGTAAATAAAGTGATCCCGTGACAGGATCAATGTGAAATGTGTCACGTCGATTTCCTGCGGCAATTGAATATGTCAACTGACTATTAATACCCAAATCATTATCAGTCGCACGAAATCTTATTAATTCCGTTCCAATTGTTGTTGTCTCAATGACAGATATACTCGTATCCGTTTGTACAAATTCCGGACTACAATCATTTTCATCAAGTACCTCAATTGATATTGTTGTTGATGAACTTAAACGACCAACAACTGCTGCGTCATGTGCAATAACTGTCAGCTTATAAAACGATGTCGTTTCTCTATCAAGCGATTTAACAAGTGTTACTTGACCGGTTGATTCGTCAATTGAAAATTTACCACCTTCATTACCATCTGAGATGTAATAAAAAACATCACCGTTAAGACCTTCATCAGCATCAAATGTATAGACACGAATAAGTTGTGAGCCAATTGATGAGCCTTCTGATACCTGAACTTTATATGGTGCTCGCAAAAATTGTGGTGCGTGATCATTTATATCATTTATGAAAATTTTTACTTTAACCTTATCTTTCAATCTTACAGCACCATTATCTGTGACAGTTGCCTCAAGTGATATGAAATTCTGTCCCGTCGATTGAACGAGAGCTTCACGATCAAATTTTCTCATCGTCTTTATAAAGCCATTACGTGGATCAACTGAGAAATCATTCTCAACATTCGATAACATAAATATTAGTTCTGCATTTCGTCCAATGTCACGATCTGTTGCTGTCAGTTTACCAACAAATGAATCAACTGGCTCATTCTCAGCGATATTGAATGTAAATGAACTGTTGGTAAATTGTGGTGCATTATCATTTTCGTCAATCACATGAATTACGACTGGTACTTCCGTGCTACGTGGTGGATTGCCACCATCATTGCAGCTTATCGTCAGTGAATAATAATCGCGATCTTCACGGTCGAGATTGCTTTTTACGAAAAGAAATCCGTCGGGAAAGATGCCAAATTTATTCTCCATATTTCCCTCAATAATTTTATATGAAATTCGTCCATTGGCACCGAGGTCAGCATCAGATGCAGAAAGGGCGAAAAATCGAGAATTTACGGGTGTCGATTCCAATAAAGATGTTTCATAAGATGTGTGGTCAAAGACGCATGTGTGGTCGTTCACATCCTCAATGGTTATAGTCACAACATTTTTGGATGATAGTCTTGGTTCACCGCCATCAATTGCTGTTATTTCAAGATGCATGACAGTACCTGGATCGACACGAATTGGACGATTAATATAAAGGACACCAGTTGCTTCTGAGATTCTAAATTGTTCATGTGGATTATATGTGAGACTATAAGTGACTCTAGCATTAGCACCATAATCCTTGTCACGAGCTCTTGCAAGAAAAATCTCCTGTCCAACAGCTGCATTCTCGGGTATATGAATCTCATCCTTATCACGTGTAAATATCGGTGCATTGTCATTCAAGTCTAATATTAAAATATTAACCATTGTCTTGCCATATCCAAGACCCGATCTTGTTTTTCCATATCCAACAATTGTCAATGAATACATCATTGACTCTTCACGATCGATTGCTTTAGCCGTTGAAATGACACCTGTTTGCTCATCAATAACAAAATTCTCATTCGGATCACCATAAACAATTGCGTATTCAACCGGAGCAATGAGCGATGATGTCGATGAGATTTTAGTTTTTCCAACTGCACGTCCAATTTTGGGATTCTCATAGCCAAAGTCTTCATAAATTTGAAACTCATAATTACCGGGTGTATCAAATTCAAGCTCTTCCAACTTTGATTCTCTCACGATTTCAACGATCGCATCTTTTTCTGTACGACGATCACCACGGTCTTTTGCGGAAATGATCAATTTAAATATTGATTTTTGTGACGATCGTAAACTTGACCTTAAACTTATCATGCCTGTCCAATTGTCAACAATAAAGAGACCATCGCCGCCACTTTCTAATTTATATGAAATTAATGCATTGTCACCATCGTCTCGATCAGTTGCTTGAACTTTTAAAATTGACGTTCCAATGGCTGTATCATCCGAGAGTACAACAAAGTAACGCTTTGGATAGAACTCGGGTGAATTATCATTGATATCTTCAACTTTCAAGAATACGGTTGCGGTTGATGATTGCTGTGGAATTCCTTGATCTTTTGCAATTACTTGAATCTCATACTCTGTTATGGTTTCACGATCTAATTTGTTACGTATTGTTAATTGGCCTGTTAGTGAGTCTAGTGCAAACATATTGGGATAATTTTGTTCAACACTCGGATGTAAGACGTATGAGACACTCCCGTTAGTTCCTTGATCATGATCTGATGCTGTTAACATTGCTACAACTGTATGCGGTTGTGTATTCTCACTCAAACTAATGTTAATATGTGGCTGTGAAAATTGTGGCTTTTCATCATTCTCATCCAATATTGTAACCTTTAGCTGTGTATATGCCCATTTTGGATTCGGTCCACCATCTCGTGCCGATATACTCAATTCAATTGTTCCTTGAACTTCACGATCAAGCGGTGCCTTTGTTGTTATTAAGCCACTTATGGAGTCGATTGCAAACCATTGTCTATTATTACCCGATACAAAATCATAGTAGATTTGTGCATTAACACCTGTATCTTCATCTGATGCTGTGATGCTTGCAACAAACGTACCAGGCGGTGCCAATTCACTCAATATGGCCGAATATTCTGATTTTTCGAAAACAGGTTCATGGTCATTGACATCGTTAACATGAATAATTAAATATGCTGTTGCTGTGCGCGCCGGTGTACCTTTATCAGTTGCCACAACCGTTAAATTATATTTACTAATTTCTTCACGATCCAAAACTCCATTAACACGTACAATATCAAAGCTTGGCGTCTTGTCTAAGCGAAAATGTCCCAGTTCATTGCCAGTTATAATTTTTAAGCTTGTTTCACCATTTAATCCCTCATCCATATCTTCAACAGATACGGCAGCCACAACAGATCCATTTACGGCATTCTCATCGACAGTCGCATAACTTGCCGTTGGTGGAAAATATTGAAATCTAATTTGTGGTGCATGATCATTCGTATCAACTAAATTCACTGTAACATACGTGCGACCATCTTGACGTGGTGAGCCATGATCGCGTGCAAAGACTGTAAAGACGCAAGATTTTGGACAACTGCCGCCAAGTTTTGTAAAAATTGGACAATTTTGTTGTGGACATGAAAGGATTTGAGTTGTTGTAATGACACCTGTCTCTGGGTCGATTGTGAATTGTGCTTCCGTGTCTGATAAGTAATATGTTATTTTTGCATTGTCACCTAAATCATTGTCTGATGCCATGACTTGGAGTACTGGGGTGCCTGGCAGAACACTTTCATTGAGTGAAACGATGTAGTCGCTATGGTCGAAGATTGGTGGCTGGATAGGAAGAAAATTGGGAAATTTATTAGATTTTGAGGTTAGAAATTATTTTTGAGGTTAGAATTTTAATTTCTGAAGCTTACAATTTTCCCTTAAAAATATTTTGAGGTTGAATATCATGACATTTTGATTTTAATGCTTGAAACTTTTTAAATTTGATTTATGTACATAAAAATTTTCAAAAAATTTCTGTTTTCACTTCACATCAAAGCTAACTATGATTAAAAATTTTCTGACACAATTTCATGCCTCTCATTACATAGCTTATTCTACAAGCCTAATAATCAGAAAATATGAGGCAGCAACAATGTGAAATCCAAGGGCAAGTGAGCGCAATTCAGGAAAAAAATATCAAAGGGTAAACATCAAAAGCTAAAGTGCAAAGGGTTATGGTCAGTAAATCCCTTTCATATAATTCCTCTACAAATCAGACGAACAAGAATGAAATAAAAGAAATTTCCTACTTACATTATCATTAACATCGAGTATCGTGACGTTAACTTGAAGATATCCATTTTTTGGTGGACTGCCTCCATCACGTGCCGATATATTTAGAACATAAAATCCACGTGTCTCGCGATCCAACTTCCCTGTCGTCTCCAAATGTAAATACGATACATCACCACTGGGATTTGTCGTGACAGCCAATCGAAATTTGTCATCATGATTGCCATCGACAATGCGATAATCATCTGTTACTTTATTCGTACCACTGTCTCTATCTGTGGCAGCATCAAGTAAAAGTCGTGTACCGGATGCGGAACTTTCTGACAGTGACACGGCAATGCTTGGCTCTGGAAATTCTGGCGCATTGTCATTAATATCTAAGACAGTGATTCTCACTTCTATTGGGAATGTTGGTTGTGTACTATTGACCGCAAGAATGACTAAATCATAACGATCATTCTGGACAACCTCACGATCCAAAACTATATTAGTTTTGATCTCTCCCGTCACTGAATCGAGTGAGAATTCTCTCGATGGCTCATTAAATCTATATGTAAATCCAGGCTTCGTAATTGGAATATATCCAACAACTGTTCCACGTGGCTCACCCTCAAGTATCTCAAATTGAATGCGCGTGTCAACAGCTCTTGATTGCATAACACTCTCATTTGATGATCGCCTACGTGGAAAAATACCAGGACCCGGTCCTGAATTGCCTGTTACTAGTAAGCACATGCTCGCAATGAGCAGCAGCAAAAATAATTTCCTTAATTTCATCCTTAAAAATATTTTTTGAGTTTTTTTTGTGAAAAAAAATTCCTTCCTTAAAATTTACAAATTAATTATGATATTGCTTATGGGGGCCTCTTGCTTAACTCGTTGCATTTACTTTTTAATGCACGTCATTGTAATTTTTTTTGTTGTTGTTGTTGTTGTTCCTTCTTACTTGAAACGTTTAGTATACAATTTATACATAATTTGCATTTAATGATTGACAAAGAATGTCGATTCTACGATTTTTTTTAGTTAGACTCAAGTTCCTACTTGATTAATTCTTTTCTTTTATTTCCTTCTTATGCTCTTGTTCCTCTCTATCTCAAGTAAGTGTGCGTGTGATGTGTTTCAAATCAAACAAGAAATCATAAATATTATATTAAATAAATATCATAAATAGTCACACACATACACTGAGACTTGAGGTACTTTTTTCGTGTGTTTCGTAAAAGAAAAACTGGAATTTTTTTTATTTTATACTTTTACGTCTTGTATGTGACTGTAGCTGAAGATTCTTTTACCAAAGAATTTCTTTTCTTTCTGCTGTTTTTTTTTTGTTTTTTTTTTCTTTTCTTTTCTCTTCTGTGGCAAAAGTCTCTAAGATATTCACACAAATACAATCATTGATTTTGGTCAGGTTGTATGTACGCACACTCAAGATCAATTCTTCTGTTTTCGGTTCTCGTTGGTGTTGCTCCAAAACAAAAAGGCAATGAAAAAGAAAGAAAAAAAATCTCTTTTGAATTTTTGTTAGAATGAGTTCTTATATCCAACTTGCTGTGTGAGTATGGGCACCGTCTCGTGTGTGTATAAATGTGCGGCGCGCAAAAACAGTGAGTTTGGACGAACGAAGAGAGCGAAACGAAAGAGGTAAAAAAATGTTGATATAAAAGATGAAAAACAAGTTGCAAAGCGAGCAAAAATTGTTTGAATGATGATGGCTTTTCAAGCCTGGGCCCAAAAAGTAAAATAAATATGATTCGAATGGAATTTCCTTCTTCTTTTTTTCTCCCCGCGTACTCTCTTTCTCTATATCTCTTTTTTTTGCTTTTGCCTTTGCTTGCTGTAGCACTTTAAATATTATTTTTTTGTTAAAAAAATATTCGACACTAAAAATTTATGCATGAAATGCAGAGAATCTCATGAAAAAAAAGTCTCGTCGCTGGAGGCTAGTCAAACATATTTTTATTCTCTTGCTTTTTATATATATTTTTTTTCAAACTTGCACTTAAAAATATGTATTTAAGTGTACACACAATTTCCAGCCAGAGAATAAATTTTCTTTTGCTTCACTTTTTCTTTTGTTCAATGTTTTTTTTTTACTGATAAGACTGAAATTCTTGGCTGAATACACTCAAGTTCTTGTTTTTTTTATTACACTTGCTATTTTGCTTGTGGTTCCTTTTGACTTTATCATACACGAAAAAATTCTTTTCTATCTTAATAGCGCACTTCCTTTTTATTTTTTTGAGTGAGTTTCTATGTTCACTGAAATTCTTTTATGGTTATTAATGCGGATTTTTTTATTGCGTAGAATTTGAATGAGTCAGTGAGAATTTTGGATTTGTTTTTTATTGTAGAAAAACGCGCTAAGTCACTTTTTAGATTATTTTCATGAAAATGCGATTTTTCACTTTTTATGGCCTCGAAAAACGCGCTATTTTCTTAAATTGTCAATTAATTGTCTTAGTTTTTAGGATTGTTCACTTTTTTGAATTTTCTTTCACTGATAATCGCGTTAATTTTGATTTTTCACTAAACGCGTTCAAAATTTTTTCAATTTTTATTATTTTTCACCAAGGTTGCTTAGATCAATCTTCACAATTTTGACAATTTCTAATATTCAAAAGTCCAACCTTACACTAATAAAATTCACTTTCAAGAGTCTCTAGTTTCACGAAAATCGCGTTATTTTTCGTCACAACATTCCACTATTAAAATTCATATTTTTATTCAAATTATACTTTTTATGTCTAATAATATTTCTCATATCATAATGTTATTCCACAGTCCAATTACAAGCGAGCAAGGAAACATGAAGATTCCGTTTTGCTCAATATTTTTTTTCCTCTTTTTCCTTTATCTTCACTTCACTACAATATATATAAATGTAGTATACACACTCACTGTATTTAACGTTTATTTAATTTAATAATGTTTCTTCGTGTCCTTCGAAAAGTGTAGCTTGTCTTCAAGATCTTGATCGAATTACGTTATATGTGTGCTCTGTTCAGAAGTTATACTTATTTTTTTTGCACCGCATTTACCGAAAAATAAAAAAATATATATAAAGTATTAAAAGAACATCAAGCTACAAATGTTTAATTTCCAAGATTTTTTTCAGTTCGCGAAAGTGTACCGATGAACAGAACGGACTATATATAATATAATATACAATGTTGCGATGAAATCTGGAAGCATAAAAAAGGGAGAGAAAAAATTACAAAAAAAAAAAATAAATAAAATTGTAGCGCGTTTCTTGTGGGATGGATGAAATATTAATTAATTAATGAAATTATGGAGGTGATGTGAAATGTCGATTTATGATAACTTTTTTTGGTTTAATGTTTTTAAGACGAGCTCTGCTTTGGATGGATTTTTAAGGGGATTTTGATTCATTAACTGTGTATAGCACACATAGTAGCACAAATTCATGAATGTTGCACTTTGATGACTGTTGTAATGAACTGCGAAATGGATGGAGAAGTAATTATATTTTAATTACTGTGATTTGGTTTGATGGTGCAAGGGATGGTAACCTTTTGGGTTTGGATTCAGATGAATAAGATTTTCAGTGACGATGTTTGGATGAAGTCAACATTTTCGTGCAGCTTAGGAATTTTTATTCTTTAGAATTAAAATTAATAGATTTTGTAGATTTTCAGCAATTTAGGTTATTAATTGAGACTTTTGTATTAAACAATTAGTAATTAATTTTTTCAATTTTTTAACCCAACTTTTATTGATTTAAGACGACTTTATCCACTCTCAATTAATCTATACAACCTCTATGTCTTATATCCTCATCAAGTACATTAAAAGAACCTCTAAATAAATTAGAGATCATAAAACTATAAAATGCAATCAATTTTTGTTGGAAATCGAACGCAAAACTTATTAAAATTAAATTTTAGATACTTGATCTTCTCTAAACTTATACCTCGACCAAACAGTCATAAGATCATCTTCATCACTGCAGATATAATCCATACACATCCACAACATAATCATCATCCATTCAACAAATTATTTTCTAGACAATTCCAATAAATTCTCACTTTCATCCAATCTAAATCTCACACAATTAAAATTTCCAAGAAAAATGCGTAATTCAGGACAGTCAGACAGATCCTCGACAATCTCTAATTTGATAAATGTGTGCAGAAAAGGTGAAAGGAATAAGCAAAAAAAAAGAGGTAAAAAATTGTGTAATTGGTGAGAAAAAGGCGGTGGAATTTCTATATTCAATTCTTTCCTTTAGTTTCTTATTGAACAAAGATGATCTTTTGACTTTTTGGTATACACAATTGCCAAGGCAACGACGGCAGCAGCAGCAGTATTAAATTTTGAAAAAATATAAATAAAAAAAAAATATTTTTGAAACAAAAAGAAAAAAAAATAATTTTTTGTAGATTAAATTGTACGTGTTGCGAATATTCATGGATTAATTCTATGCAGAAATAAGAAAAATATTTGTTTCTACATAATTTGATATATCATATATATAAGTGCTATTGTACATTTGCCTTTGGCTAGTAAACAGCATATAGTTAATCTTTTTCTGTGAATCTAAAAGTCGTATCCAATTCCACATACTTTTTTTATATTTTCATTTCATTTGAATTCTTCCACAGAGTGTGAATTAAAAGTTTGTGCCATGAGGAGAAAGATTGAAGTTGATTGGGAATGTAATTAATTTGAAAAATTGAGGTTTGTATGAAATGAGGTTTTTGTTGTAACCCGCATGAAATTTTTTTTCGATAGTTGAGCATTGGAATGAAGCTATTTGCTGTGTATTCTGATGATTTGAGTGGATTGGATGCTGTCGAGAATCATTAAAGTTTAGTAAATGATTCAATTTGATGAATTTGATAGTTGCGAATATTTTAATTGATTTATTAAAGATATAACCTTAAAGTATGGTCAATCTTGGAACATAACCTCAAAATCCAACAATTCTAACCCCAAAACTATTCAATTTGTCATCACATAACTCAAAAGTGACATCTCCTAGCATCCAGACCATAAATTTATCCCATAACTCCCAAGATCATCGCATAGTCAAAACATTCCATTAGTTATATCCACTCATACTATGTCTCCGTGCCTCTCTATCTAAAGAAATTAAATCTCGATCATTTCGCCTCACAAGTGCGACCATAAACGAGAGACTCTCGACCTTTATTACTAGTTTAATTTTTATTACAAACAAGTTTCATTTTATTTTTCTGAATACAACAGAATTAAAATGAAAAAAAAAAATCTTTAACCCCTTTCCGCTGCACAGATGTAGAGATTAAATCAAGTGTGAATATGTTCATGTAATTAAAAGAAAATCACTTTTAATGATTTCATCTTATTGAATAAACGATTCGATGTTGTACAGATTTGTTTGAATTGAATTATGTCAGGGATGTTTGAACTTGGGTATTTGTGAGAGGTCTTTTTATTCTCTCTTTTGGATCTCAGATAGGACAGACTTAATGTGAGTGGATAAGTCGTCTGTTTGGTATGCATTAAAATTCGATTTTATTTCGAGATTTAGCAAATTATTTTGTAGAAAAATTTAGTTTGAATTCGAATTGGGACCATCGATTAGCTTTGACGACTAAATCGTCATAAAAGTCATCGAAAATCCAAAAATTTTTGAGCAGGTATTTCAGGAAATTTACAATTTTGAACAGTCATGGGTTTAGTTCTCATCAAAAATTTTCGGATTTTCGAAAGAGAATATAGATGAGAGACAAATTAGTTAATTTCAGTCACAAAGAGTCACAGTCTTGAATTCGCAGTCATTAGTCTTTAAACATGAGTGTAGCACCTTTTGAAGACAATTTTCTTGACTTTTCTAGGGTTTTTCTTCCATATACTGAAACGTTTTGAACCCTAAAAAATATTTCTTGCATCACTCTTATATCTTCTAATTTATCTAAAGTTTAATTTATTGTCCTTTTTTAAAACATTTATTTAATAAAATTATATAAAATAGAAACGGATTAAAACTCTTTCTTGCGGTTTTGTCAATTCAAAATCAACTAAATGAATTTCCAATTCTATTGCATTTAGCTCTCCACATTTGTTACCAACACTTAATCCCAACAAAATTGAAAAATTAAGACCATTAATTCAAATTCAACAGCATTAGATATTAAATGTGTCCCACCCAACAGTTTGAACAAGCCTGGACAGCACAAGACAAAAAAAAACTAATAATAACAGACAGTAGCAAGCACTTAAGAGCGTTTACTTAAAACAAAATTTGTAAACAACATAGAGAGCAACAGCAACAGCAGCAGCAAAAAAATGGAGAACAAGCAATCTAATAAATGCATTAAAAAGCCGAATAAGTGTTAAGTGTTAAAATAAATATATATTTAATATTTAATTGCCAATTAAAAACAAATTCAACAACACTACATTACGAAATATTTTTTTTTCATTCTCCTCTCTCTGTAGCTGCTCGCGCACTGTTTAAATAAAAGAGCATGAAAACCATATGATGATTTCAGCATTTTTAGTACGATTATGTATGTTTGTATGTATACAGCTTACTGTAGAGGTTTTAGAGCCACGACTAAATGTTATAGGAGTGCAGGCACACTGAATAAGCCCGAAAAAAAATGTGTAAAATTTTTTTTTATTTTCATTTTTATGAAAGCAACAGAAAGGGAGATGAAAAATAAGGAAAACAATATCGGGTAATGGAATGATATGTTGAGTAATATTAAATTTTTTTAACTCGTTTTCTTTTTCATTTTCATTCTTCATTGTGTAGAATTTATTTTTTTTTTCTTCAAACTCTTTTAATTTAATTGTTTATTGAACTAAAATTTACTCTTTTTTAAAAAAAATTTATACTCTAGTATGGGTAAAGTATGTATGTTGTGTGTATATAAGTGTGGGTCTAATAATAGTGATATGTTAGCCATGTATTATTAGGAAATATTTCGTGTAAATCGATAGCATACAATGGGACTTAAAAAAATTTCTAACATTAAAACCTAATAAAGTTTGAATTTCGCAATGAAATGGAAGTTATCTAAGAATCTATTCATGATTAGTTTTAATGAGATAGGATGTGTTGAAATATTCATGAATAGCTAAGTTTGGGGGCCATCAGATTGCATTTAATGCCAATTGACAATCGAATGCAAGAGTCATACAAAAAATCTAACAACTCCTTATAAAGTCATTCTTAAGACATGCTGTCCATCTCATCAGACCACAATTGCTTCCTAGCATTAGCAATTTTAAAATTATATTCATTATTAAGCATGAAACTTTCGCATAAAAGCCTCAAAATCCACTTCTTCAATACCAAATCTAACCTAACCTACAAACTGCATCACCATAATCATCATCCCAACCTATTCATCATTCAATTCTTCCAATAGTTTCCTCAAATACCATACAATTTTTTTTTAAATGCAAACATAGAACAAGCACACAGCACATAAGCCGGTAATAAAAAGCGATGTGAAGATCATTTAATTCTTAATGTGAGAGGTTAAATTAAATTTTTATGACACAAGCATACTTATTTACTCATTTAAGATGCTAAACGCCTCAAGAAATGAGGTAGAAAGGGAAGAAAAAAATATTTACTGCTCACATTATGATTCGCTGTCGTGTTCTTGCTGTTTTTTTTGTAACCACTAACTGTAAAATTGCTAATTCAAATAAAAAGAATGAGATTTGTTAGAAAATTCTTGAAAAGGTTTTCATTATTGTCGAGAGCTAATCAAGAATTTTTGGCGATTTTTCATGATCATTGATTTAATTTATTTCACAACATTACAATGATCATGTTTCGTCGTGCAATCTCAAGGTTTTTGCATCACTGAATGAAAATAAAAATGCTTTTTTGCATAGCTATGCCCTTTTGCTGTCAATTTCACCCATTTATAGTTGTACTCAATAATTGTGTGTGTTACCTTCAGTTTTAATTAAGTAGATGAAGAATAAAATTTATGTTGTGGATATTTTTAGCGAGTTTTGAGGAAGAGCTGAATTTTTAAGTGTTTTTGGAGGTTGATATCCTGAACATGCTGCTTTATGTTACAAAAATTGAAAATTTTGAGGTTATGTTGCTCTTTCTCAAAATTAAGCAAATTTTGAGCATTTAAAATAAAGAAACTCATGCTTGCCACTTTTTTAGGAAAGAATGAATCCAAGAAACATTAAACTAATCAAGTCAAAGTAAATTTTAATCAAAAATACTTTTTGACATGGAAAATTATTTTCTCGAAAACTTTTGAATCTAAAAAAACCGTTAAAATCAAAATCTCCTTCGAAAACCTTCACTGCCCCTAGACAATGAACACTTGCAATTATTTCATACTTGCTCATTTACCAGAGTGCGATAAATATGGTGTTGATTATTGGAAATATTTCTGTGTTGTCGCGAAATCCAATTGACAGTGAAGGTATGGAGCAAATTTTTCACGCTCATTTTATTTTATTTTTTTTTTAATTTTTTGAGGGAGACACACACTTAAAAAAAGAGCCAACGTGAAATGCGAGATAAGCAGAAAAATTAATTTTTGTACTTTTTCCTCGCATTTTCCACTTTATTTTTTGTGTGCCTTTTTTTTTTAATTCGGTGAACAATTCTTTAACCTTTCCTTGAACTTGCTTATGTATATACGTACTTATGTCTTGTCTTATCTCTCTCGGTGCATTCATTCTTTTCTTCTTCAACTTTAAAAAAGTTTTTCCTTTTCGCTTTTTAATTTTTTTCACATTTTTATTTACATTTTTTCTGTTTTTGAGATAAAAGATCTCAATTTTATTAAAGTGAAGCAAAATTTGGGAATTCAAGGAATATTGGCGATTTTTAGTTTTCATTATTATTATTTTTTGAGGTTAGGTTAATAAATTTAATAGAATTTTTTAGTTTGAAGCTAATTAAATGACTCATGGCAAATGAACTTAAGTACATGACCATAAACTTTTATAATTTTACATTTTACAATGCCCCAATTCAGAACAGGTGATTACAATTTATAATTTTAATGAATAGCAACAAGGTTTCCTTCTTACATCGAATAATCTTAAATACAATAAATTCCTACAGCTAGTCTCATTCTACATTCATAAAACTATATAAAAATTCTCATCATGGATAAAATTCTTCAACTTATTACTTTATTTTTCTATCATATGTGTTGTGGTGTCGGAAGTTCAATTTTTACAATTTTCTAGAAGATGAGCTGAACTTATAGAATCCCTCAATTTCTAAAAGAAATTGCTGAACATTCCTTTGCAAAAATCAACAATAAATCTGACAAAACATTCACAATGGCCATAAAAAAAACGTTTCTTTTCATTAATCCAACTCCCAATTCAACTCATGGAATTGACTATTGTGTAAAATTGCACCGGCATTACAAGATATAAATAAAAATTTATCACATTATAACTCAAGAGTAAAAAAAAAATATTTTTTTTTTTCCTTTCTTTTTCTCAGTCCATAAAATTGTTAAATTCAATCACAATTGTGCAATTTTTAAGATATTTTACTCACATTCGTGAAACTAGAAATGTGATTATATCAATTATTAAAGAAAACTAGTCTTATGGTCAGACGGCTTACGAATTGATTTCAGGTTTCCAATTTTATATCCAATTTTTACCTAATATATCGACCGACACTTCCTTTCGTTTAATATTTTGCACTTGAGACATTCGCGACAACAAAAAATTCCTTTTTATTTATATAAAAAAAATATAAATTCACTTATATGACACGAATTATATGTAGAAATGTGCATTATTGTTACCCAATGTTCAGTACGCGAACGGAATAAGATGAAGAAAGTATAAACTATGTGCGGGAGAGAAAAAATGAAAACAAAAGACTTCAATGAGTGATAAAGAAACGAAAACAAAAAAACTCGCAATTTTTATTGAATGAAGTAAGCATTGGATTTGGTTTTACTGAATTGAATCAATTTATTGAATTTTTGTGGTATTTACGGCACTTTTTGGTTTGCAATGTTTTGCATTTGATGCTTGCTACTTTTATCTTTGAATTTTAATAGTTTTTTAGCTTAATTTGGATTATTTATTAAAAAATTCCAAAAATAAAATTTTTAACGAAATGAAAAAATTCAAATTTTAAAAAACCGTTAAAATAGTTTATATCCTTAAAATAACCAAAAAATGCGCCTAAATAACCCTTCTAACATGAGTCATCAACTCATTTTTCCTCTCTTATCGACGATATATATTTTTAATGCACATTCTTTCTTCTGCTGCTTTCCCGAGTAGAGCTCCAGTTCGCTCATGTAGAAGAGACAAGAATTGCCAATGTTTGCCTTTATATATCTCTATGTATATACACATTTGTAAACATCGCTTGTCTTTTACAGCGAAAAAATAAGAGAGAATATTATGTGTAAGACAGCAGGATGGTTGAAAACTTATAGTAATCGACAACGACGGTCATGTACGTATATATAAATACATTTTTTTATTCCTTCTATTCAATAACAATAAAGGCCAAAAACATTAAATTCCATAACAAAATTGAAAATGATAATTGTCACGTTTTTTAGCGAATTTTTTAGGTGTGGAGGTGGGATTGAGTGCATTTTGAATGACTGACTAGGATTGCTTGTTGAATTCTGAAATTGAAATAGTTGTTTTTGAGAGATTTTCAAGGTTTTCAGACTTGAGATTTGCACTGAATGATCTTGCCATCTTTTTAAATGGAATTTGAGTCTTAAGAATCAGGAAGAATGAATTAGATCGTTAATTTCAGCAAAATAATCTTTTTCATGAAAGATGACCACCATTTTGAATTTTTTGAATTTTTTAAAACCGTTAAAACTTTTTTGATTTTAGAAATAAAATTGTTCAATCCAAAACAAAAAAATCCATTAATAAAACTAAACTATAGCTTAAAATGCACTCTAATCTCCTCAACCAGCCACTAAACTCAACTCATTTGCTCCCAGTTCCTCAGCTCTCTTTGAGCTTCAAGGGGATTCATCGAAGAACCTTTTTTTCTCGACTGATTTTCATGTATTTAATGAGCGTCGGAATGTTAAGCGTTAATTTTTGCAGCCTACTGTTTATCATTATGTATATACACATATATTCCATCCATTGCAATATAAAAAAAATGTATTATAATGTGCTTTTATGTATACATAAAAAGTTTGGTAATTAATGACATTATTTCAGCCTGTTGTCTGCTAAATGTATAAGAGAGTATAAGAGGGATATAGAAGGAAGAAACAGAGTTGTAAAGTCAACGCAACAATTTTTATGGCTGCTGTTTTTTTTCTTGCATTGTTCCTCTTGTTAAAATGACATTTAAGAATTATCACGAATTTATGGTGGCGTTCGTAAAGTTCTTTTACTTTAATTTGATTTTTTTTCTACCTCCTTTACGTCCACTACTTTTCTCCTTACTGGACGTAGAAAAACAAAAATTAAATTTTTAGAGACTTGCAAATTTATGGAATTAGGAAATTCATTGTGTTTTATTTTCGCATCGGGAATGAAATTTAATGGCTTGAATGGTGAATGAAATTTTTTGTATTTTAAAAAAAGGTGGAAGTTCTAAAATATTTTATTGAATGAACATTTTTATGGACTGTGGAATGTTTTCACTCGTGTTGAATTAAGAAAGTTACACATTTGAGAAAATGTTTTGGCTTTGAAATTTGCAATAAAGTGTGAGATTATGTCATTTTTTTCTGGATGTGAATCATTGGATGTTGGGGATTAAATCTCTTTTTCTTTTGGGGTGTTTAATGATGTATTGTGTGATTTTAGCATTAAATATTCTTTAAAAGACTTTATCTTAAATATTAAATGATGAGCAGGATCAGGAATTAATCTTATGATAATTTTGATTTTGAACATTTAAAAAGATTTAAATTAAGAGGAATTTTTCAAAGAATTTGGGAATTGAACCCACAATTTTAAAGGTTTTTGTTGAATCATCATTATTTATCTACTCTTTAAAGGGTCATTAAAAAAAAGTAAAAATTCTTGACAAATGGTCCAACATATCATATTTCTGACTCAATTACTCCAACTTCCCAATCTAATTCCAATTTTGCACACAACAGAAAAACTTTCTGTCCATTCAAAAATCTAAAATTGAATAAATTCCTAACTAAATTTCTAGAATCATCCAAGAATTTTTCAAATCAAACTGTTCACTTAATAAAATTTTTTAAAAATTCACTTTAATAATGATGTATCCAGCCTTGAATGTCATTATATCCAGCATTGCTAAAACAGAGAATTCCCCTCACTGTCAACTAATTATGAAGCGAAAAAAAGGATTTTTATGTGAAATGCCTTGCAATATTTTCTTTTAAGTCGTTTTAATTAAAGAAAAAGTCGTTTGATGACCAAAAAGAGAATTTTTATGGCATTAGATAAATGCTGCGTCTCGATCTAGAATCAAACACACGAAAACCAAAAAAAAAAAAATGTCAAATCGCTTGTTAAATTTAAAGCAAAGCAAAGAACATCATAGTCATAAAATGATGAGAAAATGAGGCCGTAGCATACCACAAAATAGAGAAAAATATTGAAAATGTTTTTTAACATATCATATTTCTTTCACTAGATTCTACAAAAAGTCATTAAAATTTCTTTCCTAGTGTGTCGCCAAAAAAGCAGCTTTTTTGAATATTTTGCAGATTTGAGAATTGAAATTATTTTCTTGATGATTTTGTTTTAAATTTGAAAGATTTAGTTTTTGATTAAAAATGTAGAAAAAATTAAATTAATTTAATTTTAATTATAAGAATATTTAAATTATAAGATCATTTTGAATGGTCAAAAATTAAAAAAATTACAAAAGTCCTCGTTTATATCGAGGGACTTCAGCGCATTTTTGACGCAGCGATTAGCAATTGATTAAATAGAAAAGAATGTCGAGTTTTAAAACTCTATTGCTGTTTCTTTAGTCATAATTCATTTCAATAATAAGTTTAAAACTATAAATCAAAATTCCTTTAAAATTGATTTTTATAATGTTCAATGCAAAAAATAGCTTTACGATTTAACGGTTTTTTGAAATTCAAAATTTTCCGTTAGCAAAAAATTCAAATTTCTGAACACATCCATTATTTTTCAAATTTCTAAACACACTTATATTTGTTTTGTATGAAAAAATTTAAATGTTAATTAATTAAGGTGTATAAAAGAAAAAAATTTAATCCGAAATAACGGTCAAAAAAATTTCAAATTTTTTAACGGTTAGAAAAAATTCAAACTTATCATCAGCATAGCTTTGCCCTGCATTGTTTACATATTTTTTTTGAAATATAAAATCCATGAATTAAGCTATTTAATGAGTGTTTTTTGACTTTTCAATACAAACGGCGGGAATAAAAACATTCAATGAAGCTATTAAAACAATTCCGAGCTTGCTACGAAGTCTAGATCAAGAGATAATTGGGACCCGAACGACCGAACGACCGAACGACCGAACGACCGAACGACCGAACGACCGAACGACCGAACGACCGAACGACCGAACGACCGAACGACCGAACGACCGAACGACCGATCAAAGTGCATGATTGAGCTTCCTTTTTGAAAACAAGTTTTCAAAAATGCGCTAAAAATTGAAAATGTTTTTTAACATATCATATTTCCTTCACTAGATTCTACAAAAAGCCATTAAAATTTCTTTCCTAGTGTGTCGCCAAAAAAGCAGCTTTTTTGAATATTTTGCGGATTTGAGAATTGAAATTATTTTCTTGATGATTTTATTTTAGATGATTTTTGATTGAAAATTTAGAAAAAATTAAATTATTTTTAAATTATAAGATCATTTTGAATAGTCAAAAATTAAAAAAATAAAATGGGTTTAAAATCATTGAAAATAAATTTTTTAAAAGTTTTAAACATTTTACGATAAAAGTTTAGAAAAAGGAATTTTATGAAAAGATAGAATAAACTTTACATTATTTATTTGGGATTCAAACCCTAGACATTCTTTATGAAACTTTGGAAATATTTTAATAATTCATATTTTGCAATTTGGTTTTATAAATCTTTGAATTGACAAAAATTCAACTTAATTAAAGATTTAAAGAAATGAATAAAATTAAATTACAAATTTCGCGGAAGCTAAAATTTAAAAAAATTTAAAAATAAATTTTTAAAAAAAAAATTGGTGAAATTGACAAAAAAAATTTTTTTTTGATTTATTTTTTTTTTTATTTTACTGAATGACAAATATTTATTGATTTTTCTGTAAAGTTAATTTAAAAAAAATACTAAAAAAGATTTGCACTAACATTTTTTATAAAAGGAAAAAAAATTTGAACGTTCAAGGGGGGGTAACAATTTGAAACCATGCGTAACAATCCCCCCTGTTACGCATGGTTTCAAATTGTTACCCCATTGGTGGGTCAAAAAAGTATTTTTTTTGCGTAACGTACTAAGTGAACGGCCCCAAAGCAAATTTATCAATTTCTCATAAATCTCATAAAAATTCTTTTGTGATGAGTCATTCGCAACTTTTCTCAAACTTTTCTATCAATCTATTCGCAAACATCAAATTTATAGGATTTGAATCATTTTTATTGTTTCTTTTTTGACCACATGATTGACAATAAAAATTGACTATTGACTTTTAGTATTGAACGGGAACTTGTTGATTTTGAAATATTTTTTAAAAAAAAAGAAGCTGATAGAAGAGGATATCGTGATTTATTCTCATATTCTTGATTATTAACTTTCGAAATTTTCAAGATTCTTTCAAAAACCTCATTTTTTTAATAAAAAAATCTATTTTTCATATTTTTTTATTTAAGATTCTTACTTTACGACATCTTATAAAATACTTCAAAAAATTTGAAATCTTATAAAAAATTTGATTATTTTTTTTATTTGTCTTTCCCGGCTTCTTCAGTTGATTTTATGAATCAGTTAATTATCTCTCATCAATTTTTAAATTATTTAAATTGAACTCCAAATTTAGATTTTTTCAATTGATATAATTTGAGTTTGTTAAAAAAAAAAAAAAAAAAAAAAAAATGAAAAAAAAACTTTAAATATTGAATTTTTATTCTTTTTTAATTTAATATAATTTTTTCAAATTGAAAAATTCTTCTTTTTTATTCAAATAAATCTTTTTAATTTTTTTTTTTTTTGCTTAATATTTGGTCGAATCAAATTGAATTTTTCCCTTTTATGAATCAAAATAAAAAAAAAACTCCTAATCTTGTTTCAAACAAAAAATAAACATTTTAACATTTTTTTTTTCAATTCAACAAATCTCAAACATAAACACAAAAATTCAATGAATTCACATCAAAAATCCTTGACTGCACTAAATAAAAATAATCCTTTATTTCCCCCCACAGACTACCTAGACACCAAACAATAGACACAAAGAGTATCCCAAATAAAATTTTCTTATATTTCTCATGTCATTAATAAGACTTAACTCCATCCAAAAGCAGATTTTTTTCACATTTCATATTACTCCAAATCAAATTTTGTCTCCACGCATTGAGCAATTTCACATCACATCATAATTTCCATTTTTTACCTTTTTTTTCAAAAATTCTTTTCTTTTTTTTAATATCTTTTTTTTTCACTTTGACTAGGAATTTTTTTTTTTTATTTTATATATTCTTCATCCAACATTCATTCCTTCCACAAATACACTTGAATCTCTCTGCTCTCTCACAATTTATTTATGGATGAGATTAAATATTTTTTTTTTTTTATTTATTTTTTTATGAACTTTATTTTTGAATTTGCACAAAATTTATTTGTAATAGGTAAATTCCTAGTTTATTTTAATTAATAATTCACAATTTAATTTCATCCAATTTTTAATTCAATAATTTTAATTTTTGCAACGTCGCGAAAAAAAAAGATTTTTTTAAAAAAAATTGTCTCTTTTCTCTTATTTTAACGTTGTGATCTAAACAAACTCGCGAACGGTTTTAAACTGATGTTAAAAGTAAGAAAAAAAAAATTAAATGATCATACACGGTGTGCTGTGTGTGCCTTAAAACTTCCTCTCACAATTTCTCATTATTCTCATAAGAAATTTTTCATTCAACACCTTCTTAAATTATCTCATTGCACATGAGCCTGTTAAAGTCAAAAGCATTGTCGATTGTGTATGGATGGACGGTATGGTGAGAGGAATTTATGGATGTATTGAATGGACATTCTCTCTTTTACTCATGGATCTTAAGACTTTAAAAAAAAGCAGTCAATCCGGTTTTTTTTTCTTCATTTCTTTCTTTTTTTTACTCTCTATGCTCAAGTACCTCATGTCTACCTGTATGATGATTAAAGAATTTCTTTCTTTTCACATCTTTCTCAATTTTTTTTTTATTTTTTATTTTTTTGATTCAATTCTAATGCTCGAGCTGGTATGCTCGGTTGATGGTTGCGTAATTGTATTAGTGAAATATTTTTGTTGTGTATTTTAGTAGCATAGGCTTAGGCCAGCATTAACATTTTTTTTTTCTTTTCTTCCTTTCCTGACAAATAAATAAATAAAAGACAGTCAGCGACGATGTGCGTGTGTTTTGATGCTCTTTTTGTAATTACTTTGGGATAAATGTGTAAACAATACGTAGTGCATGGGCATTTACTTTTTTTTTGGTGTGGATAGTAAGCATGCATGGCATGGCTTTTGAGAGTACGGTTTTATGGATCATGTGCTAGTTTCATTGATTATACTTTTTTATTTTGTTTTGTTTATTAAACAGATGTTGATTTAATTTTTTTGATTAAATAAGCTTAATCTAAATTAAAGATTAATTTTGAATTTTTCAATTTTTATTTTTTTTACAAAATTCAAGAAATTAGGTAAAAAATATCGAAATTTTCATACAAATTTCACCAAAAAGACATTTTGGTCCCCATGTTATGGTCTTATGGCTTTGCTCGGAAATTGTAGTTTACAATTAATTAAAATATTGTCCGAACAAATCACTGTTTTTCCAGAAATGTTCATCTCATTTCAAATATTGAAATTTGTAAAAAATTTCGACAGTAGGCGATGAAGAATTTCAATTGTTTTTTGTAAACAAATTAAATAAATTTAATTTAAAGTAGGCTTTCTCGAAATCCCGATCCCGATTGATTTTCGGGATCGGGATCGGGATCGGGATTTCCCGGGAAATCCCGGGATTTCCCGAAAGATATTTTTGAAAAATTTATGTGGATTTTATATCCAATTTTAATATTTGAATGAAGGTAATTAATTTTTAAAAGTTTTTATTTTTTTGGGCAACATATTTCTGATACAATTTTGTTACAATTGGCCATTAATGGTTCAATAAACTACAAAAAAAATTTAGTAAAATTATTTCTAGAGTTTCATTTTAATGTATGTTTTAGAAAGTATCATTAATTTAAAGAATTGTTTTTAGATTATTATATAAAGTCTTTAAAATAATATTTTTCTAAATTAAGGTTTAATTTTAAAGTCAATTTTTGATTATTTTAACCATGATAAAAACTTTTTTCTAAGTATCAAAAATATATTTTTTTTAAAAAAAAATATAGATTTTTACGAATTTTGGTTGATTTTCCAAATTTTTTAAAATTTTAACAAAATGAAGTATCAAATGACACTAAATTTTAATAAAATTTAAAGTGAATGTTTCTTTAAATACTCAGTTTAAAAAAATGAATTTTTTTTTTGAAAAAAAAGTTTAAAAAAAATATTTTACTATGCAAATGGTTAAAATCGGGATTTTCAATCCCGATCCCGAAAATTTTCGGGATCCCGGGATTTTTCGGGATCGGGATTTCCCGGGATTTCCCGATCCCGATCCCGATAGCGAGAAAGCCTAATTTAAAGGACTGATAAGCAGCTCAAGATGAAACAGAAACTTCTCAAACAAAAGAACTGCAAAAAAATTATTTTTTCCCAAGTTTTGGATGCAAAAGTCGTGATAATGTGGTGTACAAATTTCAATATTTTTTACCCTATTTTAAAGAGTTTTAAAAACTGGAAAATGAAAAAAGATATCAAAATTTAAATTTCTAAAATTGTTGAGCTGCAGCTAACATTGATGCATTCTAAAAAAAAGTTTAAACAGTTTAAGAGAATTTAAATTTAAGTGAACGATCTGCGTTAAATTTTAAATTTTCTTAATTTCAAAAAATTTAGTATTTTCAATAAATTTTAATTTCATTGAAAATACTTTTTTTTTATTTTTTCAAAAAAAAAAAAAATATATATTTTTTCAAAAAAAAAAAAAAATTATTTTTCAAAAAAAAAAAAAAAATACCTAATAAAAAAAAAAATGGAAAATTTAACAAAAACTTCCTATTTAAATTAAAAATTATCTAAATCATATCAACCATTGATTTTTCAAAATATTTTAAATTTTTCAAAAAATTGACTTTAACCAATTTTTAACAAACTCGACAACAACAAAAACCTTTTAAAATGTCATTTTACGACGATATTATCAACATTAAAAAATCCAACAACGTCATGTTAGGTGATTTTCCTTCAAATTTTCGTCTGCTTGAAGGTGCTGTGATCATCAAACTTGCTGAAGATATTTGCATCCAAGAATATTTATTTCATCGATTTAAGGAGCCAGTTTTCATAGATTATGAAGAAGGCGATGATATTTACATTTCTGATAAAAATGGATTATGGATGAAAGTTGAAATTCAAAGGATTAAAGCATGTGACAATAATTTACTGCCTTCAAAAAAGTTCAAAAAGAAGAAAAATAAATTTAAGAAATTTTTAAAGATTTTCAATTGCATTTCAAGTTCCGAGGATGAAGATCCTCAACCATTCACTGAATTAGTAGATATTTATGAAAAAGGATACGAAGCAGACGACGAAATTGACTCAGAAAGTTGCGAAAATTCATTTTATCCTTTGAATTTATATGAAGAAGAAATTGAGATGAATTTGTTGGAAGTAGCTCGTGACGATGATTACGACGTACAGGAATATGTAGATAAGATGATTATTAAGACAAAGAATGAAATTTAATTAGGTAAGAAGCTGGAGAAATGACAATTTTATGTTATTAACAATTTTCCTCCTGAAAACCTTTCAAATGTTTTTGTATTGAAACATTTGGAGTGTTCTAAAAAAATTCAAATTTTTCAAAATTAACGGCTTTTTGCTTAACTGGTCTGAATCTTTATTTTAATGAAGTTTTTAAACTATTGAAACTTACAAATATGATAAGAATGAACAAAAAAAAAATTAGGAATTGTAAAAATTAATGAAAACATAAAAAAAATTGAAAACTTAAATGAATGTAATTTTGGTGCGTGTCTGATTAACTTGCCAAACATTAAGCTCCTCATATTCCTCAATACATTGATCAACTTGATCTGGCTTATATCCTTTTGTTGTACAACGATCCATAACATCAGAAATTTTAACAGTCTTTTGACTTCCAGCTAATTCACGAATAATTGAGAAGATGCGATCGGATGTGTTGTGGACATTATTTGTACGTTGTTCCTGTGTCTGATTTAATGAATCCTTTGACATTTCCAATAATCTGAGTGCTTCAGCAACGTCACTCTTTTCAACTTGATTTGCAAGTCTCAAACGTGCCAATGCAGTCGATAAACGCAAAATTCCAAGTAAATTACGAGCAGATGTGAATGTCATGTCGCGATTATTTCTAGCATCACGTCTAAGCTCAACATAAGCATTAACAATATATTCTGTCAAATCTGCTGGAATTGTTGGATTTTTTCGCTTACATAATCCAATATAACGACGAACTAGGCCCATATCAAGTGCCTCAATATTCGTTGGTGGCTGTTTACCATGCGTATGTACGAATGTAATGTGATTGGCAAGTCTCAAATCATTCTCACGATCAGGACGATCCTGAATAAGCCATAATAAATCAAAACGTGATAAAAGTGCTGCTGGAAGTTGAATATTTTGTTCAATTGTACGTTTAATGTTATAACGTCCATAAGCAGGATTTGCAGCTGCCAAAATAGATACGCGAGCATTTAATGTAGTCATAATACCAGCCTTAGCAATTGAAATTGTTTGCTGTTCCATAACTTCATGAATAGCTGTTCTATCAGTGTCTGCCATTTTATCAAATTCATCAATACAACAAACGCCTTGATCAGCAAGAACTAAAGCGCCACCTTCCAATGTCATTTCACCAGTATGTGGATCTTTCATGACAGCAGCAGTTAAACCAACACCGCTTGATCCACGACCTGTTGTATATTGAGAACGAGTAGCAAGACGGCTAATATAACCGAGTAATTGAGACTTAGCAACACCAGGATCGCCCATCAAACAGATATTAATGTTTCCACGAATTTTCATGCCTTCAGGACTTTTGTCTACACCACCAATGAGAAGCAATAAAAGTGCCTTTTTGACATCAAGATGACCATAGATTTCTGGTGCCAAACTTGCAGCCATTCTCGTGTAAAAATCTCCTTTTGAAAGTTCTTCAATTTGTTCTGGTGTTAAGTCATTGGACATTGACTCACTTTCGTCTGATTTATTTAACGATGCTATTCTGTGAGCTTCCATAAATGTCTCATTTAATAATCCACCTTGCATTTGACGATATCCTGAACGTTGTTTTGGTAAAAAGACTCCAGTAATTAAGACATGATCACCGGGTTGTGATTGACGTGTTTGTTCACCACGACAGTAGATTGTTAATGTTCTTGGAATGTGACCAACTGGAACTTGATCGCTCTGTTATTGGGAGAGAAAATTATTGAAAATTGTAAGTTAAGATCGTTAAACTATTAAAAAGTTGATATTTACAAAATTAACGGTTTTGTAAAATTTGAATTCAAAAAATGTCAATTTTAACGGTTTTGTAGTTTGAATTCAAATTTTACAAACCCGTTAAAATTTTTTTCTAAATATACCAATTTTCAAATTTTTAATGGCAGTTAAAATTTATAATTCAAAATTGACGATTCAAATTTAATTGGACCGTTAAATTTGACAGATTTTACTAAATTTGACCGGTTTTTTTAGAAAAGTTTAGACTGATTAAAAATTCAAATTTTTCCAGCCGTTAAAATTTTTAAATCTTAGAAAACGATTAAAAATCAGAAATTTCAACTTACATGTTCCTGAATCTTAATCTCTTGAAATTTAACAAATTTACTTCCTCTCGTTTGCAAATACAATCGTCCACCAGCTTTATTAATACGACAATCATCAGATGGACAATCAGTTGCAGGCAAAAATGTCAATGAATTAACAGGCTGATAAGTTTCAGCGCCACAACGATCACAAGTGTAAGTGGCAACAACCATCATTGGCTTAACTTCTGTACATCTTGTAACAATACCACGAACAGTCATTAACTTTCCAATATGTTCAGCTTTAATTTCACGAACAGATAACGCTTTCTCATTATTTGATGCCTTAAATGAGACCTCAAATCGTCGCATTAATTCTGGTGGAAATGCATTCCGTGGATCTTTATTTTCCATTGGATTTCTATTACGTGCTTCCATCAATAAACGATGTTCAATGTAAACATCCAATGAATCTTTGGCAACAACTTCACGTTCCTTATAATTTGGAATCAATTCCTGAATAACATTTGCAAAGAAGCTAGCATAACGGCGAGTATTTTGTTGGATTGCTTGTGCCAATGGTTCATTATAATCAGCCAAATCATCTAAATCTATTGTAATGTTAACTTGTTCTCGATGGGCTAATCTGGTTAATTGAGCTGCATACTTGAAGATTTTATTTCCTTCATCGTCAGTTGTACAGAATTCCATTAAGAAATTCTTGATTGTTTCTGTAAGAATTTTTATGTCAATTATCGAATTTCATGAGTTTTTAGCACTTTCTTACCAATATCTTCAGCATAGTTCCTTCCAGCCATGATTGATAGTTATTTTAATACACAAAACAGATGAGATTACTGAGTTTAAATTATTAATTTTGAGGATAAATGCGGACTAAAATTAAGCTGTGTTTTGGTGTTTGAAAGAGTGTGTAAATTGTGTGAATGTATTGGTTGTTTTGGCGGGAAAGTTAGCATATTTTAGCATACAATGAGTTAGTTTATTAATTCGTCAGTTTGTCTATAAAAATTTAAAACCTACAAAAACCGTTAATTTTAAAATCAATTTTCATTTAAATCTTACAAAACCGTTAAATTTGAAGTTATTTTTTAACTGCTTTTAATGATCAAAATGATCAAAATGCGCTTTGGACGCTCAAAACAAAACCTGAAACCAACAAATTTAAATCCATAACAACCGTTATACATCAATAAAATTATTATTAAATCTTTATTTGATACATTTATGTGAGATATTTCATCTGTGTAACTTTAATGCCATAGTTCTCATTGAGTGCAGGAGCCAAATCGTCAACAGTCAGGACATATTTCTTATCTTTAATGACTTTTCCATCCTTATCCTTTTGATTCTTGTTTGTTGCTGGCGCTGCTGAACTTTTCGTCTTACAGTATTGCAGAGCATCATTTGCAACATCTGAGATGAACTTTTGAGCTGCAATTGAGATCAACCTGACACTGTAAATAAAAATAAGAGGATTAATGTTTACTGGATCTTTAGAGAGTTCACTGGATCTTATAAATTTCATTAAATCATGAAATAACTTACATTCGTGGATCACTGCTGTTCAAACCTGATGCATTCATGTAATAACAAGTAACAGCATCTGGAATAGTTGGTTGATAGTTCTCTAATTGTGGTAAAAATTCTGATAAAGTGTTTTTCTGAACATTTTCTTTTGGACGATGAATTCCAAAGTTTGTTGGCTTCTGATCAATATTTTTGCTGTCCATGATTTGTATGGAAATGTTTTCAGATACTCGGAGATAGCTTAAAGTGTTAAAACTTAAATTTTTAATGCTTTGTTTTGAAATTTAAGAGAAGAAAATTTTTTGTGCTAAAATTTTAGCACAAAAGTTTTTTTTGACGAATTTGAATTTTTGACCGTTAATTTTAGCACCAATTACAGAGTTGCTATTTTTATTACAATTAATGAAGTAAGAATGATTCATAAAACAGACATCACAGCGATAAAATCAACAAAATTTATTGAATATCCTCAATATGAATGAATAAATTGACAAATCAGTCTATTTAATCTCTATAACGTCGATCATCATCTCTAAATTGCTTTTCAAAGACTTCCCCTAAGAATGGATCCAATTCATTTACACCAACAATGACAGGATACATGGCAAAACTTGCTACTCCACAGGTGTTATTTGCTGCCATTTTTATGAAGCCCTAAAATTGAAAAAAAAAATATTTTAAAATTTGGTGTACGTGATCAGATGCACGAAATCACTTACATTTTCTCCCCAATTAGGACTCCACGAGTTTCTGTGAATTTAGTGTTGGAAATGAATGTGAAAATTTCTAGATAAATAATATTGATTAGTTTATACCTAATAAGCCAATAATCTCCAAATTTATCACTTCCAAATCCACACAAGACCATTGCATGATTAGGATCATTTTTAGGACAAGTTTCATTCTTATATCTTCCAGTATAGACACTCATAAATGCCTCGTTGGCATGAGCTGCAATTACGACTGGTGACTTAGTCTAAAATCCAGTTAATTTTAATTCAGTAAGCTCTAATCAACTGCGAAAGAATGCACCATACCCTATACAACAACTTCCTAAATGACTCTTCATCTCCTTTAAATTCAACTTCAATTTGCTTCACAATAAATTGTGGTGGCAATGTATTTCTATGACCTGCTTTTCTGCACGCCTGTTGCTTCATATTTTTGTATGGATAAAGTGTTGATGATGTTAATCCGTTGACTTGCATGTATCGGAAGGACGTTGCTAGATTATAATTTAGGGATGTTATATTGTTGATATTAGGGATTTATTTAGTATTACTTACTTGGCCATCCACCATCACAGCTGTAAATAAGAGAATAAATCAAGAATTAAAGAAAAAATCAATTTCTAAATATCAAAAAATTAACAAGGTCAGTCGTAAAAAGACATAACCTAGAACAATAAAAAGTTAGCACTTACGCTTCATTAGCATCATCACAATCGACCAGTTGCTGTACAGACAGTTCTGTTTTAATGTTTTTCTTTGTCATCAATATGCTCTCAATAACAGATACAGTTGAAAAAGCCCAACAACATCCACAAGTTTGTTGATCTAAGTAAACAATGACAATATATTTAAATTTCTAACTATTGCTTCTAAAACGTCACTCCTACCTCGAACAGGATTTGGAAATTGGCAATTATTAACTTGAGTGTTGTTTGGAAGTTTTGGCCAACTTTTTATCATCCTTAGAAGTTGAGCATTTGATAATGCTCTTGGTTTGGGACGCATTCTAGCTCCACAGAGTCTCTTTTGTTTAAGTTCAGGACTCCAGTCACTATATGGCATAGGTTTTCTAGAATATTCGACTAAACCGAGTTTGTAGTTTTCATTGTGTGCCTTAATTTGGGCATGAATTCTTTCAAATTGAAGAGCTCGTTGCTTTAGAAAAGTTTCGTTTTTATAGTTCTTGGCGTAGTTTGGCTCGTTCTTTTTGTATTCTTCGTATTCTTCCTGTAAATTTAAGAATCTTGTATTTTGAAAATGTTTACTAATTTCTGATATTTAAAAATATACTAAATCCAGCAGTTTTCAATTAGAATACAGAGTTGCAATGTTAGCAGCCTGTATTTGACTGTGCAGAGGAAATCCGTACAATTTTCTGATAATTTGAAGGAGTTTTCTAACAAAACCATTCTAATTAGCAAAAAATTGTACAGATTTCTTCTACACAGTCAAATACAGGCTGCTAACATTGCAACTCTTCTAGAATCATCTTATCTAGTATAAACTTAGTCAAACTCACCAAAAATCGTCTATATTCATTTTTGAGGTTAAATGTTCTTGGTTGAATGTAATATTTCGCTGATTCAGCGTAATAAATGACTAATAGAACAAGAAAACTAGCTATAAGTTTCATTTTGAGACTTCTTGTTCCTACAAGTATCTTAAATTGACTGAAATAATGTCAAATTTTGTCGATAAAAACATCCTGAGCTTCATATTTGATCAGATGTTTTGTTAAGCTATTGGGAGTAACAGTTCATGAAAATATCTTATTTTGCTCTGAGATGAATTAAAGTCTCTTTAGGTATCTCAATAAAAACCTACTTGATTCTCTTTTGCTTTAGTGAAATTTTTTCAATAACTGTATTTATTTATCGACGTGATGTCTGGGATGTTTGAGATAGATGATGATGCGATTATTACATGAACAGCTGACTATTGTTAACTTCCACGAATAGCATTTAAGTTATTCGATTCACTTTTCCCGCCAATTTGCTGTTAAATCCATTGAGAACACATAATCAATCCTTTACAATTCTATTGCCAAACTTTTTATTGATGCAATGCCAATTTTCTTAATGAAAATTTTACAACTAAATATTTATGTTCTGAGAGCTAGATTTAATCCAAAATCTCAAAATGAAGATCGTAAACTTCTGTATTCAACCTTGTTTAAAAATCGAGTCACACATACTTTTTGAAATTGGCATGGAGTGTCGAAAAATGAACAAACTTCACACTTAATAAATTTTTTTCCTTAAGTGACAATTGAGATTTACAAGATTCTGCTTCTTTCGTGAAAGAAATTTATGCTGGAAAAAAAGAAACTAGTATCAACGTGGTCACTCGTGACCGACGAAAGCGCATTTTCCACGTATAGTAAATACACAAAGAATTAATACCCCAAAAGTATAAAGCCTAATATATAATTATAAATATTCTTTATTTACCAGAAATTTAAAATTTACAGAAAAAAAATGTGTGTGAAACATGAGGAAAAAAAATTATTTTTAATAAAAAGTTATCATTACGCGACATAAAATTTAAAAAAAAAATAAAAAAAGCAAAAAAAAAATCGGCTACGGGCAAGGATTGAACCCATGACCTTCAAATTAGGAGTCGCGCACTCTTCCACTTACGCCACTGCTGCGCTTTTTTTAAGAAGTTTAAGTGGCAATTTAATTATTTATATTGATGAGTTTTTTTATATAAATGCAAGTTTTTATAATTTTCACAAAATTTTCCTGAAAAACTATGAAAAATCCATGAAAATAGAAAATTAAAACAATAAAAATATCAAAAAATGTGAAAAAAGTAATTATCTATGAAAATTGTACGAAAATATTGAAAATTTTAACAAAAATCTTCGGAAAAACTCGGGAAAATTGTGAAAATGGAAAACTATGACATAATTCAACATTAAATGTCATTAGAAATCAAAAAAGTATCAAAAAAAGTAAAAAAAAGAACATTGCCATCGGTGGGATTCGAACCGAGGACAGCTAAGGTTTCGAAAAGTCAACATTTTAGTGCATTCGACCACACTAACACATACAAAGAAATGCAATTTTGGTACTTTTTACGCTGGTTCCAGCAGAGGAAGTGACCATTCGTGCTGATTTTTTCGCCAGCTCTAGCCAGACATACTACACACATTTTAAGCCAAAAACCGCATCAAAAAAGCTTAAACCCTAGGAGGAGATAGCTCCACAGACAGACAGACAGACAGACAGACAGACAGACAGACAGACAGACAGACAGACAGACAGACAGACAGACGGACAAAGTGCGGATAATAGCGTCCTTTTCCCAAGAGGAAAATGCGCTAAAAACGTCGCAGTCGACGATGCTGTCCTGTCATACAAAGATTCCTTGAGTAGAAAATATATTTTGTTCTACAAAGACTAGAAAGGTTAGTTGCTTTATGACCATTCAATATAAAAGTGATCTGTTTTTGTAAGAGGCTTTTGTAAGAAGCTTGGATCATCTTCTATGCAGGGGGTCCTCGATTTCAACACATTCGATTTGAATTTCGTTCCATACCAAAAAATTTAAATTAAATTAAATTTAAGAACTTTCTTCAAATCGAATTGCCAATATTTTGATTGTAAAATTTCTGAAAATAAAAATTTTTTTGAACTTTTTCAATTTTTTAAAAAAGAATCAATTTAATTTTGGATCTTCTGCTGTATTTGATAACCTTCAAATTTCAAACGAATTAAAAAAAACACCAAAAATTTATAGATTATGATACTTCTTAACTGAATTTTTCTTTATTTTCGTCCAAAAAGGATGATTTTTACGAATGAATTTTTAAGATTTTTTATTTCTTTTAATTTTTAATTTTTTTTTGTGTTTTACACTGCAACAATTTTTTTTTTCTCGTGATTTTTAACATATTTCATTTTTCATTTCCAATAAATTCTTTGATACATCTAATTAATTCCATTTTTTCATTATTTTCATTTGTCCATTTACTTACAAAAAAGTTGATTAAACTTAATTCAATATAGTAAAATTAAAAAGAAAATTACACAGACATAAAAATATTTCTTAAAACTACACAAAGTTTATTAAAAAGTTGGAAATTGAAAAAATAAAAAAATTTCATCATTCCATTCATTGTTCTGTTGGATATATGAATATATATGTATGTAGCTATCTATATGAAGTTCACTGAAAAGAATGAAGCTTGTTTAAGCATATTTGTAAGCTGTAGATGTGATTTATAATGAAAAATAGCGAAGATTGTTAAGTAGTTTGATTTATGGATTTTTTTTCTTGTATTTAAATTAGAAAACTTGTTGAAAGATTTTCTTTTGAAAAAAATGGAAGCAAAAGCTTCACTTAGCAAAAATTTTTCTGTGGTTTTTTCTCTTCATGATGTCTAAATATTTACTTTTTTTGTAATTCACAGTTTTTCTTTTGTATTATTTTGTATGAATGTTTATTTCTTATCATTTAATTATCATTTTTATATTTTTTGAGGTTCATTTGCAAATTGCGACTTTTTCTTGATTGTGGAATTTTCGATTAGCAACAAATTAAATTTTTTGTTGGGATTTTTTACTTTTTGAGAGCAAATTTATTAAGATTTTGGATGATACACAAAATTTAATAAGTATCAATATTTTTTTTTTAAAATATTTTAGTTTGAACATTTTGTGTTACACAATAAGTGTAGTTAATCAGTTAAAACAGTATGATTTTAATATGTTGAATTATTAATAAGTTTTAAAAAATTAACGGATTTCAAAAATTTAAATTTGTCAAAAAATACTCAGAAATTTTGAGAATTTAGAATTAGATTCAGTTTGAGCGAGCCATTACTGTGAATAAGACGTGGAAATTCAACCCGGCTACAAAAATTTGTTAGTAACTTTTCAATAAAGTATTCTAGTTCATTATATTGAGTGTAAATCGTAATATTGAATAAAATTACATCTCATTGTGAAGTAAGAAGATAAAGAAAATTGATAGAAGCTGAAAATCGTGCATTTTATTCAACGTGACAAATTCTATTAAAGTTATAGCAAGTTATATATCGCTAACTCCAGATAAAGTAAGTGAAAATTCACAATTAAGTTATTAATTGAAAAATCTACCGATATAACTTAACATTTTGGATGAAATTTAAATCAATTTTAATTTGAAACTAGTAATGAAGCGGATCACGCTTCATGGGTATATTCACACCACCAGTAGAACTTCTTTTGATTTCAATTAGAGAAAAAAATAATTATACTTTATCTACTGATTATAGATTACATCATTCATAATTAATCGTTTTAAAACCCTACATCTGTTCAGCGCGCATTTAGCACTATAACTAAAGTACAGCCTGCGTCGGCGCCGACGAAAAATTTTTCGATTTTTCAACTTTTTTGTTACACTGCGCATGAAAATTTTTTTGTCATTATAGTGTGAATTATACCTTAAATAATGCTTAATCTAACACCGAAAATTTCAAATCATTTGGTTAAGTTATGTCTGAGATATTAAAGAAAATGTAAAATTTTTTGCATATTTTGGTCAAAAATGGCACATTTTCGTCCATTGTGCCTCACAGGAAGCATCTCATGACCCCAAAAACTATACAGCAAATCTATAGACTGTTTCCAACCAGACGCAAAAAACCCGAAGTCTTAATATTGAGTTGGAGTCGAGTTATCGCTCCGATTAACTAACTAACTAACTAACTAAATAACAGAATACGAAATTTTGCGATTTCTCTTGACTGTAAGCACCAAATGAGATACGGTTTTCACTGTTAGATTGGTATTTTCAGGCACAGACTTTCCACCATAGACAGTATGGGATAAAATTGTAATCCTGCAGCAGCAAGTTAGAAAATGTGGTTTTCAGTTTTATACAAAAGCAACATATTCACCCAAATTGAAAATTTGGTGTGAATATGAATCTTGTCAAAGTTGGATGGACTCAAAATTTTGATAAAGTATTTTATATATGTGTTCATATAAGAAAAGTGACAGTTATTTTTTTTCAAATTTTGAAAAAAATCACTAACACTATCAAATTTTCAGTACAAAAAACTGAGCAAATCAACTGAGCTATGGTCGGCGTTTGGTCGATGCTCAGTTGCATGAAGACATATTTAAATATTGGTATTTTCTTTCAACAATATAGAAAAGTCCAGGACTGGAAACTCCTAAATGTATTCCAGAATAAGTCTTCACTATTGTATAAAAGTATTCCAAGTATTCTGAAAGTGTATAAAATGTATTCCGTTTCATATGGAAATGATTTCAGAATCATAGAAATATTGAGATACATTCTCTTGTGAAGTATAAAGATTTCATACAAAATTTATAAAAAGTATTCCAAAGAGTTTTAAGTTTCCATGCCTGGGAAAAAGTTTACGAAAATCAGTCAAAACAATTGAAAAATATGACAATCAATCATAGAAATTAAATCAATTGAAGAATTTTGAAATGGCAGTGATTGATTTATTAACTAACAGAATTTCAAATAAACAGATTCTTTATTTATTTTAAAGTTTGTTCTGACTTTGATTTACAGATTTGAAATTCCAAAGGAATTAAAGTTTGATTACTCAAGTAATTTGAAAGTAGGTTTTCTAAATCTAGTCAAATTAGAATATTCGATTGTAAATTTTTTCTAATTAAATTTTTCCAATTTTCCCCACAATTTTTAAGTTTCACATCTTAAAATTTCAGTTTAAAAATCTTAAAAAATTTGCTCTCAAAATTCAAATCCTTTTATCCCTGTGTCCCTTTTTGGAAACTTCCAAATCTACCACTGAAACGAGTATCATTAACTTTTTTTGATAAATCTTTTTGTAAATGTGATAACATAATTTTTTTTTTCTTTGTAATTTTTTTTAAAAAGGATGAAAAATCATAACTAACTAATATTATTACAAATACAGACATATCATTTAAAATTAAATAAAAATTTACAAGCAGTTTTGGTCTGTGAGTAAATTAATCACGTTTTTTGCCTTCATGAAAATTTTTAAAAAGTGATAAAATTTGGTTTCCAGCTAGAAATAATGCTCAAATTATCATCGACAATCATCTTTAATTGCTTGAAATCTAGCCAAAAAAAAAAGTTTGTCATTCGGGTTAATTATCCATAACTCTTTTTAATTGCTTGAACTTTGGGATAATCATTTGATATACGGAGATTGAATAAGGGCAATTAAGTCGAGTATATTTAAGAAGAAATCATTTTAGAGACACGCATGCTGATTTTCATGAATTCTTTGTGAAATTTTCTTAGCTTTTGATGTAAAATACTGAATTTTTGTTCGTTAAATTTTCAAATATTTTTACGACCGTTACTTTTTAAATAAATTTTGACCGTTATTCTTTCAAAAAGATTTGAAATCTAATCTTTAAATTTTTTAACCGTTAATTTTCAAATTTTTGTTGATCGTTTATTTTCAAACATTTTTTGAACGTTATTTTTTCAAAAAAGTTGAAATTTATTTTTTGAATTTTTTGTGGCCGTTAAAAAAATCTAATTGTTGAGCACAAGAAGCTCCATTTATACCAAACAGAATTTTATGCCTTATTAATAAATTATTGCTTTTAAGTTCATGAATCTCATCTTTTTTTATTAATGAATAACTCCCAATTGTGAATTTCTTTATAAATAAAAAATGCCGAATGAACGATATTGAATTTCACATATTTATGAAGATTAACATATGATTAATATAATTCACAGACCAAACGAAATGATTATGTAAAATATTTTTTTTCCTCACTATCTCAATTAAAGATAAATAAGCTTCTACATACTTGATGATTTAATTTTTTTTTTCTTTCTTTTATTAATTTTCATGACGAAAAAAATTGCTAGTCGTGCCATAAATAATTTTTTTTTTTGAACCATCCATTATTGAGGCATTTCTTATTTCCATAACTTTGTTTTGTTTGTTTTATTAAGAATGATGTAAATGTAAATCATTTACAAAAGGAGGAGAAACGGTTCACTTTTTTTTCATAATTTCATATTACATTATTAGTTAAAGATTGTATAGAGACACACACAAATATCATTTCCTCAATTTTTTAAATGGCATTTATAGCAAATCTATTATTGCTAAATGTGCTCTATAGTAATGTACATTTGAGCTTCCTTCTCTTTGATTTATCTTTTGCACGACCGCTCGCTTTTGTTGAGTCTTCTGTTTTCCTTGAACGAATTTCACGCATTAGATCGAAAAACACCTAAAATAAAGCCATAAAAAAATTTAATATTATTAATCAAGTAGAATATTTTTGGGATGTACAAACCTTATCAACATTCTCGCGAGTTTTTGCGGACGTTTCTACATATGGAACACCGCCCCATTGTTGTGCTCTTGCTTGACATTCAGACAATGGAACCTTTCTTTTGTCATTCAAATCGCATTTGTTGCCCACTAATAGAAATGGGATGTTCTCGTCATTTTTCACACGCAAAATTTGTTCTCTGCAAAAAATAAAGTTTTTTTTAGTTGAAAATTTTTGTTTATTAGAAATAATGTGTCTGTGGAATTGAGGTATCCGTGTGTGAGCTACATTAGCATTTCTTCTTTATGACTTTTTTTATTGCCAAAAGTTATTAAGTACATGAAAACTACTGGATGGAGAAAGATCAATATGGTTTTTTTTTGTGGTCTGGTGGATTTTTTACAAAATGATTGATTTTTATTATTTTTATGATTGTTGAAAACTTTATTTTTAAAATTTGTGACGAATTCAAAAAAATTTAATTTTTAACGGTTATACAAAGTTTGAATTTTTAACTGTCATTAAAAATTTAAATTGTAGCGGATTTTGTATAAGGGCGTTTCCACAGATCAAAAATTTCAAAAAAATCGACTTTAAATGAAAAATTCTCTTATTAGAGCTATCTAGACGATCAAAATACTTATTTTTGTCATGTAGAACGTTGAGTTCTATCTATTTGTCCTTTAATCTTGTTTATAAGTGTATTCATTAGTGAATAATTTTGATTTTTGTGAGCGTTACTTGGTAAGAAAAAGTTGAATTTAAATTTTTGCAAAGTAACGCTAATAATTTCCTAATTAATGCGTTTGGAAGGAAGATAATAAGACAAATTAGTAGAATTTATTGTTTTACTAATGAATAACTAGTAATTGCATCGTCTAGATATCTTAATTTAGAGAAAATTGATTTTTGACCAAAATTTTTGAAGAAATACATCTGTGGAAGTTCCCATAATTTGAGATTGATTCGAAAATAAATATATTTAAATTAAATCTTTTATTATTATTATTTTTTTTTTTTTTTTTGAAAAAGAAAATAACAAATTATTTAAATGAAATTTTATGAAATTGAATTTTAACTGTTATTAAAAATTTGAATTTTAACGGTTTTGTAAAATTTGAAATTTAAAAGTAAAATTCAAAATTTTAGCCGCCAAGTAAGATTTTAATTTTTAGCGACTTTGTGAAATTCGAATTTTTACCGGTATTGTAAAATTCGAATTTTTAATGGCATTTTAAAATTTGAATTTTTAACGATTTTGTAATATTTGAAACTTTAACAGTTTTGTACATTTTGAAATTTTTTCAAGCTTTTCATAAAAATTAATTCCAGTTCAACATTTTTAAAACCTCCGGAAGTAGCTTATATGCTTTTAAACCACAACAAAACCTATTCAATACATTTATACATTAGAAATGCTCTACATTAAAGTAGTTTACGGAAGTCTAGAAAATCTAATTCCGCAAAACATTTATTCAGCTAAAAATGCACTCAGTCACGAGAAATTCGAGACTTTTCTATTAAAGAGTCTCAAAAAGCTTTATTTCCATTAAGAAATCAATATTGAATTAACAAGTTCCTTTCGTCCAAGACAACAATCAAGTAAATAAGCACTTACCGAAATTCCTGAGTAGCTTGGAAGCTTTCATCGTCTGTAATCGAAAATACACAAAGAAATCCTTCACCACTTCGAAAATAATTGTCACGAATGGCAGCATAGTCTTCCTGTCCCGCTGTATCGAGAATATCTATTTGTACTTCCTCTCCATCTAGTACCACCTTGAAAATGACACGATAAATGAATAAAGAAGATTAGGTATGAATTAAAAATAAAAGTAAATATCACGCAAGCTTACTTTCTTTCGATAACTGTCAGCTTTAGTCGGCTCGTAATCTTCCACAAACTCATCATACATAAACTGGAGCGTGAGCTGCAAAAGCAAACATTAACAAATAAATGAAATTAAATCAACAAGACAAATTATTTTCTTCTTCTTCTTACAGCACTTTTACCGACGCCTCCTGATCCGACCATAATCACTTTATGAAGCGATATGGGACCTGTGCTTGGCTTCTTTGACATTGTTGCACTAAACTAGTTTGTCAGTTGTAAATGAATGGTCGACACCTAGAAGCAAATTAAATCATCATTTATTTAATTAATAATGTCAAGCAATGCTAAAAATATCCAAATGCATCACATTATTTTATTTTTATACTATTTTCATTTCATTTCTCCGCTTGCCATATTACATCCATACACAATGGAATGTATTTAAATATTATTTCTCACTGTGTACTTTATAAAGAAATGAAAATGAAATGAAGTGAAATTGAGACGAGAAAATGAGGGGCATTATTCGTTAGTGATGTACAGCATAACCATTGATAGTTCTGAATTTGAATTTTCTGGTGTTTTTTTTAATGAATTTTCAACGGTTTTAAGAAAATTGAATTTTCAACGGTTTTAAGAAAATTGAATTTTCAACGGTTTTAAGAAAATTAAATTTTCAAAAAATTGAATTTTTAACGGTTTTAAGAAAATTGAATTTTTAACGGTTTTAAGAAAATTGAATTTTTAACGGTTTTTTTTTAAAAAAAATGTTTTCAACGGATTTAAAATAAAAACGAATTTTCAACGGTTTTAAACATTTTAAAATTTAAAAGAATTTGTAAAAATTAATTATCAATGACTTTTGCATAATTTGAATTCTAAACGGTTTTGTAAAATTTAAATTAACTATTTAACAACATTTGTTCAGACATTTTTGCAAAAAAATAAAAATTTTTAACGGTTTTTGTAGAATTTAAATTTTTACTCTAAATAAATGGGAATTTTTAACAATTTTTGGTAAAATTTAAATTTTTAGCCCTCTTAATTTGAATTTTGAATAAACTTGCAGATTTTGGGGCAATTAAATCAAAACTGAATCTAAGTAATTTCAATTAAATAACTAAATATGAACCAAGGGTGTGGAACTGATCAAATTGATCAAAAATCAATTTGATCAATTTGATTTTTGATCATTTTGATCAGTTCCACACCCTGGATATGAACATCATCACCAAATCTACCCCTACAACTTCTTCATCATTAATTAATTAACGCATTGTAATTAGTCGCTGATAGATACATTCAAATGTTTATCTTTTTCATGAAACTGTCTTTTTGTGTAGCTTGAACATACATTTTTCCATTTATCGTATTCCATAATAAGTAATTTAATTAATAGATTCAAATTCATCTAAAAATGGCACATCAAAGAACATTTTAAATTCGCATTTCAGACATGATAAAGAGTGTCAAATTGTCTCGTAAAAAAGACAAAAACTAATATTTCCTTTCTTGATCAATCATAAATTCTCAAGTGTGTACGCATGACTTTTTATTTTTGGCATGTGCGCTAAAGATAATTTTACTTATACTTAGCAAGCAATAAACTTGTTAGCAACTCATTTTGTCTGAATTTAATAATAGGTGAAGCCTCCAAGGAAATAAGTCTTGTGATTTGTAAGCATATTATTTATGTTTTATTGTTCATACCATGTCAAATCATGCATTTATTGATCGATTTACAAGCTTAGAGTTTTAACAGCCGTTTAACATTTTTTAATAACCTTAAAAAAATCTTGCATAAGTTTGGGGAATGTTGCATAATTTAGTGAGTTTTTGTACATTTTATTGTTAACTTGATTGCAGTTATTGCGTATGTTGAGGAATTTCACTTTCTTTAAGTTTTGTCACATAACCTCAAAGCTATTTATTGGTTGTAAAATTTGGTGAACAATTTAATCTCATATTGACAGGATTTATTGATTAAATTTAGAAAGATTTTATTCTATATCCAAGTCTCTACTAAGCTAAGTAAAGGTTAAGTTTTTGGTGACCTAACCTCAAACTTTTAAATTGACCTGAAAAACCGTAGCCATCAAAAGAATTAAATAAAATAATTAAAACAACCTTAAATCTTGAATATTCAAATTTTCAAGCAACCTAGCATTGATTTTCAAAATTTTGAGGTTAGGTTTAAAAAAACAGCGCTTTTATTAACACCATAGTAACTGCCTCCCATAACTCTACAATCAACATATTCCCACCGCATATAGACACACAACGAACTTAGAGGAAATGCCCCAGATTTTTAATTTTATTATAAAGTTATTTTCATTGCCAACGTCAGATGTCAGATGTTTAATCACCAACTTTCTTCTTATTATTTATTCTAGAATTTTTTGCATTATTATAAAAACAGAATACAATGAAATCATGAGACTTCTATTCACAAATCCAGCAAACGCCGTTCGTTATGGAAATTCTATTGTGAGTAATATTCGGTGTGAAAAAAAGATTTTTCGCTTTTGTGTTAATTGTTACTATGTTAATGTATCTTTTATTCCATCCAAGCAACGGATGACTCTTTTGCCTTATGAACTTGTTTGGGTGTATGATGAGAGCTATGGAAATGGATTATGGATGATTATAATGAATGTAAACCTACTTTTGTTCTTAACAAATAATAATCTCATCATTGAGGAAGCGGATTTACTTTTTTTTTTATTCATTTAAATTTTTGAAATTCTTATTTCGATTTCAAAGGCAAGGTGAAGAAGATATTTTCAGTATGGAAATTAGGAATGCTAGAATGGCTAGAATTAATCGACACGGTTTAAAACGTACAAGTATAGAACCGGTGAAACCTCATTTTGTATTTACATTTATATTATTTTATCTCTGCTTAATAGACTGGTTTTCTGTTGTTGTATTTATTTCAGTCTCCGTCCGTGTTGATTTGTAAATGCATTTTTTTGTTGGTTTTCTTCTTCTTCTTGTTTGTTGCCTTTTAGTCTTTCAGGGTTGATTATGAATAGAATCAAATTGACCGTATGATTATATCGTGTGGAAATCTATGCATTGTGAATGTTATTTTAAGTCTTAACGATGGCTGTTAGCATGTTTTTGTAGGTTTTAGGATAGACACTTTGACTGAAGGTTATTAAGAAAATGGCTTGAAGTTTTTGATTTTTGAAGGGATCAGGTGTAGTTTTGCCCCCTTCGATTAGCTAAATACTTAAAATTTGTACATTTCAAACCTCTTGAACTTTTAAATCATTTAAAATAGTCTTAAATTAGAAATAAGCACTGAATCCATTTATAGAATCCAAATTTTCCTACTCAATGAACTTATTGACTTCATAGACTCTTAATTTATATTCCTCATACCCAAACCTTCGAAATAAAGATTTCAGACACATAGTCTCTGTAGATGACAAAGTTTCCACACTCTTCCTTAATAAACTCACCATCAAAGCTTATTTCCATAAATTCACTTGACAGGACGTCAAGAACAAGAACTAAGAATGCATCCTCTTTAATTAAAAAGCATTCTCCGCATGCTTTCCATGCCAGTAAATCTCTTTATCAATCCACTCCCCCAACACACATAAAAACTCATTTCAACTTCCATCGTTTTCTTATTGTTTGTCATAAAAGTCATATAGCGGTAAACTCTCAGCAATTTAATTGCATAAAAAAATGAATGTTAGTCGGCAATGCGATATATGCAAACGTATCTATGTTAAGAACACACATAGCGTGTTGTGTCATTACTATGTGGCGCATTGTTTCTCATTCATTTCTCTTTCTACCCCATTTTTTCCACACACACAACTTCTTTCTTTCTTTTTTTTTCGTTAGAGTAATTTTTATCCATTGGCAACGTGCTGATTGTTATCAACACACAAGAATTATAGCAATGAAAGTTTATTTATACTTCTCACTGTAATTTTTTGTAATGAAAGTCAAGTGAAGGGAAAAACTAATTAACAATCTGTTATTTTTGGGGTTAAAGCCGCAATTATTTGAAAAGTCTGCACAGTATGAGTCATCGAATGTTTTGTAAGCACTTAATTTATGGTTTTAGAAATTCCAGATCTCATAAATTGACCTTGCAGCACATTTTTCTTCCTCATTCAATAATGTTTGAAATTTAATGATGGATGAAATAAAAAAAATAAAAAAAATCTCGTGTGCGTAAAATATCTTTTTTGGTCATTAAGCTACTTGAATGTAAACATTTAATGTTATGTTTATTAAAAGAATCAGTTGAAAAAAAATTATTTCTTTTTTTTTCATTCATATCGTTTAGTTAGACAACAGAGAATATATGAGCGAAGGCAACAAACATTTTCCATTGTCTGACAGCTGGCTTGAGGTTTTTATTTCATTTTTTAATTTTTTTAAAAGAAGCAAATTTTCCATACTAGATTCTGTCTATGATTATCTATTCATTTTGACTATAGACTACGTACTTGGTTATATATTGTGCATCTTGTGATTTACAAGGATGGTTTGGAAGTGGCACTTAGTCATTATCTTATCAAATACGAATTTGTTGTATAACTTATTATCATACTTGGAATTCTTGGGGTGCTGCTTTGTTGTGTGAGGAAATATTGTTGAATGGTATTCAAATTTGTTTATGCATTTTTTTTTTTTTTGGTTGGGTTGAATTGATAAGAGTTCGAATGTTCACTTAAGGCAATGCTTTTTTAAATGCTGATTAAAGCTGACAATAAATTGTTTAGTTAACGATTACTAAATAAAGGTTTGGTTGGGTTCGGCAATCGTTAAAAATTATTCAAATGACGAATTTAAATGATTGAGAATTTGAATATTTGATTTTTAAAATTTTAATATTTTTAAAAATGGGATTCAAATTATTATAGATCGTTTCAAATATTTTAAATTAAACAAAAAATAAGATTTTTGAAATCTTTAAAATGTTTTAAAAACTAAATTTTACAAAGTCAGAAAACGTTAAAATTCAAAATTTTACAAATCGTTAACAATTTAAATTTCTAAAACCGTTTAAAATTTTTAAAAAGATGAATTTTACAAAATTGTTAGCAACCGCAAAACTTAAGAATTTTAATTTTACAAAACCGTTTAAATCTAACAAAATCGTTAAAAATTCAATTTTTTTTAAACCGTTAAGAATTCAAATTTGAATAAAACCGTTTAGAATTTGAATATTTTCAAAACTTACAAAAACGTTAAAAATTCAATTTCAAAATCCTTTTAGAATTTGTATTCTAAGGAATCGTTTTTAACTCTTAACTTTTATAGATTCTATACAGGGGGTCCTCGATTTGAACTGATTCGATTTGATTTCAAATTTTCATTTTTAACGGTAATTTTTCATAAGTTTCGATTTGAATAAATTCGATTTAAATAGAAAAATTTGGGAACAAAACAACTGTTCAAATCGAGGACCCCCTGTATATGTATTTATCGAAAAAATTCGAAAGCTTCTCAGAAAGGTTCACTTTGAAATTCAAACAATTCAAAGCAAATCCAAATTCACTCATCAAATATTCACAAAACACCCTCAAAATGTCACATCAAGCTCTACTTCCAGTGCAAACTTTCACTTTCATTGCAATCACACAGTTCATCCGACAGGAAAAATGCGTCTCATTTATAACTAATCATTCTTAAATCGCGGCTTCCGTACTTTTATTATAAAGCTATATTTTCTTACTGTTGCGTTTGGAAGTCATTGAAAATACATAATTTTTCTCTTCTGTTTAAAAATAGATTCGCAAAAAAAAGCCAGAAAAAAATATAAATTCCAATATATAATAATAATTATTATTATTATAAGTTTTCTCTTTTTCTTCTTCGTTTTTTTTGTAAATTTTGTTTGAAGCCGTAAATATACTTAGTATAATCTCATGCACATCGAAAATGATGATGATGAGTTCGATTGGATTGAATTGGATATTTATGGAATATAAAAAATTTATGCTATATTACGTAAAATTCAATTTCATTCCAACCGATTGTAGTCAATCAAGCTGCTACACACTAAAAAAATTTCTCCAATGCGCTAACAGCACAATTTTTTTTTTAAAGAGACACACACGAGAGGCACGAAAAAGAAGGCAAACTTTTAATTTTTTTTTTGTACGCCACTTCCGAAGTCATTTTTCACCTATTTAAGGTTTTATTTCCTGTACGGTCTCTAATTTGCAAGGCTAAAATCGAGCCTCTAATTTCTAATTACTGTCTGTGCTAATGGGAATTTATGGTAATCGTCAGGACATGCCATATACACACAGGTAGCAGAATCAAGCGTTCATTGAATGCACAAATGAATGAATCACAAATTATTTTACAATTCATAATACAAATGTCTGTCTGTCATTAATAAAATGATGATTAATTGTCATGATACGATTCCCTTCCTAAGTCAGTTATTGAACCGCTATGAATTATGCATTCCTTACTATTTCTTTTTTATACGCTCAATATTGTCGTGGAACTTTTTGCTGATAAGAAAAATCTATAATTGAATTTTTCTCATGACTCACTTAACGGCTTAATTAAATTATATTATAGTATTTTGTAATTGAAACTTTTTTAATCCACAATATTGGCCTTGAATTTCACTTTAAAAACATGAATTAAAATTGATTAATTGCTATGAGTCACTATGAACTTTTACACTTTAACGCCCAAATCACTTTTTCTGATACAGTAATGCATTTGAATTCATAATTAACAATTTATAACACTTACAGATGATTGTTTTATACACTTTTAATATTTTTAACACTCGTATTTATTGATTTATTTAATTTTTTAAGAAACTTTTACGAGAATTCACTGCTTTTGAAATTTTTTTTCTTTTTTTGATATTTTTTAAGGGTAAAATCCAATGTTTTTGAATTAGTCGAATCCAAAGTCAACTGAGTTGTAAGAATTGTAAGAAAAAATTACTCATTTTTATGCATTTAGAGCTGGTTTTAGAGGGTTTAAATATGATTGAACAGACAGTTTGTCTAATACCAATAATAATTGATGGATTTTGAGTGGTTTAATTTTGATTTTAAGCATTAAATTTGTAAAAGATGCGAAAATTTGAATTTTTATGAAAAAATTATAATTTTTGAATTCTAAAAATTCGTTAAACTTTTGTTTACATTTTTGAATGCATATTTAATTTATTTTTTGAAGTTTTCTTAAATTTATTTAAAAGTTTACACATCGACCTAAATAAAGTTTATTAAGAAAGCACAAATTAAAAACATCCAAAAGCGCTTTAATCTCCATCCAGTAAGCATATCCCAACTGATTTACATCCACACAAAGCTATTTGTGCTGCAAAAAAAATTAGTAAAAGAAAAAAATTACAAAAAATATTTTTTATTATAGATCAATGTGTATCACAGAGAGTAGTTTAAAGCGATGGAAAATAAAGACAAAATCGTGGAAAATGATAAGACATTGTTTGATAATGAAAATTTAAATCGAAATTTATTAAAAGATTTAATTTATTATGTTGAAGAATTTCTAAATAAAAAAGATGAAATCACGAATCACCTCGCAGAGATAATTAAGAGAATATTCTACAGTAATTTAAAGATTCTCGATAAGAACGTGAGTTAACAATATATTTGCATTACATCAGACAACATCCAGTGAATAATAAAAATGCGCATTTCTTTATTGTTTGTTATTGTGTGAAAATTGAGACGCAACGTCAATAACAGACAGAAAAACAGAGAAATTCCCTTTCTTATCAGCTTATTTACAATAGCTTTAATAATGCGTAACATTTATTTTTAGGGTCAACCAAATATTCGACGAGTTTTTGGCATTTTGGACTTTCTTAATCAAAAATCTGTGGAAGAGCAACGAATGCACTTTAATAAATGGCTTCTCGATAACATCCACAAAGGAAAATTATCCAATTTCCTTTCATTCATTTTATCAGACACAGAACACATTAAAAATTGCTATGAGTCATCTGCATTTATTCGTTCTGAAGCTTATCAGAATGCCTTAATGCTTTGCATTCTCGCATTGGAATCAAATCAACGTAGTCACTTATCAAAAATAGACAAAACGTTGTATGAGAAAAATAAATCAGGTCATAGACGAAGCATATCACAGCCATTCATACCAACGTCACAACAAATACCAAGGAAATCAATTTTATCGCATTTTAAAAGAAATTCAAGGACATTTGATTGTTCAAGTCAGTCTCGTGTTGAAAAAGTGAAAGTTTCAAGTCTTCGTCAATGTAAGAGTTTACCTAATTTATGTCATGAGAATTACATCAATCGTCCACGATCAAAAACAATTACGATTAATAAAAATATTAGATTTAATAAGAAAGTATCATTTAAGAATGAAGTCCAAGATCAAGTGCCTTTTTTCGAGTATCGTGACACCGCATCATCATCAACAAATAATTTAAATAATCCAAAACAATCAATTGTGCCTATTCATCTTGTTAAAGTTGATGACATTAAAATTCACACTGATTATCGCTACACATCCAATAATCGAACTAATAATCAAGTATTGATAAGTCCTGCATCAAGTAATTCATCATCTAAAACGTCATTGACACCAAAACGATCATTCTTTAGTTTCTTTGAATCGCCATTAATTGCGACGAAGATTCATAGTCCAGATTTATTGGAGGCGTCATGTAGTACAAGTCCATCGGAATTATTTCTTACAGAAACTGTCGTTTCGGGTGAAAAGATTCGATCAAAATCAACAATTGTTGCACCAAATTTATTACAAATTAATAATGCTAAAGATGGAAGTAAAAAGCGCAAATCAAGTCGACAAAATCTTTTGGATTTAATTCAAACAATAAACAGTTCAAAGCAAAAGGTCGAATTGGAACGTGAAAATTTACATTTTTATTATTCGGAGGTGATAATTAAAGCATGTGAACAAATTAAATGGAATAAAATGTTTGATGAGAAATATAAAATTCCAAAAGATTGTCGAATTAAGCAGAGCTTGTCACATAATAATTCACAAAGGAATTTACAACCGCCGCCTAAAATTCATCCAAAAAAATTCATTATTGGCTCAGTTGAGGACGAAACAGAGTCAAGTGTTAGTTCCGAAGAGCCACAAGCTGATAATCGTAAATCATCAACAAGTTCCGATGACATAAGTGAAAATACACCACAAATGGAATGGACATCAAGTTTAGACTCATATTGTGCTGAAAGTATTGCATTGTCATTAATGTCAAAATTTAAGGATGTTAAAATACCAAATGTCAATAATTTCTCATGGCTAGTTAATGAATCTCAAGCACCACAACAATTACTGCCACTACCTGACAGCTATCCAATTAATCCTGATGAATGTTTTACATTTAATAAAATACGTGGATCAAGTTATTGGGCGCCACCACGTCAACAAATTATTTTTACCGTTCATCCACCACCTGATCGAAAACGATGCATGTTACAGCAAGCAAATCGATGTACTGGTTGTGGAATTAAAATTGCACCAGCTTACATCCACAAACTTCGATATTGTGATTATATTGGAAAATATTTCTGTACATCGTGCCATAAAATGCAAGTCTCAGTCATACCAGCGAGAGTATTAGAAAAATGGGATTTTACGCCATATCCAGTTAGTAATTTTGCATATAAATGGCTTGATCAACTTTGGAATTTGCCACTATTTCATGTTAGTGATTTAAATCCGAAATTGTATCAGAAAGTTAAGGCATTAACAGCAGCAAGAGAGTCTCGATTACAACTTAAATATGTCTCAGATTTCATTAAAGAATGTCGATTTACTGAACGGGAGAAGGAATTGATTGCAAAAGTGTCTAATTATTGGATTGATGATGTTGATATTTGGAGTATGGTTGACTTTACAAATGTCAAAAATTCCACATTCTCGAATTCTATTCAGGATATAATTAAGCAGTGTGAAGATCATATTATTAAGAATAATTGTGAAGTAAGTGAATCATGAATGAGATTAAGTATTATTGTGGAATGTAGTTATATAAGTTTTTATCGCATTTGTGGGCAGAATTGTTGGTTGATGAATCTTTTTTGTGACTGAATTTCATGAAATTTTGCTTTAACGACCATTCTTAATTTGAAATTGTGATGTTAAAAATTTTGATTTGAACGTAAAACATCTAATGGTCATTTATAAATTCAAAATAACAACTTAAAAAATGTAAAAAGCTTGTAATTTCAAAAATTGATGCAAAAAATCTAACGGTCATTTTGAATTTAAAAAAATGACAAAAAGATGTAAGAAGTTTGACGAAAATAAGACACAAAAAGTTTTAACCTTCAAAAATTGACGCAAAAAAGATTAAACTTTTAAAATTGATGCAAAAAATTTAACGGTCATTTCAATTAAAAAATGACGCAAAAAGATGCAAAAAGTTTTTAAACTTTAAAAATTGATGCAAAAAAAAATTTAACGGTCATTTCAATTAAAATATAAACGAAAAAAATTTTGAACTTTAATGAATGACGCAAAAACTAACAGTCATTTAAAATTCAAAATTTTGACGCAAAAAGCTTTTTGCATCTTAAAAAATGATGCAAGAAATTTTGTACTTGGAAAAGTTCGTTTACTTTCAAGTCAAATAAATTAATTATTTCCTCTAGCATTGATTCATAAATGCACTCACAAAAAAAGCGATAAGAATACAATTATAATTAACAATCAACAACAAATAGTAAACAAAGCAATTTCCCATTCATTAAAGTAATTTTTATTTACTCAAAAACTTTATTTTTAGCTCTGTACAGCGAGAGGATTCATTTGTGAACTTTGCCCGAACAAACGAGACGTCATATTTCCGTGGATGAATAAAGTCAAACGATGTATTGCATGTGGCTCATGCTATCATGAAAAATGCTTCATAAATCAATGCAGCAAATGCGAACGATTAAAAAGACGAAAGCGACAAATTCGAGTGTCCGGAAATTTTAACAAAACTAACATTTCGTCGTGATTAACTGTGATTCAAAAATAATCTTACTTCCTTATATTTTATTAATTTGTTATTTGCTTGTATTAATCCTTTGTAAGTTATTTCTTTAATTTTATTTTTTTTTTGTCCCTACTTTCATTAACAAAATTTCTTGATATGTCAATTATCATCATTACATTATTGCCAAATATCATAATACGAAAATGTTCATTTACAATTTTTGCGATTTAGTAAATTTATAAACGAAAATAAAATTTATATTTGTTGTTAATAAAAAAAATATTTTCATTGCCTATCCCTGCGACTCAATCAGCTGTTTTTTACAGACATGAAATAGGAGCAAGTTTGATTGTGAGTTACTGATATAAATCATATGAGCCGAATTTCTATTGAACGTGTTTTTCGACTTTTGGAATTTTTGTTGTCTTCGTGCTTTATTAAAAATTTAACGGAAAAATTTGAATTTTTCAAAAATTTAAATTTCAAAAATTCGTTCTAAATTCAAATTTTAATAAAATTAAAATAGCTTAAAATGTAAGTACCTGATTTGTTTTGTTTACATGCGATAATCGCATTCACAAAAGTTTACGTAGATTGTAATATTTCGAAACTTGTTGTAAGTGTTTTTCGTTTTTATGTAATAAAAATCGAAGAAAGCTGAGTTTTACGCGATTTTGTGACATTATCAAGCCAAAAAGTAATGATTAATCATCTAAACATTACTGATATATAAATTGACAAAAAGTTTTGAGTATAAAATCCAAAATAAAAAGTGTTTTTGTCTGTGATAAAGATTTTTTTATGTTAAAGAAATTTATTTGTTATTTTAATATTTTCAATAATATTTCAAGTTTAGTTATTCAAAATACGATTTGAATGGATAGCTTTAGAGAATTTTATGTTGATACGCAGGTATAATTGAGAAATCAGTAAAAGAAAGCAGTGTTTTAACCCCATTAAGTAATACTGAATCATTGCTAAAAAAATAAATGTCATTGCCAATGATTTGATCTCGAACTTACATTGAGATTAATAAAAACAAAAAATCGTTAAAAGGTACGCTTAAATATGGCTCATGAGACGTCTGCAAGGGTATTTCGACAGGCTTCCGATGATGCGAGAGAAATGGCAATGAGGGTAAGTGATTTAAGAACTTACTGGATTCACTGGATCTTTAATTGACAGTCTTAAAGCTTGTATGTAAGGATCCAGTGATTTGCTGCCTCAAAATTCAACAAATTTTAAAGATCCAGAACTTGATTTTACTCTTTACTCTTTTAGTATAAAATCTAATCAATTCCTTCGTACTTTTAGGTAATTCACGATCCAACATTAAACGAAATTAAAGGACAAGCCGAAAATGTATGGAGGACAGTTTTGGAAATTCTAAAAAGATTAAGAGAATCAATAAGTACACCAAATGCAGTTGTGGAACAGCTACAAATTATATTTAGAGATGAAAGTATGTGTATAAGTTGGTTGGAAAAATAGTATAGAATTTACAGTGTAAATTAGCAGAAATGTATTTCGTGTACGAAGAATATTAAGATTTTATTTGAAACATTTTATAAGATTTGAACTTGTTACTTATGAATTTAGAAAGAGTTCTGTACTCTAATCAAAAATCCAAAAGACTTCATTTAGTTGTGAATACAAAACTGGCAAAATACTTACATGAATTTTTATATTTCAATAACACATGAAGATGTTCATGTTTTATTAAAATTCAGGCTGAATTATTCAGCATATAAACTATAAAATACTTAAATTGAAGTACAAAGAAAACATTGCATTAATTTAACTTTAGTCAATATATAAGCACTCACTGATGATTTCACACTTTCTAGTTGCCAGAAACAACACATACTTCGTTCTCGTTGGATTGGGAACTGGTTGTATGTTTGGTTGCATGTTCGGAGTATGGCTAGCAAGAAAAACAATAGCAAATCCTATAATGAAGTCTGTGGCTTGCGTATCATATTATGGCTCTGATGTAAGAATTTCAATTAAAATATTTAATAGCAGAATTTATAATGAGATTTCTATCATTTCCAGAATGTCACATTATGTAAAACAAATTTGCCTCATCTTAAATCTAGTTCAGATATTTTAGTCAGAGTACGTGCAGCTTCAATAACCCGATTAGATGTAGAAATTTCTCACGGATATGGAAAAATATTGAGAAGAATTATTCAAAGCTATAATAGCGGAAGTCCAGAAATGCCATTAGTTGTGGGACGATCATGTTCAGGTGTTGTCGAAAATGTAGGAAAGGATTCAAAGAGTGGATTAGAAATAGGAGATGAAGTTTGGTTAGCATCAAACTTTTATGAAACTGGTCTTGCCTCACAATTAGTAGTTGCACATGAGTCACGAATTGGTAGGAAACCTGTACTAATTGGATTTGAAGGAGCAGCATCTCTTCCTTATGATGGATGTATGGCACTTGTAGCACTCAAAAAGGCAAAAATATCAGAAAATTCATCAATTGGCAAAAAGGTTCTCATTCAGGATGGATGTAGTGCTGTAGGATGTATATTAATTCAGTTAATTAAGAAATGGGGAGGATATGTAGTTGTAACCTGCCATCAACGATCAGCACCTGTTGTAAATGCTTTAGGTAAGTATATTTTGTGGTTGATAATTTGTTGCAATACCCAAAAGCTTTATATGTTTTACACTTATTCACACATGTCTATCAATAGTGGAAAGAGGTGAATTGCAAAAATATTTTTTATTATATTTTATTATGCACTTTTCTTTTGTTAGAGATTGTCAGAGAAACTAGATTAAAAATTAAAAAAAAAATTATAATTTTTAAGATCAGAAGACTATATTATTATCAATATTTTGAGATTCGAACACAAACTCGTTCAATGTAAATCATTTATAATTTTTACAGTACTTATCAATTTACAAAATGTTTGGCAAAATCATGATTAATAATAATGATCTTTACCAAAAACGAATATTAATCACTAAAGAGCAATTTACATCCTTAATTTATATTCAATGCAAGCAAATTACACACTCATATCACCAGTGATTCATGAACAGATTTTCATTATTTCCTTTATTACTGAAAAAACCTCGGAGATAAATTTTCCAATATTCCACCAATAAAGTCCAATTTGCTCGTATTGATATCCAATGAATTGGCATAAATTATGAATTACTCAATAAAAATTTATTTCCATTCCGACTCATTCAATACACAGGAGCTGACGAGATTATTACATTTTCAAATGATAGCTTTGAGTCAAATTTTTACGAGAAGAGCATCGAACAATCGACTTTTATGAACGAGCTCCTATCACGACAGGACAAATATGATGTTGTATTCATAACAACACGTTTAAATTATAGCACAAAATTTATAGAAAGATTTTTAACACCACACGGTACGATAGTTCATGCAGTTGAAAGCATCATGCCCTCGGATGAGTATGGAATTTTTATGAGAATGATGTTTAAGGTATAAAAGAATGCAAAGCGATAGTAAAGTACATAAAATTTTATGAATACATTTTCATTATATACAGATTTATGTAACATTTAAAAGGATGGGATCAAAAGTGTTTGGAGTAGAACCAAATTGGGCAGACGAGCCACATTTATGCCATAATAATTTAGACATTCTCGCAGGCTATATCAACGACGAAATTTTAAATACTGTTGTAGATCAAGTGTATAATCCACAAGAAGCTGAACGGGCAGTTGCTCATGTGATTAGTGAAAAGAGAATTGGTTCAACAATCATCACATTCAGGTAAAATTCATAATTAGACGCAAGAGTATAATGGCAATATACTTAAAATAATCCACTGCCAAAGACCAATGTTATTGACGACTTTTCTTTTCTTCATTCGAAAATTTATTAGATTTATTAATAAATGTAAAATTTAAAGTTTTTGCTCAAAATCATGTTGCGGTTTAAAATGAATATAGATTTTTAAAAAATATGGGATTTGAATTTAAGATTTCAATCTAAATTTCACTGATTTCTATGTACAAATTTCTACACAAATTCATAGTCTAATTTACTGTTAAATTATGTAATTATTTATTTTACAAATTAACAGAATCCTAATTTTAGTCACGTAACATTCGAAAAATAAAACAAATATTAGATTTAATCAAAAGTGTCCGCAACATGATTCAAATAATATAATTAACATCCGTTTGATGAGTATTTGTAGATAATTATAATTTAAATTTTTAATAACTGTGAAATAAAAAAAAAAAATCGAAACCATTTGAAATTCAATTGATTTATTTATTTATTCAATTTTAATTTGAAAATAATCCACACGTATTGCATTGATATGCTTAACATAGATTATGTCTTCAAACATAAAAAAAAATAAAACAATTTTTATGTCCGACACATTAAAATCATGTTTAACACCAACAAATATCAATTTCAGCATTAAAACTAAGTGCAAGAGGATTTTATACTTTATTTCTTTTCTGCATTTTTGTGGCTTTGGCGTTGCCATTGACATCGAGTTCACTTTTATTTCATTCTTTCTCTGCGGTTTTTACTTTCAAACCATTCAGTTTGATTATCGATCGATTTATGTGTCGAGTCTGAACAGTATTTTTTTTATACACAAGCTATAATGCTTCTTTTGAAACATTCATTTTGTAATGTCATGCAGGTGACAAAAGGGACACCATTACTTAATGCCATACAGTGTTGTGCTGATATTTTTTACATCGTATAATATCCTTTTGAATACATTTTTTTTTTTTTGTTATGGTAACGACATTTGATGATTAAGCAGAAATTTAGATTTTGCTTTAGTTGATATCCTTTCGAAATTGTTCAACATCACGTGTTGATAGAGTCATGGGCTTGATGAATGAATAATTTTTTTATAGCTGTGAAATTTTTAAAGTGATGGAATTACAGCATATTAAATTGATATTTGTGGGGTTTGAACTAAAGTGATCATGTAGATATGAGGCACTGATGCATACCTTAGATAAGAGGGTATATCCTAGATTATATTTTAGTGTTTATCCTAGGGTATGCTTTTTAACTGTAAAATGTTTCCCGATAAAAATACCTTAAGATAAACTCCAGACAGGGGTCAACCCCCCCCCCCCCCCAATTTTTTTAAAACAAAAAAAAAACAATTATTAAAAATTTGAAAAAATAACGGATTTTAAATTTTTGAATAAAATTAATATTAATGTTTTGTTTACAAAAAAAAGTCATGAATTTTCAACCACCCCCCCCAAAAAAAAAAAAAAATCCTGGCTACACCCCTGACTTCAGGGTATACTCTTAGGTTTATTACCCCAGAGTATTCACTAGAACCCAGCAGTCCTGAGGCAAATCTAATAAGTTTTGATAGATTCTATTTGCATAAAGCTAGAGTAATAACTATACAAAAATAACTTAAAGAAAAACTTCAAAACTCATCGAAAATTTCAATAAATCCAAATCCATTCAATTTCCAATCCAATATCCACTCAATTCTTCTCTGTACCTTGTCAAGATGTACAAGAAATCTTAACAACATTCGTGTTGATTGCCAAGGTGTTCTCATAATCATAAAGCATAGCTTGTTGCTTCCTTTATCACCTCCTTGAGTACATTTCCGCAATAAATCATTTTTCAATTTTCCATTGAAATGGAAAACTAACTTAACATGTGAGGAGCACAATGCGGATAGATCAGATGAAAATAAATCAAATTTTATATACACAACTTGCTTGCCATGCCTTGCATGAGAGCTCCATATGTATAATCGAAATAACGACTCCAATGATGATGATGCCTCACAGTAAGTGCGATGTGTTTATTTTGGAAATGATTTATTGGCATTTTCCTAAAAAAGCGTTTGTTCCGTCGGATAAAGTCAAAATATTTGCACTGCATAAGATGGATTAAAACTTTGTGTTTGTCCAGTGTATATTAAAAGTATCTGCAAAGATGAAGAAAATGTCTTTCAAGATGAGTATAAATAGAGGGACGAATGAAAGATAGACGATGTGATATAAGTCTTAGATGTGCTTTTCCATAGCACTTAGGTAAACATTTCATTAAGTTTTAATTAAAATATCTTCTTTGGATTTAATTAATTGAGTTCTCACTTACTTAAATCATTCTTTAAGCTTCCCCGAGAGAAAAAGTAAAAATTTGTTGGAATGTTCTTCGTATTATGTCCGATAAGTTTCACATGAAAATGTATTGTGGATGGAGAACGTTTTATGATTTATGATTTTTGGTGTCGGATGAGAAATAAAATTTGCTGTTAGCTCGTGTATGAGATGAAATTTTGAGATGGAATTAGTGTTGTAGAAGAAATTGAGTGTTTTTCTTGGGGCCACGAAATTTAAGGATTATTGAAAAATTGGGAGGTAAAATTGGCTTGATTGGGAAAGTTGAAATTATTTCATGGGATATATTAAGACTTTAATCAAAAACTTGAATGTAAAGACCCCTCTTATCTTGCCTCATAGCCTCAGACCTCCTGATCTTCAAAATTTGAATGTCATTTAAAAGTGACTCTAATTCAATAATTTGAATACTTATTTCCAAAAATTCTTGGAAAATTTCACCAACTGAAAATATGTGCACCTCCATATAGTCACCAAGTCTACCAAAACATATTAAAAATCTTCCATATATTTCTCAACTCAATTCCAATTTAAGTCCCACTGCATCAATTTTTTTTTTTCTTATAAAACTACACAAAATGGAATTTCTTTATGAAGGCAAAAAAAAAAAAATATTCTTGCTATTGAACAGAGTCATAAATGTGTCAAAGAATCATAAATTTAACTACGGAGCAATAAACGATTACATGAACTGACAACGAAAATTAAATTCAGTCCCAAGCAAATTGTTTGCAGTTTGATGGTGAAAGATTTATGGCTGTCGACAGTGAGGAACAGAGAAAAAAATTCTAAAATTAAATTGGTAGTGAAGGCGATGAAGTGGAGGTTTGAAGGCGCATTATTATAGATTAGCAGTGATCAAAGATTGCGAAATAATTTTCGACCTTAGGATCGAATTAAGGACTTAGAATTAAAAGCTTAAAGACCTCTAAAATTTATTGAGGTCAATTTTTTGGGAGTCAGTTCTTTTAACCAACTTTGGTGCCCTGCTTTATGATATAGAAATTCGACTCCACACCTTTAACCACTTGTTAGAACAAAAGAGAAACAGCCAGACAAAACGCAGACATCAATAACCTTCCTTTTACATCAGACTCTCTAAAATAAGAGACAATCATTCTTTACTATATCCAGCTGAATGGAAGAAACGACAGAGAAATATCACTCATCAAAATTGTAAAAAAAAACTTTATCGACAATTTGCGGGGTGATTGCTCATAGATTCGAGGATATAAAACATTTTCATATTCTTTCTACTTCATAAACTTTTAAAAATGTTATTTTAACACAAAAAAAAGTGGAACTGAAATAATCGAAAAAAAAAATTTTAGTTCTCGCATTTTTTAATGTTCTCATTTTTTTATATGACCACAGAGCTGGGAATATTTTGTGGCTTGGGAAACGCAATAAAAGTATTATGAATATTCAAAATTGAGTCAAATTTTATGCTCCACATGAGAATTAAGAACTCAAATTTTACTGCTGTGATGATATCCAAATTATGCGCATTAACACAATCAAATAATTCAATTTTCCCAACTCCATCACGATGACCCAATTCACGTTCAATTCTTTAAGGGGATATAAGAAAAATATTTTTATTATGATTTAGTTAAGAAATCCATCAGAATTTTTCTTCCTCCTTTTTGTGATATCACAATAATAGCGACACAAAATAATATGACAAAAACAATATGCACAATGATAAAGAATGAGAAATTCACAAAAGATATGATATCTTTCTATAAACAAAACAGAAATGTGAATAGATTGAGTGAACTATGAGTTTCAAGATGAAGAAGAAATATTAATGTGAAGCTATCCCCAAAATCCATCCCCAAAATTATCGGCCGATTATCGGCCGACAAATTTTTTCGCTTACGTTTGTCGGCCGACACGTATCGGCGGTCTTACGTACAATTTATCGGCCGATTTTTGTCGGCCGACATGTTGTATGCAAGTTTTTCTCTTGCATGCAATTTTGAAATATCGGCCGATTTTGTCGGCCGACTTTTTTCTGACACTCAGGATTTGAACTCGCAACCTTTGGGTGCAAAAAAAAGAAATTCCTATCACTTACCACTTGAGCTATTAAGGTTAATAATTTTTATGCTACTAAATGGCTAAAACACTTATATAAATTATAAATTTTTCCATAAATATAAAAAATGATTATGTGAGTATTCTTCACTAACACTTCTATACTTATAATTATATACTTCACAAGAATCAAAAAATTTAAAAATCGGCCGATTTTTGTCGGCCGATTTTTTTTTAAACTTGGAATTTAGCTTATCGTTTGTTGAAAAAAATAAACTTACTCATTATCTAATTAGCCTAATAACTTAAATACAAATATTTGCAATAAATGAGTTGATATCAAGATATATTTTTATTTTTCATAATAACCTCATTTTAAAAATTTTAAAATAGAGTAAAAAACATTGAAATTCGCACACTCAAATATTGAAATACGTACAACAAGCACTCACGATTTTTGCTTTAAATTGATTTTATTTAATTTAATTTTACACAAAGACAATATCGAATTTTAATATTTCTTCTGTAAGAATTTTAATATTTGGAATGAAGTGGATTTTTTTCGTAAAAGCAGTGCTTATTTATGCCTTGATTTAATTTAATTGGGAAGTAGGCTGCACGGGCAAAATGTGACCAATGTTAAGTTTTAAGGCAATTTTTTCAAGTCTAAAAATTGTAAGAAATTTTTTTGTAAATTTTATCGTACGAATTTCAGTTTTGTACAAATTTCAATATTTTTTATCCCAATTTTATTTAATTTATTAATTTACTTTTTATTATTTTTAATGAAATATCATGTAATTATTTATTTTTAGCTAAATTCCAAGTTTAAAAAAAAAAATCGGCCGACAAAAATCGGCCGATTTTTAAATTTTTTGATTCTTGTGAAGTATATAGTTATAAGTATAGAAGTGTTAGTGAAGAATACTCACATAATCATTTTTTATATTTATGGAAAAATTTATAATTTATATAAGTGTTTTAGCCATTTAGTAGCATAAAAATTATTAACCTTAATAGCTCAAGTGGCAAGTGATAGGAATTTCTTTTTTTGCACCCAAAGGTTGCGAGTTCAAATCCTGAGTGTCAGAAAAAAGTCGGCCGACAAAATCGGCCGATATTTCAAAATTGCATGCAAGAGAAAAACTTGCATACAACATGTCGGCCAACAAAAATCGGCCGATAAATTGTACGTAAGACCGCCGATACGTGTCGGCCGACAAACGTAAGCAAAAAAATTTGTCGGCCGATAATCGGCCGATAATTTTGGGGATGGATTTTGGGGATAGCTTCACATTAATAGAAGAAATGTCTTTAATTTCTATGACTTTAAGGCAGATTAGATTATATTTTCTTTGAATTATAAACAGAAACTAGATATAGCTAGTCTAAAGGAGGGTCATAGTTTCAGCTTTGAAAATCATTTTCCTATTCCAGTCTTAAAATGATTCATAGGCTTGGTCTTCTTACTAACAGGATTCTGTCTTATTCTATGGAATACAATGGTTCAGGGGGTCCTCAATTTGAACAGTTTTTTTGTTCCCAATTTTTTCTATTCAAATCGAAACGTATGAAAAATGACCGTTAAAAATGAAAATTTGAATTTTTGTATGAAAAAATTTTGGTTATTCAAACCGAAACAATTCAAATCGAATCTGTTCAAATAGAGGACCCTCTGTATTTTTAAAAACTACCTATTTAAATGAAATACACCTGAATTTATACTTATGTTCTGAAAGTTTTGAAATTTTTAACAATTTTAAATCAAACTTAAAAAAAATATTTCCTTGATAAAAAAAAACTTTGAATGACAAAGAAAATGCTGTCATCGTATCCTGCCAAATGAAATTATTCCTTTATTCCCTCTTTTTGTATGTGACTCTTTTCCACATCTTCGTCATTGCTTTCTATATTTTCATTCCTACAAAGAAGTAGCATTATTCTCAATGAGTTTAATTGCAACAAAGTGGAATGGAAACTTAAAAAAAATGAGAAGCAAAAAGCATCAGCGAGTGGATGGAGGATAAAAAGTTAATTGAAGTCAGATCTTGTGATCATAAAAGATTAAAGGAAACGTTTGAAATGTGAATCCTTTTGTTATGCATATGTTATGCATATGTTATGCATATGTACATGAATCGTATGATTTATGAAGTGTTATGACATTTTTGCCATGCTGCATTCTTTTGAATGTTGACTTTTGTTTGTTGATGAAATGAAATGAATCTTTTTATCATATTTTGTGCTTTGAGTTGCGTTTGTGAATTGTTGTGTGCTGAATAGATGGGAAAATTTTTTGTGTTCTGATTTTTTCAAGGTATGGAAGCTATAATTGACTTTACAGTCATGTTTTCTTAAATAACTCAAGTTAGAGCTTTAGAGTCGTTTTAAATGACGTTCGGGGGTAAGAGGTGTAGAGAACGAGAATTTTAGATTTAAAGGTTGAGAATTTCTTGAATAATTCTATTCTCTGAAGTTAGACAAGTAAGCTTTGGCATTTTCAAGGCATTTCCATATCATATCATTTTCCATATTTTTTCTCTAAATCTTCCCATTCTGAACTCTCCTTGTTCAATACCAACGAGCTACTCATAACTACATAAAGCCCATAGAAGTGCACTGAACACAAACTCGTGCATGTAAAGTAATTTGATGTTGAATCGCTAATTAAGGCATACATTTCGTTACACTTTGACAATCACAAAGAGATTCCTCTTATGTTAATTATTCGCTTCACATTCATAAAAATATTTTCCATATTCAAATTCTTCCTCAATCCACAGAGCAAGTGCCATCAACCCAGTTCATCCTCACACAAATAAAATATAATTCAAAAAGGGAAAAAACTATTTTTTATTGCTTTATATCCGATACAATAGATGCTGTTAACTAAAAAAATTTTTTACTGCAATAAAAATCCTCAGTGGAATTTATAGGAAAATTTAATTTTCTTTGGTGAGTAACGAATGTCAAATGGAAAGAAATTTATGAATGTGAATTTAAATTATTTTGTGAGCTGACAATGAGAGGGGATGAAAATGCCTATAAAGGGGAGAGAAAGCAGCATGCATGCAAGTCAGTTAAGAACTTTAAAAGTAGTTGAACACCAAAGGATCATAAACTACTTCTTGTTATTAAAAATGATGGAATTAAAATCCTTTTCGGTGTTCACAACATGAAAATTCTTTGTTCAAGCACAAAATTATGTCAACGAGAGGAAGTAAGAGATGAAAATCATAAAAACACATTTAAATTACTCCTTTAATTAAATTCTATATGAACGCATAATTTATTACAATTGGGGTTCATTGAACAATGAAGTAAAAAGTTTGAAAGAAAATGGAGGAGAAATAAACACAGAATAAAAATTTAAATTACGTTCCTCACCTCTCATCTCATCTCATTATGCCTAGTTGTCGCACGTAAAAATATTCATTTAATGTTCATTCATTCAGTTTTGTGTGCTTTGTATGTGTTTTTGGATGTATTCAAAAAAATTATTCAAAAATTAGATTCTTAAAAAATGTTTTGTGTAAGTGAGATAGAAAATTGTTATCAGAACACAAAAGGGAAGCTGATGGGTGTCAATTTGAGGACTCGAAGTTGTGGTAGATGTTGGAAATTTAAAGATTTGAAGCGCATTTATTTACATTCATTTACAAAATAATTTCTGGATAGATAGTTATTGACTAGATTCGATTCAGAACTAGTCGAAAAGCAAACATTTTGAAAATTCTAGAAAAAATTTGATTTTACCTAAAATTCATCACCAATCAGTCAAAATTTGCATCATTCTTAAATATTTAAAATATCTGCTACAAAAACATTCACAGCTTAAGGGACATTCCATTCCTAACAACAGTAAGTTCCATCGATGACGAGAGGGTGAATTGTAAGCAAATTACACAATATTGAGGGTGCCAAAAAATTGAATGACGTAATGGAACAATGAATAGGCTTTTAATGGATCTCTTGAGGATGAAATTTACGAGTCAAATGCAGAGAAGGATTTTTATCACTCAATGCTATTCATGCTGTTGCTGTTGTATTTACTCGTATGAAAATTGTTTCGTGAATCATGATGGGTTCTGAACAAGACAACATTATTATTTGAAGAAGCACAAAAATCCACTTTACAATTTGTTTACTTTCATTAATCGATATTTATTCTGCTTCCATTCTCCCTGTTCCTTAATTATTCTTTCACTTACACTTCACTTGCCTGCCTGTTTGCTTCTTATTCTAATATTTGTCTGATATTATTTTCATTAAATAGATAAAAAGTGTGAGAGAGGAACTGAGATTGAGGAATGAATGACAATAGAATGGAACTAAGTGACATTAAGATGATGATGATGATGCGATTTTTATCATTCTGGAGATTTTTTTATTGAAGATTTTTTCATTTTTATTTATTTTCGTGTTAATGAAAGTCATTTGTCATTAATGAGAGTCAGATACTTCAAATACAGAGTTTGGTGGAAATTGAATAAGAGGGAAATAAATTTTGATTTGGATATTTTAATTGAGATTGAATGCAGGGGTGAGTTTGAAACAAATAAGGTGTCAAATTTGAAATATTGTTGGTGATACTCGAGAAGCAACACGAGCTAGATCAGCATGTGTTTTAGTTAACATAGGATGCAAAAGAATCAAAAATTGACTTAATTTTGCAATTTTTGTGATAATTTAATTTCAAATTTTAAATTTACAACATATCCTTAAGTTTACCCTGAAGACTTTTTTTATCACACATCAGCCTAAGCCCTGCATCTACAGAACATAATCAAGTAAAAAAATCATAAAAAATTGTAATTAAATTTTTCATTTTCATTGAATTGCCATCATATCTTCCAGCTCTTTCAATATTCAGTTCTTATGGCTGCATAGCGGAAATGAGAAAAGCAATAAAAGTTGATAATTCAGAAAGAAGTGAAAGCGAAAATTTGTTTAAAAAGGAAACGCAATGTTCTGTAAATCATTTTTTTTTTATTTGCTTAATTTTTTCACTCCTCGTTCGCTTTCTTTTTTTGCGTTTCTAAAGGGCATAAAAATTGAAGAAGATGAAAAAAAATGCCTGACAAGAGTCGAAGAAATTTAAATCAATTTTCTTTCCCTTTTTCCTGCTTTCTATTTTCTGTTCCTACTAATGTTTTGTATCTAGCACAGGAAAGAAAGAATCAACAGAAAAATTTATATGTAGTCACATTTCCAGGCGCAAAAAATGCGACAATTTTAAACGAAAATTAAAATCAGAAGTGAAGAAGAAAAACATGGGTTAGAATTGCTACTCGGGGCTAAAAAGGAAAAAATTTCAACACCTCATTTGACGTAAATTATTTTTCATCTGACGTAAAGGGTGCATAAATAACATCCTTTCATCTTCACCACGCTGCATGGGTATGGCTGAATATATTTGTTACAATAAAGTCATCAGAGAAATTTCATTTTCGTCATCATCATTAGACAATTGCCAATTTAACCGTGAAATAAGGAGGAAATTTATGGATTCATATCATTTTCTCCCTTTTTCTTTTAGTTCCGACATTTAGTTTTTTTGGGATACAGGAGAGGATTTAGGGTTGTACATCTTGGCGTTTTGATTAACATTGTTTCTTAATTTGTTTCTGCGTTCATCAATCGATCGTTTGTCTGTCTGTCTGTCTGTCCCAATTAATTTTAAACTATGTATCACCAAGTTTTTTGGAAATGGCATGAACCGCATGACGTGTACAGTTTCGGTGCTGACTTACCATTCAGGTATGTTGCGCCACAAAAATAATTGAAAGATATTATTAGTTTCTCCTTTTATCTCGTCTATTCCCTGACTACAACCCCCCTCCCAACAGCCAAAAACGGAAATACTCTTCAGTCATATCATAAGAAACAACAGTAAAGAGAAATTTTCTTAAGAAGAAAAGCAAACAAGTGTTGCTGTTACTGTGCAAAAAAGACGTTTTTTCCCTTCCAATTTCTTTTATTTTTCGTAGTTTAATTCTTTCCTCAAAGAAACAAAGAAGAACGGAAAGAAAAATATTTTGCCTCATCTTTAGCATTCAAAAGTGAAATAAATTGTGCGGAAATTACATTTCATGAGCAAGTGCCTGCTTCCTTTGAAAAATCATGCAAATATTAATCTTGAAAGTTTTTCATTCTTTTTCTTCCCTTCACCCATTCATCGTTAACATTGAGTCATGTTCACAATGTGATACTTGGGGATTTTCAGCTAATAAAAATTCTTGCCAACAATGTTATTTTTTTGCTTGCTTGATAAGAATCTCTAATAAAAATTCATTGGGAAAAAAGTTGAAATAATAAAATTTCCTTGTGTATATGACAAAATGATTGCTTTTTTTTTGTATGTAGCAATGAATTTTGAGGGAAGATGGGAAAAGATTTGGACTGTTGGCGTTTTGGGTAGACTGGTTCATGTGATTTTCAGTTTTTGGGGGGAGGGGGTCTTAAAATTCAAGTTTTTGATAGCCGTCATAAGTGAATGACCACAATTTGTATGAGCGCTAAATAAACTTCTACGTTATAAATTGAGACTAAGAATTGAACTGCATAAATCAAAAAATTTTAAGCTGTCAATAATTCCATCACCCACAGTAATTTAACAGTTGCAGGAAGCACAGCATGAAATTTCCATTCAACCTAACAATAAATATTCATAACAAATCAATTTCAACTTAAAAAATGATTGCATATGCCAAAGAGTATCCTCCCTCAAAAATAACCTCATAATATAAAAATATCAATTGTTAGCATTAAAAATGCGCTTCATCAATCCTTCATTAATAGCAAATTTTTCAAACAATTCTTATTCATTATTATCTCCACAATAAAACAAGAGACATCTGCTGTTAACATCATCAGACATGCTTGTTAGTTAAACATATAATTGCGAGGGTCAGATTTTTACTCTATGCACATAATTCTTTTATGTATTGTATATATGTGTGTTCATAGTGCAGATATGCCATAAGTACCACTCGAAGAAATTAATTCAACGATACAGCATCAATTGTTCATGAAATAATGCGTGTAAAATTCGATTTAATAATACAATAGTTATTGCACAGCATAAAGCAAATGCCGATTGAGGAAGAGAATTAGAAAAAAAAAATCGAAACAATTTCCAAGTGTCTCTTAATGCAATTATTGAGGATTCAACTCACAGAATAATAAAGTCATAAAATTTATTTTCATAGATTTGTCACATTCATTTATTTATTTTTTTTTTTGGTCTCGTTCCCCTTCGACATTAAAGCAGCAGCAAAATGAAATTCATTTTTGATTCAAATTGGATTTTAGTTTTGTGTTTTATTAGAATTTTCTGTGAATGAGGTTGAAAATTTATCTCGAATTGTATCTTAATTATGTCATCGTTTGTTGATGATTGTGCATCCCTCCTTCAATTTTCATTTTCATTACTTTACCCTCTGGAATTCTTTTTTTTATTATCTTATTGAAGAAAATGACACACAAGTTAAATTTATGAATAAGGCAGAAGACGTACTTTTGGTAGATTCACACCAGAGTTGCAAGACAGGCGGCCTGTGCAGGTGAGAACCATACAAATTCTTGATAATTTGTAGGGGTTTTCTAACAAAACTTATTTAAATTTATGTATGGTTTTCGCCTGCGTAGGCCGCCTGCCTTGCCATTCTTCTGACTAACACCATGATTTATTATTCAAAAAAAAAACAGCTCAACAATCACTATACTTATTTCTAATTAATAAGCCAAATGAAAATTTCCACGTGGAAACAATATAAAGACAACATCATTGCATTTTTTAAAGATCAGAACTAAAAAAAATTGCCATAATTTGAGGTGGTTTTTCCTCTCAATTAACCGGCTTGTGCGACTAGAGGCTAAAAATATAAATATATTTTTTCATTTGTTTATTTTACAGCAAATCAAATGCATTTTGTATATTTTAATAAGTATGTAGGTCCTTATTAAAAAGTGACAAATCATGCAAAAAAAAAATCAAATTTACAACTCTGCACACAAGTCACTAGAAAAATATGATACAAAATCAACAATAATAATAATATCCATAAATAATGTCAATATCCATTCACAATTCATCAGTATGTACAAATGAAAAATCAACATTAAAATATGTTCACATTTTGACTCTGTCAATATCTTATCACTTCATCATAAGAATAATAAAGAAAATTTAGAATATACAGCTCACTATTGTTAGGGTTCTCAAGAAATATTCATGAAAAAAAGATATTAATTTTTATCTATGTCTGTTTCGATATTTTCTTGACAGTTTGAAGATTTCCTTAACAACTCAATATCCATAAAACCTGAAATTGCTTCTTGTGAATCAGTTGCGTGACATGCACTTTGCTGCCTTTCATTACTATCGATTATAGCTTCAAAATAAAGAAGAGATTCTTCCATTTCATCAGGTTGATGAACTTCTGCTTGAACTTCAACATCACCTTCCTCTGTCTGAATATTAGTATCATCATCATTTTCATTTGAATTTTCCTTTTGTTCCTGATTTTGAGCTTCATTTTCTTGATCAGTCTGCTCTGTTTCTTGTTGATCTGTTTCCTCTATAAAAACATCATCAGATTCATCCTGATCACTTTGATATCTAGTTCCAACCTAGCATCTCTGAACAAATACGTTACGAGCAAAATTTGAATTTGTTCTAAAATAAATCGGATTAGTACGGCTTATTTTAGTACAAGTCGTCCGTTAAATTTTTAAGAAACAAATTAAGATTTATATACTTTTTACTTGTTATAATTAGTTTAAATTTTTTTATATCAAATTTCATGGCTGAAACTATGGAAAAATCATTATTATAATAAATAAAAACTTAGGAAAAGCACTTAATTTTGCAAAAAAGAATTTTTCTTGGTCGGATTATATGTAAAAAAAGATTTGAATTTTCGATTTTTTTCAAAAATTGAGGGCCTTTTAACTAAAAAATTAACGGACAAAACCGCTGTTCAGAGATGCTAGGTTCCAACATTCGATACTGGTCTTTTCGTTGAGAATCCTGCCTGAATGATTTTAATCAGTTTACTAAGTAATTCTAGAATAAATCCAGAGATCGAGATACAACAACATCCAATCCATATCCAAAAACCAAACTCCAAATCTGCCATACTCAAGACTTTTGGTCCATTACCATTATACTCTGGTACTTCAGATTTTGGAAAGTAGGTGTCAAATAAAAGCTTCATTTGACCAGTATCAATCATGCTATCAATAGTCTTCTTAAGCATTCGAAAAGAAAATGCATGCTCATGAAATCCAAAAACCTGATGAGATGTGAGTTTATATTTAATCTGATTCCAATTTAAATTAGAATGAGCCATTTGTTTAAGAAATTCATAGTTGAAATCATTGACCAAAAGAGCTATCCTCGCTGAAGCATTTTGTGACTGGGTCATAAATAAGTGAATGAATTCTCTTGTATGTATTTTGAGTACATTATGTCTGTGAATATTTAAAAGTTTATAATATAGCTTAAAAGATTTAATTCAGACATTGAATTTACCTCAATGAATTATCTCCGATTTCGTATGAATCTTCGTATGGCAGTGAATATACTCGATAGTTCAAATGAACTAAATCATTCAAAGTCATTGGTGGCACTCGTCTAGGTTCACTCGTCATGAATTCAAATAGTTTACTTTGAAAACAGGTTTGAAAAATCATACAGAACCAAATGAAAAGAAATAGAAGGAAGCGTGCGAAGCTTTTGTCAGGTAATCGTGTCTGTCCGATACCAAATATTAGACCAACGACATTCCAGACTGGAGTTCTGACTTTCTTTCCATAGACTACATCCTTAATTTTCTCAGGCATGCGGTCGATGATGAATATTGATACAAATGTAGCAAAAAAAGTTACGAAAATCAGCAACCATGTTGTAGCATCAAATGGTAGTAGAAGTTTTTCGTATGGTGTGTATAGTTCTCCTGGTGTGACAAGAACTGAATATTGTAGGTCTGTAATAGTATTTGTTGTTCGAATACTAGACTGAGAGTAAGCGACATCTGTAAGCTCAAAATATACATTCGGTGTTTTTTCGTGACGTTCGGTTAGAACTGTTAAATCTTTTGGATGAGCATGTAAAAAACTTGGAAATTTGGAAAATACTCTTACGAAATTCTGCTTAAATTTGTACTTTCCAGATGCAATTCTGAAAATCCTTTTTGACACTTGATCTAATGAAGTTTCTTGCTCATTTTCTCTATGCTTCGGGACCATGAGATTTAATTCACATCCATGAAAGTTCAGGAACTTCTCGTGATTCCTCAGTTTCGAATTCCATTTCATCGATTTTTTGTTAAACTCATTTAGTGTTTTGAGTTGAGGAACATTACACTTTTTTGGACCAAACCATTCCAATGACACTAATATGATTTTGTCTGACTCTGTTACGACAAAATATGAGTGAATGAGAACTGATGATGAGAATAAATTTAACTTAAAATTCTTATTTTTAAGTGGTAATAGAGACTTTAAAACAGAAAGTTTTAAGTTTGGGATCACAACAAAAATCTTGATAGCTTCATTTTGATGACGAAAAATAATAATAGTTTTTGTAAGTTCTATAAACGATCTCATTGAATCAATAAATATAAATGCTGAATTGAAAAAATAAGAAGAGAGATCTTGATGAATTTTGAACTAAATTAGCGTCAATTGTTTGGTGAACTTGTCGTTACTTTTGTTTATAAAATCATTTAAAAGTTCTGATGTAAGCCACGCATTATCTGCATGAACTATGAATTTTATGTTTTCTTTAAGAAAGAACACATCGACGATGTCGTGTAGGACTTGAGAAATAGCCACTTTGTTCTTGTTAATTATAGGAATTTTGCAAGAAGATAAACTGATAGTTATACCAATAAGTAAAAACAATCTTAAATTTGAATTCATTTTTGCAAACCACAATTGGTATTTTTCACTTCAAAAACCTAGAACGAATTGAGTAAAATTTCAATAGCTGAAGACATTAACAGAATTAGTATCTGTTTAGAAAATCTTATTACTACAAACATTTTACAAAATTTTACATGTTCTTTTTTCAATCAATAAATTTGTTCAGATTGTTTTTCAAAGGTTAAAACTAATTAGCTATAAGAATATGTCACAATAATCTTTTATTTCAAAATGTCACATTTAATTAAATTTCATTTTAACAACATGCTGATTAATGATAAGTTTATGAAGATATTAAAATATAATTAATGGAAAAATCAACAATTTATATCAGTGATGTTCAACCGTTGTGCTGAAAAACCAGAAATTGAGTATTTTTTTTTTGAAAAATTCAGATTTTAGTAGTACAAAAAAACTTTAAAAATCTAGTCAGAATTGAAATTTTTGTGCTAACTTTTCGAGTTTTTGCTAAAATAAATGATCTATTTTGCTTTATTAAATTGAATGTTAAACAAATTTACTTTCTTGGTGTGCTGCAAAAATTAAAATTGTTCAAAAGTGTGCCAAGACACCAAAAAGGTTGGACACCACTGATTTTATACAGTTTTATGGATCACTATAACTGTGCGTAAGATACAAAGTGATTCTTTAACAATAAAATAGAATTAAACTAATGATGAATTTCAGCAAGAACTAGTGAATTACATCCAACACGCTCATTTTGTTCAATTTTGCATTCATTGACTCCTTTTCTTTCTATATTTGAAGTTTGCTCAATTTCATCGGTGGTAATACATTCTAAAATCAATTGATTGTATTTTTCAGCTCCTGCATTATCATTATTCAATTCATTTTTTTCTGGTTTAACATAATTCAATTTTCTTTGATCTAATTTAGTCGGATTTGCTGATGGAAATGCTAACCTCTTAGCTATTACGTATAGGGCATGCATCAGCTCCAATATGTATCCAACCAATGAGATTATACAACATCCAATCCAAATATTAAAGCTCAATTGAAGATCATCAATTGATAGGGATTTTTGTAATATTGAAGATTCTTTTGAATTTTCCTTATTTTGATAATAACTTTTCCACAAATAATTGATGATTCCTGTATCAATTAAACTATTTATAAACTTTCTCATTATTCGTTGATAAAATGAATTGATTTGGAACGCAAAAACTAGATTTTCGGTATTAACATTTTCAATTACATCCCATTTCTCATTATTCTCTGGCATAGGTTTTAATTCATTAACAATCAATGCAATTTTAGTTAATGAGTTGTTTTTTCGCAGAGCAATTAAATTTTGAAATGACTTGGAGTCAATAATTTTGACATTTGGTCTGATAAAAGATTAAATTAGTTTACATTTTAAATAAAATTTTAAATGATTTTTTTTTACCTTTTGTTATTCTCTCCTTTCAAGTCTAATAATGTTGATGTTGTAAGCATTGTATAATTTTGATCAATTAAATCTTGAACAGTCTTTGGTGTTGGTAACTTAGGCTTACTCAAAATAACATCAAATAATCCACACCTGAAGTGAATTTGCAAAATCAAGCAAAACCAGATGAAAACCAGTAACAGAAGGCGCAAAAAGCATTTTCTAGGCAATCTTGCTTGTTTGTTACCAAATATTAGTTCAACAACATTCCAAACTGAAATTCTTATCTTTCTGCCATAAATTTTATCTTTAAGTTTTTCAGGCATTCGATTGATGATGAAAACCAACCCAAATGTAGCAAAAATAGCAGAAAATACCAAAAAATACGTCCAAAAATCAAAAGGAAATAAGAGTTTCTTGTATAATGTGTTAGGTTCATCAGGCGTATAGAAAATTGAAACTTTTAATTCCGTAAATGAATTTGATCTTGAATAATAACTTGGTACTTTAGAATTTTCAATGAGGTCAAAATAAACATTTGGCTTTTTGACACTTCTATTACTAAATTGAATCATTAATAAATCGTCAACAACAGACATCAATAAACTGTTAGATTTTGCCTTTGTTATAACGTACTGAAAAGTTTGTTTAAAATTGTACTTTTTTGACGCATCATCAAATAAAAAATAATTAAGATTATGAATTTCAAAAGTGGTAAAACTTTCATTTTTCGATAACACTTTATAACTTAAATCTAATGGGTCTAACATAAAAACTAGCTCACAACCATGATACTCTGTAAATTTTTGATAATTTTGAAGCTCCCATAACCATTGTTTAGAGCTTTTGTCATAAGTATTGAGAATTTTTGGCTGTGGATAATAACATTTTTCAGCAGTAAACCATTCAAGTGTCACTAAATGAATCTCAGTTGGTTCATCAATAATGAAATACGAATATTGAAGGATAGTTTCTGTGTATATAGTCATTTTATGATCTGACGTCCATGCTTTATATGATTTTAGTTCCAAGAAGGTAAAATTACGAATTACAATAAAGCATTTAATTTGGTCTATGGTTGTTAATATTAAATATGTTTCTTGAGTTTCCATGTACTGACTAAATGAATTGAAGAAAAATAATCCAGAATTAATTAAAGGTTTGTACCTTTTTGTATAGACTTCAAATGTTCTTATTTTAATTTTAAATTTATTGTCAATTTTTGTCGAAAATTTGTCCAAAATATCTCGAGAAAAGCCAGTTTTCTGCACAAATATATTGAAAACCGATTGATGCTCTTTTCCGAGAAATTCATCGAGAATGTCTTGCAGAGCATTTGACACAAGAAAATCACTTTCATTGTAGATATTATTAGAGAGACTTAAATTTATAGTTACTGCACTAATTATTAATAATTTAAGTAACATTTTTTACTGCTTAGCTTAAAAGTAAAACACTGAATGAACCATTTCATTTTGATCGAAGTATTTAAGTATCCAATTTTTAATATAAATATTTAATAAATAAAATTGTTTACTAATTTTTATTAAACATTGTGTTTTCGTGACTAAAGTAAATGTAACAACTTCCTGATAATATGCTTCAACTTTTCCAAAAAAAAAAAATTGTAAATTAAAACAATTATTAACCTCAGATAAAATCTCTATATTAACATTAATTAAATCATGTGGAAAATTTCGTGTTTGCAGGATGGCAAATCGATTAACACTTATCGTTCTACAAAACCTACAAAAATTCCAGAACAAAATTTGCACGAATCAGCAATATTTTCCATTCCATTTGATGTCTAATAGCAGTGTCATGACTGCGAACTCGCCTGAAGACTCACACAATAAGGAATCCAAAATTCCTTCACTTTTTTCTCGTAAATATTCAATTGTTGTCATCATCCTTCATACTCAATGCTTATCCATTCATACACAAAATATTTCATCTCGAATGCCAGCCCGTAGAAACGAAAAGTGTTCCTTTTATCATTTCCTAACAATTTTTCTTATTTAAAGAGATCTTTATGTCATGTTATCCAGAGATCGAAGCCGCTTAGGTCGCTTAATTAAGCCGGCTAAAATAAGCGAAATTTTTAGCCGACTTATTTTTGTCGCTAAAATAAGCGGAATTTTAGCCGGCTTATTTTCGTCGCTAAAATAAGCGGAAATTTTAGCCGGCTTATTTTCGTCGCTAAAATAAGCGGGTTTTTTAGCCGGCTAATTTTCGTCGCTAAAATAAGCGGGTTTCTTAGCCGGCTTATTTTCGTCGCTAAAATAAGCGAAAATTTTAGCCGCCGCTTATTTACGGCTTAAGAGATAAATACTCGAGCTAATTTTCGATATTTAACTCGAGTTTATTTAGATTATTTTTCTTATTATATATACAAAACTCATTTCTGCTAATGCTTGTGAAGTATATAATATAATTAAAAAATGTTGAATATTATTTTTTCATCATTTTTATTTATTTTTTTTACCAAAAATTCATGAAATTTGAACAATTAACAATTATTTTACTTTAATAAGTTAACTTTAATATATCAATCAATATTTATTTGATTTTAACAAACTTTTAGACAAAAAATACATAGAAAATGAAAGTATAAATAATTTCTTTAAAAATTTTTTACATTTTTTTGTCTAGAAGTTTGTTAAATTCAAATAAATATTGATTGATATATTAAAGTTAACTTATTAAAAGTAAAATAATTGTTAATTGTTCAAATTTCATGAATTTTTGGTAAAAAAATAAATAAAATGATGAAAAATAATATTCAATAATTTTTAATTATATTATATACTTCTGCATTAGCTGAAATGAGTTTTGTATATATATAATAAGAAAATAATCTAAATAAACTCGAGTTAAATATCGAAATTAACTCAGTATTTATCTCTTAAAGCCGTAAAATAAGCGGCAGCTAAAATTTTCGCTTATTTAGCGACGACGATAACCGGCTAAAACCCGCTAGCGACGAAAATAAAGCCGGCCGCTTCTAGCGACGAAAATAAGCCGGCTAAAATTTCAGCTATTTAGCGACGCATAAACCGTAAATTCCGCTTATTTTAGCGACAAAAATAAGTCGGCTAAAAATTTCGCTTATTTTAGCCGACTTAGCTAAGCTAGCCGGCTTATTCGTCGCGGCTTCGATCTCTGCTATTTTATTTTTGTAAATATAAATTTAGTTCTTCGCACTACATAAAATAGAATCAGAATTATTGAGGAAGAAGAGAAATTTTTATTTTTGGGGGTGACTAGTTGGGATAGGATGAATGTGATAATGTTCTAATTTTGACGTAGGTTGGAATAGCTGGTGATACTTTTTTGAATTTATTCTAGGACTTTACTACTGGGAGGCCTCAATTTGAGTGATCGTTTGGTTTTGGGAAAAATCCAAAGGGGTCGAAATCAAAAATGTTTGTTGCCAGTCAAATTTTGATCTAAGTTGGCGAATTTTTAACATTGCGACCCCTTTGGAAAAATCTACTCAAATTGAAACGTATGAAAACTGACCGTTAAAAAAAAGTTGAATTTCTGTATGGGGACACATCAGTTGGGGACACTCCAGTTACTCAAATAAACCAAGATCCCTCCCCTTGTTGAATAAAAAATCCAATTAAAATTCTAGTAAATTAAGCTGAAGGTTTAAGGACCTAAACTAGACAATTTAACATCCAAAATTGTAAAAAGAAGAATAAATCATCACTAGAGTCTGGCATACTTATCTACAAAATAACTAAAAATGACTGCATATTTGCTTCAAAAATTAGATATTTAAACAGCACGTCTGAAAAAAATGTGTTAAAATAATTTTTGATCCTAAGCAAATATTCCAAAAAATTTATCACACACTGACCCAGCTAAATACCAAATAAATGCGTCTTGCTATCGCAATCCCTAAGACACTTCACACATCATTTTCGTTCGATTATATGTTTACGTTGAGATTACGAAAAAGTGTGTACGGTATTGAAGAAATATTATCTTAAAAAAAAAATAAATATAATATTTGAGGAATTGAAATTGGAAAAAAGGGAAAGCAAAAAAATAAGCGATAAGGAAGTAAACACTCCTTTACAAATACTATTTCGTTCCGGTAAATATACATTTCGAGAAAAAATATTTTGAAAAATAAATGAAAAAAATTCATTTTTCGAAAATAAATAAATAAATATGGAACTTGAGAGTCCTTGAGTAAATCTATGCAATTGAAAAATATAAAAATAATTCTGTTGATGCAAGAAAATCCATAGATACATCCATTACTCGTGCCATCATTATCATCATCATCTTCTTCATATTGAGGGTAGTTGAAGAATCTTAAATGGCATTACAACATTTTAAAGTATTCCAAATGTTTAAATTCACACAAGGACACTCGGAGACTGAAGACTCAATATACAATTCATCATGTGGAAGGATTATGATGTGACAGGAACATGAATTTTTTCTCTCTTATTGAAGACAATTCATTATAAAATTAAATATTCAATAGTCATGTTACTATGCGAGTTGAGGGAGATTAAGTTATTGAGCGGAAGGGATGATTGGATTTTGGAATTTTGCTGCAAGGATGAGGAAGGAAAAGAAGACAATTTAAGAATGAAAAATTGAGACAAATTTCAATCGTGCCACATGTTTTAAAGAATTTATAGTTGTTATTTGCTTGTTTTAATAGATTTAAAGAAAAAATATGGAAAATCAATTGAGACTTTAATTGTGAGCTTAAATTAGATTAAAATTTGAAACTAACCAAAAATGTTCCAGAAATTGATCAAAGCTGAGCAAAATTAAAATAAATTGAACTAAAATATGATAAAATCCAGCATAATGAATTAAAAATCAATAAATTCAACAAAATATCGAAAACTTTGCCAAATCCTTAAAAAATTATCTGCATGACTCACTCAACCCAGTTCCAAAGATATTCACATTAAAAATAAATTATTGCAATTAAAAATCGTTCATAAACACCAAAAAAAGAGACATTCACAATCTTAATCACCATCAGCACACATATTAGCAATTAAAATTATTTTATGGCTTATCAGTCTCCAGACTGATTGATCTAACAGAAAGCATCATCAAGTAGGCGGCAAAAAGGCTTGCTGTAAAATTTTTCAACAACTCTAATGAATATTAATATAATGATGAAAATCAATTTTGAATCTTGATTTGATGCCAATTCTCTTCGTTTAATAAAACCTTAAACCTCGTTAGTATTCATGCTCAAGCCTCATTCTTCGTCGGAAATCTCCATACACAATGCAGATGATCCACTTATGGCAAATTACGACATGAAAATAATTAATGGATTTGTGTACTCAATTATCACATTTTCACATTTGCATATCACATATTCTACATCATAAATTGAATCTGGAGGTCTTGTGTGACTGGAAATAAATTAAAAGCATTATAAAATGACATGAGAGAGTAGGACATATCTATTAAGCCGCAAAACACATTTCTGGATTAAATAATTAATTTTTATGAACAAATAAATTTCATGAGATTATTAAGTGCTGTGATTATTCTTTTTTTTTTTCTTTTTGAAAATGAGCGGTGCTTAAATTTATGGTCTTATGGCATACATCCCATGTAACCAAATGGAATATCAATGTATTCCATAAGAACCTTCCATGTATAATACCTATGTATTATACATGTATCGTCCTAAGGAACATATTGTCGCATGACAATGGAACAAAATAGGGAAGATCGTGTTTTCCATTGATGTATTACATCAATGTAATACATATGTATTACTGATGTAATACTTTAATGGAATACTTATGGAACATAAAAAATTAAGAAAAAATCACGTGTTCTTTTGTTCTATTTCTATTGTATTTTTTATGTAATTCATTATTAATGTGTTAGTGTTCATATATTTAACAAACACTAATACTAAATAAAATATTCATAAGCAACTTAATTTTGCTAAGTTGCACACTGATGAAATCAAAAGACTTCATCACACACATTAAAAACATATTTAAATGTTTAAAGTCTCATACAAATTATAATTCCAGATATAAAAGTGATTTCTGCATACTCTTGTGAAGTATATGATCAAGACTTTTTGAGACTTGAACTTATGCGCGTTGTAGTACATTCCTTCAATGGAAAATTTTTGGTACTTTCATGTAAAACAATTTTTTGTATGAAAAATTTGATAGTACATTCAATCTTCCATTGAAGGAAAAGGAAAACAAATGGAACATTTTGGTTACATGGGATCTGAATGTTCTGAGAGAGAGTTGGAACTGTATAAAAATTGTGAGGTTCTCAAAATAATGAAATTCTCATTTTCTCATAAATTCTCATTTTTTCCACCAACTTGACAACATTTCCACATGCTATAGCTTCTACTCTATATTTCTTATATCTTTATAGTCGCACATAAATTTTATGAGTGCGCTAAATTACAGAAGAATGATGTGGTAAATGAATTGAAAATTCAATCAATCAAAAAACAAATGATGATCGTAGCTTGGTGAAATTTTATCTATTTAATGATTCATTGATTATGAAATTGCTTGATAAGACGCTGCTTCGGAAAATGTCTCAATTTGAGACAGGCAATGTGATAGGTATTTAATTTTGAATGAGTTGATATTTGCCTGAAGTAGAATTGAAATTGAAATGTGTAAGTGAAAAATTAGTTGGAATTGACTGTAAAGTGAAGCATGATATTGGTTAATGGCGTGACAATTTAGTGTTAAAAATTAATGAATTGTCTCTAACTTTACTTGGAATTTATTTGAAATTTATATGTTTAATGAAAGGATAAAAATCTATTGATTAACTCAGAAACTAAAAATATAACCTTTTTCAAAAATTCAAATTTTAACGGATTTAAAAAATTCAAATTTTAACGGTTTTTAAAAATTCAAATTTTAACGGTTTTTAAAAAATCAAATTTTAACGGTTTTCAAAAATTCAAATTTAAACATTCACATTTTCACCCAAAAACTTATAACAAAACTTTAAAGACATTCCCAAATTACGCATATTCAACATCCAACACACAATTACTTTCACATCCCATAAAAAAGCCCCAACAGCTAACAGTCTTAACACGACACTTATGGTTTTATTTTTATTATATTTTACAATTTTTTTGCTCATATATGGATTATGTTTATCCGCTGTCTCGACACAGTCAGCTACTCATAGCTAGTAGCGTCTAAATTAAAAAAATAAAACCATGAGATTGCGAGGTGAGTTAATTGTAATTAAATTTTATGACGGAAACATGAGACACCAGAAAGCCACAAATATTTTTTTTGCTCTCTCTCCGGCTTGCCTTAACTGGATCCAGTTTGTGCCTTTTTTAGCTTTCCGTATGTATGTTGTGGTAGTGAGGAGAAAGACACAACAAGTTAATTAAATATTCATGAAATATTGCGTTATCGTTAGTTGTAACATGAACCTCGTTATCTCTTCAAGCATTCATGTTGTTGCGGGGCATTGGAATGGAGATGGAGAAAATTTTGTTTGTGCCTTGACGGTTTCCTTAACACTTATTGAAAACTGGTCTTTTCCTGATAATTGTGTTGTTTATCTGGTTGCGTTCTGTCATAAATCTTTAGGCATTTTGTGAATGCATTATCTGATAATGTATGTATATGCAGTTGGACTAAAAACATGTGAAATTCTCGAAATTATCTCTTATCTCTTTTGGGGTTATTTGTAAATGATGTATTTTTAAAATGTTTGAATATTCAAGATAAAATCAAATACGAAAGCATCAAATGACCAACTGGCATACATTTCGAACAATTCTCATATCCTCAATATCAATATTCCCAAGCCAATTCACAAAGACACATCCGATTATGTCATGTGTCAAGATGAGGATAGAGAACCAAAATAATATTTTGAAAATCTCTCAATATCTTTTCTGTTATAACAATAATGCTGTGCTGAGGAATAGGAAGAAGTAAAAGGAAATTTTAAAACTTTTTGTTTAACTTCATCCTAATGAAATTCGCATTATCATTCGTAGCACCCAACAACATTCGTTTCTCGACTAACGAGCGACCCATTCAACCCAGGCATTGTTTACTCAATAAGAAAAGTTTTTCGTACGTTTCCAATCAGGAAGGAAGCTTCAAGGACTTAAAGTGAAGTAAAAGACATTCAATCAAGGAGAAGTCTGTCAGTGGCTCAGTTAGTTGTGAGAAAAGTAAGTTGGAAATAAAGTAATTTAAGTTTTTAATAGACTCATCTTGCTGCTTCTTCTTCATTTCTGTTCTTCGAATTGCAGATCCTTCCTAAATCGTTTTATAACCAAAAAAAGAGAGAAAACAAACAATTGAGCCTTTTTGGCTTTTTATTATTTCTTAAGGCCAAAATATTTATGCTTGAGCATATTAAAGAGAAAGAAATTGTTGTTGATGTTTAAGGATTCAAAAGATGTTCCAGAACGAATCATAAATCAATGTCATTGAATTTTTTTCTCTGTGTTCATTCTTTTCCTTTTCCTTCTTATTCTTGTTCTTTTTTCGTCTATTTCTTCTTGAATTTTTTTTTTTGCCTACCTGCCCCAATGACATATTGAGGATTTCTTAGTGTCCACGACTGCTCGAGAATTTTTAAGCATAAAATTGGGTCAGGTAGGAAATTTTTTTTGTTACATAATGTTTTTGCAGCATTTTTGAGAGTTTTATTATGTCTATTGAAGAATATCTTTCATAAATATAGTTTAAGATTATGTTTGAGAAAAATTACACAACTTTAAAAAAATTAAAATTTTAATAAGTTTTTCGAATTTCTTTAAATCGCAGCAATGATTTTAAAAAATTCAAACGATACTAAAAACAAAAATTTAATAAATTCATCAGTCAAGACAAACTGCATTAGAATTTAAATTTAGTCAAAAATTTAGCACAAAAAAGGATCTCAAAAAATTACACAAACACACGTGAAGGAACTCACAAGCAACAAATTCTTCAAAATCACAGTATGAAAACAAAACATAATTTTTTTTGGGTCAGAATACATAATAGAAAAATTTAATGGACATTCACAATGTCGAGACAAATGGTATCTATTAAATAAAGTAAGGCTTAGGGCAGCAAAAAAAATCAATTCATTTATTTCAATTGCGTGTACGTAAACAGGAAGAATTTAGGGATCTAATACATAATTTATTAATTAAAGTGAAAATGTACTGACAATGTCCGAGAGAGTGAGAGTCGGACTGAATGAATAGCTTCCGCTTTATTGCAATCGAGTTTCGATTTGGTGAATGTAATATTTATGGCATAGACTATGTAAAAGGTGTTTATTCTCAGATAAATGTTTAATGAATTGATAGAAAATCGTCTGTCAAGATGTTAGTATGTCGGTTGTATTTATATCACGTATTTTGCCTTAAAGTGCTATCAAATGCATCGTACATGTTAAGAGCTATAAAAACAGGTGAAAATGTTACAATTACGATGCTATAAACCAATAATGTTGAGTGTTTTTTTTTTTCGAGAGAAGTTTTTGGTTTTTGATGTTGTGGAATTTTTGCTTTAAATAGAAAATTTTTGGATATAAATTTTGAGATTGAATTAAAAGCTATTCAAATAAGTTTTATTTTATAAATGAAAGATTTAAATAGCTGATTATGCCATGGAATATTAAATTATTTATATTTTTCTCAGTCAGAAAATTAATTAGAAGGCATGGAGTACACAGTGGGCTGAAAATCGATTTTTGTTCACCAAATCTTGATATTTTGGTGGTTTTTAGCTATGGGTCTGAGATGTTCAAAAATGTAACCAAAATTTTTTTTCGTCCATACAGGTGCCCGTACGGACCCAAAATGTGTTTTTGGTACCAATGATTTTCAAAAAATTCGTGTGCCTCACTATGTGGATGAAATTTCACAAACTTTTTTTTATTCGCTCAACACATCCTCTAACTTTCATATAAAAATACCAAAAGTTTGAAAAAAAATTATTTTGATGGTCAAAAATGCGAAAAAGTCCAAAAAATCGCCATTTTTTGGACATTTCGACCTCCTGTGCCTACAGGTTGCTCTTAAAAATTCTTAAAGTTAGTGATTATTGTAGCTTATGAGTAGATCTACAAAAAACATTTTATTAGTCATTGCCAAAAATGTCATTTAGTGCTTCAAAAATGAGATCAAAGGTCAAAATTTTCGATTTTTTCGTGATTTTTTGGGTTTGCCGGCCTATATGATCCACTAAATGGCCTCAGGCAACTTTCAAGTGACATTTTTTTTGTAGCTCTTATGTTATACTATAAAACTAGACAAAAAAAATAAAATTTTTTCCGGTAACTCGGTTCACCAGAGGCCCCCAAAGAGGGTCTGGTAGGGGGGTCCTCAAAACAAAAAAATTCATATCTCAAAAATATCTTCACCATATTAGCTGAAACTCTCAGAAATGATAGAAAACATCAATACGGATCATTTCTAGTCATTTAGACTTAATAAAAATTTGATTTTTGGCTGTTATAGTGATTTTGCTAATTTTTGAGCTTGGTCAAAAATCGAGTTTTCACTTTTCGACTCCTACCACCTCAGGATGACTTTATATTTTATTTCTTTTACATAAATCTTATAGCTAAACATAATACGCATCCAACGAGGTGTAAAACATGATATATAGTTAAGATATGGCAGAGTTATGGCCAAAAAACTGAAAAAATGGTCAATTTTTTAAGGGTTTGACAACTTTTATCTCACGTTTTCATTCATATTTCATCAAAATTTCAAGTATGTGTAACAAATTTAGTATCGTTGGAAAGGTTATTGCTTCAGTTATGCAATAAAATAAAAATATAAGTTTAGAAGTTCCTCAGTAGACCAAAAAACTTACAAAAGTTTGCCTTTTCCGCCTATACACAGCAAAAATTAAAAATTTTTATTTTTGTGTTTTTTCCACAGTTTTACACATGAACTTTCATAATATGATCAATAAAAGATTTTGCAGTCATTACTTCCTGCATACAGGACCATAGAAAAAATGCAATTTTTTATGAAAAAATCGAAAAATTCGAAAATTTGATGATTTTTTCGTGGTCCTGTATGCAGGAAGTGATGGTTGCAAAGTCTTTTATTGATCATATTATGAAAGTTCATGTGTAAAACTGTGGAAAAAACACAAAAATAAAAATTTTTAATTTTTGCTGTGTATAGGCGGAAAAGGCAAACTTTTGTAAGTTTTTTGGTCTACTGAGGAACTTCCAAACTTATATTTTTATTTTATTGCATAACTGAAGCAATAACCTTTCCAACGATACTAAATTTGTTACACATACTCAGGGGGAAAACTACTTGGTGGAATTTTTTTCCACCAATTTCCACCAATGGCGGAATTTTGGTGGAATTTTTCCACCAATGGCGGAATTTTGGCGGAATTTTGGTGGAATTTTTCCACCGTTGGTGGAATTTTGGTGGAATTTTTCCACCATTGGCGGAATTTTGGTGGAATTTGGTGTATTTTTTCCACCACTGGTAAAAAATTGTAACAAATTCCCACACTTTTCATAAATATTTTTTTATTTGAAAAATCAAACTTTCATGCAAAACCCCTCAGAAAAGCATCGATTTCCTTAGTTGTGATGAAAAACCCCTCGGAAAAGCGATTTTCACGTTGATTTTCTTAGTTGGGATGAAAAACCCCTCAGAAAAGCGATTTTCACGTTGATTTTCTTATTTGGGATGAAAAACCCCTCAGAAAAGCAATTTTTCGAGTTGATTTTCTTAGTTGGGATGAAAAACCCCCTCAGAAAAGCGATTTTTCGCGTTGATTTTCTTAGTTGGGATGAAAAACCCCCTCAGAAAAGCGATTTTTCGAGTTGATTGTCTTAGTTGGGATGAAAAACCCCTCAGAAAAGCGATTTTCACGTTGATTTTCTTAGTTGGGATGAAAAACCCCTCAGAAAAGCGATTTTCACGTTGATTTTCTTAGTTGGGATGAAAAACTCCCTCAGAAAAGCGATTTTCACGTTGATTTTCTTAGTTGGGATGAAAAACCCCTCAGAAAAGCGATTTTCACGTTGATTTTCTTAGTTGGGATGAAAAACCCCCTCAGAAAAGCGATTTTTCGCATCGATTTCCTTAGTTGAGGTGAAAATCCCATCAGATAAGCGATTTTTCGCGTTCATTCTCTTATTTGAAAAAGAAAAATAATTTTTTTATTTATTTTTTATGTTATATAGTGAATTTTCATAATAAAAAGCATTAGAGGTTAAAATTATTCATTTTTAGTTTTTAAAATTAAACTTAAAAATTTCTTTCCAAAACTTGATGGAAATTTTCCACCGCTGGTGGAATTTGGTGGAAAAATTCCGTCACTGGTGGAAAATGGTGGAACTTGGTGGAATTTTTCCACCATCGACGGAATTTTTCCGCCAAATTTCCGCCGAATTTTTTTTTCCACCAAGTAGTTTTCCCCCTGCACATACTTGAAATTTTGATGAAATATGAATGAAAACGTGAGATAAAAGTTGTCAAACCCTTAAAAAATTGACCATTTTTTCAGTTTTTTGGCCATAACTCTGCCATATCTTAACTATATATCATGTTTTACACCTCGTTGGATGCGTATTATGTTTAGCAATAAGATTTATGTAAAAGAAATAAAATATAAAGTCATCCTGAGGTGGTAGGAGTCAAAAAGTGAAAACTCGATTTTTGACCAAGCTCAAAAATTAGCAAAATCACTATAACAGCCAAAAATCAAATTTTTATTAAGTCTAAATGACTAGAAATGATCCGTATTGATGTTTTCTATCATTTCTGAGAGTTTCAGCTAATATGGTGAAGATATTTTTGAGATATGAATTTTTTTGTTTTGAGGACCCCCCTACCAGACCCTCTTTGGGGGCCTCTGGTGAACCGAGTTACCGGAAAAAATTTTATTTTTTTTTTGTCTAGTTTTATAGTATAACATAAGAGCTACAAAAAAATGTCACTTGAAAGTTGCCTGAGGCCACTTAGTGGATCAAATAGGCCGGCAAACCCAAAAAATCACGAAAAAATCGAAAATTTTGACCTTTGATCTCATTTTTGAAGCACTAAATGACATTTTTGGCAATGACTAATAAAATGTTTTTTGTAGATCTACTCATAAGCTACAATAATCACTAACTTTAAGAATTTTTAAGAGCAACCTGTAGGCACAGGAGGTCGAAATGTCCAAAAAATGGCGATTTTTTGGACTTTTTCGCATTTTTGACCATCAAAATAATTTTTTTTCAAACTTTTGGTATTTTTATATGAAAGTTAGAGGATGTGTTGAGCGAATAAAAAAAAGTTTGTGAAATTTCATCCACATAGTGAGGCACACGAATTTTTTGAAAATCATTGGTACCAAAAACACATTTTGGGTCCGTACGGGCACCTGTATGGACGAAAAAAAATTTTGGTTACATTTTTGAACATCTCAGACCCATAGCTAAAAACCACCAAAATATCAAGATTTGGTGAACAAAAATCGATTTTCAGCCCACTGTGGAGTATTGGTTTAAATTTAAAGAATTTAAAAAGTATATAAATTAGCTTTTATATTTCTTTTTGCACCTTTTTGTCAAATTTTTCTAAATTAAAAATTTGATTTTATAGAACAATAGAAGAACAATAAACAAGTTAAAAATTATTCGTCTTATATTTTCACTTTAGTTATATTTTATTCACGATTTTTAATTATACAATTTAATTAGCAAAATAATTGTGAGGGACACATGGGTTCAAATCCTATTGAGTTATTGAGAAAAAAATAAATTTGCAAACTGCACATTTACCTTTTTTTTTTTTAAAAAAAAATGCTTTTATTGACATTTTTTAATTATTTTCATCCTCAACATTTACAAAACTTTCTTTTCGTCAAACAAAACACATCCCGAACGTAAATTTCATATATGTAAATATTTCCTCACATTTCCACCATATGTGGGTTAATTAGCCACAAAATTCAGGAAACATAAGTCATACCCCAACGTACAGGTTAGAGTAAACAGAAAAAGGTATGAATCCACAAAACTAAGTCATTATCACAACCATTCACCTTTCTCATTCTCATTGCAATGCAGGAGATATCTTCTATTAAACACATGTGTTTACCACAATAACTTCCTTACTTATTCCTTTATTTATTATTTGGTCTATTCTAAGAGAAAGATACACACTCGAATATGATAAAATATTATTGTCTTTGAACTTTGAACTAATTAAGAAATTTCTCACATATCTTTGTGTGACATGAGAAATACATCTGCTTAATTTTTTTATGTCTTCTAAAAAAATGAAATTATCGCTCATTATAAGGAACATTCTTTGCTGTGTACATCTTTGTCTAAAAAAATGTGAAAAAAAAATTTGTCTCGAAAAAAAAAATAGGAAATTCAACACTAAAAAAATGTTTCTTGTTTATGTTTATATGCTTATTTGTAGACTAAACGAAGCTATGTTATTCTTTATAAACAGCAAAAATGACATTTCAAAGTGCATGTCATCCACAAATGTTTCTATTTATTTTTTTCTCTATTTATCGTTTGAGTCTCGACTGAGTCGGAAAAAAATCTGAGTTTGTGTCATAAAAGTACTTTGATAGCAATTGCTAGAGATGGATACTCTGATTTGCTTGTGAAGTGCTTGATGATTGCATGATGTGGGGTCAAGTGGGATTGAGTTGATTTTTTTTTTTTTCTGGTGACATTTAGACGACATCTTGATGATTAGGATTGAAATATTGATTGCAAATCTGTTTAGAAGTGTTGAAGTCTGACTTGTTTAACTAATAAGTTTTGGATGCAGCTTTGATTATATTTGGGGACCAAGGATTCAAACTTTAGACCGGTAATTAAATTAAGAACATTTTTTTAAATTTTATTTCTTTAAATCGACTAAATTAATACCATCCATGCATCTTGATTACATTCTGCTGATTTACTACTCTACTTTAAATTTAAATTTTGTTTAAATTGATCAATCTCAAGTTATTTAGAAACCAGTGCCTGATAATTTCTCTATTGCAAAGTCTCTAACCCTCCTTGAAACCCCTTAAAAGTGCCCATCTCAATCAAATCTACTAACTTCAATTGATGTCCATTTAAAAAATTTTGTTTCCTTCCAATTTCGTACATACTTTTTTTTGTGCATGGCATCAAAGTCACAGAGAATTCACTTTGATGTTGTTAAACATAGAAATAGAAAAAAAAATAAAAGTTGCTCCCTTCATAAATGTAGCAAAAATTGGAGAAAATTGAATTCGGAAAAATAAACTCAAGTGTTTTTGATGGATTTTTGTTCTCCTTTGTACCTTTAAAAAAAAAAATTCAATTTCGGATGTTTGAGTTGGGAGATGTGGCATACAAAAACAACAAAAAAATGTTTTGAAGGGAGCATGTTAAGTGCATTTCAAGTTTCTGTAATTAATTTCTCTTCTACACAAATTGAAAGGAAAGTTTTCCATGATAATTGGATTTAATTTTTCATTTTTTGTGCTATTGCTCTACAGTAATTGGAAATACTTAGACATGTCTGCGACTCAACACCGACACACCTTTTCAAATAAGGCGAGAAGAGAAGAGAGAAAAAATAATATTGTAATAATCAAGAACAATTTAGGAATTCACGCCTTTCTCATTATGCAATTCCATTCAATTTAATTAATTGGAACTAGAGAATAGTGAACGTAGCGGATGTCATTTATTGTTGGAGATACATCAAATATAGGAGTAAGTTAGGGAGTAGATTTGAGGTAGATTTGGATAGGGATTGAAAGCATTTTATTCTGAATTATTTAAAGCTTGTTGAGCCATTTAAGAAACAGAGAAAGTTTAAAGGATTAATTAAAATTAAAATTATTTTAAAAAAATTGTGAGTTCGATTCTCACCAAAGATAATCTTATTATTATCATCAGCAGTTTTTTTAACAAAATATTTTTATTTTAGTTTTTTTTGCCAAAATTTTTCCAACAAAAGTTAAAGATTGGGATAGCTTTTTGAAAAATCTTGAAGGAAATGTAAATCCCAAAAGGACTCGAAGACATAATTTTATTGTCACATCCATTAAAAACCAGAGCAATTTAGGTCACAAAACAAATGCATTTCACAATTAACAGCAAAATAAAAGTCATTACAATTAAGCATACCAGATGGATAAAATGAAGATAACACCGCACATCATTTACACTAAAATGCAGTAAAAAATTATAATTATACAGTAAGCATATTGTCGCGTATAAACAATTTAAAATATATTTAGCTTCACCCCCGCATGTCAACAAAAAAGAACAAAGAAGAAGAAAATATGAAATTATAGTCGGCGAGAGAGATATGCCGCGATTATTAACACCATTTATGACACTCCACTATTTGATCAATTGTGCCGCCAACAGAAGTAAAAAAAAAATATGAAAAACCCTCAGACGACAAATTATTTATCTCTATTTATAGCACGACACATCTACATTTATTTAACTACGTTTATAATTGGGATAGATTCTTTTTAATGTTTTTTAAGTTTAATTAATTTATATGAGCTGGTAGCTCAAACAACGGCAAAAGAACTTACAAAAAAATTATTTAAACATTTCTCGATTTCACTTATTCGCCTCATATTTCTCATTTCTATTATTTTCTATTCGTAAAGTTAACGTTTGTTTGTTTAATTATTAAATGCCATCATAAAATAATTTGGGAGGGGAATTTTGTATATGTTTGACATAATTAATTAGACTTCTTTTTTACCAAAGACGGCGCGCATTATTGGTAACCATATGTTTGCTTCTCAACATTCCTTTCCTTCTTTTGTTTATGACTTCTACGTGGTGGATAGGAGGTTATTGTTTGCGAGTTGATTGATGCATTCAGTTAAGGTTTGGTTGAGATGGTGTGCGAAATTAGAATTAAGAGTTAAAGGAGTTAACTTGATTAAATAATTCAAAATTCTTGGGAATCGAACCCTGAGATCAAAGAAATTTTGCAAATTTTTTTAAATCCATCTATAAGAGTTGAACCTAAGCCTTGAAATAAAAATTAATTACAGTCAGATTTCTCAATGTCAAAATATGAACAAAATCTTAACATCCCAATTTACCTAATTAAATCCACCCAGAAGTTCATAATCCTCACTCATCAAGAAGACTTATTTTTTTTTTTATCTACTCAAGCATTTATGTTTGAAAAATGTTACATTTACTATCCACGCACAAAGTTTAGTATTTATGTATGATGAATTTTAATAGGACTGATGATAGTGCGCGATATATAGTTTCACAGTTTACAAAACTTTTTCTTTTTTTTACTTTACTTTAAAAAAAATTTATTTGGTGTGTTTTCGTTTTCTTCTTCTTTTACGAAAATAATATTATTTAATACTTAATCAAATTATAAACAACAAAAGATCTTAGAATGAATAGAGTAAGAGTTATGAAGGCAGTTGTTGGCAATAATTTAATTCAAAAATAATTTCCTCATTCCGAGTTTTTCTTTTTCTTCACGTCTGTCTTGAAAATAAAAAAAAAACTTCAATGTTTACGTTTAGCATAAGAAATCATAAACTTTTTAATATTCAACAAAGCGCCATTTACAAAAATACTTTTTTTCTCTCTATTTTCACTTCGGTAATGAACGTCTATCGCCTTAGACTAGTCGAAAGAAAGCGAGTTGCAAAATTATAAAATTAATCATATTAAACATCGCATAGAAACACGATTAGTAGCTGAATATTTTTGATGATGAATTTGGCACGTGGTCGGTTTGGTTTTGTTTGAAATTTATGGAATTTACAGCGTTTGATGATATGAATAATAATTTAATCAATCAATGCCACTTTTCTAAATCTAGTTTAATATGAATTTCATTGAATTTGATAATATTATGGACTTTAAATTACAAAATACTATTTAAGATGTGAAAAATTAAAAATGGCGGATTAAAAAATTTAAAATTTTCAAAGAAGAAAAAACCGTTACAGAATAAAATTAATTAATTTGTTTCCAAATCACCACAAATGAAATGCGTTTCACAGTCCATTTATCCCATCCCATTAACTCATTTCTGCTTACGAAACCGTAAAGTTGTGTATATGAAAATATTTGTATATATTCACATAAACAAAAGGAATTGCTGTCAATTTAATTTTAATTAAGTTTTTTCACTGTGAAATATAATTAATCGTGAAATTAAAATGCTTCATGTCAAGCATGAAGACAGAAAAAAAGCGACACAAAGTAAATTTCCGGTTCATTATTTTTTGGCGTTTTGCTGACAACAGTTTGCTCCACCTTCCACCTTTCCTTTTTTTGTGTGTGTGTTATAAATTTTAATGCCACCACGAGCGATGATGATGAAATATACCAGCGAAAAAAAATGTTTTCATTAATAACGTTAACAAGATCAATTTACATTCATTGTTCTTTCATTGTTAGAGCACTAAAAGGAACACCCAGAAATGATTTTTTTTCTCGCGGCAAATTGTTCCTCTCATTCCATTCTTTTGCAATTCTTCTTCATAAATTTTTTGTTATGTACAGAAAAATGAGACCTTCCAGCATTTTTTGCATTGCAACGATTTCCTTACAAATAAGATGAATTTGTCAGAATTAATTGGATATGTACCAAATTTTCAAGGAGATGATGTAGAAAAATATTTTTTAAAGAGTTGCTTTTTGATACCAAATATCTTTTTTTGAAGCTGATTCAAGATAATTTTAGAATTTGTTGTATGAAGTACTTAAATGCCATGAAAGATGACCAATACCTACCAGAACCTACCCTATAATAAAGGTCGAATTCTAATTTGCACCTTAAACCTTTCAAAATCTGCCAAAACTCTCTTATCAGCTTCCTCTCATGAAATTTCAATAATGAAATCTTTTTCAGGAACATCAGCACATCATAATATTAATCATCATCATCAATTCATTTCTCATTCTTTCATAACCATTCTTTTCATGCCCAAGCACATTATTTCCTTCATATTTTGGGAAGTTTATTATTTTCCATTTTAATATAACTCAGATTTCTTCAATTCAGTTCATTGTTTCATTGTTTTTTGGCAAATTATCGATTGAATATCAGCTAGTAAGTAATTATGGTGTACAAGAATGAAATAATAAATGTAAAATTTGCTTTATCTTCGGGCTATACGAGTGTTCGATTATTGATTTGAATTCTCTTCTTTTTTATTTCTTGTTTTATTCAGACTAATTATAAACTTTTTTTTCTTCTGTTGCATTTCAATCAAATCCTTTTGGGGGTTTATTGAAAGAAATGAGAAGTATATTGAGAGTTGTTGAGGTATGAGGAGGTTTTTGGCGCATTTATGAAGGAGTGTTTGATGAATTCCTTGAGGAACTAAGAACCTCCTAAGCTTTATTTTTAAGATATGTAAGTATTCTAGTCCTCTTTCTCCTCATATTTCGGACAGGAGCTTTAATTTATTTGAAAATAAAAAGTCACAAAATTCATTTAGGTAATTTTTGGCATTAGGGTGTTAAGTCCGTGATTATCTAATGAATAATAGCCTAATTAATAAAATTGGAACCGAAAAATTAATTTAAATTATGTTGACACTTTTATCCGAATTAACAGAAACATGACACACGACAAATTTCATCAATCCATCAATTTTTCTCAAATTCAAGTTCCAGAACAAATAAAAAAGCCTCTTTCAACTTATTACCCATTATATTTCCGGAACAATTGTAAATAATAATTTTGGCAAGACATGCCCGAATAGACAAAGAGTACGCTCAGAGTACGCTCAACTTTTGGCTGAGTATACTCACTTGAGCATGCTCATTCATACAAAATTTGATCGCACTACTTTACGCATTTGAGCACGTCATTTGAGCATACTCTGAGCATACTCATTGAGTGTATTCAGAGCATACTAATTGCATACAATTGAGCATGCTCATAAGTATACTCATGAGTGTACTCATTAAGCATGCTCATAAGTACACTCTGAGTATACTCAAATAATCGTTCAAAATTTTAAAAAATAAATATTTTTTTATACTTTTTCACATTTTTGGAATATTTTTTATTAATGGAATATTATTTATTAATCTGTAGCATTTGTACTGTTTTAGGATAAATTTTATTTATTAGTAAATCTGAAATGAAACTTAGAAAATTTTTGATTTTACCTGGATTCGAACCCATGACCGCTCTGTTGCTGTTGAGACCTTCACCTTAACCGTTGCGCCACTGCTACTTTTTACCTATATAATAATTTTTGGCAAAAGGCACATATAAATTATTATATATGTAAAATACTCTAAAACAGGTCTCATTATGTTTTATAAGACTTTTAACATGTTTAAAAGTCATAATTCCCAAAAAAAATATTTGTAATAATTGAATCTTTCACTTGTGAAGTATATAAAAATATCACAAAATTTTTGAGCATACTCATGAGCATACTCAAAAACTTAGAGAAAATTTTAAAAATCAAAGATTTTTTAAGGATTCTAGTGAGCATGCTCAGAGTATACTCAAGAGTATACTCAAAATAAGCACGTAATAGTCTAATGAGAGATTTTTTTTGAGTGTACTCAGCACGTACTCAAGAGTATACTCAAGATGAGCATACTCGATTTTCTAAAATTTAGCATGCTCATGAGCATACTCAAAAACTTAGAGAAAATTTTAAAAATCAAAGATTTTTTAAGGATTCTAGTGAGCATGCTCAGAGTATACTCAAGAGTATACTCAAAATAAGCACGTAATAGTCTAATGAGAGATTTTTTTGAGTGTACTCAGCACGTACTCAAGAGTATACTCAAGATGAGCATACTCGATTTTCTAAAATTTAGCATGCTCATGAGTATACTCAAAAACTTAGAGAAAATTTTAAAAATCAAAGATTTTTTAAGGATTCTAGTGAGTATGCTCAGAGTATACTCAAGAGTATACTCAAGATGAGCACGTAATAGTCTAGTGAGAGAATTTTTTTTAAGTGTACTCAACACGTACTCAAGAGTATACTCAAGATGAGCATACTCGATTTTCTAAAATTTAGCATGCTTATGAGTATACTCAATCGAACGTGCTCATTTAATTTTTGAAACAATTTATTGAGCACATTCAGAGTATACTCATGAGTATACTCAAGTGAGTGTACTCAGCTGAGTACGTGAAGTCATATTTTTGAGTATGTTCATAAGTATACTCAGTTGAACATGCTCATCAATAAATTTTTATTTTTTTATGAGTATATTCAGAGTATACTTATGAGTATGCTCAAGTGAGTGTACTCAGCTGAGCACGTAAAACAGTGTTTTTGAGCATACTCAGTAACGTGCTCAAAAAACTGAGCATGCTCAATGTTTATTCGGGATGGAGTCATCATCTTTTTTTATTTTGGTTATTATGTTTCGAGGCTGTCAGATTCAAAAAAATTTTCATCCTTTTTATTTGCGTAGTAAATTAATTCTTCTTGCATCATCATCAGCATCAACAACAAGAGCGAATAAGTATATGAAATTATTTTATGTTTGTTTTTCTGTTTCTCGTTCAGTCTACAACCGTGCATGTTAATTTAATGGATCATAAATTACTGAACAAAAATGCATCCAATAATTTCTTTTAGCGTTTCCTCGTAACTTCACATATGTGAGACTACACACATATAATGTCGAAATAAATTGCTAAGCATCAACGTTTTTTGAACTTTAAAAAAAAAATTTATTGTTGCAAAAAATAACGACATATTTACGAGATGAACGAGCGAGACAGAGAACAACGAGAATTATTTTTTGTAAAAAAAAATATTTAAAGCCTGTTCATCTTCTTATTCCACATATTCACATTGCTTTATGCTTTGTATGTTTCCTTCATTCTCTCACTCTATTTTGAATGATTTAGTGCATCACATTTATTTATTTTTTTCGTTTAATGAAAATTTCTTTCATTCTTTCTCTTTCTCTCTTGGGTATACACCAACTTAAATTTATGTGTATATTTTTTTTTTACGAAGCCTTTAAGAAATTTATGAATGTCATCAAATGCTTTTACTCTGTTAAATATTGATTTTTGTGGGTATAGTATGAATATGGTGAAATAAATAACAGAAACAAGGATGAACAAGAGTCAGCCGCACATCTCCAGTGATACAAAAAAAAATTACAAAAGTCCTCGTGTTTTATATCGAGGGACTTCAGCGCATTTTTGACGCAGCGATTAGCAATTGATTAAATAGAAAAGAATGTCGAGTTTTAAAACTCTATTGCTGTTTCTTTAATCATAATGCATTTCAATAATAAGTTTAAAACTAAAGATCAAAATTCCTTTAAAAATTGATTTTTATAATGTTCAATGCAAATAATAGCTTTACGATTTAACGGTTTTTTGAAATTCAAAATTTTCCATTAGCGAAAAATTTAAATTTCTGAACACATCCATTATTTTTCAAATTTCTAAACGCACTTTTTTGTATGAAAAAATTAAATGTTAATTAATTAAGGTGTATAAAAGAAAAAAATTTAATCCGAAATAACGGTCAAAAAAATTTCAAATTTTTTAACGGTTAGAAAAAATTCAAATTTATCATCAGCATAGCTTTGCCCTGCATTGTTTACATATTTTTTTTGAAATATAAAATCGATGAATTAAGCTATTTAATGAGTGTTTTTTGACTTTTCAATAAAAACGGCGGGAATAAAAAAATTCAATGAAGCTATTAAAACAATTCCGAGCTTGCTACGAAGTCTAGATCAAGAGATAATTGGGACCCGAACGACCGAACGACCGAACGACCGAACGACCGAACGACCGAACGACCGATCAAAGTGTATGATTGAGCTTCCTTTTTGAAAACAAGTTTTCAAAAATGCGCTAAAAAAAGAGAAAGCAAAAAGAGACATTCAAAGCGAAAATGGCAGAAATAATTTAATTTCCTGTCTGCTTTCATTGCTTAGTGACGGTTTAGAAAAAAGGAGAATTTTATTTTGAGGTAGTAGCTTTATTTAAGGGGCCATTCACTTAGTACGATTCGGAAAAAATAACTTTTTAGGACCCCTCCGCTTCTTGTTACATTTTTGTCACCCTCCCCCCTAAACCCCCTAAAACGCGAACGTACTTAGTAAACGACCCCTAAATGAGTGATTTTTTTGGTTGAAGGCACGGTTCAAGGTTGAGGAGGTTATTTTATTTGCTGGTACCCTAGCCATTTTTTTTGAAAATAAAGGTAGACATGTCATAAAAAATTTGGAACAAAATTTCAGACCAGTCACTCTCCTTTTCTATGTATAGCAAGAGATTCGAACCAGTTCAGACCTAAAAATTTACCATCCAATAGATCCAAAAGATATTATCAATAAACCAAAAGATATTGCCCTAGATATTACCAAATTTAGCTCCATCAAAATATTATCAGCTCTGCAACAATCCTCGTCAAACGCTCGTCATCTAAATCCATTAATAAGCAAAATATCATTAAAATTAATTCCATATTTACCCTTCAATATATTCAATGACGCAAAGAAAGACAAAAATTTTCATACTTCTCTTCTTTTCCTCTATCACCAAGGGAAAAGAAGTAGGCTGCTGCAAAAAATGAAATAGGATAAATAAAGAAGACTGATGATTTATTTCGGTGACAAAATTATCAGGCATCGCAGAAAAAAAGTTGAACAAAAAAAAGCAAGAAAAATTTACATCAATGATGAGATGACAAATTTTATTACGACGTTCACCGTAAGGAAAGACTTTATTCCATGAAGCACAGAAGATAGAAGAAAATGTAATATGCCTGACATGTGCTTATTGTAGATTGAATGATTGATTTCGTTCCTCATAATTTCTATGAATCTACATATTTTCAATCATAATTCATCCGAATTGCAAAGTAGATTGCCACAAAAAAGAGTCTCCTGCCTTCCTTATGTATACATTTTTCTTATCGCTTACGCTGTTGGAAGGATTTTTTTGTGTGTGCTTCATGCGAAATTTTCCTTTTTTCCTTCTTTTTCTAGCTTTCTTCGTTCCTAGACTCAAAGACATTCACACAGAAAAATATTCTCATCTTTTTTACCGTGAATAAATAAATGAATGATGATGATGATGTGGGAAGGTTTTGGAATTTTGATTTTTTTTTCTACAAAATATATTTTTCATGAAAGGGAAAATTACTTGGTGTGAAAAATGTTTTTGAAGTGGAATTTTTGTTTTTTTCTTTTTCATATTTTTGGTTTAGGTGAGTTTTTTAAAGACAAATTATGATGATTTAAATTTAGAGAGAAAAGATTGAAGTATTTTGTATTTTTTGCTTAACTTTATTAATTTTTATAAAATTCATATTAATATTGAAAAAAAAACTTAATGAGTAATATTTAAGTTTATCATCCAAACAAAATTTCGACAAAACTCCCAACTATCTAAAAAATTTCTTAAATTTATAAAATCTTCAAAAAACTTAATAAAATTAATCAAATGATTAACTTAGATGTCAAATTTGCAAACCCAAATTACAGTGTAAAATTTCCCAAAAACAAACTGTTTGACATTGCCTTTTCATCTTCAATAATCTCAAAGTCTGGAAAATTCTTTTCTATAATTTCCAATTTGCTCAAACTTTTCTTATTTCGGTAAACAATCTTTTTACAAAAATCTACTAAAATCCTAAAATGACAAAATTGACGTCCAATGCGATACTCAAGTTTCTGAAGTTTTTTGAAATTTTTGATAAAATCCAAATTTTCTTCATTTTCCGAGGTAAAAACAATTTGCTCAAGATTCCTAACATTTTGACTAAATCGCTCTAAAAAGTCCAAATTAATAATAAAATGAAATGTTAAATTTTTCAAATTTGGCATTTTCATATTCTGCAGAGTTTTGCAATCAAGATATCCAATATGAAGTGTTTGAAGTTGAGGGACAATCTTATTCATAGCTGGAAGAGCCTTGAAACTTAAAGTATCAACTCTTGGAAATCTTTTGAAAATTCTGGTGAACTCTATAGCGTTTGTTACTACTTTAGTCGAGAAAAATTTGACATTTGGCAAAACCCAGTCTGGAAAGCTTCTTGAGAAAAGAAAAACATCTAAAGTAACATATAATCCGTTCAATGTAAGACTTTTCAATTTTTTACCATTTTTGAACAAAATGTTAAGAATATTAAAATTAAGTTCAGTATTAAGAGTCAATTCAGTAAGAGTTTTTAACTGTATCTCTAAAAATTTTGGGAAATTTTCATTACAATAATCACAATCATAAGTCAACTCAGTAAGTTGAAATTTACATTCCTGACTTATATCTCTTATAGGAAAAAGGTGCGAAGGCTCTGATGATTCAATACACAAGTACTTTAATCTTTTTAAATTATTCTGTTGAGCTATAAAATTTGTCAAAATTTTACCGCTCATATACTCTCGGAATACTATCATTAATGATTCTATGTTGGTAACTTTTATTAGAAAGCTGGTAAAGTAGCCTGCAGGACCAGAAATATATAGCCATTTTAAGCGCGGAAGTTCAACACTTTTTCTACTCAGAGCAAAATTTTCGAGCGGATTTGCATATAAAGCGAGTTCTTCTAAGTTTGGAGTCTCTCTCAGGATCGATAGTGCATTTTCAATCTCCAAATCAGCATGTTTAATACCAACTCCATACTTTTGTACAAATGATGCAATTTCATACAAATCATGGTGATCAGTGAGTTTGACTACGATATTTTTCATAGTTTCAGGTGATCTCAAGGTTGAATCCCGGAATCTTTTGCATAGTAACATACAAGTCCGCAAATCTTCAATTTCATTAAGTTTTGAAATTATTTCTGCCAACATTTCATTTGGAAGTGATGAAATCTTGCAATAAGAAGAAGTTAGATTTTTTTTCTAGAAGAACTTAATAATTAATATAATAACTTACTGCCGTTGTTGTTGGAAGAGTTTTTAATATTTTTATCCCTTTACCAAAATATATGTTGCTTTCATTACTTCTTTTTGACATTTTTGGAATGTATTTCACAATTTTTTACTGACTAAAGGAATTTTTAGAAAAAAAAATTGAGCTTAATTGGCAATCAAAATTAAAAGTGATAAGAGACTAAAAGTTAGGATCGGAGAGCATTTTCGAAGATTAAAAAGAAGCAAAAATTACTTTTTTAAAAATTTTATTTTCGTTAAGATATTTTGCAAAAAATTTTTTTTTCAAATAATTGAAGAATGAGTTTAAATAAAAAAAAATTATGAATGCATAAAGTTAATTCCCAGCATACAATCCTAGTTACCTCACCTTGCATATCTCTCACCTTTTTCTATAAAATAAGGAGAGAAAAAAAATCATCATTCAAATAATGGATGAGGAAATAAGATGCGTTGTCATGTCAGTTTTGTGTGTTGTATAACAAGGAAGTGGAATAAAAATCATATTAATCTTGTTATAGGAACAGAAAGCGACACAGACACAAAGATAGAAAAAATTGTATCTATCGATAAAAAAATCTTTAATCAATAATCGCACATAAAAATTTGAATACAATACAGAAAAAAATTATTTTTAAATTTATATAGATTGATAGATATTGCCTCATATCGTCTCATGTGGGTGTGCATCCATTAAATTGACAATATGTCGAAAATTTTCAGCCATAAATTTCAATCAACCAACTCAAAAAAGGAAGTTGAAAATTGAATTTCCGAAACTTCAATCAAGTTCTTTCTATCGCTAAATTAGCATTTAAATTTGAAAATTGGCTTTTGCTAAAAGCGCTTCCACCACAAAATACAATTATGATGGGTTTGTGTCTCTCTCATTCCTTGATGTCGATTTTTCCTCATTTATAAAACATTTTTTTTTGTTAGTTTTTCTGAAGGGTTGTGTTTTAATGTCTGTGATTTGTCTGTTCTACCTTTTATTTTTTCATTTATATAATCTTTCATAGCTCATCAACTATTTGATACCCCTTGCGTTTCCTATAATGTTAACTCATCCACTTCTTTACTTAATTTTCAATTTCTTCTCCTACCAAATTTTAATTAAAGTCTCTCAGGATTTTATCCTTTTCAGCTTCCCTTCCTCAAAACTCATATAATTTCTTCTTTTACAATAAATTTTCCATTCATCGCTGTCTCTGTTGTACATAATTTTCTCATTCGTCTGTCTTCCTAATTTATGCGTATTTTATCAAAAAAAAAAGTTTTTCAGTATAATTGATTTTAATTAAATTCTTCCTTTTTAATGGATTTCAATTTCAAAAACCGAATGACATTCCATTGTGATGTTAAATTGTATCAAATTTCCACATCGATTCCCTTTCAATATTGTGTGTTGAGATGTGTTTCCATTAAGCAGATTTTCATATAATATACAGAATGAGAGTGAGTGGTGGATCTCTGTTGTATTCATGTATATTCACAAGTAAATGTAGTGCGGTAAAATATCTATAAATTTATTCTGGGGGTGGAAATTTGAGAAATTTGTTAGATTCTTTGAAGAAGAAAAAGTTTTTGGGGATGTTTGGATGCCTTTTAGATGAATGGGGATAAATTAGATTAAAGATAAAACACTTTGTAGTGATTTAACTAGGAACCGTGAAATTTAAAATTCTTTTGGGGATCATTCAGAACAATTTTTCTCAAACTAAGGTACACAGCACTTTGAAAGTATACAAGATGCAACGAGAGCTCTAGGGACTCAGGAAAAATTTGACATGCAAAATTTTACACTAGATTTTATTTATAGAATAGATTGTGAGATGTTGGGAAAAAAATTTTTAACTTCAAGGGTGTCATGAGCAAGGCTGTGGAACTGATCAAATTGATTTTTGATCTATTTTTTATCATTTTTGATAATTTTTTGATCATTTTTGATCTTTCTTGATCATTTTTGATCTTTTTTGATCATTTTTGATCTTTTTTGATCATTTTTGATCTTTTTTGATCATTTTTGAACTTTTTTGATCATTTTTGATCAATTTGATCAGTTCCACACCCTGGGTCATGAGCCAAAAAGTTTGAAAACCACTGACCTAGAGTATCATTGTTTACTTAGGGGCTGTTCTGTTATAACGTAACAAAATAACTGTCGTTTTTCAAATAATAATAATGGGATTCTCAGAAATTCTATTGTTATTTCTCTGAAACTCTTTAAAGGCACTTAGCATCATTTGGTACCAACCTAATCCAAAATTATGTCCCTAACTTCTAGAATTAAAATAAATTATCCATGCCACCAAAGCTAAAACACTTAAAGTTCACCAACCACCCAACCCTTGATCTTCACTATAGCAAAAATTAAGAATGGTTTTTTCATGATTAAAATGTGTCACTCAGTGCGTGAAAAAAATTTTTATTTATATATTTTGAGAGTAGAGAGCACAACACACAAGCTTTGTGATGATGAAAAATGATATATATTGGTAAGATAGTGAAGTGAGCAAAAAGCTTTTAGTGAAATTACCAGCAATATTTAGTGCGGTGGCGTGTCGTTTCATTAGAGGTGACAGGATACTGGTGCTGCAAACATTTAACGTTAAGTGCTTCTCACCACAAATTTCATGTTTCTCTATCCATTAATTTATTTTTCATTTTCATGAAATATTGTGTATTGTGTATACATCTATGTATAGATAGATTTCTTTTTAGTTGGAACTGGAAGCATAAATCAAATATCGATTTAGATAAGAGAGTCGACTATCTTGTTGTAAGCATTCATTCAGCATATCTGGAAAGTAAATATTCTATCTAAATTCATTGAAGACAGAAAAAAAATCTTATCTCACCACAATTAAGAAAATTACCATCATTAGCCTTATTTGTTCACATAATTCTTATTTTCTCTTACGTTAAATTTCAATTTATTTATTTATTTTTTTTTCGAGAGAAAATTTTGTGTATGTGTATATATTTTGGTCGAAGAGTAATCCATCAACCAATTTAAGACATGTTCAAGACTCGTGCATTCTATTTCAAGATATCAATCAATCACAATTTCGTAATCAACAATAATGTCGACAGACAAGAGTAATTCCACTTAGTTTTGTGCGTTGATTTCATTCACTATTTATGGCATTTATTTGCTCATGATGATTTTTATTTGTTAGTCGTTTGAGATTTGCTAGACATGGAGATCTGAAGTGTTGATTGTTTTAGGTTTCTAGTTATCTTGAAAACAAATTTAAAGCAAAATTAAATTTTGAACTACAACAAAAATTGTTTAAAATTAAAATTTTAAGTCTTTTGAAATTCAAGTTTTAAAAAACCGTTACAAATTCCAATTTTTAAAAAAAACTAAAACATTTATTTTTTTAGAAATTTAATTAAAAAAACTTTAAAATTTGAATTTTTGAAAATCTTAAAAAAACTTAATTTTTATGAAACTTATAACAAATTTTTTAAAAATTCAAAATAAGTTACAAATTCAATTTTTTAACCATTAAAAATTAAAATTACCCAGAAAAAAAACATTTGATATTTTAGGAATTTCTTTCCATCACTTGAATCAAATTCCCCAAATCCAAGAAATTCTACATAAATGGTCTTTTCGCAGAATAAAAAATAAAAAAAAAAACTTGCAAAAAGTAAACTCGAAAGCTCTTGTGAGCATTTCTCTTTCTTATTCTACGATAAAGTCTTAAAAATTATGTCGACAACTTGATCTCAATTTTATTTATGCTGAATGCATGCATTTAACTTTTTCCTTTAACAACATCTACTTCTTCTCTAAATTATGAAATTTCTTCTTGTAAGAAGAGAAATTACTGGTCATTGATGATGAAAAGTTATGTTAAATACGAGGAAAAGAAAAGGACTGAAAATTCTCTGTTGAGACGAGAAGTTCATAAATGCGATAATTCATAGTATAGAAGTTCATTAATATTCTCTTCAGAAATAAAAGTTTTAATAGGAAAATTATATTGAGAGTCGGAACAACAAGTAGGAAATGGTATTAGGGACGTGTTGATGCTGTGGGAATTTTTTCATTTATTCTTTAGTAGTTTTTCGGGATTATGGGATAGGATGGGGGTAATGTGGGTCAAATTATGGTTATGAGCTTTTTAAATGTCGTTAAAGACGTGCAAGAATTATGAATATAGTCTAAAATATGAATTTAGTGCTAAATGATGCCTACACATGATAATAATCCCCTGCCATACCAATATCTCCAATAAAAACTGTGTTAACCCATAAATTTTCACAAAACGCACCCAAAATCACCACAAAAATTTCCTCAAAAATTGCTCAAAAGCAGTAAAAGGCAAGAAATAAATTTTATATCATAAAGAGAGAAAAAGTTCTTGTCGCTGAATAAATTTTTCACTGAAAGCTTTTCAATGGAGAATTAATTAAAACTTATGACTTCAATTTAATTAACTTTCCTTTTCCCTATTAAGCTCTCAATTGTTTTTTTTTTGTATGGAAAATATAAAGGCATGAGAGAGAAAACTGGGTGGTAAGAAGTTTGTTGAATTATATTATGATGTCTTAATGGAAATTCAAGCAAAACTATCAAAATAACTTGAGAATGGAGAAAGGAAAAAGCATTGACGATAGAAATAATATAAATAGATTTACAAGACGTAAAACTTTCTTAAGTGGAAGAGAAGAAAAGTTTATAATTTTTTTTTCTTGTTGTTGTTGGAGAGAAAATTAAAAGCAGACCTTAATTCCTTGCACAAACAAGCTGTATACTTAAAGATAAGGACGTTTGCTTTTGACAGAATTCAATTATAATTTTCTTATAATTGTTTCTACTTTACTGCTTCCTTCAATTCTGGTTTAATGCTTTCATTGTTAACTCTAGTCTGTCTCTTTTGTTTGAGTGTCTTAATTGAGTTTGATTGGTATGCAAATTTTGAATGGTTTCATTGTGGAGGATTAAGGTGATGAAATTAATCTTTATGAATGGATCTTTTTCATGGTTCTTTGTGGCTTTCTGTTCAGGTTATTTAGAGACATAGCTAGTTGTAATGCTTGCTAATAAGTCTTTAAATTTTGGAAGGTTTTTTATCAGTATTTTACATTATTTGGGAATTGAACACATGACTTTAATGGTTTTTGTCACAAAATTCTGTCAATGAGCTTCAGCAAGTTTCTTAGAAATTAACAGAAAATTGACAAAAATATATTTAACAAATTATTACAAAAAAAAGAAAAAAAAAAAAATTTAAAATTATATTCACCAAAAATATTAAAGTTCCATTCAAAAAATCTAAAAAATTCCAAAAACTTAAACTTAAAATCTTACAAATCGCAACAAAAAAATTGGCAACATCTTCACTTACAGAACAAGTTAATTTCCAACTCATTTAATTCGCATAACAATTTACACGTCAACACATCAACTCATCACCTTTCCAACACCCGATCTACAATAATCACCATCAACCAGCAAAATAACATTTACAGTAATTTAAATTACTCACAGCATTTCAATTAAACAAGATGTTTAAGTTGCTTTTAATGACATTTTTAGCTGCCTATAAACCTGACATTTTATTAAGACTTTGAGTAATTTAATTGACACATTGAATTGCAATTTTATTTGACTTGTCTGAGACATAAAGTAGTAAATTTATTGATTATTTGTTGAGCAATAATAAAAGAGAGACTTTTGCAATTGTTAAAGATCATTTATTGAATGGTAAAAAAATCAGATATTGAGTATCACTTAACCGCTCACACACATGCGAGCCTGTCATATTAATATAATATTGGAAATCTTCTTCAATTCATTCATAATAAATTGTTTCGTGCTCGTTGCGTTATCAAAAGCAGAAACCTCAACATGTCAAGTTCATCTTCACTTTCTCATTTCACACAAAACATACTGATAATTTTTTTGTATGCTTGTTGTTGTTCTTGTTGTTCTGATGTGTCTAAACGCATAAATCACTTCAACATAAAATGTTCTTCCTAACTGATTTGGGTATGTTCATTGATAACCCTTTTTAATGTCGAATATTTTTCTTTTCTCGGAATATTTTCGTTATGATAGGTTATGGAGGTGATTTGGGGATGCTGTGGATGTCAGTTTGTCTGGGGTTCTGAGCTAGTTAAAAACTTTATTTTGTGATTACAAAAATATTAAATTTCACCCGAAAAATGCGTTTCTAATCTCGAATCTTGAACTTTTTCCAAAAAAATATGTTCTGTCCATCTGCGACCGAAACACCAAAAATATTCTCAATTACTACACGCAACTCATTCACATTATCTTAAAAAGGGTCTCATGATGACTATTTTTATGAGAATTTCATTCGATAACCGATGATATTCTCACAATTGGACCATTGACCTTATCTTAAATTCTTCTGTTTTATTCTCTCTTTTTTACTTCCATTTCTAACTTATTCATTTCATTCCTCTTTACACTTTGCTCATTCAAAAAGTCAAACAAAACATTTTAGAAAATCATAAATAGTTGTGAGAGATACAACGACTAGAACAGCAGAAAATAGACAAGAGAAGAAAAATTGCGTGGGTGGAAAGAAGCGACAAAGAAATCGAAACAATTAATTTGAATAGATCCACATGGAAATTTATTGACTTCTTCTATCGATTTTTGCCGCTAGCTCGGCACGAATTCAATCAGAACTTGACGATATTATTGTACATTTCGATTAAACAGCATCAAGCATTTATGTAATCTCTCATATCCCTTATGAGGTAAATTCAGCATCAACATAACGGGGATTAAGTGTCACGTCATACAAAACAACTTTTTTTGGCAAGTTTTAACTAAAAAAATTACGAAAAAAAAATCTTTTTACTTATTGTGACTAACTAATTGTGCCATTTTTGAGATTAGAAAGATGAAGAAGAGAAAAAAAAATACGAAAAAAATTTGTCGGTGTTGAAAAGAAAAGACACGTTGCGTATTCAAAGAGAAGCGAGTAATAAAGAAGCATTTGATTAATGACTATCCAATTTATCCGTTTTGTCTCATTGCTAGTTGCTTACTTAATTCATATACAAATGAATTTATTATCGACTCTATGAGAATGTATTCATACAAACTCACGGAACCCGCATTAAGTGAACTACACACAATAAACGCAGTTAGTTAGCAGGCATAACGCGGTAGAAAGAAGTAAAAAAAAAGTTTCTCATGTGAGACGATCTCGGGAAATAAATTTCAATATGTTTAAAACAATGCAGAGGTGTTCGCAATGGGCAATCACTATGGCGCATTTTGTTCTCAATTGAAATTGATATTTATGTGCTGATCAAAATTTATTGAATTGATCAATTTGGATTGTTGTGAGCACCGCTTGATTTTTGTAAAAATTGTTTAGGGCATGATCTGAGGTGGTCATCAGAAGTTGTAAGTTATGGTTAATAGAAATTTTAAGTAATAGTGTCTATTACATTTTTCAATTAGTATGGACTTATATTAAACCGATAATTAGGGATTTATATATATTTGATTATTTCATCAGTTAGAGCTTCCAAAAAGTTCAATGAAATCAGACAGACAACCAGTCAAACCAAGACCAAAATCCCTCATCTTAGACCTCGAAAAAAGACGTGTTAAAATAAAAAATTCACTGCTTGGTGCACAGAACACTTAAAGAGCTGTTTGTGAAACAAAATGGCACCAATAAATCAATATAAATTATGATTCTAATCATTTTCTGTGTATGGGCAATAAAACAAAAGACTTGAATATAAAAATTGAAAACTGCGGGAGACATAATGAGCAACTTGAATAAAAATGATTAAAATATGTTTGATGACCAAAATAGTAGGGAGGAACTTCAGTGTGATATGCCAGCACTTCCAGAAATGAAGCAATTCCCCATGAGATAACTGACACAATATGACAGCTACACAGAATGGCTAAATAAACTCAATGCTTAAATTAATTTTTTTTATTGTTCATGATTATTTTATTGAATATCATAAAACTCGCGATGATTTATGACATTTGCTGCTTTCTGTCTCTTCCTTTACAGCTCTGTTTATGGTTTTTTCAAGAATTTAATTTTTTAATTATTTCGTTCTATTTTCGTTCTGGTGTCTCGTGTATGTGATGATGACAAGTTTTCTTTACAGTGAATTAAATTTTAATTATCTTAATTTTTCTTTCTTTTTTTGTTGCAGGTATGTAGCATGTGATGACATTTTGCAGTACACTGATTGACATGTTCCTTGTTCGTGAGGCTTGTTGGTGAATTTTCTTTATTAAGAAATTTTAAAGAAGTCATTAAGAAGGTTTAGTAATAAATTTATGAATATATTTGAACAAATTAAAATCATGTCTTAGCAATTAAACGGATAATATAGAAGTTGATTGACAAGGTTCAGCCTCTAAATTTTACTCCTGAAGACTCAATCCAATCTAAACAATCCCTGTCAAAATTGATATCAATATATGCACACTTTAAGGCTTACTCAAGCATAGTTTATAAAAATCACAACGCCCAAATCATTAAATGCATGCCCAATTTTGTTTGCATATCAAAAAGCAAACATTAAGTGACAAAATGCAGCATGGCAAAAAATCCCTAAAATATCTATAAAAATATTAAATCAGTAATTTTTCACACGACTATAAAAAAAAATAAGTAATTTTCCCGCAATCGGAAAAAATTCTCTCCTCTCTGCACAAAAATTCAGAATAAACCAAAAACAACAAAAAAGGCATAAAAATTGGAATAAAAGATGAAATGAAATGTCATAAATTATGCATTAAAATCCATAAATAAATAACGAGACTGTGAGCAATGCATTGGAAGGAGAAACGAAGAGTCAATAATACGAGAGGTATTTAAAAATACATTTTGCATCAGCAACAGCAACAGCACCCCTCTATCCTATCATCAGGCATGAATGAATGAATATTGAGCGTATGTTTCAATGTCTATGCCGTAATAATATTTTAGATGAATTTCAGAAATGGGAAATAAGGAATAGAAATTATTGCATAAGTGTGCGAAAAGTTAATGATGCATTGCACAGTGCAGCATGTCTCTTGTTTAGAATGTCATTAAGGATGAGTGTTCTTACCCTTCCTCAAGGGATTTATGCTTTTAAAAAATTGAAAGAATCCCAAAAAATATTGAAAATAAAAATATCTTGCGGGTATAAAAATTTCTTTTCTTCCTCAAATTAATTTTCTCTTCTTTCGTTCCTCACTTATGGATATGACTTAAGGGACTTTGAATGTGCAATAAAATAAAATATGTGAAAATAACATAAAACATTCACGTTGTGCTTCATTGAAAAGTCAATAACAGAAAGTAGCAAACGGGGTGGAGTTTATTACATTAAATTATCTGATGGAAGTTTGGCAGTCGAAAAATCCAGTTTCAAAAAAATTAAATTTAGACTTTTATGGTTCATTAAGTGACGCATTTTTAAAGAATAATTCGGAGAAAATATTAAATTATAATGTTTTGCATATCGTCAATAATGAATCTAAAAAAGGGACACAATGCATGACAAGAACCCCTTTCAACAGTAGTTTTTGGACGTCTTAACATTCATGGGAGAGAAAAAATATGTCTTTTGATACAAAAAAGGGCAAAAAGAAAATACATAAATCAAGCGACTCATAAGATAAGTGGGTGTCTTTGTCAGTTCTGTTTTATTTTTCTTCTCTCTTCAACAAGACAGTAGACAACAAAAAGACATACATGGACAATGAATGAATAACAAAAAAAAAAGAAAAAAAATGGATTTAAATAATTGCAAATTATTAATTCTCATAAATTATTACAAAAAAAAAAATAATAATTGGGGTGCATTTGCAAATGATGTCAACATTTAGAGGGGATATTTTTTCATCAACAGCTACAGGGGATCCTGGATTTGAACAGTTGTTTTGTTCCCAAATTTTTCTATTTAAGTCGAATTAATTCAAATCAAAATGTATGAAAAATGACCATTGAAAATGACAATTTGAATTTTTGTATCAATTTTATACTTATTCCTATTATCACAAAATAGCACAAATTCTGTATATTCTAGATCTAAAAAAAAAATATTCGACATCATCATGCAACAATCCCCAACAGATTGATTTAAATAATAAAAAATGTGGAGGTTAATTGATGCCGTCTCAAGAAAAAAATTAGGAAATTATTCTTTTGTTATTCAGAAACACAAAAAAGACAGCAAAATTTAAATTAAAATGCCATTAAATAAATTAATATGTACGTCCAAAAGACCAATTTTCAACCTATTTAGGTAAAAGGAAATGTAATTTGTATACCAAAGCATATCTTAATCGTGTTATCGCAAATGACTAATGATGCATGCCCTCATGAACTTGAGTTCCAAATTCAAATGAATTATATCAAGCTGCTTGTCTGTGTGTGGGAAAAATTATTGTTTGAATATCTCCCAAAAAAATAGAAAGAAATTTTTATCGATTTATAAATCATCTAGAGAATTATCATGAAAATATGTTCACATTTTTTTTCATGCTCACTTTCTTATCATTATTATTTAAGTTTGTAAAACTCATAAAAAAATTCCCATTGGCTCACATGTGTCGTTATGAAATATTATTAAAAAAAAGGAAGGCATTCGTGACGCAGTAAAGCAGGTCATTTTTGCTTCAATTTAATCTGCTAATGTACTCAACTTAATTATATGTTGATATCATTATCGTTAACTGGATGGATAGTTGGGTAAAGTTTGAAATTGATTTAAGTTTGTTTCGTTGTTAAGTGTCTGTCATTAGTGGCTCTGGGGATAAAATTTTAGGCAGATTTTTTGACTAAAAAATTATTTAAATATGACATGAATGACAAATTTTGCTAATTAGACCTTTGTGATTGGAATTAAGGATTGACAAGGATGATTAATTTTTTTGATGAATTATTGCAATTCTAATTAATTTGAATTAAAAAATTAAGCGCCAAAGGACATTTGCGACTAGATTTCAACAGCAAATTATGAATTTGAACGTTTACCGCAAAAATTGACCTAGATTCATCTTGAATTGTGGGTAAAATCAATGATCTGCCAAATTAAATCAAATCTAATTGAATCATATCCCTAATCAACAATTCCCACAAAAAACTTCCCAAAAATGCTTGAAAAAATTGACCTCAAATAAAATCTCTAGATTAACATTAATTAAATCTTCAATTCAAGTGGAAAATTTCGTGTTTGTAGGCAGGCGAGAAAAAAAATCATTAACATGAAATCATCAGGAAATCGATTAACACTCATCGTCCTACAAAACTTACAAAAATTCCAGAACAAAATTTGCACGAATCAGCAATATTTTCCATTTCATTTAATGTCTAATAGCAGTGCCATGACTGCGAACTCGCCTGAAGACTCACACAATAAGGAATCCAAAATTCCTTCACTTTTTTCCGTAAATATTCAATTGTTGTCATCATCCTTCATACTCAATGCTTATCCATTCATACACAAAATATTTCATCTCAAATGCCAGCCCATAGAAACGAAAAGTGTTCCTTTTATCATTTCCTAACAATTTTTCTTATTTAAAGAGATCTTTATGTCATGTTATCATGCACACATTTCATCAGCAAATATTGCATGTTTAACAATGTAAAAGAAGGAAACGAAATGTGGCAAGGAAAATTGGAATTAAGAGATGGAATATGATTTTTTGTGAGACGCATTTTGACGTTAAGGCAGTTAAGTTATGGAGAATCTCTTGAATTTTTTTTATCAAATTGATATAAAATTTCAAAGAGAAAATGGAATTTCAAGAATTTTTGGGTAACAATGCGATGAGAAATTTTATGTGTAAATTGCTCAAATTTAGATAAAAATTTGTGCCCATAACTTGTTACACAACAACATCAACAAAAAATTATTTTAAATTCCACAAAAAATACACACAAAAAATTGGCAAACGGTCAAATTAGCCTCTCAAAAAATGGACTCAACTGTCTCCACCACTTTACCCAAATTGCCTTACAACAGAATATACACACAAAAAAAATTATGAATAAGGACAAGAATTGGCAAAAAGAGAAGAGAAAAAAAGACCGACTCTATGCCATCCTGCATAAAATTTATTTTCATTTTCTTATGCAAACAAAAATATCTGACAAAATATTTTCCTCTGGACAATCTCTCTCGTCGTCTTTTTATTTTATACTGGTAAAGTGTGTGACCATATGTTTCTTGAGTAATTTATGGAATGTATGAAGGAAATGAAAAATCTGTCAGACGATAATGATTGACATTACCAAGAAATTCTGTCATAGATAAATTTATTTTAAGTTGAGCCTTTTTTTTTGAAGATTAAGAATGTGCGTGTGCATGGCAGTCCGACATTGCTGTTGTATGAGAATTGAGAGAATTTGAGAACCTTACAAATATAAGGTTTTTAGCATTTTCATGCTCTCTCAAAAATTTTTTATATTCTCTCTCTCACCGCCAATTCACATGTTTTGCCGGTTCTCAAAATAATAATTTCTCAGTCGTTTGAGTGAACTCGTACAGTTAAGACGTGAAAAAGTTTTCGTCTCGACAAGCAAAAAAGTCAAATCTTTATAATTTAACTCATCTTAAAGAAATTAATAAAATAAAATTGGAAAAAAATTAAAATAAATAATTTTTAATGACATCTTCATCAAATCATCATTTTGGATATATGAGGACTATTTGTCAGTGGATATATTGTGACTAAATGTGAATTATAAAAGAACTCAATGAGAGTGAAGTGATGAAAAAATGAAATTTTAAAAAAAATTCTAGCAAAAAAAAGCAAAACATAAATTATGATAAGCAACTAGCGTAACTAAATGCACAGAATAAAATTTCTTCATTAAGTGTAAAATAAATTGAATTAAATTATTTAAATTAAAATCAGAAAAATAAATTAAAAAAAAAAATAAATTATGTACAAAATGAGGAATTTACTACAACTATGTGGATTATTTTTACTCTTATCAAGCGCTTATGGATCATTCAATTTATATCTTAACGAGCACGAAACTATGAGATTACTAGGTAAGTGTGTGTAATGATATACGATATCGAATAGCATTCCTTGAGGCATATCAGCACCGCAACTTGATAATTTGACAAAATATATCAGATTATTACGAAAAAAAACGAGTTTTTTTCTTGGCTTGTTGTAAATAAACAGTCAATTCCAATAAATCCACAAATATATATATTCGGCATTAAATGCACTAAATAAGTCGTTATCGAAATTATGTTTAATATTTTTCTTTCTTTTAAGAGCTTACACATTTAGTGTACATAGGATCATAAAATATTTATTTCTATTTCATATACATATATATGAAGTAATTCTTTATGTTTGTTCCAATAGTAAACAGTCCACAAAACTCGATTATAACTTACGATCGATAACTGCTTTTATGACATGTTGTTGAATTGCTTGCTCATTAAGCAAACTTCTATGCCTTAATATTCGAGAGATTGTTGTGGAGAAAAATTACTTTGATTAATATTTAATGAGATTGAGACGGTTTGGATGGAGGAAACAAATTAGCACAAATTGATGTGTGCGTGTCGCAATGGACATAGAAATTGAATGATATAATTTTTTTTGTGGAGCACAAATTTTTGGTGTCTTTTTGGACATTTTTATGTCTTTTTTTTGGTGCGGAAATGAAGAAAAAAAAAAGGTTGAAAAGATTTTGTGTGAGACATGGAAAATTTATGTGTATTATCATAGGTCAGAATTCTTTCTTGCGTAGAATTGGATGGAAATCGATAATATTTTGTGAATTGTTGATGACTTTTGGGAAGTTTTGTTGTGAATTTTTTTGTTGGATTTTGTTGTGAAATGTTTTAAAACTTTTTGGATTTTTTATTTGATTTTACATTTGTAATTTCAATTATTTTAACTAAAATTTAACAAAATCTGAAATTTCTCAGAAAATTAAAAAAATGTAATTTTCCAAGAATTAAAATTTCAATTAAAAATCGATCAAAAATACGAAAAACTAATTTATCATCATTACAAAATTTTAAAAATATTCCGAGAATGTCAGAAATGATGAATGTTTTTTATGCCTAAACAGTGATTAAAATATTAATTGAATTAATAAACGCAAAATAAAAAAGAATTATCAAAAATGTCGCGAGACGAGCGGAAATATAAAAGAGCTGTTAAAAAATACGAAAATAAAATTGATAAGAATTAAAAATGACCAAGTCAAATTGAAAATAAAAAAAATCTTTATTAAGTACACAAATAAATCATTGGAATTTATGAATAATTTCGTCATTTAATAAGTGGAAGCTATAAAAATTGATTTAATACTTTTCAATTTAATTGAAATTTCGCCGACATTTCAATTAAAAAATTTATATTTTTATAATCGGAAACATAAATTTAAATAAAATTTTATTTTGGAAATTTTTAGTTGATAATTTTTAAAATTTTCTATACACAAACATTAAACATAGATTTTTACAAGATTTTTTTTTTAAAAAATTATTTACTTGTTTATTTATTTTAAAAAAGTGTTTAAAAAATTGAAATTTCATTTTAGTGAATAAAAATATCTTTAAATAATGACATTATTCACCTCAATCAAAAAGTCCATAAAAAATTCACTTAAAATCACATAAAGATTCACAACATTCCTCATTCATCACCAGAAAAAACTAACAACCTCAAATCACCTCATTTCCTCAAACAAATCAAGAATTTTAAGTGAGAAATTTTTAGCTTTAAAAATTTTTGTCATTTTTCCACATCTCTCATTCATTGTATACAGATTGAAAATATTAACATTTCAGAAATCACTGTTAGACTGTGTAAATATTTATCACAAAAAATTCTTTAGCGTGCGAAAAAAACGACAGTGATGGAAATAAAAACGTAAACAAAAGAAAAGAAAATTTGAAGAAATTCTTTTTTTTATCAACAAAATTAAAAGATTTTTTGAGTTTGACATGAGTTTTTATTGTCTTCATTAAAGCTGATGAATAATTGATGGACATGGCAGTGATGGATTATGTTTTGTGGTGGATTTAGAGAGATTATTGTTGATGATTTGTGACTTAGTTGTCGGATTTAAATTTATTTTTTTTTTAAATCTTTTTTTTTTTTTTTTTGGAAATGAAAAGACTAAAATTTAACAAAAATTAAAGATTCAATTAAAAAAAAAAAAAAAAATTAAAAATGTTTGAAAATTCAAAATAAATAATTTAAAAAAATTAAAATTTCAATAAATTTAATTTGAAAATTAAAATTATAAATAAATAAAAACGAAAAATTTTGAAAAATTAAATTTTTTAAAATTTCAAATTTGACATTTTTATATTCAAGAAACAAATTTAAAACTCTTCGAAATCCAACAAAATGTCATCAAAAATCAACAATTCTTTCAAAACTTTTACCGCCTATTCCATTTCAATTCACTTCAACTGTTCAATGAACTGTTGGAACAATTTACAAAAAGTTAACCTCTCGACCCATTCTAAAGCATTTCCAAACGAGCTCTCGTCTATGTCAAAATACCAATAATTTTTGCCCCTTTAAAATTTATATTCCTCATTTAACTATTTATAAATCAAAGTCTCGTTCTGATTTTTATTATTATTATTTTTTATATACATTCATATTCTCCTTCTCATCTCATGCCTTGTTAGTCTCTCGACTTTTTTTTTTGTTTCTAAAAAACCGTTCTTGTTTAAAGCATATGAAAGCAATAAAAATGAAGCAATTTCAAAACAAAAAAAGAACCAAAAAAATAATGTGTAGAAGAAAGAAAAGGAGAGAAAAGAACTGGTTTATAGACTGAGACTGTACACCACGACTATGTCTTCCCCGAGAGATGCGTCGTCGATTCTTTCTTTTTCTCTTCTCTTCCAATTCCCAGTTTTCTCTTCTCGTCGTCGATTTATTTTTAAAAAGACCTGTTTATCTTGGCACGCAAGTGTTGGTCCAACACGATTGTTGTCTTAAAGGAATAAAAGAAGAATTACGAATGAGTAACAGAAAAAAATGAGACGTACATCGTTAAAGAAAAGATAAAGGAATAACGTAAAATAAAGTAAAGAATAAGAAGAAATCATTTTTCAATGTAATTCTTTTTCTATCGAAGAATGTGGATTGGTATTCAGTTTGGACGGTGGCTAGATGTAAACTAGATGCTATAAATGGAAATTTAGTTGTTGGAATGTTGGCTGGTTGGTTGATGGGATGGTTGATGAGTTGGATGACTTGTAGATGATTTATGTGGGTCAGTTAGAGATTGTTATAAAAAAGTACGTTATGGATGCAATATAGGCACTAAAACTCAATAAACTGCAAACTAGTCATCAAATCTACCAAATAGCTATTTTGAACTTGATCTGATAGTTTTAAGCTTCAAATTTAAGAATTTAATATTATTCTGCTCAAAAATCATAAAATTTAACATTAAAATTCAAACTTGCAAAAAGATACCCCTCATACCCTCTAAAAACTGCGCTTTATACCCCACAAAAATCATTCACTCGAAAAAAATCTCATTCTAGCATCAAACATTATCACTACTTTTTCTTTTCTTTTTCACGCTTCTTTCATATCTTGTTTGCATTTGTAGCTCGTTATAAAAAAAATAATAATAATAATATAAGTTAAATAAAGCTGCCTTCAAACGCGCCAAAAATCTCATAAAGTATGAGATTAATTTGCTCCAGCAGCAGTCGCAGTTTAAACAAAAAATAAATAAAGCTAAAGAAAAGAGAAAAAAAAAATTCAGGTAGCGATTCATGATTACGGTATTGCTTCTTTCACTGGCTGTGTGTTAAGCTCTTTAAGGTGTTATTATACTTATGGATTTAACAATCTTTCTGATTCTCTCGCGTTCCTTTTTTGGTTTTAAATATTACTTAAGATATTTGCAATTAATTAAAAAAAAATTACAAAAGTCCTCGTTTATATCGAGGGACTTCAGCGCATTTTTGACGCAGCGATTAGCAATTGATTAAATAGAAAAGAATGTCGAGTTTTAAAACTCTATTGCTGTTTCTTTAATCATAATGCATTTCAATAATAAGTTTAAAACTAAAGATCAAAATTCCTTTGAAATTGATTTTTATAATGTTCAATGCAAATAATAGCTTTACGATTTACCGGTTTTTTGAAATTCAAAATTTTCCATTAGCGAAAAATTTAAATTTCTGAACACATCCATTATTTTTCAAATTTCTAAACGCACTTATGTTTGTTTTGTATGAAAAAATTAAATGTTAATTAATTAAGGTGTATAAAAGAAAAAAATTTAATCCGAAATAACGGTCAAAAAAATTTCAAATTTTTTAACGGTTAGAAAAAATTCAAACTTATCATCAGCATAGCTTTGCCCTGCATTGTTTACATATGTTTTTGAAATAAAAAATCGATGAATTAAGCTATTTAATGAGTGTTTTTTGATTTTTCAATATAAACGGCGGGAATAAAAACATTCAATGAAGCTATTAAAACAATTCCGAGCTTGCTACGAAGTCTGGATCAAGAGATAATTGGGACCCGAACGACCGAACGACCGAACGACCGAACGACCGAACGACCGAACGACCGAACGACCGAACGACCGAACGACCGAACGACCGAACGACCGAACGACCGAACGACCGAACGACCGATCAAAGTGCATGATTGAGCTTCCTTTTTGAAAACAAGTTTTCAAAAATGCGCTAAAAACAGCACAACCACAGTCGAGGATATAAAAATTGAGAATGAGAGAAATATAAAAGGAAGGAAGGAAGTACTGTAAAAACCAGAAATTGAAACAGATTTTTCTTCTCCTCATCCTCATGTTCGTACGTAACAGAATGAAAAAAAGAAAGAAATATGAAAAGAAATCATTTCAACCAGCCTCGGGGGAATTCTTATCTCTCACTCCGTACGTATTTCATTCTTATTTTCTTCTCGCAAAAAAAGTAAAAAAAAAATTATTTCATCGTGTTGTTGCATGAGTGTTTGGGGAAAAGAAATGTTTTATTGCTTTTCATACAACAACAACAATAAAAAAAATAATGTATAAGATTCTGACAACATTGGAAACAGTAAGGTACTAAAAAACACGACAAGTTAAGAAGTACTTAATATCGCATAAATACAGTTGTACTTTCTTGATGCCGTAAGACACAATATGTAGACGTCACGAGGAGTGGTTGAGACATACATGCACACAATTTTTTCCTTACGTCCCGAGTGACAGAAAGTCACTCTTTGTTGAAGGATGAATTTTATTTCTGACTTTTTTGTTTGAGGATTTACATTGGGGGGTTGTCATGAGGTTTTGTATGAGGAGTTGCTATGGAATTAAAATGAATGGATGACTGGATGATTGTCTTAATGTTTTGATTATGTGGAGGGTTCAGTTACTAGGCTGCTTAAGGTTAATGAGATTTTTATGAGATTAGAATGATAAGTGATGAGTTTTTGTTGCTTAAATTACGATTTTCTTGTTTTTAGCAGAAATTGAAGATTAAATTTAGAATTTTAAGGTGTTTGAATTTTTTTGAGTTGAATTTTTTAAATTTTGAATAATTTAAATTGATAAATTAAATTTGATGTCATATGCATCTAGTATCAAGTGTATCGAGATTGAGAACTTTATTTCACACTATATTTTCTATCATTCATAAGAACCAACCATTCACATGCTCTAAATTCAAAAATATTCAAAAAAATCAGCATCAAACTAGAAACTCCACAATCTAGTCTCCAAAAATTCATAATAATCAGCAAAAAATCACAAACGATACAAAAATAGACCCAATAGAACCAGCTTGATAAAGCAATCAATTCTTCTTAACAAGATTTGTCAAGAAAAAAGTTTGTCTAGACAAGAAATAATAATTTAAAATTCTGCCAGATTAAATCAGACTAATCCGTTCCACAAAGCACCTTTGTGACATCTTCATCTGCCAAACAATCTCAAACCCCCATGTTCTCTCATCAATCCTTTATCAACAGGGGCATCCACCCGCAAAAAATAATACAAAAAAGAGAGAATCCTCAAAACAAAGTCAGTAGGTGGCAGCTGAGATTCCCAGAAACATGCAAAACCTCCAATGCAAGTGACAGTCAGACAATGACCAAAATATAAAGCTTCATTCCACGAACTTAACGAATTTTTATTGAATATATGTATTTGTGCAACAGGCAACATTGTGTGTATTTTTTTTGTTTCTGTTGAAATTCATTTTCGGTGCGCTACGGGAGTCTGTTTTTTTGGAAGAATAAGCAAAAGAAGAGAAAAAAGTCCCTCGACTCGACATGACAGCAAAGAAAATACAAAAAAAAAACTCCAAAATAAAATATAAAATAATGAAAGACGAAATAAAGGAGTGGAGAGAAACATGAGAATGAGGAGATTGAGAAAGAGCAACAGATTGTCTTTGCGCGATAACGCATATATGAATCAACGTGACAATATATTTTTATATTTTTTTTTCAAATTTGAAACATGAGAAAGCCACAAGAAATGTATAAAAAAATATTTTTGAGCAATAAAAATTTTAATATTTCTTTTTGAAAAATAAAAATTATATCATCTGTAAAGAATGAGTATCGCGTGTATTATGAATCAGTTTATTATAATAAGAATGAATAGTCAGTCCTTCACACATACCAAAAACCCCATGAAAAAAAAATTGTATTGCGAGCAAAAAAAAAAAAAATTATTGCAATAAAGTCATGTAAAATATCACCGCAATTGTCAAAAGAATCATAAAAAGTTAGAAGTTATGAGTGTCGGTAATGCACATAAAGGGAGTTGGATTGATTAATATAATGTCTTTGCTTTTTTCCTCGTGCATATAAAATGAGGATTCTTTTTTGCTGAGAGGGGTCCCTTTGATGAATTTTGGGGGGAATTGTGAAGAAAATTTTTTATTGCTTTTGAAAATTTTTGTTTATTTTTTTAATGGACTGAAATTTGGTTTTTTGTTGAGTTTTAAATTTTTTAATGGGGGTGTATTCATAAATTTTTATTGAGTGAGCAATTTTGGAGTAGAATTGAAATTATATGGAAGAAGCATTTGGGTGGTTTTACTGGCAATTATAGAAAAATTTTAGAAACTTTTTAATTTTGCAAATTTGTTTTTTTGGGGTTTGAAGAAATTAATGGGCGAATTTATTAACAAAAAATATTATTCTGCACTTTTAAAAAAATTGTTTACGTTCAAAAAATTGTAACTAGTAAATCAACACCCCAATTTACCCATTCCTAGATTCAAAATATTTCCCATAAAAAATATTCAATATTATCGCTCTCATTTAATAAATATTTTTTATTGAAGCGGAAATTGCTTTGAACTTGAAAATATTTTATTGAACTGATTTTATTGCTGGCCTTTAACATTTTTTCCATAAAGCTAGCTTATTTATATCACGATTGTCAATTTTTAATGTTGGGACAATTTTTCATCGATTTCAATTTTCCTATGAATTTTCATGAACCGAAAAAATAAAAGAATTTTCCAATAAAAATAAAAAGGTTAAAAAAAATTCAACCCAAAATAGCTCATAATGTATTTAAATTATGCATTGGTAATATTGAAATTAAAATGGGAAGGTTTACCTTCTGAGAATTCTGGTCTCGACAGCTTGATTGATTTGTATCTCACTTATTTTTTGTATTTATAAATTCTAACGCGGATGTTAAACAAAGTTGCATAAATTTGAATTTTAAATATGAAGCATTGCTTAATTGAGTATGTATGAAATGCACATCAGGTATCCTAAGATCATTAGTTGCTAAGCAACATTGTTGGTTGAAAATTAAAACTTTTTTTGTGGTTTTTTGAATTAAAAATTTAGAGGTAAAGTTAAGCTAGAATTTACAAAAATTCTGACAAAATCCACCAAACGGCCTCGCTCCAATTTCATCCGAATATGTCATAAAGAAAAATGACGAGAGAGGTATTCATAGTAATTCATGTGGAATTCATCTTCACACAAACAAGAAAACGTCTTCAGCGGAACAAGAAAAAAAGCGCAAAAAAAGTTGCAAATTTAACGCTCTCATAACTTTAGCTGCGCATGCATACCGACTGAGACTGAATAAAAGTAAAATAGAAAATAAAATAAAAGTATAACGTAGCAGGAAAATGAAAAGTTTTTCATCTCATTTATCTTTATCTTGAAAAGAAAAGAATTTTTTTCTCTCCTCTTTTTCCACGCTTGTGTTTATGTTTATGCTTTTAGATATATATAAGATATAATATCATAGCATATAAGTGAAAAGAATAAGAATATTTCCAATTCAATTACGGAATTTGGTATATGAAAAATTATAAAACATTACGATGCTTAAAATTTATTCCTTTTTATGCTTCCGTGAGCAAGCATTATGGTGCAAGTATTTTTTTTACTCCTACCTTTTTTTTGTTCTCGTATTTTGATAAAATTGAAAAAGTTTATCATCCAGTATTCTTTAAGAATTTTCTTTCATTCTTTTCCTTATTTTATTTTTGCAAAGATAGTAAATTGAATTTCATCGCAAGATGTAGACATATCTAGGGGTGTCAAATTGAAGCTGGATTTGTCGGGATAATGGGAGATTATGGATGGATTTAGAATGGGGAAGTTTTATTTTTGATGTTTATTTATGGGCTGGATTTTGATGTAACCCCAAAAAGTTTAATTTAGAAAATAAAATTCTAATGAAATTTAACAGTTTATAAATTTCGAAATCACAAATTGACGGTTAAATTTCAAATTCAAAATATTTTTGGTCGTTAAAGTTGAAATTTAAAGTTTTAACAATTAAAATTTCGAAAAATAGTTTAGGGAATTTCAAATTAATTTGTATTAAAAGTTTGAAGCTTAAAATGCAAAAATTTTAATTGACTTTATCCTCAATTGCGGAAAAAAGTAACAATACATATTGTTTCCATCAAACCCCCAACCAGACCCACCATCCATCTCATCATCAAATCGATCGCTGCTGCTGTTTTTCCCATTCTCACTTCTCCATTCATTCTTTTTTTTGTTTACCATCATCATTACGAAGGATATTTTATTCAATCTCTTTGTGGACAAAAGAACTCATTCATTTCATGCCATAACACCATAACAAGGGAAGCTTTTCAATCTTAATCCTACTATGCTTATAATACTAAAATTTGTCGTATTTCGCATCAACATGATAAATCCCACAATTGAAATATAATATTTTTTAAATTCTTCACTCATTTTTCTTATTTCTTGTTCCTCTATCATCTTCTTCTCATTCTATGTTTTTTTATTCAACATTAAAGTACATTGTTGATGTATGTGGGGGTTTTAAAACAGAAAATAAAAATTATTAGAACAAAAAAAGACAAGAAAGAATAAAATAAGAGAGAATAAAGAGACAGCTCTTGTTTCTATTGCAGACGGCTGACATCAAACGATTTAATATAAATAATTCCTTCGCACCATAAAACTTAATGTTTTTATTATTCTCATAAAATACATATATATATACACAAATAGAGGAATCGCTGACAAAAAATAAAATAAAAAAATGTTTGAATAGAAGCATGTAATGTGAATGTGTAGGAATAAAAAATTGTTTCTTTATGCATTTGTCGCGGGTTCTATGAACGTGGCGAACGGTAGAGAGACGGGTTGATTATGTTTAGTTTAATGCAATGTGTAGACTGATGTGATAAAGAAAAGTGGGAATGATTAGACTCTTTATAGCTTAACTAGCATTAGAGACCAGGTTTAGACTTTAATTGGTCAGAGTTTGGGTTCAAGTCTTAATGTTGGTTTATGAAATTTTTTCATTGTGGAATTTAACAAATTTATGTCGTTAAAATTTCAGAAATTTTATGTCTGGGCATTAAAAGATCAAAAAATGTAACTTTGATGGCAAAATTCAAAAAAATTCGATGATTTTAGCTCCAAAAATTAAAGTTTGATTATCCAAAGCATTGAATTTATGAACTAGAGAATATTTTCTATAGTTCAGGATTTCAAGCTTCTTTAATTTTCACAACATCAAATAACAACTAGAGTGCCCCAATCTGATCCAAAAAACATCCATTTGCTCTTATTCTTCACATGTTTACAATAAAATAGCGCTGAACTAACGACATCGTCGGTAGATAACAAAAATTCTTTCTATTACATTTCTTTGTCTCACCCCCAAGTATGTCGGATAGATTAGTCGTTTGCGCTGCTGCTCTATGCAATCAAGGAAAATTTATCATCTGTATGCATACATATTCAGTTTGCATATGCGCTCAAATGATCATAAAAATTTATGACTATATCATTTTTTTCTCTTTCTTCTTCTCTTACTGAATAATAGGATTGTCAGCAGAACTGTATTACGTTCGTGAAGGCTTAATCAATAAGTATGCATTGCAATTCACAGTGCCAGTTGCTGCAAATATCAAAGATATTTCATTTACATGGCAAAGTCTGGCGGGTAAATCGTTACCATATCGAATAAATATAGCAACATCAGATCCAATTGTATTGCCACGACCCTCACTCAATATCAGTCGTATTGGTGAGATGCCTCAGGAAATTGAAACATTTGCACTCGATATGAAATGTTCAGGCGTAAGATCATCAGAAGTGGATATAACCATATCCATTGAGGTGACACTCAATCGAGAGACAAATAATGTCACGGAATTGGTTTTTACCAGAAAGAAAATCTGCCTACAGAGTGAAGTCACCGAGGAAAGTACAGATAGCACGACATTATTTACAACAATACCTAAGAGACCGAATGCTGTCATTACATTCATTGTGGGTGGAATACTTGCAATGATTGTCGTTGCCGTTTTCATTTCAATAGCCTACTGTGCACGTGGTCCAGCAAAACGTAAACCTCATTTATCACAACCGGTACGAACATCAAGCTTTCAACGTTTACAAACACATTCATCGTCTCTTGCACCATCAATATGTCCAACAAATGCCACATTACCACGAAGTAAGTGCTCTGAGCCGGAAGAATTGCATCGTCGTATATCTGAAATTACAGTACAACGATGTCGTGTACGATTGTCAAGCTTATTACAGGAAGGAACTTTTGGACGTGTTTATCGTGGAACATACAATGAGACGCAGGATGTTATGGTAAAAACAGTTGGACAACAAGCAAGTCAAATGCAAGTATCGCTGTTGTTGCAGGAAGGAATGAATCTTTATGGTGCTTGTCATGTTGGAATTTTATCAGTTTTTGGAGTATCGATTGAAGATCATACAGCACCATTCCTCCTTTATGCTGCCGATAATAATACAAAGAATTTGAAAATGTTCCTACAAGAGCCAATTGCCAGAACATTAACAACAATACAAATTGTAAAAATGTCATCACAATTAGCATCAGCAATATGTCATCTACATGCACACGGTGTTCTTCATAAGGACATTGCCACAAGGAATTGTGTCATTGATGATGATTTATCAGTAAAATTGACAGACAATTCATTGTCACGTGATCTCTTCCCACAAGATTATCATTGTCTTGGTGATCGTGAAAATCGACCCATTAAGTGGCTCTCACTTGAAGCATTAAGTAAGAAGCAATTTAGTGAAGCATCTGATGCCTGGGCATTTGGTGTTCTCATCTGGGAATTATGTACACTTGCCAAGCAGCCGTACATTGATGTAAGTAACAAGCACTCAGAAAAGAATTTTCACTTAACGATATTAATTTTTTTACTTTATACCTTTATTTTTTGCGATGCTATATAGATTGATGCCTTTGAGATGGAAAATTATTTACGTGATGGATATCGATTAGCCCAACCACTCAATTGCCCTGATGAACTGTAAGTATTGAGTTTGAACATATTTCAACATAAAAACAGAATTTTTAACGTTTTCTCTCGTATTTCCTTTTCCCATTCACAGATTCACAATTATGGCTTATTGCTGGGCCGTTTCCATTCTCGAGCGTCCAACGTTTCAACAACTACAATTCTGTCTACAGGATTTTTATAATCAACTAACACGATATGTATGAAATTAAAGAGCACATCGTTCAGTAGTTATGCTGAATTATTATTATTATAATTTTGTTTATGAACTGACTAACTGCCAAATTTATCGACTCGGTTTGCGAGCACATAAATCAAAGAGTAAAGAATAAAAAAACACAATTGAGAAAAAATAATAAGATTTTCTACGAGAAAATACTAAATAAGAAAATTGGCAATTGATTCTTTAATGAATACTAGGCATATAATATTTTAAAATATATATATGAATGAATATATTTAATAACAAAACCTAATTTTTTATTTTGCGCGAAGTAAAATGAGTTTAAATTAGTTCTGTAAACGAGTAAAACTATTTTATTTCCATTTCTGTGATATTAAATGTTATATTTTAAATGAGGATAAACTTCAAGGGATGGAAACTTTTTTGAAATTTTTTTACTGGAAAAAAAGTTTGAAAATTCAAGTTTGTCAAAAAATAATAATTAAATTTTAAAAAAATTGTAAATTCCTACTTAAAAATTTTTTCATGCCTAATTTTTCAATATTTTTTGTAAAATTTTTCAAATTACTTTCCAACCCTTGAAATTAATAATAAAAAAATAATAATAATTTTTTTGGGAAGTAATAAATTGAAAGTAGCGTGAATGTGTTTTGTTATAACATTTATGTAGTTTTCTATCTATAGTTATACTTATGATGATTATGATGATGATGATGAGGAAGAATGAAAATGAGAAAAAGTGTCATTAAAATATAAGCCTAAAAAAATTATGAAGAAAAGAAATAAAATCAATAATTTGAAAAACATTAAATTTTATGAAGTTGTTATGATTTTTTTTTTCTCTTGAATTTATGAGTTAGGTTTCAGCTTATAATTGTGGAATTGCTGTTTTCGATGAGGTTTTTTTGGTTGTCTGGCTGATGAATTTAATTTGTTGAAAAAAAATTTTTTTCGAGAGATGAGATTTGAGTTGAAGCTGTGGTTAAGGTGGATTTTCAGAGTAATTTGCTGATGAAATTGAGGATTGAAATGAAAAAGTTTGTTTTTAGGGGTTCACTTATGATGTCTGATTTTTAGGAAAGGAGGAGATCTGAGGCTGTGTGACAGTTTTAAACAATAGAATTTTTTTAATGAAGATTTGGTGACAGAGGAGGGGAGGGGGGGGGGAAGTGATCTAAAAATCCAAGTTTTTGATGGACGTTATAAGTGAACGGTTCCTTATCTATATTCTGAATTTATTTTGACTGTAAGCACTTACAGACGTATGTTTGAAGTATTGTAGGAATTTTTAAAAACTTTAAAACTTTACTTCTACAAAATAAATTTAGTAAAATTTTTAATTCATTTCATTAAAAAAGTATGAGCGTCAAAAAATGCATCTTAGGCTAATTAGATCCAAATTTTTTTAGGCAACTTCGAAAGGAATTGAACCTGTATTTAACAAACTTTAGCTTCATTCTCATGATTTACTACTTATTCTATAAAACTTCAACGACTTATTGGCTCTTATTGGTTAATTAGCTTTTAAAAGCCTGAACAAAACCTAATTAAATTATTTAAAAGAGAAACTTTCCTTGATTAATACGAATAAATTAACAATTTTAAAATATCTACAATTCACACCAAAAAAACTGCGCTTTTACAATCTTCCTCCAACTCAAACTTTTATATTTCCAAATGTACACTCATTTCACTATAGTTATTCTGAATGGATGCTCCCAAAAAGAAACTTAACATAATGAATTTTCTCCTCCACAACCACATCTCCTTCTCTGTTCCCTTTTTTTATTTGTTGATTATTTTAATAATCCGCCCATAAAGACCATTCAACCATTCCGAACTCATTATTTTGCACCATTTAAATTTATGCTTTATAAACTTCACAATCTTTTTTTTCATTTTTTCATTTTTTATTTTTATTTTCAATGAAATAAATTTAACAATAGAATAGACACAGTAGAGAGAGAAATACGACGACGCATAATGAAATTGCAGCACAAAAATGAGCCATCAAAATTCATTGCCTTTTGCCTGAATATGGATGAATATATTTATTTATTGCTGCAGTCCATCGATTCATCTATTTGCTCCTACTACTTTCTTTTGTTGCTTTTGCTGTTTGATGTGCTTATGCGGAGAGAGAAGAAAAAGGGGGAAAGAAAAAAAAGCTTAATATTTATATCCACATATACAGCATATACAGAGAAAAAAAATCGCATTTAATTTTCCGAAATTACTTAATAATGAGGATGAGAGCATAAAATATGTTTATTGCTATGGTGAAATTTTGGCTCCATTGATTTTAATATTTATGTATATGAATATATCAATTATGCAAAAAAATTGAACATACAACGGAACCTAAAAAAGGGCAATTTGCCGAGATAGCATTTAATTATGGCATAATTTGCTTTGCAATAAATCAAGACATCGATCTGAGGGAAAATATCTCGTTTGCAAGTTGAAAGACTCACGTCTTAAACATGCGAAACAAAAAAATGTCGAAAACCCATGATTACAATCTTTACGAGGCTTTCTGCAACCAGCATGATGATTTCGTTTCTTTTTAAGTTGCAATTTATGGCAGTACATGAAGTGATTGGGCGTTCAGATTGTCTTGTGTTTGTATTACCAAATTTGTTAACGCGGGGTTTTCTGCATGCTGCTTAGGTTAATAAACTTTTACCATCTTTTTAATGTGAGATTTATTAAGAATTTGTAAAAAAAAATTGATAGTTAATTGCGAATAATTTGATAGAAACTTTTTGAGGTGAGAGGTCGCCATTTTGAAAATTTAATTTTTTGGTTAATTCAATGGATAAACAACAGTTGGTCTTCAAAATACTTTCGTTTATGCCTTGCCACTTTTGTCTACATGGTACATGAATAACATATTCAATTAAATTAATCATTGATGAGAAATTTACAGAAAACTTTTTGAAGTACAAAATCCACCATTTTGAAATAATTTTTGAATTTTTAATTTTCACTTCTTTTAAACAAATTTGAATAAAAAAATGCGCCAAAAATTCAAGCAATCAGCAAATTAACACAAAATTCTTCCATGAAATTATAGTTCAAAATTGCTCAAGAACGCAAAGAACCGAAAAGAAAAGAAGAAAAAAATAGCGCAGGTTTTGCTGCAGGATGCAACCAAGATAATTATTCATAATTATTGTTTGTTTTCCCAATCATCGTTTCAGCGCTCGTTTAATTCTCGAACTGCGGGAAAGGAAAAGAACTCAACAAGAGATGGATGGATGAAGAAAGAGTAATTGAAAAAAAAATCTCCAATACAAACAGAAGAGAAAAGTTGATAATTGGATGATATTCAATTCTCGTCTTGTTTGCTTCTATCAACTGCTCGCCCGGATTTCTTCTTTGCTTCATTTGAAACCTGTGGGGTATTTGCATATAATGTCTACCTCACTCTTTTTCTCGCGATTTATTTTGGTCTGGGTTTATTTTAGATGTGTGTATAATTCTAGATGTGGAGACTCTATGTGATGCTGGTTATGTTTTTTAATATCATAATGGTCTTGTATAATAGTGTAATTATGTGGATTAAGGATATGGAAATGTGGCAGCATAAGTTCACATTTAAAAAGGTATATTATCGTTAACTTCATGTAACTTTGTTCTTGTTGGAACATTTAAGTCTCAATATTAGTCTTTTTGCATTTATGTAGAATAAAATAGGAATTGACTATTGGCTCTAATTTCGATGAGGTTTTGCTATATTTCCTTTTAATCAACATCCTTCCTAAAAATTGACCATACACCTCTGCTCCTCAAAGTGTCAAGGCATAAAAATGTAATCAGCCAGCACAGCATGCATCAAAAGTATCCACCTCTAGCATCAGCACTCTTTACTTTATTAATTTTTTTTCCTCTTTCCTATTCTATTTTTATATTCTACTCTTTTTAAGCGAATAAGAAGAAAAAACGTGCTGCAGACATTAAAACGGAGAATTGCGATAAAAAAGGTAAGGATTCAATCATCATCTCATCGAACCCGAGCACGCACGGTCATTTAATTAAAATATTTTCGCTAGAAAAATTTTTCCATCCATTTAAAGCCATAAAACATAGGAATATCATAGAGTAAGCATTAGAAATCAATGATTATTAACGGCATAAAAGTTAGGAGTTAGGAGAGAGAAAAAGATCTGAATTGAATATTGAAATAACAATAAAAGATGAAAGCTTTGCAGTAAATGTTGTGGAAGCAAAAAAAAGTTGGAAATAAAAGAAAAGAATAGAAAAGTTAATAAACTTTACATAAAGTTACACAGTAGTAGTATCCTTATCAAGAATCCAAAAGGCTCATAGGATTATCGCCTCAAAATTTCATTTTAGATTTCATGCTAAGCTTTCATGTGAATGAAATTAAGGATAGGAAATTTTTGCCTTCTTCATCTTCTTCTTATATTACTACATCCTATTTTATACTTTAAAATATCTACGATAGAATTGAAATGAGTGGGCGGAGATGAGCAAAAAATCCCTGTTTTATTTTTTATTTCAAAAACTTTTACACGTCTTTATGTTTTTGTTCGAGTTTATTGATTGATCATTTTTGATCATGATTGCTATGATCATTCTATTTTACATCTCCCTTCTCTTATGAAGCTCCCAATCTTTGAACTGGTTTCGGGATTCTCGATGACCGACGGAGCAATGGTTGGTTCGATATGTTTTGCATAGATGTTGATGGTTGTTGAGATAAGGAAGATGTGATATTTGCGTTTGAATTCAGAGGTAGATCATGCAGTGACTCTTCCGCAAAATAATTGTCTAAATTAATCCTGTACTGCTCTGAGTTAATGCATTTCTGATGATTAATTTGATTGGATACTGACTTATCAACTCGCAAAAATTTTTGAGTTACGTCTAAGAATTCTATTATTATCCATACAAACTTCATACGATCTAGGCTCTGAACATTTATTTACAATGAGTCCTTTGGACCAAGTGTTGTTAGGCAATTGAACCCAAACTTTCTGATTTAAATCAAAATCTTCTCGCTCATAAGCATTGCGATTATAGTAAAACTTAGTTTTCTGCTGTTTCCTATCGAACTTTTCACCTAAATTGTGATTTATCTTGGGTTTCAATAAACTATCCTTCATGATAATTTTTGTTCTCATTCTCCTGTTATTTAATAATTGACTTGGAGACAAGTCAATATCAGCTAATGGAGTATTGTTATAATTATAAATAGCTACCAATACTTTATTAAAATCAATGCACTTCTTCATCATATTCTTAACTATTCCTACAGCCTTTTCTGCAAGACCATTAGATTGTGCATAATGTGGACTAGAAGTTACAATATTAATATCCCATTCTTGGGCAAAACTCCTACACTCAAAAGAATTAAACGGCATATTATCTGCAATTATTGTTTTTGGAAAGCCATGTTCAGTAAAAATCTCAATAAATTTAGAAATGACTGTGCTCGAATTCTTCGAACTTAAATATTTACATGAGATCCACTTTGAGAAGTAATCCATAACAACGAGATAATTCTTTCCATTAAACTCCAGGATATCGCATCCTACTTTTTCAAATGATCTAAGAGGAATCTCGTGTTGAATTATTAGTTCCTTCTTATTTGATCTCTGAAACTTGTTGCATTCTTCGCAACTATTAATCAAGTTTTCAATACTAACGTTAAGTGATGGCCAATAAACTGATTCTTTGGCAAAACGCAATGTCTTTGTAATTCCCATATGACCTTCATGAAGATCAACAAGAACTTTTTCTCTTAATGATTTGGGAATTATTATTCTGTCCTGATAGTAAACCAAATCATCAGAAACGTAAATCTCATTGCGCATTTTAAAATAAAATTTTACTTCATCCGCAACTTTCGATTTATCTGAAGGCCAACCTTCAGCAAAGTATTTTTTCAACAAAGAACATTCACTATCTTTATCTGTCTCATCTTGATAAACTTTTAATTTATCATCACTAATATTAACGGAATGAACCATTTGCTTCATGAAATTTTCCTCAAAATTATTTGAAGTTTTTCCTGAGACATAACGAGATAAATAATCTGCTACTGGAATGCTTTTACCTGATTTATACTTTAACTCTATATCATATTTATGCAATTTCAATCTAATGCGCTGTAGACGCTTAGAGCCAATTTTGCTAATGTCCTTATTAATAATGCTTTCTAAAGGACGATGGTCAGATATTACGGTTACTTTTCTTCCATAAATATAATTGTGAAACTTTTTACATGCAAAGAAAACTGCCAAAAATTCTTTTTCAATCTGACCATAATCCTTTTCTGTATCTGATAAACATCGTGAAGCAAAACTAATAATTTTATCTCCTTGCTTTAAACATGCACCTAAACCGTATGACGAAGCATCGGTTTCTAAAATTATTGGCATATTTTCATCGAAAGTTGTGCATGCAGTAACATTTTTAATTACATCTTTAATATTATCAAATTCAGCTTGATGATTTTCAAGCCACAAAAATTCGCTATCTTTTTTTAACAAATTACGAATATTTACAGTTAATGAAGGTAAATTCGGAATGAAATCTCTAATATAATTAACTACTCCTAAAAACTTTTGTACATCTTCTATATTTTTAGGATTTGGAATTTTATCAATTGCTGAAATTCTTTCTGGGTCAACTTGAACTGAATTCATCGAAAAAATGTGACCAAAAAATTTCACTGAACTTTGTGTGAACTGTAATTTCTTTTCATTAAATTTCACACCTTTGGCTAATGCCCTAACCATTAATTTTCCTAAATTTTCATCATGCTCTTTAAGCGTTTTGCCTGTTACTATAATATCATCTATATAAAACTTTACACCAGGCAAATCACCAAAATTATCTGTCATGTATTTTTGAAAAATCTCTGAAGCTATATTTATACCAAATGGCAATCTATTGAATTGCCATAAACCAAAAGGAGAACTGAAAGTGCATAATTTTTTAGATTCTTCATCCAATTCTATATGCCAAAACCCATCCTTTAAGTCTAAAACAGAAAAATATTTTGAATCTTTCAAATCCTGCTTTAATTCTTCAAGTGAAGGTATGGGAAAATGAAATTTGTTTAATGACTGATTTAAATGTTTAGGATCAATACAAATTCTAATCTTATCTCCTTTTTCAACAACAACAATACTATTAATCCATTCACGTTGCTCATGCACCCGAGAAATAATTCCCAACGCTTCCATTTCATTCAATTTATTACGAAGTTTATTCTTCAATTTAAATGGAATACGACGGTTCTGGTTTGCAACCGGAATGGCATTTTCTTTAAGTTTTAATTTCAGAGGTTTTTCGAATTTTCCTAAACCTGTGAATGCTTTTTTATAATAATCTGTAAACTTATCCTTTTGCTTTTCAGAGCATAATAATTGATTCAACTGTAATGAATCTAAACGAGATATAAGTTTCAGATTAATGCATGATTCAAGGCCTAATAAAGGTTCTGTTTTTTTATCGATAATTACAAATTCTTCTAGAAAAACATTATTATTCATTTTAATTGGAATCACTGTCTTTCCTACAGGGTGATTTACTTCACCAAAATAACTTTTTAACAATATGTTACTCTTCTCTATTTTAAACTTCTTTCCTAAACTTTTGAAAATATCAACACTAATAGTATTAACCTGAGAGCCTGTATCCAATTTGAAATTAACCATCTTATCGTGCACAAGTAATTTTTTATACCAAATATTTTTGCCATCCCTATTCAACATATCACAATTAATTGTCTTTGCAGACTTACTGTTCACGCGTTCATCAACTGCAATGACCTTCTCCTTCTTCTTTGCGCCTATCAAACTCTCGTCTTCATAGTTTCTTATAACTTGCGAAGTCTTTACGCTCGAAGTTGTCGTTTGCTTGTGATGTATGAAGTCCGATTTCTGACTCACTGAAGCTTTGTCTGCTGACAATTCTCTTAATTGTTGCTGATTATGATGAAAAACCTTTATCTTGTTAATAACAGCATGCAATGACTTTTCTTCAGATAAGATAATTTTCTCTCTCAGATTTTGGTTTTTCAAACCAAACAGAATTTGATCACGAATAGCTTCTTCTTTAAAATTATTGAATTCACAATCCTCAGCTTGCGTTTGAACACTATTGATGAATTTCTCAACTGATTCACCTTCTTTCTGAACGCGATTGCGTAACTTCAAACGCTCAATGAAGAAATTTGATTTCGGTGAAAAATAATTTTGAAGAGCTTCTAAAACTTTCTCCAAACTCTGCTTCTCAGCTTCTGTTAGCAATAAATTGTTGATGATATTCACAGATTCATAACCCATTAGAAGTTTTAAATAATTTAATTTGATCTCTTCTGACTTCTCTTTGAGACCGTTGATTATCAAATATGACTGGAACTCCGATGAAAACCGTTTCCATTCCTTTTTCAACGATGAAGCCTCAAAATTAAACTTCTCTATGCTTACATACAGCTGCGCCATGTTTTATTTTTTATTTCAAAAACTTTTACACGTCTTTATGTTTTTGTTCGAGTTTATTGATTGATCATTTTTGATCATGATTGCTATGATCATTCTATTTTACAATCCCTGACTTAATTTGAAAGATAGGAGGAAGCACATTTTGGTGAGCAGGAATTTTCGTTGTGATCTTTGAAATTTGGTAGATTAGAGCGCATTTTTGTCCTCAAAATTGCCAATATTTCTTTAAAAAACAAGATTATAAATCTCAATCAACATAACCATTTGACCTCAACCTAGACACACCTTTAACAAACCACCGCAAGCAACATCCATTTTCACTTTTTAAAAATCCCCAACAAAGATTTCTTCGTTTTTCTCTCAACTCTTGAGTACAGGAAATTCAGAACCTAGATAAAATATTTTTTTATCCTTAATACAACGACAACAATGAAAACTTTCTCAATATCTATATCGCAAAAAAAAGAAATTCTTGTGATAAAAGTTTTTGTGCTGCTTCTACTTTTTCATACCGCTTCACTCTTCTTCATTTACTTTAAATGATTCTACTTTATAGAAATATTTTTTATGTGTTACTAAACTTTTTTTTCTTTGCTCTGTTATTGCTTGCTAGATGTGGCAACTAAAATTTTTTGGTGGGAGGTTGTTGTGGATTAGAAATGAATATGGTGAAGTTTTTCGATTTAGTTTAAAATTAATGTAATAATATCGTCAAGTGTGATCTGAAGTTCGAATCTCATCAAAATATGTATTCCACTTTCTTCTCATCCAAGACCCCAAAAATTTCCCACCTAATACCCACCCCAAGACTTAATTTTCACCATGAATATCTTACTTTATTTTCAAGCATTACATTCAGTTCCACTTTAGAAATCGCAAGTGAAGCGAGTAAGTTAAGGCTAAGGATAAAGAGATGATGATGATGATGGAGAGAGAATAATACCAAAAAAAAGTAAGAACAAGAAAATGAAACGAGAAGAGGAAATACTTTTGTATATGTGGGCAAACTGTTTTACTTTCAACAATAAGCAGCGCATGATGATGATGAGAAGCACGAACAATAAAAAAGAATGAGTGAAAAAAAAAGTTTCCTGCTCAAATGGTGTTGGGAAGTTATTTTATTATTTTATATTTTTTTTAAGAAAGAAAAGTTTACATTTTCATGAACTCCGTACAGGAATTTTCAGCATGAAACAATACATCATTTTAAAGAAAGAGCGGAAGGCTGAGTTTATAAAACATTTGTGTGCTATGTACATATTTATAGTTTGCTTCATTATTGTTGCCTTCATTCTGCTATGCTGTTTATTTTGTTGGTTGTTTGTTTGTTTGTTGATTAAGAATTGCTGGATAAATTAAGTGGTTAAGGTTGGTTAATTGGAAATTTTCGGAATTAGAAGCTGATAATTTTTAGGAGATGTTTGATTTTGAAATATAACCTAAAAGGGTTCAAAGCGATTCAAAATTTCAATCGAAAGGATCAATTAGTTGCCCAAAAATTATAGTTAATGTAAATTTGCTTCCATATTTGGGACACTATTCAAAATATTTCGAGGTTTTACTGAGAAAAAGCAGCTTATTTATAGTCTAGTGATAATACTAGGATCAAATTGTGATTAAAAAATTCACTAAATGCCAATCGAATCTTTGCAAGACTTTATCTTGCATAAAATACAATCTCACTAAAATTTCAGCCTTATTCAAGTACAAATTTTCATTATTTCAATGAATTCAGTCACAATCTTTAATATAAAGTATTTTATCCCCCAATCATATCTTCAATCACCTATCTACGCCCTTGAAAAATCTCCTTTCACATTCAACATAAATTTATCATCCTCAAGTCCAATTCTCAACACCTGTATGTCATACAATAAAAATGATAAATTACATTAATAATGAAAGGACAATTCCCATGACCGATCACATATCATAAAACTCTTTTATATTTCATTCTTAAAGAGCTCAGAAGAGTTAAACCAGCATATCCAACACGAGTATGAGAATATGCACATGTACGTATTATATGATAAGAATGAATCACATCAAATTACTGTAGAACGTGTATTTACATTTTTCCGCATATCTTGACCACAAATTCCAGAATTCTTAAAAGTTCAACATCATAGGTTAATTCCTGTGAGTAATATCTCAACATTTTACATAGTATGAACAAATGTTTTCATTCTTAACGAGAAATTGTAGCTAGTGTACATGTTGAAGAAATTTTAAATATTTTTCAAGTTGAGGCAACAACACGAAAAAGCATAAGAAAGTATTCACGTCATTCAAGACATTTATGGAATTTTAATAAGAGATAAAACTCATCATTTTGTTGTTCCTCTCCATCTCCGTTAACCAAACAACTTTCCGCGCGCCAAAAATATAAATTTTGTTTTTTTTTTTCTCCTTCTGGTACTCTCACTCATGTACATTAATGTGACAAAACAGGCAGCAAAAAGCAGTAGCATTAAGAAAGCAAAAATGAAGGAAGATAAAGAAGGAATGACTGAAATTATGTCAACATAAATTTACTTGCCGTTGATGTTTACATAGGAAAAAATGTTTAAACTGCTTCCAAAAATATTTTTCCACTTTTTGTCTCCATTCATTCTTCCTTTTTTTGTTGTCTTTTCGCATCGAATCATTGTGTTTATGTTGATGCGAAAATCACATAGGATAGAGGGTCAAGGTGGGGGTAATTTTAGGTTATTTGAGGACTATTAGCTAGGAACGAATAGGATTAAAGTAAATTTGAGTTTTTCAGTATTTTATTTTGAAAAATTGGATTGAGATATGAAAAATAAAATTTTGAGAGTCACAAACCCAATTGTAAGCTTTAAAGTATCTCAAGCTATAAAAACTTAAATAAGATACCAAAATCCCCCAAAAAATATCCATCCCCTGACAAATGCGTAACATCATACTCAATTCTATTTGCAAATTCTTTCGTTTCCTATTATCTGTACGTATGAATATATATGCGCGATGGAGGCACTAATGGAAAATTATCGTAAGACCTGGCAGGAAGAAAAACAGAAAGTGAAAAAAAAATATTTTTTTTTCTGAAAAAAGTTTTATGTTTCTTTCACTCTACGCTCGTCTGCCATCATTAATTCTTCCAACAACAAACTCAATTAAGAAGGAAGTGACTAACAAGAAATTGTAAATTTAATTTTTGTTATGTTTTCTGCTTCTTACTCACTTACTCTCTCTCTCCTACACACTTTTTTTCTATGCCATTCTTCAATTTTACATGTTCTTTAGCTCTGCTACATTAAACCTCAGGGTTGCTATATAGATACAATACGACAAGTAAACAATAGATTTGCATTAAATGGAAAAATAAAGTTTATGTCTTTTCATAATCTCTGAGTTATAAGAAAGGCTGCTTAAGTGCTAGAAGACACAACTACTACTATTTCTCTCAGTCTTACTCGAAGTCTTTTTGATAGGATTCGTGATGATGCATCATGCAATATGCCTCCGTTATAAAATAAGCTTTTTTCTCTATCATATATATTTTCATGTAAGTCGTTAGGGGCCGTTCACTTATTACGTAACGCTCTGAGGGTGGGGGGGGATCGAGAGTTTGTTACGGTCTATTGTTCTCGCACCTGATTCTTTTGTTAAAAACGTTACGGAGGGGGGGGGGTAAAAAACCCGAATTTTTGCGTTACGTAATAAGTGAACGGCCCCTTACTGTTCAAACAAAAAAAAAAATTAAAATTAAATGACACATTTTATTCGATGCAGTCACGACGCTCTACATTGTGCAGATGAGGTAATGGAGAACTTTTGTGAAGATTGCTTTAATTTTAAAATTTTGAAGGTTTAAATTTCATTCAATGTCTAATACATCTTTGATGTTAATTAGGGTTTCTGAAAAACCGCGTTTTTAGAAAACCGCGGTTTTGCGGTCTTCAATAATTCTAAAAACCGCGGTTTTCGCGGTTTTTGCGGTTTTCATACAAATGTATGAAATTATCAAAAATCAAATTAAAATTTGAGTTTTCATACAAAAATCTTTAAATTTTAAAATTTTGATGAAGTTCGTCTCGAGGGGAAAACAACATGATGAGAAAAAAAATTGGTGAGAAATTTAAAAAATAATTACTGATTTCTCACCGCGGTGAAAAATTTCTTACCAATATTTTTCTCTCCAGAATTTTAAAAGTTAATGCTGAAAAATTTTTTGTATTGGAAATCTCTAAATTTTCCGATGAGTTTTTCATCCCAACTTAGATAATCGAAGCGAAAAATGGATTTTTTGAAATGAAGTTTATAATTGATCTAATTTGGGTAGGGTTAAAAATATTGAAAATAGTACAAAACCAAAATTCGTACGAACAAATTTACAAAAAATTTTTTTTCACAATTTTTAGACTTGAAAAAATTGCCTTTAAACTCAAGATTGGCCATATGTTAAGATCTTATGACTTTGCTCGTGCACTCTACTTTCCAATTAGATTAAGTCGAGGCATAAATTAGCACTGCTTATACGAAAAAAATCCACCTCATTCCAAATATTGAAATTCGTACAGAAGAAATATTGAAATTGAGTACAAAATTTCAATAGTAGGCGGTGAAGAATTTTAATTGTTTTTGTGCAAACAAATTAAATAAAATCAATTTAAAGCATAAATAATCTGCGCAGGATTAACATTAGCCTCCTCAAATGAAAATACTGCAAGAATATTAATTTATCTCAAGTTTTGGATGCAAAAATCGTTAGTACTTTCTGTACGAATTTCAATATTTGAGTGTACGAATTTCAATATTTTTTACCCTGTATGATTTTTCTTGAGTTTTGAGTTTGAAAAAACAAAAAAATAACAATAAAGTAAGAAATTAATTTCAAAAAAAAAATTTCTTGAAAGTTTTCTAAATTCTTAATATAGAAAGTTCAAAAACTGCGGTTTTTTACCCAAAACCGCGGTTTTTTAAAAACCGCATTTTTAGTTCAAAAAGTGCGGTTATGCGGTTTTGCGAAAACCGCAATCAGAAACCCTAATGTTAATATGAGGTTTGTGCCAATTTTGTAATGCTTAGATAAGTTATTTAAAACTAAAACAAATTCCAATTCAGAAATCATGGGTTCAAATCCTATATGGTTAAAAACCTATACCTCAAATCTTTAACAATTGATTACTCGACCATCATCATCAGTAAACATCAAAAATCTCCAGCTAACTCCCCACAAATCCCACAACAGCACACAAAAATATTCAATTTTATATATTTTGTCAGATTGCACGATGTCGCAAAAAGGAACACAAGAGAATCGAGCCTGAGACAAAAGAAAGATGCTGTATATATTTTTACTAACTTGTCTGCCATCATCTTCTTCTTCTTCCTCATCATAATGCTCTCAGCTACTTTTATATTGCGTGATTATCGTCATTTACTATAACAACTGTAGTTATGCCACTTCGTTAGTGTTATATGATGCAGGGAATGGTGCAGGAATTAAAATCACTGATGGCCCAAATTACATTGACTGCACAATTTTTTTTTGTGTTTGATTTATGTTATGCCTAATGCAGTTTTGGTCTTGTGTACTTACTATCGTCATGGTACCTCATAATAGTTGCCAATGTAACCACATCGTAGCATAATGAATTGGTGATAAATGTACAATGATAGGCAATGAATAAATATAAATATTTTTTAGCAAACGATTTTGTGCAGCATGAGTTGTTGCACTTTAATTCTGACTTTATGCCTTGCAGGCGACTAGCTTGCGCTAAAACAAATATGCATAATAAATCACTTTGATTGAGCAAAAAAGAGAAAAAAGACATACTGTGAAATCTCAACTCGAAAAGATTGCTTCGAGACTTTTTTTAAGACGTTATTTATGGCTGATTTGCACATAAAAAATTACTTTAAAGTTAATTTACTACTTAACATACTAAGTAGTAATGGGTTTTACTTGTAAAATAGTTTATTTTACACTTCTTTGTTGCTATCCTTGGTATCCTTTTCAAAGTCCATAAATTTTAATTATATTGTTTGAAAAATCTCTTATTTTTTTGGGTGGCAGTGGTTGAAGCTAAATGGTAGATTAATTTTGTGAATGGTTATAAATGTTCTTAAAATCAGACAATTTTGAAAGTAGAAATGCTGTATTAAGAAGGTTGCTTGATAATTAAGAAATTTTTTACCACTAAGGAATTTCGGCTGTCATAAAATTCAGTTTTTTTAATTATTGAAATATTTTTGAATTGAAACTTTAAATTTTAATTTTCGATTTACTATCATTTTAACTTTTTGAATAACTTAACTTGATTTTTTGAAAATTTTTAATAATTTTTTTTTGAATCTTTCAAAATTTTATTTCTAAACAAAATTTTAAAACTTAATCAGCTTTGATTTTGAGATTTTGAGAAATCATGAAGTCATATTTAAAATTTTAACAATTAAGCATTTAAATTAAAAAATTGTGCTAACGCTTGTCAAACAATATCCTTAACAATTTTGTATCGCAATCAAAATAGAGTGGAAGACTCACCCAAGACAGAAGACTTGCGGTTTCAAAATCAAGATCAAAATTATAAAATGGAATCATGATGATCCGAAGAAGATCCAAAATCTTGATAATTGTATTCCCAAACATCAGAATTTCAAGTTACTCAGCAATAAAAGTAAGTACACAACTGAACAACAATTTAAATTCACTGTACACTGTTCATTAAAAACTTTGAAACTTTTTGCAATATTTTTTTTTTTTAACTTGAAAAAATCAAAGCTTTCTTCAATGCGGAAAGAATAAAAAAGAACAAATCAAATTAAATCAATGCACACTTTCCCAATGACATCAATGCAACAATTAAATTCCACTTGACGCTTTCAATACGACCTCATTAACTTAATCATTATGCTGTCAAACTATAAATTCCATCAATTACAGAGCTAGTTATCAGCATATCCAGCATTTACCATAAACACGTAATCTAACTATTATAAATGCGCTACTTCAAGTCATACATTTAAGGCATTCGATCTACTTATATTGATATAGTAATTCAATAGTGACAAGGGATGGAGATTCTACCTCTTCTTATTTAATCTCACAGAATGATTTTTTTTCCATAAAATGAAATTTTCTTTCATTAAATTTTAATTAATTTCAATCCATCACTCAATTTCAATTTTGTTTCATTAATTATTATTGACTACATCCCTTGTCAATTGTCATGTGATATTAACCATATGATGCCAATTCAATTTTGCATAAAGTAATTTAAATCATGTTTTATTCTCGCATCCTCTCAGTGAGCAAAAATTTATATTCTACAATAAATCATGCACATGAGAAATTTGCAAGTTTTATGTCAATTATCTTCATCACACATACTTAAAAATTCTATTTTGTTGTATGCTGTGCCATGTTAATCGCTGAATGAAATTTAATTTATTAGAAACTGCATGCACATGCACATATGTATGAGGTATTGTTTAATTTTCGTGTAAATAGCATTAGCTCTAACTATGATGAGGAATAATAAAGTTTAAGTTATGAGCTTAAAGGAATAAATATATGTGTGCAACAGTGTTGTTAATCTGATTTAGAATGTGACTGAATAAAATATGGAAATTTAGTCGAGTTGAGCTTAGGGAAAGGCACGATTAGTTGAGATGAAAGTGCATTATTTAAGCTTGAGACATTTTAAATGACTTTCGAGGTCTTGATTCTTGTTATCAGATGAATCTTTAATGACATGGAAAATGCTGAGAAATGAAGCTGAATGAGATCATTAATTGTAATAATACTGTACTAAGCTTATGTTAAGAAGGCTTTTTTGATTGAATGTAAAATAATTTTCTAAAATTTAAATCATTTAAATCATGAAGAATGACCATTCTTAGACAAAATAATTCTAGGTTCTGAAACCTTATATAAGTGAATTTGTCACCACAAAACTAAGGTTTGAATGGTTTAATAATAGACTAGACATTTGCAATTGCCAATTTTGTTCAAACTTTAGTTCTAATCCTACTGAAATTTAATTTAACAATTTTCTCATTCAGTCATGTTTTCAGTATAATCAAAGAAATCGATCTTAGAAAAGTATATTAATTCCCAAAATTCCATCTCATCCAGCCACCCACCAACCAACACTGACACATATGCATTAATATATGAGGAGATTCAATTCACAAGACGCAATGAATTTTAATTTAATTTTGGCCTCTATCGTGCACAATTTTATGGTGCTATAATAATGTGAGCGCTTAAGCAAAATTTATGAGGCTTGCCATAAGATTGCCTATGGCCATATAAGTACGATAGTAAGTAGATGTATGTACACACAATATGGCACAAACCATATTGTATGGTATTATATTAGAGATGTGAAAATATGTAGATTGCTCACTAAAATGCTATTAAATGAATCGAAAGTAAAGCAAGAAAAGACATGAGGCGAGAATGGGATAAAAAAATGAAATAAAGGCAAGTAAATCAGTCACCATTGATAGATGACTGAAATTAATTTTTTTCTATGGTCATGTTGCTGCCTTTTCAATTTAATTTATTTTATGCTGTTTCCTTCGAGTATGTGTGGAATTTTGTGACACTTGAATAATGCTGCTGGATTACTAATGGCTTTAGAATGCTTCAGTATGCAAAAGTTTTGTCCATGCCCACCTCCCTGAATCAACAAAAGTCTGCAAAATCTCAGTAGAAAAATAAATTCTTTGCACTAAAAAAATTGAAATAAGTAATAACTCTGACACATGAATGTCGTACATCCATTTCCTTAATTTATCATTTGAATATGCAGCACGTCTATTATTTTTTCTTTTTTTTAAAAAAAAATATGACAGCATCAGACACGGCTACAGCACTTTATTATACAATTTAACATCTCACATGCTCGCGATTATTTGATTTTAATATTAAGTGTCTCTCATGTCACTTGTGTCTTAACTTCATTTCTTTTCCTCTCGCTCATTTCATTTACATGCTGCCATTCTTAATAATAAATTTTCTTGAAAACGAGACACACATATAGTATGAAAAAAATAATATAAATGATTATTGGATGCAATATACGATTTGCAATGTAAAAACTAGTAATGAAGCGGATCACGCTTCATGGGGTATATTCACACCACCAGTAGAACTTCCTTCGATTTCAATTAGAGAAAAAAAAAATAATTATACTTTATCTACTGATTTATTTATAATCGCAAAAAAACTTATCTACCTAATTAAAAAAATTTGCCTAAAATATTTAAGAAACTTTCTATTCACTTTTAGTAAATAACATAAAATCTATATTAGAGCTTTGCAAATATTCTTCATTTTCACTTTTCATTATCTTATGAATCGAAAGTCTGGGAACAATTTAGGAAAATTTTCACAACTTCACTTGCTTCGCTTCGTTCAGGATGTAAAAATTTGTGAGCTTCGCTCAACCAAGTTTGAACTGCATTCAAACTATATGTATTCGAGCTTCGCTCGAACATTTTTCCTTTTCTTTTCCTCATTATCTTTTGAATCGAAATTCTGTGAACGGTTAGGGAAAATTTTCACACCTTCACTTGCTTCGCTTCGTTCAGGATGTAAAAATTTATGAGCTTCGCTCAACCAAGTTTGAACTGCGTTCAAACTATATGTGTTCGAGCTTCGCTCGAACATTTTTCCTTTTCATTTCCTCATTATCTTTTGAATCGAAAGTCTGGGAACAGTTAGGGAAAATTTTCACACCTTCACTTGCTTTGGCTATTAGATAACATCATATTTAATCGTTTTAAAACCCTACATCTGTTCAGCGCGCATTTAGCACTATAACTAAAGTATAGCCTGCGTCGGCGCCGACGAAAAATTTTTCGGTTTGTCAACTTTTTGTTACACTGCACATGAAAATTTTTTGTCATTATAGTGTGAATTATACCTTAAATAATGCTTAATCTAACACCGAAAATTTGAAATCATTTTGTTAAGTTATGTCTGAGATATTAAAGAAAATGTAAAAATTTTTGCATATTTTGGTCAAAAATGGCACATTTTTGTCCACTGTGCCTCACTGGAAGCATCTCATGACCCCAAAAACTATACAGCAAATCTATAGACTGTTTCTAACCAGACGCAAAAAACCCGAAGTCTTAATATTGAGTTGGAGTCGAGTTATCGCTCCGATTAACTAACTAACTAACTAACTAACTAACTAACTAACTAACTAAATAACAGAATACGAAATTTTGCGATTTCTCTTGACTGTAAGCACCAAATGAGATACGGTTTTCACTGTTAGATTGGTATTTTCAGGCACAGACTTTCCACCATAGACATTATGGGATAAAATTGTAATCCTGAAGCAGCAAGTTAGAAAATGTGGTTTTCAGTTTTATACAAAAGCAACATATTCACCCAAATTGAAAATTTGGTGTGAATATGAAAATATTTTTTTTCTTCTCACATAAAAGTTCATAATTCATGTTGAATGTCAAGCTACAAGCAGCGAGAAATTATCATCGCCATGAGTGTCAACATCAGATGCAATTACACGTCACGTTAATAAAATAAATAACGAGAAACTTGATTGCTAATAATAGAAATCATATGTTGTGAGTTTTCTTGCAACATATCTTTAGGGATTAGGGGTTCTAGAGGTTGGGATTTGGACCGAATTATGATTGAATTTATGATTAAGCTACAAATTAATAAATTGGTCTAGCCAAAACTTTTTAAAGAAGGAGTCGAGATTTGAAAAATCATAGCAATTTAATCTTTAATTTTTGAAAATTTCAAAAAATCTCTTTAATAATCCCCTAAAAAAATCTCAACAACCCAACTCACAGGAACCTCTGATCATTTACAAAACAATTCATTTTATTTTATTTTATAATTCTCCTTCACTTTATTTATTTTTTTTTTTTCATAAATTAAGTTTGAATGATTACAACTGTTTCAGTCATGAGTCATTATCTCAATTTATCAATTAACATATGTGTGGCTTATGTGCATGTATCATGAGCACTCACAAGAATAAAATGCGGTTTCGTATGTATGACAGTGTTATGTTAACGAGATATTAATGCACTTTATCTCCATCTAGAAAGCGGAAATGAACGTAAGACGATGATTATGTTTTTAATTGGAAGGTGATGGGGGAATAATGACTTTGTTTTAAGACTCAGACGAAAGTAGAATGAGATTTTTTTAATGAGGGTATAAAATGTTTTACAACTGAATGATTCCTCAAGTGCTTTAGAATTTCTTTTAATTAGATTTAAATTAGTTTTCCTCAATTTTTTTCCTCTCAATTTTCAGTCAAAAACTTTAATATAAATTTAAAACTTTTATATGGATTATGATAAGTAGGTTAAAAAAAAATATGAAAATTTATTCTACTTACTCTAATGTTGCTAAATACATAGTCTGTTTCCCCTATTTCCAGCATCCACAAGTTGCTGTGTTGAAGAGTTTAAGGAGCGATTAAGCATAAATGTATGAAGATTAGCATCTTGTAGAGCCTCTTAGAGCATCTCTTGCTATCGTAACGAGTTGTTGGGTGCTTACTGAGACATGATATAATTGGAAAATAAGGAAGAGCACGATAGTTATGAGTTGGAAACTTTAAGTGCTGTGGGAATGAATTTTATGGAATTTTGCAGTAATTATTGTGGAAATTATTAATATTTTTTTAAGAATAATTTTTTAATTGTTTATTGAAGATTCTTCATAAGTTTGAAGTATTTTTTAGAATGTCTTGATTTTCTCAGTCTGTAAAAATCTCATAAAACTTTCTAACATCCCACAAGTCTGAACAATCACAGTAGGTTCCCATCTCTAGCAATATAACTACTCATGATTTTCAAAAAGCTAGCAGACATGCCTCTTACTTGCTCTTACTCATCCTCTTTAATTTAGTTGACTTTTAACATCCAAACAAACTCGAGAAGAGTCAAAGTCACGATTTTATGTCGTTCTCATTTTTTTACTCGATGACTCTTTCGCATTCTTTTCCTCGCGCGCTTGCTTTATGATTTTTTTTCCTTTGCACTTTTTTTGTAGTGGATTATTTGGGATCGTTAGTGATGTTGAATTGGCTGTTGGGGATCAAGGTTTGGTTATGTTTTGGGTGGCTGGGATGATTCTTAAGATATATTGCTTTGCATTTTTCAAATTTTTGGATATAGTTTCCTCAAGTTGTACTTTTTGAAATTCAGTCTAGTCGATTAGCTTTTTGAATAGCTTGGTAAATGTTAATCAATAATTAGTATATCATCTATAACTGGTTTAAAAGGATTTGAACTCATGAATTTGAATATGAACTTAAACTTTTATATTTATGAAATTTTTAGATTCGAACTTAAGGTTGAATGTTACTGAAGATTCTCATACCAAATAGATGCGTCTACAATCCCCAAAATCTTCTCAAACTTAAACTCCACAACTTCTGAATTGCTTTCTACGTCACATTTCCCATTTTATCTTCACACTTACTTATAAATAAAATTCATTTCTTTCTCATTTAGCCTCTTCCACAATTCGCGCGATATTTTCTTGTTAACTGCAAATTCATCTCATTCTTTCTCTCTCCGCCATGCAAAACTTTTTAATTATGTAGCTGTGACTTATTATCGTTTTGTCATTCCTTTCTTAACTCATTCCCATATTTATTGCAATAACTTGAAACAAGCAGTAAGTAAAAAGGATGAATTAAAAAGAAAGAGAGAATTTTTTTCTGTTTCATGCCTTCACTTCATTTTAATTAATTTGAATTTGAAATTTTTTTCATATTCATTCTTACGCTTCTGTGTTCATTACAGCTACACTAATTAGGATGGAGATGAAAATGAGAAAAGAAATGCTCATTGGCCTTTTTTTCGTGATTTCATTCGTCATCACCTTTTTAATTTAGATGGAGATGCAAAGGAATTTTTTAGGGGATATGAGGGAACTGCGGAAAAATATTGGACTGTAGAAAATTCAAAACTAAAAGAAAAGGCAAATTTAAAAAAAATTATTTGATAGTAAAAATAAAACTTTTCTTTTCTTGTTAATTGAGATTCAAACAAGATTTGAGGACAAAAATTTAATGAAATGAAAAAAATATCGATTATCAATATCGCTTAAAATTTTTGAGATTCGAACTCTGGAAGTTTTCCTCGAACTATAATATATCAATATTATTAAATCCTACAATTTAAATTCTCTACAATTCTTCTTGAATAATTTTTTCTATCATCCTTTTTACTTAAATTCCATAACAATTCCCAACTTCAATCGAAAAATCTCCCCATTTTTTGAATTCCTAACAATGAAACGAAAATTTTCTCATAATTTACTCCAAATCACCATGCAATAAAAAATTTCTCATAAAGATTTTCCAGATCCCCCCCTCAAAACTGTTACAAAAATTCATCGAGCAAATCGTCTCTCTGTTGGACTCCCTAACTCAATAAAGCCTTTTTTGTCATTCCTTCATCTCCATTTCCTCCTTCGTTTCTTCATTTGTAATGTTAAAAAAGGGAATGAATGACTTTTTTTTTTGTCATTCCATCACAAACCGAGATATGGAAATTTTATAAATTAATGCGAAAAGATGAAATCTTTTTATTTTCTTACCCCGGTCTGTGAGTAAAAGGACACGAAAATGAAGAACAGAATATTATTTAAATACAATGGTCAAAAGACATTTTTTTGCATTAATGTTGACTGATTTGAATATACGCAAAAGAAAATGATGGACATTATATTATGTTTATAAAAAAAAAATGCGTCGTTTTATTCAAAAAATTACCATTTTACAGAACGATCATTGCTGGCAGCAGCCAATTTTTTACAGATTCATCAAAATCAATTTTGTATGTCTCGTTTAAAAGTGAACAAGAGAGATAGAAAGGCAAAAAAGGGCAATATAGCGAGCATGAACAGCAAAAACAAATAAAAATAAAAATTTATTCTTCTTACATATATTTTACGACTGTAAGAAGCATACGTACATTCATCGCATTGCTCGTTTGCAGCTTGTTGCTTCTTCATTTGCAACTGATGATTTCTTTTCATTCTTCTCATTCTTCTTTGCCAATATGCAATCAAAGCATGATTTATTCAAGAAGTTAAAATTTAGTAATGAAGAATTTAAGATTGAGGTGGTTGAGGCGCATTTTTGAGGGTCTTAATTAGCCATTAAAGCCACAAAAAATTAATATTAATTTATCATCCTTAATTGCATCCATAGCAACTTTCATCCCTCCAACCCTTCTCATTAAAATTTCTCATTTTAAACCATGTCCATAACAACATTCCATCCTCCATACTCCCAACAATTCCCGGCTAAAAACTAAGAATAAGGATGGTTAAAAAAATTATTTTTCATGTCTCGTTTCAATTGCAAATAATACCAGAATGATGATTGAAAAAATATACAACGAGAGTATAGGAAAGAGAAAGATGGAGCGTGATAGAAACTTATTCTGTAGAAAAAAAAGCATCGAGCAATTTGAAGAAGAAAATAAAATTTCCATTCTTGAAGACTTGCAATCGTCTTTTATGAACATTGTGAAAAAATTATAAAAAGTCGTCATCATTTCCATTTGGTTATTTTTTTGCTGCTTTGATGTTATGCACTAGGAGGTGGTTGTGGTTAAGAATGGCGGGTGGGGGATAGGAATTTTTGAATGTTGTGTGCATCAATATTGAAAATTCAAAAGATAGGATTAAAGGCATTATAAAATGACTCGAGCTATACACTTAAATACCTTAATACTGCAAAAATAAATCGAATCATCAGTTTAAAATAATAGTTTAATTTTTTAACAAAATCTAGGTTCAATTCCTAATAATCCAGAATTTTTAATTCCAAAATCCTAAAACTAAATTTCCTTCTAATTAAATTATCAAAAATCAAACCTAAAACCCTCCAAATCTACAATAATTATATTCACATTACTCTCCATATCATATACCAACATATCTCAACATTTTTGCAAAGAAATATTTCATTTCATCTTTTTCTTCGTTCCTTCTCATATTCAATGTGCTATCCATATTTGACTTATGGCTCGATGGTCGCATTATGTGTGCATCTTCAACATGCTACATGTGCCTTCTCAGTTCACTGCACATTCTATTTGTATCATAAGAATTTTTTTTCTGTAGTCAAGATTTCCTTATGCATATGATGATATTTTTTTAATGGCTTTTTCCTACTACAAGAAATCATCAGCATCAGAATCAAGAACATCGTCATATGCTTGTAACTGCACTGATTTAAACCTCACTGCACATGAAAAAAAAAATATAAATTTTTCAATTTATGCTGATCATGACAAAAAAAAGAGAACAAAATTTTTTGATTCATCCTCAAATCACATCCGATGAAAGAAGCTCCCACGACTCATCTTCCCACCAATAATGCACCATCAAGACGGCGGATACTATTGGCAACAAACGAGACATCTCATTTTTTTCTGTATGGCAAAATAATGTTGCTGTATCTTCTCTCATCTTGTTGTTGGCAATTCAGACTGTCGTTATGGCATTATTCATGTCGGTTTCGAGTAGCATATTGTACCAAACGGTTACCCCAAAATATACATAACGAAAGAAGAATGCAAAAGAATTAAATATGAGAAGAAGAATATTATATATATTTTTTTCTGTTGCAGTCACGACACGACACAAACATTCAGCTGCATCATTGCGATGCACGAAAGACATGCTCTGTTTAAGTAAAGCGAACTCTTTATTTCTCTGCTGCTCTCGACTTTTTTTTCACTTTTGTTTGTTCCTTTACAGCGTGATTATCATTATCGTCATTTACTTTTACGCTTTGCTTTTTTGCTGCTTTTTTGTTACATATAAACTTGACTGTTTTGTGTGCCTTGTTACGGCAGCATTTTCCTGTTTAAAAAATGAGGAAAGAATTCAAGTGCCATCGTTGTTGTTTAAAAAATGATTCAAGGAAGATTTTTTCAGTGATTTTTTTTTTCTTTTCTTGCCAGAGGTGGGTACTTACTTGAAGGGTGTGTGGTGATAATGATGCGTTGGTCTGAAGGAGATTTGAGTGGATTTAAATGAGGGATGTGTGTATATTTTTTCTGGAATAAAGTATATGATTGAATTTATGCTAAACGTGAAATTATAAAATGTTGATGCAGATGAACGAAATTTTACAAAATCTGAATAACGAAGGTTCGATTCCTTAAATTTATAAACAAAATATTTCATTTTGATGTTTGTGCTTTTTTTTCAAAAAAATTTTGCAGTTTCTGTCTAAATTCCCACAAATCTGACTCTTTACCAAACATTTTCACATTCTTATTGAATTTTAAAATTTTTCAAAACCTCCATAAATAGCTAAAGCTAATTAAATACCAAATCATCACTCCGTCATAATCATGCAGCTAGCTTCATGCACGACTCAAAATATCACGAAATCACCAACTCTACAATTTTTTTTGCATGTAATTTTAAATGTTAAATGCAGAGCTTCTTTTGTTTGCAAAAATGCTGGCTACAAAAAAAAATCGTTACTATTGTTGCGAAAAGTAAACAAAGTAATTCTCATTTTAATATAATTGAATCATCAGAAGAAGTCTTGTTTGCCTTCAGTCTCGAAAATTTATTTTTTTGAAAAAAATTAATCTGAAAATGAATGAAAAAATATCCAAAAACTTTTTTATATTAGTTTAATAGACAAGAAATTTTGAAAATATCTAGTAAGAAGAAATTTTCGAGATTTCACTGAACTGATGAGGAAAGAAAAAAACAAAATTTAGAAATTCTTATGAAATCTTCTCGGTCTCATCAATTATTCTTGAGTATTAAATTCCCCAGAAGGAACATTGGAATGAATAAAAAGACAGCACAGCACAAAGAATGAGAAAGACAATGAGCTGATTGGTAGGAAAGGTTATCGTTAATGTTAATGGGCAATTATGACGCATTTTATGTGTCAAGTGGAGGCTATGAAGCTCCTTGTAATCTTGTTTTTATGTTGAATTAATTTTGATGCTTTCACTGGGATTTTAATAGCGTGAAATGGCAAATGTGAGTAATAGAATTTGTATGAGCGAATTGGGGATTTTATGATTTAATGACAGTATGCTACATGCTGATTAAATTAGATTTAATTAGAATGTTTGGTCTAATTTTGGAACTCAATATGAATTTTGATGATATTTAATTTTTAAACCCGTCAAAAATAAAATCATTGCATTTACCCTGAAAATTGGATAAATTCGAATTGAAGAAACTTCAAATAGACAAACTGCCATCAAGCCTACAACATAATTTTTTGTCCTCATCTTCACACAAAAATCCCAGCACCAATACAAAAAAACATCAACTTAAATTAGTCAACCACATTCTATTATTTTCGATATCTATGTCCAGTTGTATCAGCAGGGAAGCAAAGATGTATATTCACTCTACCTGTGTGTCGATGCATTGACGAAGAGATAGAGAATAGAAAGAGGTAGAAAAATTATTTAAATTATTTTAGGAAAGAATCTTGTTAAGATAAATCTAAAAATGTCCTAAAGATGTATATTTTTGTATAAATTTATTCTTAAAATAAAGCTGTAGAAATTCAGAGATTAGATAATTTTTGGGAGCTGTTTGTTGAGTTTTATGGAGGTCTAGGTTGATAAAGAAAGAGTTTATGGAATAAATTTTAGGATTTTACGTGAGAAAATGTCGTCTATGTGTCTAATGTTAAAGATTAAGGCTAACAAATAGTCAACCTCACAACGAGCCACCCAACCTAGTAACAAAAAAATAAAGAGAGCAAAAAAATGAAAACTTTCGGCAATTAAAAGTGTTTCGAGAGATTTCACAATAAGAATAGGAACTGAATTAAAATGAAGACGAAGAATGGCACAAAAAGGAGACCCTCTGAAAAATCAGGTTAAATTTTGCATAAAACTGATAAGAATCTCAAGACATTTCATGCCTTGCGGTTTGTATCACTATATGTATATCCAATGTATATTTTTGTTAAGGATTTTCATGCTGAAAGCTTCATTTTAATTAATACAAATCGTTTCGTATGTTAATGAATTAAGCATTTATGTTGTTTCGAAGAATATTCATAGAAAGCCTGAGAGGGAAAAAGGAAACGACATGAGTGCGGTTCTAGATATTTATATGAGTACGAAATGAGATGGAAAAAGATGTTGCATGGAATTAAGATGGTGAATGAAAATTAATGTCGTGGGGATTAGGAAAAATTTTCATTTTCTGTTCAAAAATTTCTTTTCTTTTTTTCATTCAACATAAATACTTAACATACGAGGATGTATGTGCTGTACAAACAATAACGGAAGCAACAACAACAAAAAAACGTTTTGTTTTCTCAAAAGATGTTTCTAATCTTATTTCATATTCCGCAATTCTTCAAGCCTTACGGTGAGGGGGCTTTTCTTGCTTGTTTTCATTTCATTCCTGCCAAAAATGAATCTTGTTTGCTCTTAAATAATATTTTATTATTTTCTTTTTGCATGGAATTAAAGGCTTAATTCATCATTCGTCGTTGTTATGGGTATCTAAAGATAAAGCATTTAATTTTTCCCAGGCACGGTATTTGTGGTTGAAATGAGGAATTAGAGGAATTTTTCGTTTAATATTTACAGCAGAGTTTAATGACGAAGAAACAAGTAACGGAGACACGGTGTGTGTGGGAATTGTTTTTGCGATGGATGATTTTTAATGAGTACACGTGCTTATTGTTTGGCTCGTTGATGTCTTTATTATTTTTTGACGTTTTTCAGCTTGATAATGTAAAGTCAATTATGTTGTTATTTTTTATTCAATGTCAAATTTGAGGTACATTCGGTTCAGTTTGAGTTCAATTTAGTTCAGTTTGTGTTCAATTTTAATCAGTTTAGGTTCAAATTTATTGAATTTAAGTTCAATTTTGTTCAGTTTAAATTGAATTTTGCTTAGTTTCAGTTCAATTCTATTCAATTTGAATTGGTTTAAATTTTATTTTATTTAGTTCAAATTAAATTTTACAGTTTTTTTTCATGTAAAATTTCGTCCACATTCGAAAGAATCCATTGATTGAACATTTTATTCTCATCAAATTTCCCATCAACTCTCCAAATTAAGTCAGCCAGACATTTAAATATTCATGCAAATACTCAAAACCAATTACATCCCTTATTCAATGCGCTCCTCAAAATACGACAGTTATAAACAACAGGCATCAGTTCAAGCATTTAATGCCTGGGAAAATAATTGAAATTGAATGTGTTATGCCTAGATGAGAGAGCCTTATTACATTGCAAATGCCGCATTCAATTTACTTTATGTACACTCTCACTCCTTTGATGGAATTGGTTTTATATAAACAAATTTTATGCTAGCGTACAACATAAATTACGCAGGTGATTTTATTTCCACTTTCCTGCCTATGCCTCTTTTTGCCATGTCATTCGTCAGGTTGAGTATTTTGCTCGCTCATTTTTTTTTTCTTCCATTCCTTTCATTCCTCTTTGCTCTTCTTAATTGGATTTGAATAAATTGAATTTTAAACGGATATTAAGTCGTTCATATACGGTAGCTAATACCTTGTCGATGTTGTTGTTGTTGTTACGCGACAGTAATTGAGTGTGTCGAATTTTTTTATTCTTTCTTATTCTGTTAAGGTTGAGAATCATGATTCTTGTATTTTTTTTTACGTCGATGGATAAAGAACAGCACAAAAAAATAATGAAAAATATTCATAAAATGATTGGGAAATATGCACAGGTGTGCTAGGGAATCATGAATTCATTGTTAATGGAAACAAAGAATGAAAATGTTTGAAGGAAGAAAAGTTCCATTAAAATTTAATTTAGCATTTACGAGAGTCAATTATTGTATGTTATTTTTTCGTCGTCTTCCTGCATCGCGGTTGACGATGATGATGACTAACGATCGCCTTGTTGTTGATGTTGGAGGAAATTCACGAAGCACGGTTGGTGAGTTAAAGGGGGTGCAATAATATGGAAAAAACAATTTTGATCGAATTTCTTGCAAAATTTGCATTGAGTCAAGTGCAAGAAAAATGCAAATACTTCTTTAAATTTATATAAACTGCTATAAAATGACACTAACTGCTACAAAAATTTTAAAATTGCTTTAAAATGGCGTCAACTGCTATAAAACGACATTAACTGCTACAAAAAACTTAAAATTGCTTTAAAATGGTGTCAACTGCTATAAAATGGCATCAACTGCTATAAAATAGTGTCAGCTGCTATGAAAATCTTAGAAAAAGATTTTGACTGCAAGAAAATTACTCGAACTGCTAGAAAACTATAGTAAGTACAATAAATTAACTTTTATGATCAATACAACCTAAATGCATCTTGATCTAATCAAATCAATAAGTGTCTCATACCCTGCAAAAATAATCAACCTCCCATTTATGATTATTTCATTCCATAAAACACTGACAGCATAAATATGCAACCTGGTAACAAGAGCGTATAGAATATGAAAAAAAACCTTCAACATGATGATTCATTTCCATTTCTGTGTATAATGACATTAATTTACAATTTTTTTAATCCACAGCTCCAAGCAAAATAGATGGATGCTTCCTATTACTGCGGTAGTTCGCATAATTTCAATTATTATAATTTATCAAGCACCAAAACAAGGCGAGAAAGTCCAAACATCGTCAGAAAGTAGATGCCATAAAAGACAAAACCTACATTTACACGATTGCAAAGTGGCATCTCATTATTATTATTTTTCTCCTCGTTTGCCGTACTAACGCTGCTTCCAACAACTTGAATACTGTTTTTTTTTCTTAATAAGGTGCTATATACAGCAATAGGTATGATACACCGGAGTCAAGTATTATCATCACCTCGAGTTGTATTTATGATGACTTTTCTTTTTTATTTTCTTTTTCGCATACGCATATACTTATGTGGAGATTTTTTTTCCTCTTTATTTCTGCAGAGTTGGAGGTGAGAAAAAGGTCTTGAAGGTGTGACAGGCTGTTAAGGTGTGTGAAAAGCTGTTTTATTGAGATTTTGCGATTAATCTAGCTTAGAATTAGTGAGATTTGCTAAAGTATGTTTCGAATTGTTAAGTTTTGACTAGTTTAGATTCAATGTAGCTATTTGCATTCAGTTTGTAGTTTTTGCTTCAGTTTTTTAAACTTTGCATCATTTCTTGGTTTTTTGCTTCAATTTTTGAAATTTTGCATCAATTTGGATGCTTTTACCCTGTTTTTTCTTTATAAGCTACCACTCGTTACTAAGCTACTAGCTTAGTAAAGTTTTTTTGAATCCAAAACTTTTTTGTAATCTTTACTAAGCTACTACCATAAAAAAAATTTAGACAATAATTTTTGAGAATCTAATTGCATTTTATGCTTTAATCTGTCATTAAAAGTCAGATAAAATCAAGATTCCGAGATAAATCCATAAAAATTTTTGAGAAAATTGAAAAATTCTGTTTTAGTACAGGATTTTTACTAAGCTACTACTCTTTACTAAGCTACTAGAGAGCCAAAAAATCAACTTTTTTACTCTACTAAGCTACTAGCTTATAAAGAAAAAACAGGGTACGTTATTTTCTTAATTTGGATTCACTGCTTAAACTTTTGCTTCAATTTTAGGTTTTTGCTTCATTTTTATTTAAATCTTGCATCCTTTCACACAGTTTTACTTCAATTTATTCAAATTTAACTAAAATTCTTCTTCATACACCACAATATTCACTGTATACCCTCATCTCTTGCTCTACATTTTTCTCATTTCATTCTCAATTGCTTAACAGCATCATCACAAATCCAAACAATCCACAAGAGTCACCAACTCTATCAAGTTTTTTTTTATTCTTATCCTCAATCTACTTCTTCTTTATGCCTTCAACAGCTTATTTTGCAAATCAGATAATACAAGTAAGTGCGAGTAGAGGAAGAATAGAAAAAAAAATAAGAAACAGAACTGAGCTGGTGTTGGATAAATAATAATAGAAATGGAAATTGCCATAATAAAATTTCTCATAATTTTTATGGTACTTGTAGTCAGTGGGAATGATGATAATATTGGTTTATGAACGACATCTCGATGAGAGTGTTTTTTTTTAACAAGAACAGAACAGAAAGAAATATAAATATAATATAATATAAAAAAGCACCAGCAGAAACGAAAACTTTTCTCATCACCACAAAATGATTTTTTTATATGTCGAAAATATACATGAGGTGGTGAGGATGAGGAAGTGAGAGGAAATAAAGAATATTTTAATATAAAGTCAGAGCCAACACTCAGTTTGACATGGAAAAAAAAAAGAAAAGAAAAAGTATGTTGTCGAGGACCCTTTTTTGAATATTTTACAAGAAGGAAGTGAGTTGCGTGGGTTAGTAGATTTTATTTTTTGAAGAAAGTGGAACGCATTTTTGGATGTGATTAAATTTTGATATTTATGTTGATAAAATTTAAACATACTAAAAAAATTAAACAAGAAGAAAACACATCTCTTACTCCACCATCGTAAATATTTCTAGGATTTGAACCATTGAATTGATCAATACTTCTTATTCTCGAAAAATTCCATTCAATTTTATTTGGGTTTAATATGGCAAATATAATATTTATGTTTGTTAAGGCACACAATTTCGGAACTATTTCTAAAAAATTACTTAATAAACCACTGAAATCTGAAATCGGCCACAAATGACAAACTTAAAACACATCAAACCAAAAATCGATCAACTTTTTAAACTTTCAACACTACTCAGAACTTCCAGCTCCTAATACAGCTAATAAAAGTTTTCTTTTCTCCAGCATATCCACATTATATTTTTTTGAAGGAGGTAGGTAAGTATCTGAACAGTAAAAAAATATAGACATGATGCTGTAGAGCTGTGCATAAAATAAAAAGAATTGTTGTCTCTTTCAATTTATTTTTATGTTTAAAGGTTCATTCTCCACCTCTCTGCTCCCAACACTTATAGACATCATCACGAGCATGAAGCTTGAGAGATGGGAGCATTTTCATGAAATGTAAATTGCCAATCTTATTGAAGATGTGAAGCAGTAGAAAAAAAGTTTGAAATTCGCTTTTTTATGATGATCTTTTTTAAGAGGTTAATGGAGGTGTTTTACATTTTCAAGATTCATTTTCATTTCTGTGTCTTTCTCATCGTTAAGCAAAAAGATATTCTTTTCTGGGAGCTTATGATAGCTTATGTCTTAGATCCTTATTCAATTCACTTAAGTGGCTTCAAAGACACATACAATGTAGGAAATTTGCTGCTTGAATAATTTTTTTTTGTTTCCTTTTTTCTGGTACCTTAAACAGACAGAAAATAATAAGCATGAAGGAAGTAATGTTTAGGAACACAAAAAAAGGTGCGATAAACATTATTTAATTTAAAACCGGGATTTGTTTAACTGAGTAACAAATGGATTTAATGGTAATCTAATTTTTATAATGATTTTCATATTCTTAAGGTCAATTTTGTGAACAATTTTATTGCCATTGAAGGGAATTATTATTTTTTGTTGTTGTTGAGTGCCTTTAGGAGGAAATTTTAAGTTGTTTATTTAGATACTTCTGTGAAGATATGTTTGAGGTACAGTTTGTGTAGGATTAAATTTGACTAGGAATTTGATTGAATTTGAAAACTACAAAAAACAATTTCAAAGTAAATTTTCCAATAAAATTCATTTTAAAGGGGTATAAAACTAAGTTTTAAAATCATTTGAGGGGTACAAAATCATGTTTTACAAAAACATGCATAGAGGGTTTGAAACTAAGATTAAATGATGGAAAAAGGGTGCGAAACTATGACCAAACGATAGATAAAGAGAAATTAAATTATTAAAAATCTTAAAATTTTGATAATGGGGTGTAAAACTACAATATATTATTTTTAACAAATTTTTAAATTAACCTTGAAGTAGGCTAGATTTAATAAGAATCAATACCTTTAAAGTTATAAGTCACAACCTCTAATACAACTAAAACTCGTTATAAATGTCCCTAAAACATACAAATCCTTAATTTCAAAACTTTTTTTAACCTTCCATATCCCCCAATAAACCAATAAAAATTTAAATTTCAAGAACACAAAAAACTTTTATTCCAACTTCATAGCAGTAAATTCACATTTTATCGAGTCATTGTCAATAAAACGTAGCGACAGTGAAGGCAACTCCTTCCCCAAAACTGTTTCTTTAATGAAATTAAAACTCAATGTTTACGATTCTGTTATTTACTCAAAGAAGGAAAAAAAAGAATTTAGTATTAAAGAAATATGGAAAGACCTTCTTCTTCTCAATTTTCATCCACACACTATAATTTTCTCGTTATAAGTTATTATAGTTCGACAGGCATTTCATCTCCTTGTTTGTTGCCTTGTGAATGCGCGCGGATTGTCGATGATGACGATGAAAAAAAAAAATAAAAAATTATTGAAAGAAATTTAATAACGTGTGGTCTTTTGTTCCCCAGAAATTCTCTTTTTTTGTTCCTTTTTTCTACTCCGCAATTGAGTGAGTGAGTAAAGAATAAATAAATTAATTTTTTTTTCAATTCACAATCTACCTTTCTAAATCAAGAAGAGGCAAGAAGAAGGAATCAAGAATTTACGTCATTTGTTCAAGATTTTTTTTTTGAGCTCCGTCAAGCAATTTTCTTATGGATCAAGAATAGCAAGACACAATGTCGAACAGCATACAGAGAAATAATAAAAAGATTGGAAAGGTAGAAACGAGAAGAAAGAGAGAAATAATTATCGTTTCAAAATGTTTTGACATGCAGCACAATGAATTTAATATTTTGTATGTTTTTCTCTCTTTTTTCGGTGCTTATTTATTTGTTTATTGTTATGAATTCATAAAGATAAGTTAAGGTAGGTTGAGTTGTTAAACTTACTTGTTGGGTGCACATAAGGCGCATTTAAGCTTTTAAATTTGATAAAAATAAGGTTCGAGTCTACTAATTAAGTTTATATTAATAAACAGCAAAGGTATCACCCAACCCTCTATGTTTCGAGAGCTAACCTCCCAAAGTGTTCATACAACCTCATCACATCCACAAAAAAATCAGCTTAAAACATACCCAAATTTTATACCAAAACAACAATCATTTAACCGCGATTATTGATTTTCAATTTAAAACTTTAATTTGGCAGTAATAAAAAAAATATAATTTTATTTTCAAAAAATTACCAATTTTAAAGCAATCAAAATTGACAGTCGACATCCATGACACGTCCAAACAAACACCATCTGCCTTTTTTTATAGAGGACTCATTAAATAAGAAACTCACAATCGTATGATGGGCGATAATCAGAAGTGGAAATTATTATAAGTGTCTCTTGTGATCACGATGATTTGATAAGCCCTTGTTAAAAGCAATAAGAATGAAAATGAAATGACGAGAAAGAAGAAGAAGAATAATGAAGGAAAGGAGAAAGAAAAGATTTTATTTTCTGTATTTAAACACAAAACTTGTTCTTGAAGATTTTTTGATTGCTAGGTAGAGGAAATTTGAAAAGTCAAAAGAGATAGTTATCATGATAAATAGTTGTAACCATGATTGGGCTGAGGTCTCTTGCAGAGTTGGATGGATTGTAATAATGGAAATTGGCGATTGGTTAATGAATGCTAACTATGATGTCTATTAGAAATTAGTTTTGTCTGTAGATGAGCATTTAGAGTCTATGTAAAGGTTTATATTTAAACTTTATAGCTATTCTTATACAAGACTGAATACAAGACAGTTGCTCAATAAACATCTACCCTAGTAACCACGACCGTTAAAAGTTAGTTAAAAGCTAGATTTAAGCTAGTGTATCTGTAGATAGCCGTGAGATAAACTATCTGAACACTAACTTTTAAAATTTCTGGTTATTACTAGCTAGTAATGGGTCCTAAAGAGTCCATGAGTACGGTCTCAATATATTTTATCAGTAGCTTAACTTCCTCCAATTTTTTAGCAACTCTCTTCTAGCATCCACTGCAATCGACCTTAAGCATTTAAAACTTACTCTACCTTTAACTCATCCAACCAATCAACAACTCTGCCCTCGAGCATCCCAAAAAACTTTAATTTGATTGAAAGATATAGAAAAAGATTCTAATGTCCTCTGGAGGGAGAAATAGTTATAAAAGCGACAGTTTAAAATTACATCATGGCTTTTCTTCTCTCATTTCATTTTTTTGATAACATAAAACACCAAAAAACAGAGAAGGAAAAAAACTTTTTTTTATTATTCTACAGCCTCAAAAAAATGAAATTGAGGCAAGACGTAAATTGAAGAAGATGACAATTTTTTCTTCTTGTGGTTGTTTCGGTTTTGAAAGGCCTAAGTTTTTTTTTCCATTCATTGCTTTACGAACCAGAGATAGAAACATGACGAAAATTAATGTCTGATTTTTGGGTTGATAGTCACAAAAATGTCACATAATACTGTGTGATAAATAAATGGTTATAATTCTTTGGACACCTTCGGATTAATAAATGGCATTTAATGCCATCACAAAAATTTTATATTTATTATTTTCATTATTTTCTTGAAATTTGAGATCATTTTTGTTAAATTTTTCGATACGAAAAACATGATTTTTGGGTACAGAAGTTTTCATTTTGTTTTTAGTGATTGAGATGAGTTTGGATGTTATGACATTGTTTGGAATGTTTTGTTGTGATTTTCTTGGAAGAGTCTGATTATTTTGTGAATGATATGATGTTGAACTTTGAGGAAATGATAGAATTTCTGTCCTTGGGTTACTTATAATGGCTACTGCTAGATTGAATAACTTATATGTTGAAAGTATCGATTATATTGAGTTAAAAGAGCAACTTCGATGAATTTCAGTTGAATTCTCCTCTGAATCTTTGTTTTCCAATATCTTTTGACATTTGTTGTACTGATGAGCACTTTTAAATTTTAGATACCTGCTGAGTTGAGTAAATTTTTGATTTCATACAAAAAAAAATAAAATTTTCCGCATCTTTTTCTAAAAACCTTAAAAACTTTCTGCATCTTTTATTCAAATTCTAAAAGTCCGTTAAATCATAATTTTTCAAATTTTTGAAATTCAATTAAAATTCGGTGATTATTTTTCAATTTGGTTAAGAAAACCTTCAGTCACACGCCCTCCGTCATCAAAAGCATATTTCACTGATCACTGAACAGCTTGAATTTTAAAAAAATTATATTAAATATTTTTATTTATTTCAACAGAAATGAAGTTATAAAGTGCCAATACATTCGGATTGTGTAGTCAGTTTATTGAACAAATTGGTATAAAATGATTTTATTATGTTCCATTTCTCTGTTTCTCTTTCTCTTATTCAATATTTACTGCTATAAAAGAATGCATATTCATACTGTATGAACTACATTGTGTAGTTGCTTTTATTCATTGCAGTGACTTCATGTACAAGACTGTGTAAAAGCACGTGTAATAGCAAATTCATTTCATTTTATGTATTATTCACACACAATACGAGAGTCTAAATGCTGGCGACGGTCAAAAATTCTCTCCTCAATTAATTTTAAATAGGCATGGAGAGAAAAAAAATTATTTTTATATTTTTTTCTGGTTCATTAAGTTTCAAGTGGTGAGTCAATATGGCGATTGAGAATAATTGATGAAGTGGCATTGAAATGTCAGCAATTTAGCAAATAAAATATTTACTCGAAATGGACATAAGTGTTCAACGTATAGGCATGTACAAAAGATTTCTGAGATTTTATTTTCACCATCAGCTTCGCAATGACTGCAATGTTAAATTGTTGAAAAGGTGTGGGAACAAAATCACCAGTTGGTGTGAATTCTCTTATCACATAGACACCCTAAAAAGTTAAAAATAAATTCAATTAAATTTACAGAAGTATGATTCTGTGAATTAAAAAATGAAAGCCTGATCAGTCTGACACCCCATCAGAATTGACACTTAACTTCTTAAAGGGGCATGTCACTGTAAAATTTGCATGCTCCTTCACAGTTTCCAGCACAACTTTCACAAGAAAATTAGCAACTACGCCTTGCGATAATTTGCAGACATCAATCGTCGATTTTAAAATTAAATTGCTATAAGCATCATCAGATTTGCTCTTTTGAGACTTCAATGTGATGATGAACTGAATAAAAAAGAAAAGAAATGAAGTGAAAATTATAAATTGCATTTTGATCTTTTGAACTCTTTTCTTCTCACTCATTAAAATGATGACTTACCATTTCCTTCTCAAAATCTAAAAACTGTTCAAATCTACAATTTATAAGTGATGTTCCATCAGCATTTCGCCATGTAGTTACGTTCATTGAGCAGTAATCGGAATTAGCATGCCAATCAAACCTATCTATTATAAGTTTTTCGAGCTGGAAAAATGCCAATGAAAAACAATGTTTTTTGAATGCAAGTACCGATCATTGTGCAGCATGGAGTGTTTGCTATTGAATAAATTTATTGTGCCTGTGTATAGTGTCGAGGGGATGGGAACTTTTCTGTATTGTTTTAAATATATAATCATGGATTTATTTAAAAACATTTAATTGTAAACTATTTTTGGTAAATATAGATTTAAAACTGTTTTCCGATTATTTTCTTCTAAGCATTAAGAAAACACGAGGGGCATGCTATTGAGTTTTTTTCAATGATTATTTACTTAGAGCTAAACTTGTAAAAAATTGTTTTTTTGTGGCCTAATTTATTAAAAATTTGACTTTAAATTTAAATCATTCTTGTCTTAAAAATCTGACTATGAATGTATATTCTAAATAATTCTAAACACTATTTAGGTTTCTGCGGGGCATGCAACTTTTTTACACAAATTTCATATTGTTGAACTAAATCTTTAATCCACAAAAGTTTCCATCCCCATTAAACAATAATATTGAATCCCATACTGTAACTTTGACATAAAAAAGAATGAAGAGAAAAATAAATGTGAAATGGCTGCTCATTGTTCCTATAAAGTGCAATAAACCCAGACTGAAAACGAATGAATAATTGCGATCACATTTTATACACTCATAAAGCAGCTGGGAAACATTAAAACAATACAATAAAATCATATTAGAATAATTAGAAATTGATTTGAAAATTTGTTATTTCCATAATTCTTTTCTTGTTGCTCAAATGGAGAGAGAGAAAAAAAACTAATTTTTTGTTTGAAACATTTGAATTTCCATAATGAATGGACATTTATCTTCGCATTAAGATCATAATTTGAAAAATGTGAATATTAAAAGGCAATATTTTTAAAAATAAATATATTTATTGGAATATATTCCAGAACGAGATATGATCGAGACGAGTTCATTTGAATAATATTTAATTGACACAACCAGAATTAGCTCATGAGTTTTTGCATGTTTCAGCTGCTAATTTTATTTTATGAAAATACTTTTGATGAAATTGACAAGCTATAAGTTTTAGAAATTGACGATGTGACAGGTTGATATAAAATTAGTGTCACATAAAATTCAATCAGGGAATTAAAATTAGCATGAATCTATGTCACATCTGATGTGTTTTGTGTTTGAATGCTTGAACAACTTTTTTCTTGCTTATCTGATTTTTGGCATCTGGAAATTTGGAGCAAAGAATGACATGCTTTAGTATTATTTATTGATTATTAATTATTTTGTTATTTTTGTTTAACTTTCGGTATTTTGGTTTACATTTTGAGAAACTATACTTTTTGCTTCACTTTAATTTTTGAAAATGAGGGTTTTTATAAATTATTTGTCCCTGTGATCAATAATCAAATTCACCTCAATGATTTCAGACAAAAATCGAAAAAATCAAGTCATTTGAAAAATAATTAAATTAATAACCATTCGTCTCCATCTTCAACAATTTTAGTCTTTCAAAAAATTTGTAAGTTTCATTTAATTAAAATTCGTCTGCTTCAGAGCTCTCATTTGAATCGACAGAGAGCAGAAAAATATTCTTGGAAACAAAGAATTCCCTAACAGGCAATGATGACGATATTCCGACGCGATCACGATAGTGATTGTAATCACTATCGACCTTTTTTTCATATTTTCGTGATCGCATCGTTAGATTACAATCAGTGATTACAATCAGAACATGCCAACTTGCATAAGTTTGATTGTAATCACCTGATCACGATCAATGATTGTAATCAAGTATGAATTTTCGTAATCAAACAAATAAGAAAAAAATTGTGATTTACTCGACTGTAATCACTGATTATAATCATTGATCGTGATCAGTCGTGATCACAATCACTGATCGTAATCAATGAACATAATCACTATGAACGCAATCAATGATTACAATCACTGAACATAATCAATGAGCGCGATCAGTTATGAGCGTGATCAATGATTGTGGTCACTGATTGTAATCACATAAAGTTTTCAGAAACATTAAAAAACTTACTTGCACGATCAACGATTGTAATCACTGATTGTAATCAATGAGCGTGATCAATTGTGAATGTAATCAAGGATTATAATCACTGAACATAATCATTGATCACGCTCATAGCTGATTGTGATCAATGATTGTGGTCACTGAACATAATCAAAGATCATGTTCATTGATTGTAATCACTGATTGTAATCAAAGAAAACTTTTCGTAATCATTAAAAAAATTTCCTTTCACGATCAACGATTGTAATCACTGATTGTAATCAATGAGCGTAATCATTTGTGAATGTGATCAATGATTATAATCACTGAACATAATCATTGAGCGCGATCAGTTATGAGCGTGATCAATGATTGTAGTCACTGATTGTAATCAAATAAATTTTTCAGAAACTTTAAAAAAGTTACTTGCACGATCAGAGATTGTAATCACTGATTGTAATCAATGAGCGTAATCAATCATGAACGTGATCATTGATTACAATCACTGAACATAATCAATGATCATGTTCATTGATTGTAATCACTGATTGTAATCAAAGAAAACTTTTCGTAATCATTAAAAAAATTCGAAATTCAAAAAATTTTTTTTGATCACGCTCACAACTGATTGTAATCACTGATCATGATCATTGATCACACTCACAACTGATTGTAATCACTGATCGCGATCACTGATTACAATCATGATCGTAATCACGAGAAAAATTGATTAAACTCGGATTAAACTAATTATTAAACAATGTAAAACTTCTCTAACAGTTGAAAATCAACCCCCGTACACTAATCGAGCGTTAAAACTGTAAAAAAGTACATCAAAAATATATAGTAACTTAAATATGTCTTTTGCCATATTTAAATTATTATATAATTACAGATGGTGACTTCAAGGAAAAACGCGAGATCTCGAAAGTTAAGCAACGCAACGACAAAGGATGGGTGACCGAAAAATTTCTAAGTATAAAAATTTCTAATACAAAATATCGAATACTAATACTAATAACAATAATACTAATAAAAAAAAATGCTTAGAAAATTTCGGCCCCACCGAAAAAAATAATTTTTTAATTTTTTTCGTAATCATTCCCCCCCGAAGTGATTGTAATCACTGATTACAATCAATGATTACAATCACTGATCATAATCAGTGATTACAATCATTGATCGTGATCATTGTGATTACGATCAGTGATTATAATCAGTGATTATGAAATTTAAAAAATTGCATGCAAGTTTCCACTTGCATGCAAGTTAGTGATTGTAATCAGATACGATAATGATCGCGATCAGTGATTGTAATCAAATTAGCGCGATCGTGTCGGTATCGTACTGTAATCAAATGAATGTATGGAGTGATGACGAAAATTTTCGTCATCACAAAACCGTTTAGTAATCACAAATATCGTATCTGATTGTAATCATTGCCTGTTAGGGTCGAAGCTATTAAAATATGTAAAAATATACACAAAACTTTTGAATCATCAACGAAGTTCTCAGAATAAAGTTTTTGATGGAAGAATGAAGAAAAATTTGAATTTCAATTATTTTGAATTTTATTTTTTATTTTTTGCTAGTGAGACGATGGAATGACTAAATTAAATAAAGAGTTACGACGAAAATTCAATTTGCAGTGATGAATGGTGACAAGCGAAGATTGGCTTTTTGTGAAGTAAATGGATACTTGAATGTTGATCTTTGGTTTGTTGAAAAAATTGAATTTTTTTGGGACTTTTTGATTTAATTTTTAATTCAATTTTAAATATTAAGTTCTTACATTTTATTTTACAATTCTATTCTAACCTAAAAATCTTAAAGATTAATTTTTGACCTTAAAATTTCACAAAACGACGAAAAAATTCATTCAATCTTGAATCTTGTCTCACCTTCTAAATAAAAATCAAAAATATTTCAATCATCATCAAAACTACCAAAAAATTAAGAACAAACTCCAACAAAACACCAGAAAAATGAAAACAAAAATTTTTGCTCATTGTTAAACTTTATGTACTCGAAAATTGCATTTTATGTTAGTTTTGAGTACAAAAATATAAAAACTTATTTTATTGTCCAAACACAACAAATTTAGCAAATGCATTTAATTTTTTCAGGAAAAAACATAATATAGAAAATAAAATGATAAGTACATAAAAGTTCATTAAACTTTTTAGTTTTACTAACCATTACTAACAAAAAATATAATAAAAGGCACTGAAAAAGAGTGTTGAATTGGATATAAAAAGTTATTGTTGTTTTGTGGATAATTCAGAAAATTATGATTGTTTATAAATATTTTATTTTTTAAGTGTACTGATTTTGTATTCTTTGAATAAAGATTAGTGTGGGTAGAGTGATTTTTTTGGCATTTATACAGGAAATTCGCATTTTTATTGAGTCATTATTATCATGCAACAAAGGATTATAAAAATGATTTTTGATGGAATTTTTTTAAAAATTTTTCTGGCATTTGTTGATAATAAATAAATATTTAATCAGTATGAAAAATTTCAATTTATTTGTTCAATAATTCATATGCACGTACAAATATAATGAAGCCCTATAACCTCAATATTTAATCATATTCCCAAAAGGCCAGCTTAGGTATTGATATGAATATTAGATTATGTTGATAATTTTTTTCAAATATGTTTAAAATAAATATTCAAAGTTAAACCATGCCCAATAGGTTTGTTTCCTGGTACTTTGACCATCAGCTTGCCAATAATCATCAGTCCATATTCACTTTGGAAAACTGGAGGAACTAGACCGAGATTTGCTTTAAAATTGACAATATTATATGTATCCTAAAATGAACTAAATGTAAATGAGTTTTCATTGTATGAAAGAAAGAATATAAAGGGGGTGGGGTCCAATTGACTTTTATCTTGAAATACCCCAGAGGATCCCTTCTCAGCATCGATCAAAGCTGGTTTCAAGCAAGAACTAAATTTACAAATTTTGACGCTGATTAAGCATAAAATTTTAATAAACATCATTACCTTCTTAAAAGGACATTCCAATGCAAAACTAGTACTTTGACGAATACTTTCCATAATAATCTTAATAATAAAGTTGCTCATCACACCTTTTATCACTTTACAAACATCAATTGTTGTACGGAATAATAACTTGCTGTATGAGTCATCATCTTTAGTCTTTTTCGATCGTAGTGTTAAATAGAACTAAAATATTCATTGAGTATGCTTAGTTTAAGTAGAATAGGTTGTATGGTGGTCATTCATAAATGATGATGGACAATTTATGAACAAAGACCAATACAAATGTGAGAATTTTAATAAATATCGAATTTTAGTGTATGAATAAAAAGAGAGGACATCATTTATGAAAAACCCCAAATAAGCCTTACAATTTGCTTCTCAAAATCACAACACTGTGACATTGAATAATTAAACACCAAATCTCCATCAGCTTCTCTCCAAGTTGTGATATTTACAGTACAGAACTCTTCATTAGCCTTCCAATCAAACTTATCAATAACAAATCTCGCAGACTGTAAAAGAACATTAAATACACCTCAAAAGTCAATTGACATAAGAATTAAAGTTAATTAATAGGAAATAATAATTCAGCACATGCAAAAATGTGTATGTACAGTTATACTGAAGGCGTGCACTTTAAAGATTGATGATGAAGTCTCGTCTCGTCTGACTCCTCACAGCAAGATTATTATTTATTTTTGCAAGTACTTGAAGCAGAATCTTGAATGTACACGCCTTGTTAATTAACGTGAAATTTAAATTTACCAAAAATTTAAGAGTATAAAGAAGAAATACGAAAAATGCTGTGTAGCTGTTCATGCTCTGTGCCAAAACTAACAAACAAGAAAAAAAATGAAATTTTTGTGTTAAATAAATATTTGAAGTTTAGTTTGATGATTGTTGAGGAATATCGCTTAGATAAATGAGTAGATATGGAAACAATATTAATTAATTGTTTTGTCAACATTTTTGTGTGTGCCTTTTGTTCAGTCAATTAATTGGTTGTTTTTGTGGGGAGAAAATGCTTAAATGGCTGACATCATTAAAATGGAATTAATTGGTGGTTAAATTAAGCTTGAATTGATATCTATTTTTAGAGAAATTTCACCTTGAATTGAACTGAAATTAATTTCGAATTCTATTTAAAAATTTCGTTAAAATTATTCAAATTTCAGTTAGGTATTTATAAATTTATAGCTTTTAATTTTTTTTTTAATTTTTATTTCTTTTTTTAAAAATAGGTATTTTTGAAAATTTTAACATTTTTTTTTTATTTTTTAAAATTTTTAAACTTCAAAATTTTGCAAATTTTATTACTTTTCAAGTTTCAAAACTCTTAATTAGGTACTTAAATTTTTTAAAATTTTAAATTTCATATTTTTCTTTATTTTATGAATATTTTCAGAAGTTTTTAGGGAGTTATTTCCAGCAAATTTTTTTGCAATTGAAATTGATTTTCGATTACAAAAAAATTCTTTTTTTTCCATCATTAAATTTCCAATTAATAATAATCAGCTTCTCATTTGGAAGCTGAAAGCTCTTTTTGCCAATTTTTTCCGCATTTTTGCATGCCTGAAAATTTAAATTGAATTTTAATATACTAATTAAATGAGCGCAGAATAATGAGCGCAGAATAATGAGCTCAATTATGGATTGTATGTGACATTATTGTGTGGAAAATACAGTTGATAGATTTTTTCATTTAAATTGTTTAATTTAATTTGTTGTTTGGGTTGTTATTAAATTTGTTGAAAGCAATTTTTAAATTTTTTAACAAAAGCAATCTTTGCATTTTTTCATTTAAATCTGAAAATTGATATAAGAAGGCTTTGATTTTTTGAAATATTTATAAAGATCTCAAATGTATTTTTTAGTAATTTAATTTTTACAAAATTTTGTCAATTCCTTAAAACTAGTGACTATTTCGTGTTGAAAAAACATTTATTTGTGTGAACCAATTACATTAGCAAGTGATAACACAAAATCTTCCTGATTTGGCTTAACAATGAATTGTGGAGGAGGTAAGTACGGCATACAAGCTTTAATTGGATTTCCATTCATATTTGCTGGACAATAGCATTTAACTTTTCCATTCTTTGCTGTACACAGACTGTTTGTTCCACAAAATTTACTACAATCAACTTCATCATCCTTAAAAGCTCCAACAATTTTTCTCCTCCTGCATCCCTTACTTCCTTTTGGAAAATATCCATTTGCACATGAGCAGAACTTTGTGTGATCAGCAGCTTCACAGACTGAATTGTTTCCACATGAACTGCATTCACAGATTTTAAGACATTTTTGAAGATCACTGTCACATATTTCATCAGATTCACAGTCAATATTGGAACGACAATAAACTTTACATTGATTGTCAAAAGCACAAATTTCATTTCTTTGGCATTGATCATGTGATCGACATCCTTTCTTGCACATTTTTTCATTGGAATCACAATATTCATCTGCTTTGCATTCATTTTCACAGACTCTTTCACATTTTGGTGGCTTTCCATAAAATTCAGGATCACATTTACAGTAAGCACCTCCAAAAACTTCTACAGTTCTGTTATGATCACGTTCAAAGCATTTTGCATTTGGACCGCAGACATTTGGTTTAAAGTCTGAGCATTTTAGAGTTTTTTCGGTAATTTTTGCTGAGGTTGTTGAGATAAAGATGATTGATAGCTGGAAGATAAGAAAATTGATATTTTTTAAGATTAATTAAGTTAATTAATTAAGAATTAATTAATCCTTCTAATTCAAATTTATGACCTTTTAACTTACAATTAAGAACACTTTTGAATCCATTTTTAATAGAATTACTAAGAATATTTCACAATTTATTATTTTAAAGCATGTCTTCTAGCTTTTAGAACTTAATAATTACTGCTGTTTATTTTCTTTAAATCAAAGCTTTTTATATTGAGTAAGAAAAATGCAAACGAACCATTTGACTTCTGAGTATTTTGTAAACAGTATGCACTTAACCTTTTGCAATGCTTGAAAGCAGTAATGCTCAAATTTTGCTTTGTTTCAAGCCTCAAACTGAGTTTATGCTTGAAATGCTTAAAAATACCCAGGGGTTGATACGTTCATCCAAAACAAAAGGATCTTTCATCCGGATGAAGTCGTGTCAACCCCTGGAAAAATACAAACAAGTACCTGAGAAAGATTTTTTTTTAAAAAAAAATAAGAACTCCTTCTTCTCCTCTGGTTGTGTTAAACTATGTGGAGCAATCTGAAAAATTTCGTATCTTTCCTCTTTTTTAAACAATTTTATGAACGACCTCTTACGTTCGATAGCATAGGTGCCGTTGACTTAGTACGTTTGCTTATTAGGGGGAGGGGGGGTCTAGGATTTTGTAACAGGTTAAACAAAAGAAAAACAATTTTCATACAAAAAGCGTAACAAGGGGAGAAAGGGGGGGTCTAAAAAGTCGTTTTTTGTTACCTAAAAGGTCGTTTACTTAGTACGAAGAAGGTCGTACTAAGTAAACGACCCCTTAGGTAAATTGATCAATTTTTTTCTGATCATCTTTTTCAGCACATTTAGTTTAAGAACACCTGCTTCTCCTTTCATACAAGACTAGCTCTATTATGTCATCCATGATAATTAACTTGAGTTAGTAAAGAACACTTAAGAATTTGTCAAACAATTGATTTTGCATCCTATTGAATATCTATTTTTGAATATATTGCATGTGCTGATAATTTTAGAAATATTACGAAATTTCACTTTCATTATCATTTTTGAATATTCCATACTCAAGAATATGCAACATAAAAGAAATAAAAACTTAAATCCAAATGATGTGTCAATAATAAAAATTCCAGAATATCTATAAAAATAAAGAAAAAATTAATAAAACACAAAACAGACCCAAAATTAAGAACATAGAAAAAAGAATTTCCCATGCCTTCTGAAAAGCCACTTGAATTGAATGAACAAAAAAAAAGTATGATAAAAATAGGCATCAGCATAAACTCACACTCAGAAATATTACAGCTGGGCAAATATGAAGTGTTAGTTATTATGATGATTGCTGATGAGATGGAAGGCCTCCCTTAATTAGAATATGAATAAAATAAACATCATCATTAAATAAATGAACTATTTTAACATACAGATTAAGTCATTTCCATATGAAAAAAAGAGAAAAAGATTCTTATTAACTTAAGCTGTTTGTATATCAACAGAAGGTTCTTTTCATAATTTTTTTATGTGAGAAATAAAAAGCTTTTACTGACTTGTTGAAAATGAATGGAAAATGATGAATCCCTACCATTAAAAATAGTTCTTCTTTACATTATGTCGTCTGAGGCTTCATATGTTAGGGATTGTAAGTTTTGAAATTTTTATGGCTTACATGCTGTATTTTTAGTCATACGGAAGCAAGACTCATTAATTTTGAATGAGATGTCAAGCTAAAAACCACAATTTATTGTCCACTTGAGAGGTTGAATTCCTCAAAATAGTAAAAGGAAAGCAATTTTCAAAATTATACAGGCAACTGTACTTAATTGACTATAATCAAATATAAATCGTGATATTGATATGCAAATGTGTTTCCGAACGGAAACAATATCAAAGCTCCATTAATGTTCAATATTACAGAAATGAAAATTGCTACTTACCATTCATATTGATCCGTGGACGTTGATTTCATTAATTTTAATGTGTAGGATGTTCATTATTTGACTTTTAAAGGGAATAATTTAATTTTGCGACCTGGATTCATATATGAACTTTAGGATTCAAACCTTCAACTAAATCAAAAATAATTATTTTAGTGACTGCATTCATGATAAAATAAATGACAGATTAATGTCTATAGTCATCCTTAAAATTCCTAATTTCATCAAATCACATCGCCTAATTGTCCAAATTTCAATTCAATCACACGATCTCAAAATACTTTTAATCCCCCTGAATTTCACATGCAAACTAATATAATGTGTAGGAATAATTAGCCTTTTTTTGGAAATTTCAATTAGCAAAATTATATATTCCATAAAAAATGTTAATTAATATTTTGTCACAAAAAAATGAATAATAAATTTTTATGAGGGTCATGCGAGCTTATCTGTAAGTCGATTTAAGGATTCAGATAGGAAAAAACTTTTCTTTTATGTCAATGAAATGAGTGTTTGATTAAGTTGAGGAGAAAGTTTTGCTTGGGTGAAAATAAAAGGAAATTGGGAAAAAAAAGTTTGAATTTATGATGATTAATATTGATGAAGGAGTAGAAGAGTAAAAATAATTAAAAATAAGTATCAGCTGAAGTTTTGTGAGTATGGTTGGGCATGAATACAAAATTGATGATGTCAACTTCTTCCTTGATAATCTGCAGCTCTTTTGAGGTCTTGAAGTATCACAGAACTTACAAAATTGCCCATGTGTATTAATATTTTATATCTAGTGCTCGCAACTTTGTTTATTTTTCATTTTATTGGTCAATTCAATTGAATCTGAACGATAACTAAGCAACAACATGATTTATTATCAAGGCGTACACACTCGGGAAATCTCAGGAAATTTCCGGAAATACAGGAAAAACAGGAAATCTCTTCACTAAACATCTGAATGGACTGCAAATGCAGGAAATATTGTATAGAACAGTATTTCTGATGATTTCATACTCAAAAAATGTTATGAAATTTTTTTGTTTGGTTACAATTCAAATTATAATTTTCATGGCTAAAATTTTTTAAAAAACAGAAAATTTTCAACATTTTTCAAAAAAATTTTAAAAACAATTTTTAATCATTCATAGTGTATTTAGACATCAAAAATACTATTTTGCACTAATTTTTCTCCAAAACCTTGCAGTTCAAGAGCTAAATCTAAAAATTTCCTGATATTTCCCGATTTCCGGAAATGCAGGAAATTTCCGGAAATACAGGAAATTTCCTGAGTGTGTACGCCTTGTTTATTATCAATATTTACTGCAAAACATAACCATCGACCATTTCGCATAAAAAAATGTATTCTCATGAAAAAGCTTACACAACTCAATAAAAAATCATTTGCAAATTATATTTTTTCTTCATAAAAAATTTTTTATGCTGAATTTTATGAATGCTTTATGATGCAATAAATCTGTAAAAAATTGCTCTGTATTGAAAAGTTTGTAGAATCTAATTTTATGTGGAATTTTTCTTAATCATCCTAGATTCAAAAATTAAATTAGATTTTCTAGAGAAATAATGTTGGAAAATGTTGTTATAGGTAGTTGTTGGTGGTAGGGTGGTGATTGGGTGAAAAATTTTAAAAATTTGATGAAATATTTAAGTTTTCAAAATTTGTATTAAAAATTTTTTAAAGTTAAATTAAATTCATAGTCAATTAGTCAACCTACTTCAAAAAGTTTAAAATTTCTGCAAAATTTTTCAAATCTAATTTAATTTTGCTCTTCATACAACACTCTACATATTTCATACATTTTCACATACTTTCCAATAAACGAAATTCCAATTAAAGTTGATGATGAACTTTTTCGAAAAAAGGAAAGATTAATATTTTGCCTGCAGGAGTAAATATAATTTTAATTATAATTTTCCTTACTTGAATGAGGAGCATCAACCATCAAAAACTGAATATTTCCACACCAAATTTCACATAAACTTAATAAAGTTATTATGACTGAAATTATTCCAACCCAGAAAACCCAGAGCTTCACAAAAAGTCATAATTTTTACAATTTTTCCTATTCACTGCCCAACATTCACAAAAAAAAAAAAAAAAAAATATTTTAATGATGTATAATTTCCTATCTTTCAACTTTTGTCGTAAATATTTAAATGGCATGCCACGAAAGCGATGAAAAGCTTTTTGTTTAATGTCTCTGTAGCGATGAATGTCATTTAATTTTAGTTCTTTTAAATTTTTGCATGTCTCTGTTTTTCTTGTCAAAAAAGTCAGCTGAATATTGCAGGAAATTGGTTTAAATTATTGAGTTTGAGTTTGTTTGGTTAGGAAATTGATGGTGAATAGGAGGTTGAGGTAATTAAAGAAATTTTGAAAATAATATGCCGAAGAAAATGACGTTGATTTGCTGAATTTTTATGCATTAATATAGTCAAAAATTTATGAGGAGTAAATTAAAATTTTTTGCAACTAATTTCTAGTAATGAGCATAAAAAAAAATTTAAAAAAAATTAAAAAATTTTCAAGTCCTGAGTTTTAAGTGATTCTTTGGTTCCGGAAAGAAACTACTCAAATCGAAACGACTCAAATCAAAACATATGAAAAATGTCAGTTAAAAAAATTTTAATTTTTGCATGAAGACAATTTAGTTACTCAAATCGAAACGACTCGAAACGAGTCTACTCAAATAGAGGCCCCCAGTAATAAAAAACCTTTTAAGTGAAATTAAATAAATAATAATATAAAAAAACACTTAAATATTTGCATGGGTAATTAAACCCAATTATTATTTTTGATCTTTATTTCGCTCACTATTGAAATATTTTCACATTATGTTCATCATCGAACCACTTTGTAATAATAAAGGCCACTCAAGTTTATTTAAAAAGGAAAATCAATTTAAATTTAATCATTAAATCTTTCATCAAATTTCATTCACAAAAAAAAGTTTTAATTTTTTTCAAACAATTTTTTATTATTCAAAAAGTATAAAAATTTTTCTATTAAATTAAAAACTTTTCAATTACATAAAACTCGAGAAATTTCATTCAAAACTCTTATATCCTCGTTTCACAATTTTTTTCTTCTTTCTATTCAAAATAAATACTTTTTGGTGTATGAACAAAATTTAAATAAAAATAACATCTAGGTCTTCATGATTGGCTTCCTTGAATACAAAATTTTATTTTATTTTATTTTTTCCTTCAAATCTCATCTCACGTTTCAAGCACACAAAAAAGCATCATTTTAATTTGAATGGAAGTTTTTTTTAAAAACTTGTTACGCGTCATTTGATGTGTGAATACAATAGAGAAAAAATGAAATTGATAGCGCAAACACAACAAACTGTTTGGCTGTATTTCCATTTTTCTATTATTCGGTAGCCGGGAAGTCGTATAAAGTTGAAAAAAATATTGGATTTTTTTTTGTTGACGCATTTTTCGTTGAATTTTGTTTGATTGTGGTTGAGGAGTGGTAGGAGGATGGGATAGAAAATTAAAGTGATAATAATACTTAATTTAAAGATCTAAAATTTAATTAAATTTGCTGAAAATTTTTCAAAAGTTAATTTTTCTAAAAATATGTTCAACACTTTGTTAGCAGTTGCCCTAGCAGCAATTTAGAACGAATCTTAAAGAATCTGTGAGGAAATTTTCCGGCCAGATTTTTTTTCTCACGAATCACAAAGAATTTGTGAGGAAAAGTGGCCGGAAAATTCCTTAACTGCACGGAAGTGCCCGGAAAATGCGTTTTTTCTGGCCATTTTCCGGCCGGAATTTTTCCTCACAAATTCTTTCATTTTTTCTGTACTAATCTGACAGAAAATGAAAGAATATGAGAGGATTATGAACGAATCTTGCAGGAATTATGAAAGAATCTTGCGGGAATTTTTCTCAAAGTATTTAAAAAAAAATTCTTTTTTTTTCTTCCTCCTCTTTTTCTCTCACTTTCTCTCCACTTTATTTTCTTTTTTATTATTATAATTTTTTTTTGGAAGATTTTGTAAGGAAATTTTCTGTTGAAATTCTGCCAACTCGAACCCATGACCGCTGAAACCAAAGTCCCGAACTTAACCGCTGAGCTACCGCTATCTGAAATTATATAAATTATGTTTGGCGAAAAGACATATTTAAGTTGCTAATTTCTTTTGCCATAATTTTTATGATTGTTTTAACACTTATAACGCTTTATTCCAGTGGGGTTGCTTCAGGAGGGTCCAAGGGTTCAGGGGACCAAATAAATTCTTCCATAAATCCTGCATGATTCTTTCAAGGGAACTTAATTTTTTATTATTTTTTTTTAAATTAATATTATTTCAATTTAACGATTTTATATCTTGGTAAAATACTAAAATGATTTATTAGTAATATGAGTAATTTGTAAAAAGAATCTTTAATCAAATGAATTTAAATCATTTCAATCATAATTATTTTTCAATAGGAGAATTTTAAAATGTTTAATTAGAATTTAAATTTGAAAATAGTTTTAAGCTATTTTTTATTCTTTTTTGTGGTTTTTCCATGAATTCAATGAATTTCTATGTATTTATTTTTCTATAAAACAGTTTTCTTTTTTAAACAAATTTATGTTTAACGAACACATAACGGTAAAGTAACTTTAATTTATTAGCTAAAAGTTAAGTATGGATTTTAGCATAATCTTGACTAGAGAGCATAATTTATATTCTGGTAATGATTTTCATAATAAAAAACTTTAAAAAGTTGTATTACGAAGTCAAAAATTAAAATTTTTTCATTTAACGGAACAAAAATTTTAATTTGCAAAATGGAAAAACAATTTTTGAAAACTCCAATATTTTAACAGAAACAATTATAATTACATTCCAAATTCTTAAAATTCTTCAATGCCAAAAAATGTGCAAAAAATCAAGAGAAAATCTGCCAGAAAATTTCCTCTAAAATTCCTTCAAATTCTGTTGCAACTTTTTTTGTGATATCAGAAAATGAAAGAATCTGCGAGGAAAAATGGAAGAAAAACGAAAGAAAAATTCTTCACAAATTCTTTCATTTTCCGGCCAGAAAATTTTTTTCAAAAAAAATTTTATGACAGATTTTGAAAGAAAACCCCAGGAAATTTTTCTCGTAAAATTCTTCCATTTTATGACCGGAAAAACAAACGAATTTGTCAGGAAAAAAAATTCCGCCCAGATTCGTTCCAAATTGCTGCTAGGGTGGTACACACTGAAATCTGAGATATCAAGTTAAAAAAAATAAGTGATTTAAAAGTTCAAGTCAATTAATTCAGTTCTATAATTTATGTTATAAAGGTTCGAATCCCACCAAAAATCGATTTTTTTATTCATCTTCATCTGCACTCCTCAATTCAACCACCTACCCAACCTGCCTAACAATTCCATTATATTTTTAGTCAATATCGTATTTGCATTCAATTTACATTAAAAAATATCTAAAAACATTTGACAAACATCAACCACAATGGCATAGACAATAAATTGAAAAATTACTGTTTACATTTCATTTTCATTTGTGAAACATTTAATCGCCATCTAATCAGGTGTGAATTGACAATGTAAATAGTGAATACAGTTAAGGTAATTAGTTAATTTACACAAAAATAAAATAAAATGAAAATAATTTTTTTCCCACACTCAGCACATTATTAAGTTAATGGAATGGCAAGAATTTCTGTGAGATTATGATAAATTGAATGAATTAGAAGGGAATAGAATAAAAATGAGTCGAGAGGTTACAGGTTAAACCAAAAAAAAATTTAAATAAAATTGCCATTAATGCATGCCACGTAGTGCAAAAATAAAATTCCATGTAAAAACGCAATCGTGTATGCCGCGACATTAAAATGGCTGGAACTTATCACCCTTTTTCCCTCCTTCTTTTTCTGCCTAATGCATTTTTCATAAACCATTGGCAATTGTATTAAAATTATTAGTCTGTAAGATATCATGCAAGTAAATACAATGTTATAATATGAAGTGGAATTTATTTTTATTGTTGCATGATAATGCTCATAATGTTGTAGTGAAGCTCTTGTGTGTGACGAGTAGGAAAATAAAAACGCATTGTCTGTGCTCTATTGCTAGGCATCCATTATTATTGGGGGTTCTAAAGGGAATGTGATTTTCATGTTTTTTCAATTTTGGTTACAATTTTTTAAGTTGGGGCTTATGTATGAAATGGGTGTAAATAAAGTTTATGACTGTAGTTTTGTAAAGATTTTTGGAACAAAGAAAATTTCCAGTGGTTGACACGTTCATTCAAAACAAAAGGATTTTTCATCCAATTGCATCCGAAACAATTAAAAATTTCATCCAAAATAATAGGATATTTCATCAGGATGAAGTCGTGTCAACAACCCATCGAAAATAATTTGTAGGGTGAGAGTTCTCTCCAAACCTCTGGCCAACGAGGTTGTGGAATTGTAAAATTCTTCAAATTTATATTAATTACGCGTAGGAACTAGTTAAAAACCGGATATAAGTTAACGCAAAACACTAAGGAACAAATGGACTATGGAGAGAACTCAAAAAAGTCGCGAATTAATAGTGAATTTGGAGAAAAATTGAAATTGCATCAAAATTAACCTAGACAACATGGATTTGTTACTTCTTGGAATTTTATACAACAATAGATCAACATTGGAATACCACAGAACATAATAAAGGAACAGTACAACTTTGGACACCGATGGAGCTGGTCTTGTAATAGCATTAGCTGATGGACCATAATAAATATAATAAACAACAACAACAATCAACAACCCATCGGAAAATTTTTTGAGCAATAAATTTTTAAATCAATTTCAAACTCCCTAAGTAAAGAAAAAAAAATCATTTTTGCATGGCATGAAATTTTTGATTCAAATATGAGCACGTGGAGGACCTTCTAATGATTTTGGGTAAAGGTCATACAGTGGCGTAGCCAGGAATTTTGAGGGGGTGGGGTGATTTTTCATTTTTTTTTTTCACGAAAACCTGGCAAATTAAAGAAGTTTGCCATTGAGACGAGTGAAAACCCTGGTTACAACACTGAGGTCATAATTTGAACTTTTATAAAGTGATGTAAGGATAGTTTGTATTAAAATTTAACATAAATTATCTCCCAAAATTGTGTATTAAAAATTCAACGACACTTAATTCCATAAACTAAGGAAGTTGAATTTTTTATTTTTATGAAATCTTTTCAATCATGACCATAGAGTAAAAAAGATAAAAAAATCCCTTTCTGAATACCCTAATCATAATAAAATATACATCAGCCTCTGTCTCTCTCTTTCGATGCCATAAACGAAGCGATATTGGAAAATGTCCAAGAGGAAATTTATGCTGCTCATATTTAGAATAGAATTTATGCGGCTCATGGCTCATAGAAGAAGAAGAAAACAGTCACAACAATGTTTATGACTAATATTATAATGATGTTGAATACGAAATTAATAATAAAAATTTCTCATATTGTTATCTATTCCACCACTATTATGAGTATTGTAATAAAAAATATAAAAATATCATTATCAATATGATTTATAGGCTGAATGTAAAGGAAGAATATAATAATATTTTAATGCAAAAAAATGTTGAATTAATAGCGTTAAATTTACGACATGGGCAATGATTCTGCCATTTATGGGTGAGAATTAGAAAGCTGATGATATTTATTAGATCAGACAAAAAATAGAAAAATTCATGTTTTGATAAGTAAAAGGAAGTTCTGCCAGGAAATTGCAAATGATGAGAATGTGGGTGTCATTTTTATGGCTAATTGTGTTATTTAGGTTTATAACTTTATTTTTATATGCTTGTTATAAATTTACGGTCAGTTAAAATTGAGATCATCGGAATAGAATTAGAGCTTGAAAGTTTTGAGTTCACGTTTTTGGAAATTAGCTAAATTTATTTTGCTTGAGAAGGTTTGGTCATTTGTTATGGTTTGGATGGTTGGGATTTCATTAGTTTGGATGATAATTGAAGGATTTTGAATTTTTAACAATTTTTGAAAAATGAAAATTTTATTTTTTGTGCCAAATTGAATAATTTTTTCTGATATACTAGTCTTGAAATTTAAATTGAAATTTATGTCTTAATAATTTTAATTGATTCAATTAACCTTAAAATGGATTAAAATAATGAATTTTTTAACAATAAAATTGACTGAAGCTTCTCAAAAACCAACATTTTTCAATAATTTTTTAAAATTCAGAAGCTGAAAAATTGACAACCCCATCAAAAAAATATTTTCCACAATTTTTCCTCAAACGAAAATCAAATTTCAAACAAAACAATTTCTTTTTTTATTTTCAATGCCAACTAATCAGATTTTCTTTCATAAATCGCTCAATAAATCCCATATGACAGAACAATTGAGAAAATTGTATAAAATTTTATTTTTCATTGATTATTAAATTTTATGAAAGTAATTCGATTTTATTTGCGCAACAAAAAAAAAAAAAAAGTAAGGCATAAAGAACAAGATGATGAAAGCAATTTCATTTCCATTGTTCATTTCAACGACATTTCACGAGTCTAAACTTTATTAATTCGACATATATACAATAATAATAACAAACAATAAAAGAATCTGAAATTGAGATGGCTCAGAAAAAAGGCATGAACAGCAATATGATTATATGAGCACAGGCTTCAACTGTAGGCTTCTAATGTCACCAAGAAAAAAAAGCCAACAATTGATCGGAACAATCGGAAATTGAGTTATTCCTGATTGCTTCCATTCAAACATTTTTTTTTTTCTTATTCTTGTTCTTCAGCTTCCTTTCAACATTCAGCTCTCTCTCTGTCTCTCTTATTTTCATGACTGAATGTGCCAAATCGAATTGCAAACAAAAGAATAACACGACGATGGAATATTGCAAAATCAAATATTGTACGCTCTGTCAGGGAGTTGAGTTTGAGTTGAACGAAAAAAAAAGATGAAGACAAACCTTAATGGAGCAAAATCAAATTATGTTTCTGCACGCTCTCGCTCGCAAGGATAAAGTTTAGAGTGTGCTTTTTGTTGGAGACATAAGACGAAGAAATGGAAAAAATTTGAAGAAGATGGAAATTGTGTTCAAAAGGAATTTTTTTTTCGTAAATGGAGCTTTTAAGCGCATTTAAATTGAATTTTGATATTTACATTTTTCATCTTTAGAAAGTTTATTTGATTTAATTTTTCAATTTAAAATGATTCTACAATTGTCGTTTCTTTTGCATTCATCAATCAATTTTAGAGTATTGATATTGGTTCTTTATTATTTTTGTTTTATTCAGTTTGGTTTTTAAATTTTTAGAAAAAGTGAATCTGATTTGAAAATTTCAGAAGACTTTTTTTTACTTCGCATTCATATTTTCTTAAATGAATTTTCTTTTTTATGAGACTATTTTCAACTATTTAAATAATTTTTCGAATTTTAGGAATTTTTCACGTTTTTGGCATTTTAAACTTGATTTTATTACGAATTTTGGAAATTGTGAGAAACAATTAAAATATTGTCAACTTGTTTTTGATATTTTAGATTTTATTTTTTTTTTTTTGCTCGATTTGAACAGTTCCAAAATGTTTCTATTCAAATCAAAACGTATGAAAAATGACTGTTAAAAATGAAAATTTAAATTTTGAAAAGGGAACTTTTTGGTTATTCAAATCGAATCTGTTCAAATCGAGAACCCCCTGTATTGAAAATTCAACAATTATTTTTAATTTTCTTTGAAAAAGATAAAAACTGAAATTTTCAAAATTTATGAAATTGGTTTAAACTTTCACTTATTGACAATTCATTTAGGATAAGTTTAACAGAAAAATTATAATTTCTAAATAAATAAAAATATTCAAAAACACTTTACACCACTTACTCAATTTTAGACGAAACCTGTTGTCGCATAATTTTTAATATTTAACTCAACATTTCCTCCTTCATAACTGAGAGATTCCTCCTTCAACTCTCAATGGGACAGAATGATTTTCTAAAAATATCTTTATTAATTCCTCTACCTCATCAGATCCAAAAAATTGATTCAACAATTTAAAAAATGATGAAAAAAAATTGTCATCAAAACTTTTATTCTTCACTCAATTCCTTAAAAAAAGATAAAATTCGTCAGCATCTATTCATTACATACCTAACGAAATAATTTTTGTTTACAAAAACAATTTTTGATACACAAAAGAGAAGTCTTTAAACATCCAGAAAATTATTGTTAACTTCTAATGCAAACATGACATGCCACACACAGTGACTTGAAAAAAATATTTTTTTTGCTCTGTTGTTGCTTCGTTAACACAGCCTAAAAAAATACATCTTTTTTTCTGTTACCTAACTCTCTCAGCACGTCTTCAATAAATAAATAAAATATCTAAACGAATTGAAAGAAAAGAAGAATAAAAAAATGAGAAGAAAATCCAACAGAATGGAGAGATTTAAGGATGCAGAAAGATAATAATCAGCTGGAATGTGACAAAAGTAAAGATTTTGTAAAGAAAAGGAAGACTTAGCATATAAACATGTTCCTTTCATTCTTCTTTAGCTTCATTTTTGTGATGTTTCTATGGGACACTTAAATCGTGCGTGGTTTATCCATTTGTCTGATTTTTATCTCTTTAGCAGTTCTCTGACAATTGTTTTGTTGAGTCTGAAAATTTGTGTTTTTTTTTGTAAGATTTAGATAGGAAATGACTGATGGAAGATTATAAATGAATTGCAGGGGAGGTATTGTTTAGTGATGCAGAAATTATTGTCATAGTCTAGAGTTGGGATTAGTTTGTTTAAGACAATTTAGGAAATTTTAAGTCATTTATTGTTTCTTAAAATGTATGGCAGGGACGAATTCAGATTTTTGTTTTTTATCAGAGATTCATATTTGTAAGGAAGAGATGTAGATTATTTTTTAAAATAATTCTTGCAATTCCTTAAAACGAATTTCTTGGCTACGCTTCTGCTTTATGTGAACTTATTATTCACCATTTTCCTTTACTTAATTCTACAACTCTATTAATTGAGACCTTATTTCATATTTTTTAAGAGAAAATCATCAATAGATGCAGAATTACTGAACTTGAACTTCTTTCACTCAGAAAATGTATTTTTTTTTTGTAAAAAGATTGGTTCTAAACCCCGTTTATGCTCCCTTTATGCTTTATGAACGCTTTCAGAGAAGATCGGTCAGCAATTTTCAAATTCAAAATGACTGATTTTCAGGGGTACTTTTTTCTTTGAAATCATTCACATTTTATAAAAAGAAGAAAAAGTGCCAATTTGTTCGTAAAAAATACATCGTTTAAATCCAACTAACATTTTAATATCAAAATCTTCATTGAATTTTTTTTTTGTCAAAAAAAGTCATTTCATTTCATACAAAATAAACACAAAAAAATATAAAAGCAAGAAATCATGAAGAAATCATCTGTAAAAGCCAAATAAAAATATTAAAATTTGAATCAAATTATGAAGACGTGATGTTCCTGTGTACAAAGCACTAACTAACCAGCCATGAAATTGCTGCATGGCGCTATTTCCAAGAGAAAATGATTCTTCAATTGTATCGACATATCTAAATATTCTATCAAAATCTGAACAGCTAGAAAAAAAAAAGTTTAACATGAGATGATAATTAATTCTCATCCCCAAGAAATTTTATCTATAATTCATCTAAATATAATCGAGTGAGAGATAAACAGAGACGTCAAGATACAGAAATTCGATGTGGATACATATGAAAAATAAAAATACAATAATAATAATTCAATGAGCGATTACCAACAGAGGAGCACTTAGAGACGTCAAAAAATTGATTCATTCTATTTATTCATCTCAACGAGATATAAAATTCTTCTAAATTCAAGAATAGAATGGAAAAAAATGTTGCTTTTTTGTTCTGTTTCTGATACTTAAAAAGAGAGAGAATGATGAAGCAATAATTGAATATTTTTTTTCCTTCTTCTTCTTTTAAAGTCGTTCATTCCAACGTCTACTTCAAGTGTTTAATTTCATGAAAATGTTCGATTTGTTAGCTTATTTTTATTGTTTGGTGGAGGTGCAATTTTACTTTGACTAAATGTCTTTTTGACTTGCAATCAAATTGAGGATGAGGGTTCAAATCTTGTTCGTTTTAAATTGAGTACAATAAAAGCGATCCAAATGGGATATAAAATGAATGCAAAATGTATAGTGATCTTGAAACTTTTCTGGTCACTGTTCTTTCTAAATTTTATTAACTTGACATTAACCTATAATTCAAAGGCAAACTTTTATTAAAAAGACTTTGCAATTTAGGAAATTTAAAAGTTATTTATTTCTATAAAATCGTAAAATACCCAAAAATGCGCCTTCAACCCTTAATCATTCAAAATTCCATTTAAAAAATTCTTCCTTCCTCTTCATGCTCGTTCCATTCTTTAAAAAAAAAAGAAAAATTTGATTTGACATCTGAATGAGTAACAGAGATAGAGTGCAAACTCCATAGAAAGATGAAAGAAAAGACGAGAATCAAAATGTTATAACATTTGGTCTCGAGTGAGCAATTATCGAATTATGTTGATTTTTTTATTATAAAAATTTTTGTTTCCCATTTCATCTCTCTCTTGACTAAATTGTGATTGTGCTCAATACGCGTCATGGGAAGCAAATGATTGCACAATTACTGGAAACTAAAGTGCTTAATGTGTTCTGGTTATGCTCGTAAATTAAATAATTTTTATAGACTTTTTTTCAGTAATAATTTGTGGAACATATTAATCGTTTGAGATTTTTTCTTTTGTATTTTGTTTCCATCGATGTCGAGAAATCTAGAAAATTGAACTTTTGAGCATTAAGTCATCATAATAATTAACTTTTCCGTTACTCGTTTTCCTATGTTTTCTTTTCAATCACAATTTTTTGCGTTAAAAATCAGAAAGAGGTTTCATAAACATGCTTATTAGTCGTCGCTAATATTACATGTAAAGAGGAAACTAAAAATTTCCGTGGCTATTGTAATTTTGCCTCGTATTCTATGACCCCAATGCTTTAAAATAATTGAAACAAGTTGGAAAGTGTTATGGTTATGTATGAAATTATTGTAAGGTGGGTCGAAAAATTTATGGTAAATACAAATATTTCATGTGAATATTTATGTGACACTATATGGTTCATTTAAGTACCTAGTTAAATAGTAAAATTGAAAAATTTCTAATTTTTGGGGGTTTTTAAATAAAAAATTGAAAATTTATTGAATTTTGTGTTTTATAAAAATTAAAGTGCAGAAAGAGCTTCGAAAAAGTTGTTAAATGCAATTCAAGTTAATCAACTTTGGATTATTAAATTTTTCGACTTCAAAACTCAACCGTCAAGTGGAAGCTTCCATCTGAAGTCATATGAATTATATCCATCACTTAACTCTCCCAAACTGACTCCAAATACACTTACTACCTCCAAAAAATCAGCTCCCATAAAAACTTTCCTCACAAGTCACTTCCAGTGCAGACGATTTATTAGAAATTATTCATACAATTAAGTTATTAACTCCGCTCAGTTTCTTTTTCGTCGCGATAATAAAAAAAAAAGAAAAAATAGTATACAAAGCAGAGTAGAATGAAAAATATTTTTAATTAGCATTTACACATTTTTGCGTGTTCTGTTCGACTCTATCATTTAGTATATTATTTTACTCCACATTTCTCGTCATCATACACGTGAATACAAGTGTAAAAGAAGAGGAAAAAATTGTGAAATTGAGGGAAGGAAAGGTAGAAATTCTCCTTGAATTATATTTAAATGAAACAACTTAATCAAGGCTTGAGATTTAAATTTTGTGCTTGTTTAATAACATTTCTCGGGTGTATGAGACTAATTTGCATGTGAATGAAATGTATGTATATTTTTGTGTGGTGTTCTGTCTGCAGGCGTAAATATAAAGTGACACTCACGTCAAGTTCTATATACATAAACGTTGCTGTATGTTCCTGCTTGTATGTTTAGTTTTTGTATTTTAACATTTCACACATCCTATATGCTTCAGTGTTTGATGCTGGGGATGGAAATATTTTCATTTTTAAATATTCAGCTTTTAATAAAAAAAAATTAACAAAATTAAAAACTCAAAATTTTGTTTGGAATTTTTAATTTTCATTTAAAAGATTTCAACTTTTAAAAAAGTTGGAAAACTTTCATAAAATTTCAATTTATAAAAATTATTTTCTTTTTTTTCTCAAAAAAAAAAAAAATCAAAATTTTAAATTTTTGTTTTTTCATTTTTTTAATTTTCAAGTTTTTTTTCCAGTTTTTCAAAAATTTAACAATTTTTCTACATTCCCTGCCGCTACTTGTCCCTGACAATATCTCTCCATTTTCACTTTTCGAATTATAATTGTGTTCATAACATTATGCTCACATGTCGCAGTAGAAAAATTGCAACAACATTGACGAGGTGCTTATGTGCGACAATTTTGAAGCTTAAAAAGTAATCAAATTCTTTCATAAAATGGAAATTGATTACAATTTTCTTTTTCAATCTCAGTCATTCTACTTTCTATCCTCTCTTCTGATAGCAAATAATATTTGCGGAAGAAATTGAATTTTCAATCTGCTTTATGTCTTCTTTTTTAGACAAATATGTTTGTGAAATGTGGACAGTTTTGAGCATTTTGGGTTGGATGATTTTTGAATTAAAATTTTATTTTTGTCGTATTCAGGAGTTCAAAAGCTTAAAATCAATAAAATCTGCCATTAAAAATATTAAATTATATAGTCAACCTTACTCTTGAAGCTTATCAATAAAGATTTCAGTTTAAAAATTATCGATTGCCATAGCTAAATAATATCACAAACATTGAAATAAAATATAAGAACAAATTTTTGTAATAGAAAAATCACAATTCATTCTGCATTGAAGACTCTAGAACCTAAGATTTTTTTTTTTTTTTAAAAAAATGAAGCTTAATAAAATCTCTGCAATATTTTTGACTATATCCTTACTAACTTCATCATTTAGCACCAACGTCCTTCTTCAAAATCTACAAACATCTAAATTATTGCATAAAAGTATCTGCAATATAGCAAATGACATCCTTAAGTCCTCAAATAACATCCAGGATGTAATGATTGGCAACTTTGAATCAAAATCTTATCCATCAATAATCAATGCAATAATGCAGTGCATAAATGTTGATGATCCTGTAGTTGTATCTGATTTTAAAAAGCCCATAATCGAAGAGAACTTGCGAAAAGCTGCAGTTGTGATTTTGGTGTTTGACTCAGCAGTAGACAAGGTAAGAATCCAATTTTACATCTGATTAATCAAAGCTTAAATTATTTTTAATCATAGGATACAATCAGAAGTATAGTTCTCAAACATCACTTTGGAACTGTTTGGCATCATATGACAAAAGTTATCTGCGTTGTTCCTAGTTCAATTGCAATGAATGCACGAAGGGAAATTCTAATAAGGTTTGCTGATTATGGTTTTCTTGATGTAACTCTCGTTCATACTACCAAGTCTGGTGATTTTCTATTTGAATCACTAGCATCTCTCAAGAGAAAAGTCTATACTGAAATAAATCCTACAAACAGTTCAATTTTATTTCGTGATAAGTTGAAAAACATGGAAGGATATGCATATAGAGTTGTTATGTACGAACAAGATCCTCGTTTGCAAATCGTAAATAATCAAATCTTTACACCACTGTTGCATTTTTTGAATATATTATGTAAGGCACAAAATGCAAATGTTCGAGTTGTATTTTTTAGGGACCAATTTCGCTTTTTTCATGAACACTGGATGAGCAGAATGATTGACTTGACTGTTAATACTGCAATCATAATTGACACACCTGAACCGAAACTTTTGTCTTACGAAGAAGATGCTTCTTGCGTTTTAGTTCCACTGCCAGCAAAGAATCGAATATCTCAGTTGATATTCATCGAGTCTTTTGATAGTTTGACTTGGTTATTCTTATTGTTGACTATGTCTGCTTGTGTTGTTGTTTGGTGGATGTTTCGTGGTCGTGGTGCTGTTGATTCTCCTTGGTTGGTTGCTTATGGAATGTTTGTCATGCTTATTGGTCAGGGTGTTGACTTTAGTCCTAAGAATCGAATGGTATTAGTCATTTTGCTTCAACTGATCATTGTGATGATGTTTGTCCTTAATAATGCATATGATGGTGTCATAACATCTTTCATGATCACGCCAATCCATGAGCACAGATTGAAAACATTCGATGAAGTTATTGCATCGGATTTTGACATTATGGCTGGTGAAGGTTTTCTATTCAAATTTAAAGATTCTAATGAATACATGACACTTAAGCCAAGAATCACTATTCGTATTCCTAATGCATCTGACAACTTTAGAGATATAGTGAAGAACACACAACTCGTTTTAATAGTAAGTTGTGAAACTATCGAATATTCCTTTCAAGGTTATCCATTTAATGGAATCTATCTGCAAGATCACTATTATCTTTTGCCTCAGAAGCTATTCTCTACTTATGTGAGGTTAGAAGCTAGCTATCTAAATCCGTTCCTTGAAAGAATCCAATACTATATGGATCTCTGCTTTCAAGCTGGTTTAATGCAAATATGGAAAACTATGGATGGTTTGAATAACTATGTTAAAGTAGAAGAGCTGGATGAGGTTGAATACCTACATCTTAGAGATTTATCACAGGTCTTTGGTGTTTTGATTATTGGTTATGCTTTGTCAACTGTTCTGATGTTTATTGAAATATTCTTCTGTGACTTCTTTAACAATCTTAAATTTGCACATCTAGGACAAAGATTAAGAAATAAAGTTCATAACATGGCATATAAGAAGAGGAACCAACCAAAGGATATAGAATACCAACGAGGTGCTCTCTACTATATTATTCATAGACACCAAAAATTAAAACGATTAAAACCAAGAAGATTGAAAGTTCGAGAAATTTTTGTCACGCCAAGAAACTCTGAAGAATAAGTTAATACGAGGAATGCTAGTTCCATGTAGAAATTTTAGTTTTAAAAACTAAATAATTTTAATTCTTTTCATGTTAATATGTTTTTGAAAATAGATTGATAAAATGTTAGGAATAATAACTTTGCATGAAGTACCTAACAATTACTTTGATTAAAACTATAGAAACAACTTAAAAGTAAGCAAAAGCTAAATTCATTCATATGTATGAAGTTTATGTAAATTTTCAGTTTTTTTTTTAAATCACGTAGAAAGTTCATCAATAAAAGTTGTGCATTTATAATTTTAGTTAAAAAAGTTAGAATTTTAATAAAAAATGAATGTGATACTTTTTGCCATTTTTCTTTTAAATTCATCATATGGCATCACTTTTATGCTTGAGGGCCATCATGATAGGAATACAATAGAATATTATGTCTGCAAAATTGCCAATGATATTTTAAAATCCTCGAATGATACTCAAGATGTAATGATAGGAAATTTAGGAGGCAAAACAAAGGCATCGATTACGAATAATGTAGCAGATTGCATTGAAAGAAGCCATGCTGTAGTTATGTCTGATTTTCGTAAACCGATAGTTGAGAAACAATTGAGAAAAGCATCAGTTGTGATTTTGGTATTCAAATTGGTAAATAAAGTAAGTATTTATTAATAAGAAAGTATTTATTGTATTTATAATGTTACAATATCAATCCTTCATCTTACAAGAAAACTATTCAGGAAATAGTCCTGAAGCATCATTTCGGAACAGTCTGGCACCATATGACTAAAGTTCTCTGCATTGTTCCTGATTCAGTTTCGTATGATGAACGAATACAGCTTCTGGTGATGTTTGCAGATTATGGCTTCCTTGATGTAGCTTTATCTCACACAACTATCACCGGAGATTTCCAATTCGAGTCATTCGCATCAGTCAAACGAGTAATTCATACAGAAATTAATCCATCGAATAGTTCATTGATATTTCCTGATAAGCTGAAGAATATGGAAGAACATCAATACAGAGTTATTATTTATCATCAAGAACCTCGAGTGCAAATCATTAATTATCAGATAAAAACACCAATACTTCACTTTCTCGATTCTCTTTTAACTGCACAAAATGCAAAATTTCACACCATTTATTTAGAGGATGCTACTTTGCTTGCCACCTACTGGATGAGACGTAAAATGGACTTGACATTAAATAGTGATTTTTTTATTGAATCCACTGAACCTAAACTTCTTACTTACGAAGAAGAAAGCTTTTGTGTTTTAGTTCCACTGCCACCGAAGACTCGTATTCCCCAGTTGATATTCATTAAGCCTTTTGATGGCTTGACTTGGTTGTTTTTATTGTTGACTTTGTCTGCTTGTACTGTTGTTTGGTGGATGTTTCGTGGTCGTGGTGCTGTTGATTCTCCTTGGTTGGTTGCTTATGGAATGTTTGTCATGCTTATTGGTCAGGGTGTTGACTTTAGTTCTAAGAATCGAATGGTGTTAGTCATTTTGCTTCAGCTGATAATTGTGATGATGTTTGTCCTTAATAATGCATATGATGGTGTCATAACATCTTTCATGATCACGCCAATCCACGAGCACAGATTGAAAACATTTGAAGGAGTTGTTGCTTCAGACTACGAATTTCAGGCTGGAACTGGTTTTCTGTCTCGATTAAAAGATTCAAAAGAGCACGCTTTAATTGAACCAAGAACTAATATATTCAATGATAAAAATGTGAGTTTTGCATCAATGATTAAGATGCGTAAAATTGTATTGATCCTAAAGTGCGATGTTGCTGAAGACGCTTTTCAAGGAAATGAGTTAAATGCAGTTCACTTGCCAGACTACTTTTATCTTTTGCCTCAAAAGCTATTCTCTACTTATGTGAGGTTAGAAGCTAGCTATCTAAATCCGTTCCTTGAAAGAATCCAATACTATATGGATCTCTGCTTTCAAGCTGGTTTAATGCAAATATGGAAAACTATGGATGGTTTGAATAACTATGTTAAAGTAGAAGAACTGGATGAGGTTGAATACTTATATCTTAGAGATTTATCACAGGTCTTTGGTGTTTTGATTATTGGTTATGCTTTGTCAACTGTTCTCCTGCTCATTGAAATATTCTTCTGTGACTTCTTTAACAATCTTAAATTTGCACATCTAGGACAAAGATTAAGAAATAAAGTTCATAACATAGCATATAAGAAGAGAAACCAACCAAAGGATATCGAATACCAACGAGGTGCTCTCTACTATATTATTCATAGACACCAAAAATTAAAACGATTAAAACCAAGAAGATTGAAAGTTCGAGAAATTTTTGTGAGACCAATCAACGCTGAAGATTAAATAGAAGAATTAAGGGTTCAGGATCAGTTGTCAAATAGAAAATTTTATTATTTTTTTTTTTTTTGGAAAAGAAGGTTAAAAAAGATTAATTTTTGTGAATGACTAAAAAGTCTTGAAGCATTTGGAATTCTAAATTGAGTATAAATGTTGCTATTTGAAATATATAAAAAAATATATGTAAGGTTGTTATTGTCTGTGCATTGAAATAAATGACAAGATTTTAAATTGTGATTTTATTGTCATGAGTTACTTAATTTATCAACAATGAAAAAATCAATAGATACATAGATTGAACAACAAAAACTGAAATTATTGAAAAGTTCTTTAAATTTATTTCAATTTAATAAATTTTCAAAGTATCAAATCTAGTCCAAAATGAAGCTAATCAAATTAGTCTTCGCATTAATTATATTTAAATCAACACTCGGTATTGATTTACTGGTGCAAAAATTATTGAACTTTCATAAAATATCAAACTATGTCTGTATGGCTGCACTTCAAATCACGGAGTCTAAATTACAGACCCACGATATTCTGATAGGAAATTTAGGTACCACAAATCAACAAACAGTTACCAATTACATCATTAAGTGTTTAAATGACATTAATGGTTTAGTAATCACTGATTTGCAAGAACCTGTAATAAATAAAAATTTAAGAAGAGCAAGTGTTATAATCATAGAGATTGAATCCATTAATGTGGTAAGTATGTCAACCACATCACTTTGTATTTATCAGTATAAATGTTAAAAAAATTTTAGACAATTCTGCAATCAATGATCAAAACGCACTTCAAAGGATCCGTTTGGCATCACATGGCAAAAATTGTTTTTATCGTTCCAAGCATAATTTCATTGAATGTACGCCTGCAAATATTATTAATATTTACAAAATATGGCTTCCTGGACATTGCTGTTGTTCATCAAAATCAAAATGAAGATATTCAATTTGAAATTTTTCCATCAATGCTTCGAACAGTTAGAATTGGCAAAAACGTTCCTCTAACTTTCCCTGATAAGCGTAAAAACATGAATGGGCAACCATTAAATGTCGTTTTATACTTACAACCACCACGTGTAAGAATTATTAATAATGATATTTCTACGCCAATGATGCATTTTTTGAATGCAGTTAGTAAAGTTAGCAAAGTGAAATATAATATTCAAAAGATTCGAAAAAATACTGATATCAAAAAGTTCTGGCTTAATCGAAAAATGGATTTAACATTAAATAATGCAATAATTATCAATAGTACAGAACCAAAGCTTTTGACATATGAAGAAGATAGTTATAGCGTTTTAATTCCAATTCCACCAAAGACCTCGATATTTCAGTTTATGCTAATTAAACCGTTTGATTGGTTGACTTGGTTTTTCTTATTGTTGACTATGTCTGCTTGTGTCTTTGTTTGGTGGATGTTTCGTGATCGTGGTGCTGTTGATTCACCTTGGTTGATTGCTTATGGAATGTTTGTCATGCTTATTGGTCAGGGTGTTAATTTTAGTCCTAAGAATCGAATGGTGTTAGTCATTTTGCTTCAGCTGATAATTGTGATGATGTTTGTCCTTAATATTGCATATGACGGTGTTATCACATCTTTCATGATAACACCAATCTATGAGCACAGATTCAGGACATTCAATGAAGTTTTAACATCAAGTTATGATTTCAATACGGATCAAAATTTTATTTCATTTTTAAAAGATAGTGATGAATATAAATTTAATTACTCGAGGATGAATTTATTTGATCCCAATACGAGCTATCCTCTTTCGAAATTGGTTCTTGACCATAAGCATGTAATTATTATGAGGAGTGATGTGGCAGAATATTACAGCAGTAACAAACTTCCAAATGGATTAATGTTATTGGATTTTTATTATTTTTTACCCACAAAAATGATGCCTCGTTTTATAAGCCTTGAAGCTAGTTTCCTAAATCCTTACCTTCAAATGCTTCAAAAATTAATGGATCTGTGTTTTGAAGCAGGTTTACCACAAATTTGGGAAATATTTGAGTTACATAATCAAAATTTTAGGTCAATTTCCGTAATTTTAGGAGATTCAAATTTACTTCGATTTAAAGATCTGATTCAGGTTTTTGGTTTTCTTCTCGTAGGTTATGTACTATCAACTCTAGTTTTGTTGATTGAAATATTCTTTTATGATATATTAAGCAGTTTGCAATTAGGTTTCCTTGCAAGACGGTTAAGAAATAGAATTAATCAAATAGCATACAGAAAGAGAAAGCAACCTCAAGATGTGAAATACCAACAAGGTGCACTTTACTACATAATTCATAGACACCAAAAATTAAAACGACTAAAACCCAAAAAGTTAAAAGTTAAAAAAATTTTTGTTCGTCCTGTAAATACTGAATAAAGACAGCAATGGAAAAATTTGGTAAAATTAAAAGAAATAATTGTTAAATAAAACATGCATTCTTCTGAGATGTCAATAATTAAAAGAGATTTTTTTTTTAATTTGAACTTTAAAGAATCAATGCAAATATGATGTAAATTCAATTTTATAATTGCACAATCGATTTTTCATATCATTTGAATCCATAGAAACAATAAATGCATAATCACAAAAAAATATTTTTGCTTCAACTTAATTCCGTTTAAACTAAAAAATTTGAAATTAAAATAAAATGAAACTTATTAACTTTTTAATTTTGATATATTTGTTTAAATCAGTTAGTAGCAAAGGTAAAAATTTGCAAGTGTCCAAAGTTCTGCCAAATTATGCATGCCAAATTACAAAAGATATTATCAAGACAAAATCACATACTCAAGATGTTCTGATTTTAAATTTAGGCAATGAAAGTCAAATATCAACAATCAACGATATTGCTGAATGCTTGGCTGATACAAGTGCTATAGTAATATCCGATTTACAGGAATCTACAAATGAAATAAACTTAAGAAAAGCAGCAGTAATTATTTTAGAATTAAGTTGGATCACTGTCGTAAGTTAACTTTACTCGTTTTATAAAATTTAAACATGACATTTATTTATAGGAATCGGTGCAAGTGATATTGAATAAACTCCACAAGAGATCCGTTTGGTATCATTTGACGAAAGTTATTTGCATTGTTATAAAAAATCATACATTTTATCAGCGATTACAGACTCTAGCAGTTTTTAAAATTTATGGCTTCTTAGATGTGGCTATCATTCATCAAACTGAAATTGGAAACATCGCGTTTGAAGCTTTTAAATCAATTCATCCACAGTTTCGTGCTGGAATTAATGAGATGAACATTTCGTTGATATTTCCAGACAAGTTGAAGGACATGAATGAGTATCCATTGGATGTTATTCTACATATTCAACCACCACGTGCTAAACTTGTAAATAACCGAATTTCAACTCCAATGCTTCATTTCTTAGATTTAGCAAGCAAAGCTAGAAACTTAAAATCTAATGTGACATTTATTAAACACTATGCATTTATAAAACAGCTTTGGGAAGATCGGAAAATGCACTTGACTCTAAATTCTGCATTTGTGGTTAACAGCATTGAACCTAAACTTTTGACTTATGAGGATGATAGTTATTGTGTGATAGTTCCACTTCCACCAAAGTTTTTAGCAGAGGGCGAAGCCGTTCGATTTTTAGCCGACTAAAGTCGGCTAAAGCCGACTAATTTTAGCCGGCTTTAGCCGACTAAAGAATAACGGTCAAATTTCAAAAAAAAGTTTAGCCGGCTTTAGCCGGCTAAAGCCATGTTTAGCCGGCTAAAGCCGACTAAAGACGGCTAAAGAGAAAATTTTCCTCTTATGAAACGTAATGAAATGTTATTAAACATTTTATCATTTGTTAAATTTTTAATATGATTTATCCTTAACATAATATAAAAATCAGTTGAAATTCGGAATAATATAAATAAAATTATTAAAAACTTAATGGAAAAGCGATTTTCGCATCCATTTTCTTATTTGTGATGAAAAATTCCTCGGAAAAGCGAATTTTCGCATCGATTTTCTTATTTGGGAAGAAAAATCCATCGGAAAAGCGAATTTTCGCATCGATTTTCTTATTTGTGATGAAAAATCCCTCGGAAAAGCGAATTTTCGCATCGATTTTCTTATTTGGGAAGAAAAATCCATCGGAAAAGCGAATTTTCGCATCGATTTTCTTATTTGGGAAGAAAAATCACTCGGAAAAACAATTTTACATTTTATATTATCGTTTCTAATCTCATTACATTTCAGAAGTAAAAATTCATACTTTTAGCCGATTTTAGCCGGCTTTAGTCGGCTTTAGCCGCCTTTAGCCGACTATAGCCGGCTAAAGACGGCTTCGCCCTCTGGTTTTTAGTCTCCCATTTGATGTTAATAGCACCCTTCGATGGTTTGACTTGGCTATGCTTGATTCTTACTACGTCAGCTTATATTGTGGTTTGGTGGATGTTTCGTGGTCGTGGTGCTGTTGATTCTCCTTTGTTTATTGCTTATGCGATCTTTGTCATGCTTATTGGTCAAGGTGTTGAATTTAGTCGAAAGAATCGAATGGTGTTAGTCATTTTACTACAGATGATAATTGTCATGGTATTCATATTGAATAATTTGTATGGAGGTGTCATTACATCCTTTATGATCTCATCAGTTCATGAAGACAGACTAATTACATTTGATGATGTTCTAAAATCAAAATACGAAATTGTAATGGATCAGTTTTTTTCAACATTTTTCAACAGCACTGATGAATATAAAATGCATTCATCTAAGATAATTGTTCGAGATTCTAATTCAACTACTTCTTTATCAGAAATAGTTTTGAATCATAAAGTTGCAGTAGTTATTGATTGTGATGTTGCCGAGCATTACATCATCAACAGGCTTTTCAGTGGGTAATGTTATTGGATTATTACTACTTTCTGCCAACAAAAATGATACCTACTTACATCCAACTTGAAGCTAGTTATTTAAATCCATTTATTGGAATGCTTCAGCTTTTAATGGATGCATGCTTTGAGGCTGGTTTGCCACAAATTTGGAAGATATTTGAATCACAAAATGAAGTCAGCAAGTCAATTTCTGTGAATTCTGATGACCCAAAATATCTTCAGCTGAAGGATTTGGTTCAGGTTTTCAGTATTTTGGCCATGGGCTATGGCTTGTCTTTTCTAGTTCTGTTAATTGAAATATTCTTTCACGACATGTTAAGCAGATTGAAATTAGCTTATCTTGCAAGAAAGTTAAGAAACAAAATCAATCGGATGGCATACAGAATGAGAAAGCAACCTCAAGACGTGAAATACCAAAAAGGTGCACTTTACTACATAATTCATAGACACCAAAAATCAAAACGATTGAAACCAAAAAGGTTAAAAGTTCGAGAAATTTTTGTTCGTTCATTTAAATTGGAATAAATTTAAGGTTTCGTGTATGTCAAAAAATCGATAATATATGATAGTTAATTGATTTCAAAAAACACGACTTACGTAGAAAGCCACGAACTTCCACGCTTGACTTACGATAGATTATAAATACATTTATTATAATATTATAAAAAATTTCGGAAAAAACAAATTGATTTTTTTATGTTTAACGTTCGAGCTGTACTTCATATTCTTCTATTTCATAAGCATAAAATGTCAATTATAAACTTTACTAAACTCCTAAAAATGTAGTCTGCATTAATATTTGTGAAATTAGCATTTTATAGATTCCTTAATGTACGAAATGGAAATTTTAAGAATCGTTTTAGGTACATTTGGGAGTTGTGAAGAGCTGTGCGGAATGAAACGAAGTGAATGAACCATTGCTGAGCGAAGCGAAGCAATGGTTTGTGAAACTTCGTTTCATTCCGCACAGCTCTTCACAACTCCCAAATGTACCTAAAACGATTCTTAAAATTTCCATTTCGTACATTAAGGAATCTATAAAATGCAAATTTCACAAATATTAATACAGACTACATTTTTAGGAGTTTAGTAAAGTTTATAATTGACATTTTATGCTTATGAAATAGAAGAATATGAAGTACAGTTCGCCAAAAATTATAATAAAAAAAAACAAAAATGCCACTAGATCCTTTATTTAAAAAATATCAGGTATGTATAAAGTAAATTTTTCTTTTAAAAATTCACTAATTGGGGTTTAAAATTATTCGAGGTCGCGCGTTAGCGCGACCGAGAAAAATTTTTAGGGGGTCGAAAAAATCAGTTTTTTGGCTTTTTGACCCCTTTAATGGCCTTTAAATTGGAAAATTCCTGCAGATTATGAATCTACTCGTCGAGACGCACATTTTGGTACCAAAAACTTGTCATAAAAGTGGTGGGAACATGGTGAACTCGAAAATGGGCATTTTGGGTGAAACCAATAACTTACACGCGATGCGTGGAAGTTAAAAACTTTAGGAAAAAGATAAAAATTTTGGCAAAAAACGACTGAATATGTTGTATATCGGCGGTTAGAGACCATTAGGACCAAAAAAAATTTTTCATGACTTTATCCTGCCATGCATACCCTAAAAAACGAAAAATGGACCTTGTGGACACAGGTATGGACGAAATTGACTGAAACTTGGCCTATACATTTTAGACATAAATACCCCGAAATGGTTTTTGAATTAGCCAATTTGAGCTTAATACAAGCGAGAACGGTGCCAAAAATGGTCAATTTTGAGCGTTTTTTGGCCCTATTTTGACTGTCCAAAGGTCTATAAAGTTGTGCACATATCAAAAAGTTAGCTTCCATTCCCCCAATTGCTTATGTTGCCTGATCATATGGCAAAAGAATCAGTTCCTGAAAGTCTAATGGTTAAGCTGTGACCCTGATAACAAAATTTGATGACCGAAAAAATCAGTTTTTTGGCTTTTTGACCCCTTTAATGGCCTTTAAATTGGAAAATTCCTGCAGATTATGAATCTACTCGTCGAGACGCACATTTTGGTACCAAAAACTTGTCATAAAAGTGGTGGGAACATGGTGAACTCGAAAATGGGCATTTTGGGTGAAACCAATAACTTACACGCGATGCGTGGAAGTTAAAAACTTTAGGAAAAAGATAAAAATTTTGGCAAAAAACGACTGAATATGTTGTATATCGGCGGTTAGAGACCATTAGGACCAAAAAAAATTTTTCATGACTTTATCCTGCCATGCATACCCTAAAAAACGAAAAATGGACCTTGTGGACACAGGTATGGACGAAATTGACTGAAACTTGGCCTATACATTTTAGACATAAATACCCCGAAATGGTTTTTGAATTAGCCAATTTGAGCTTAATACAAGCGAGAACGGTGCCAAAAATGGTCAATTTTGAGCGTTTTTTGGCCCTATTTTGACTGTCCAAAGGTCTATAAAGTTGTGCACATATCAAAAGTTAGCTTCCATTCCCCAATTGCTTATGTTGCCTGATCATATGGCAAAAGAATCAGTTCCTGAAAGTCTAATGGTTAAGCTGTGACCCTGATAACAAAATTTGATGACCGAAAAAATCAGTTTTTTGGCTTTTTGACCCCTTTAATGGCCTTTAAATTGGAAAATTCCTGCAGATTATGAATCTACTCGTCGAGACGCACATTTTGGTACCAAAAACTTGTCATAAAAGTGGTGGGAACATGGTGAACTCGAAAATGGGCATTTTGGGTGAAACCAATAACTTACACGCGATGCGTGGAAGTTAAAAACTTTAGGAAAAAGATAAAAATTTTGGCAAAAAACGACTGAATATGTTGTATATCGGCGGTTAGAGACCATTAGGACCAAAAAAAATTTTTCATGACTTTATCCTGCCATGCATACCCTAAAAACGAAAAATGGACCTTGTGGACACAGGTATGGACGAAATTGACTGAAACTTGGCCTATACATTTTAGACATAAATACCCCGAAATGGTTTTTGAATTAGCCAATTTGAGCTTAATACAAGCGAGAACGGTGCCAAAAATGGTCAATTTTGAGCGTTTTTTGGCCCTATTTTGACTGTCCAAAGGTCTATAAAGTTGTGCACATATCAAAAAGTTAGCTTCCATTCCCCAATTGCTTATGTTGCCTGATCATATGGCAAAAGAATCAGTTCCTGAAAGTCTAATGGTTAAGCTGTGACCCTGATAACAAAATTTGATGACCGAAAAAATCAGTTTTTTGGCTTTTTGACCCCTTTAATGGCCTTTAAATTGGAAAATTCCTGCAGATTATGAATCTACTCGTCGAGACGCACATTTTGGTACCAAAAACTTGTCATAAAAGTGGTGGGAACATGGTGAACTCGAAAATGGGCATTTTGGGTGAAACCAATAACTTACACGCGATGCGTGGAAGTTAAAAACTTTAGGAAAAAGATAAAAATTTTGGCAAAAAACGACTGAATATGTTGTATATCGGCGGTTAGAGACCATTAGGACCAAAAAAAATTTTTCATGACTTTATCCTGCCATGCATACCCTAAAAAACGAAAAATGGACCTTGTGGACACAGGTATGGACGAAATTGACTGAAACTTGGCCTATACATTTTAGACATAAATACCCCGAAATGGTTTTTGAATTAGCCAATTTGAGCTTAATACAAGCGAGAACGGTGCCAAAAATGGTCAATTTTGAGCGTTTTTTGGCCCTATTTTGACTGTCCAAAGGTCTATAAAGTTGTGCACATATCAAAAAGTTAGCTTCCATTCCCCCAATTGCTTATGTTGCCTGATCATATGGCAAAAGAATCAGTTCCTGAAAGTCTAATGGTTAAGCTGTGACCCTGATAACAAAATTTGATGACCGAAAAAATCAGTTTTTTGGCTTTTTGACCCCTTTAATGGCCTTTAAATTGGAAAATTCCTGCAGATTATGAATCTACTCGTCGAGACGCACATTTTGGTACCAAAAACTTGTCATAAAAGTGGTGGGAACATGGTGAACTCGAAAATGGGCATTTTGGGTGAAACCAATAACTTACACGCGATGCGTGGAAGTTAAAAACTTTAGGAAAAAGATAAAAATTTTGGCAAAAAACGACTGAATATGTTGTATATCGGCGGTTAGAGACCATTAGGACCAAAAAAAATTTTTCATGACTTTATCCTGCCATGCATACCCAAAAAACGAAAAATGGACCTTGTGGACACAGGTATGGACGAAAATGGCTGAAACTTGGCCTATACATTTTAGGCATTAATACCCCGAAATGGTTTTTGAATTAGTCAATTTGAGCTTAATACAAGCGAGAACGGTGCCAAAAATGGTCAATTTTGAGCGTTTTTTGGCCCTACTTTGACTGTCCAAAGGTCTATAAAGTTGTGCACATATCAAAAAGTTAGCTTCCATTTCCCCAATTGCTTATGTTGCCTGATCATATGGCAAAAGAATCAGTTCCTGAAAGTCAAATGGTTAAGCTGTGACCCTGATAACAAAATTTGATGACCGAAAAAATCAGTTTTTTGGCTTTTTGACCCTTTTAATGGCCTTTTTATTGAAAAATTCCTGCAGATTATGAATCTACTCGTCGAGACGCACATTTTGGTACCAAAAACTTGTCATAAAAGTGGTGGGAACATGGTGAACTCGAAAATGGGCATTTTGGGTGAAACCAATAACTTACACGCGATGCGTGGAAGTTAAAAACTTTAGGAAAAAGATAAAAATTTTGGCAAAAAACGACTGAATATGTTGTATATCGGCGGTTAGAGACCATTAGGACCAAAAAAAATTTTTCATGACTTTATCCTGCCATGCATACCCTAAAAAACGAAAAATGGACCTTGTGGACACAGGTATGGACGAAATTGACTGAAACTTGGCCTATACATTTTAGACATAAATACCCCGAAATGGTTTTTGAATTAGCCAATTTGAGCTTAATACAAGCGAGAACGGTGCCAAAAATGGTCAATTTTGAGCGTTTTTTGGCCCTATTTTGACTGTCCAAAGGTCTATAAAGTTGTGCACATATCAAAAAGTTAGCTTCCATTCCCCCAATTGCTTATGTTGCCTAATCATATGGCAAAAGAATCAGTTCCTGAAAGTCTAATGGTTAAGCTGTGACCCTGATAACAAAATTTGATGACCGAAAAAATCAGTTTTTTGGCTTTTTGACCCCTTTAATGGCCTTTAAATTGGAAAATTCCTGCAGATTATGAATCTACTCGTCGAGACGCACATTTTGGTACCAAAAACTTGTCATAAAAGTGGTGGGAACATGGTGAACTCGAAAATGGGCATTTTGGGTGAAACCAATAACTTACACGCGATGCGTGGAAGTTAAAAACTTTAGGAAAAAGATAAAAATTTTGGCAAAAAACGACTGAATATGTTGTATATCGGCGGTTAGAGACCATTAGGACCAAAAAAAATTTTTCATGACTTTATCCTGCCATGCATACCCTAAAAACGAAAAATGGACCTTGTGGACACAGGTATGGACGAAATTGACTGAAACTTGGCCTATACATTTTAGACATAAATACCCCGAAATGGTTTTTGAATTAGCCAATTTGAGCTTAATACAAGCGAGAACGGTGCCAAAAATGGTCAATTTTGAGCGTTTTTTGGCCCTACTTTGACTGTCCAAAGGTCTATAAAGTTGTGCACATATCAAAAAGTTAGCTTCCATTTCCCCAATTGCTTATGTTGCCTGATCATATGGCAAAAGAATCAGTTCCTGAAAGTCTAATGGTTAAGCTGTGACCCTGATAACAAAATTTGATGACCGAAAAAATCAGTTTTTTGGCTTTTTGACCCCTTTAATGGCCTTTAAATTGGAAAATTCCTGCAGATTATGAATCTACTCGTCGAGACGCACATTTTGGTACCAAAAACTTGTCATAAAAGTGGTGGGAACATGGTGAACTCGAAAATGGGCATTTTGGGTGAAACCAATAACTTACACGCGATGCGTGGAAGTTAAAAACTTTAGGAAAAAGATAAAAATTTTGGCAAAAAACGACTGAATATGTTGTATATCGGCGGTTAGAGACCATTAGGACCAAAAAAAATTTTTCATGACTTTATCCTGCCATGCATACCCTAAAAACGAAAAATGGACCTTGTGGACACAGGTATGGACGAAATTGACTGAAACTTGGCCTATACATTTTAGACATAAATACCCCGAAATGGTTTTTGAATTAGCCAATTTGAGCTTAATACAAGCGAGAACGGTGCCAAAAATGGTCAATTTTGAGCGTTTTTTGGCCCTATTTTGACTGTCCAAAGGTCTATAAAGTTGTGCACATATCAAAAAGTTAGCTTCCATTCCCCCAATTGCTTATGTTGCCTGATCATATGGCAAAAGAATCAGTTCCTGAAAGTCTAATGGTTAAGCTGTGACCCTGATAACAAAATTTGATGACCGAAAAAATCAGTTTTTTGGCTTTTTGACCCCTTTAATGGCCTTTAAATTGGAAAATTCCTGCAGATTATGAATCTACTCGTCGAGACGCACATTTTGGTACCAAAAACTTGTCATAAAAGTGGTGGGAACATGGTGAACTCGAAAATGGGCATTTTGGGTGAAACCAATAACTTACACGCGATGCGTGGAAGTTAATAAAGATTTGATTGCTATTGGTGATTTTGTTGTCAACATTGCAATACGCATATTTCACTTCTTTGAAATATTATAGTTTAACTTTTGTGCTGGTTATATAATTTAAGTGAATAATTTCAACATCTAATAAAATGAAAATTATTGCGATAGTTCTGATTGCTATCACTGTTAGTTCAATATCTTGTGCAAATTTAGTGATCCAAAAATCAAATGATCAAAATCGATTATCCAAATTTGTTTGTAATTTAGTAAAAGATGTTCTTAAATCATCAAATGACACTCAGGATGTCTTCATTGCCGATTTGAGAAAATGCAGACGTCTTTCTAGTTCTTTTAATATAGAAAAGTGTTTGAGTGATATTAGTTCTGTTGTTATAACTGATTTTAAGAAGCCAATGGCAGAGAAAAGTTTGAGAATGGCGACTGTATTGATTTTAGAATTTGAGACTGTTAGCACGGTATTTTATTAATTAATATATTAATAATTAATTTTTTTTATTAAAATAGTTAATTTTCAGGAAATAATTCAGTCAATTGTTAATACACTTCGAAAAGAATCAGTTTGGAACCATATGGCAAAAGTCATCAGCATTGTCCCAACATCAACTGATTTAAGGCAACGTTTGACATTATTAGCTATGCTTAAGATTTGTGGATTTTTGGATGTTGCTGTCATATATCAGACTACAGAAAGAAACATCCGATATGAAATTTTTCCGTCATTACTCCCAAAACTAAAAGTTGGAACTGATGAGGCTAATACATCGCTGATTTTTCCAGATAAATTAAAAAACATGCAAGGGCATCAGCTGAACATTGTGTTACATTTTCAATCACCTCGAATTAAAATCTATGACCATCAGGTTTCAACACCTTTACTTCATTTTTTAAGCATATTAAAAGAAAGTCGTAATGGAAGCCTTAATATCAGTGTACTAACTGATTACACTAATACTTTTAAGCAGTTCTGGCTAGATAGAAAATTAGACTTGACATTAAATACTATATTGATGACCAATACTTCAGATCCAAGACTTTTGACTTATGAAGAGGACAGTTATTGTGTTTTAGCTCCGTTGCCAACAAAAATTCCAATTTCCCGTTTGATATTTATTGAACCTTTTGATGGATTTACTTGGTTATGCTTGATGCTTACTATATCTGCGTGTGTCGTTGTCTGGTGGATGTTTTATGGACGTGGTGCTGTTGATTCACCTTGGTTGCTTGCTTATGGAATGTTTGTCATGCTCATTGGTCAGGGTGTTGACTTTAGTCGCAGAAATCGCTTGGTACTGGTAATTTTGCTTCAGTTGATAATTGCCATGATCTTCATACTGAATAATTTGTATGAAGGTGCCATCACATCTTTTATGATAACACCCACCCTCGAGGATAGATTCGATTCATTTGATGACGTTTTGGCTTCAAAATACAAAATTATTGTTGACGAATTTTTCGCTTCATTAAACGACGATAATGATGACTATAACATGCATCGATCCAGAATGATCATTAGGAATATAAATGCAACTGACACACTATCAGAAAAAATCTTAGAACATCAGTCAGTAATAGTATTAAAGTGTGATGTTGCAGAACATTATATCAATAATAAGCTTATGAATGGATTAATGTTACTAGATCATTATTATTTTTTGCCTATAAAAATGATGCCTAGTTTGATTAGACTGGAAGCTAGCTACTTTAATCCATACATCCGTATGCTTCAACAATTGATGGATCTGTGTTTTGAGGCAGGTTTGCCACAAATTTGGAAGATATTTGAATATGAAGCCACCAAGTCAATTTCTGAGAATTCTACTGACGCAACTTATCTTCAGCTAAAGGATTTGGTTCAGGTTTTCAGTATTTTGTTCATAGGCTATGGCTTGTCTTTTCTAATTCTGTTGATTGAAATATTCTTTCATGATATGTTAAGCCGATTAAAGTTAGCTTATCTTGCAAGGAAGCTAAGAAACAAAACCAATCAGATAGCATATAGAAAGAGAAAGCAACCTCATGATGTGAAATACCAAAAAGGTGCACTTTACTACATTATTCATAGACACCAAAAGTTAAAACGATTGAAATCAAAAAGGTTAAAAGTTCGAGAAATTTTTGTTCAGCCAAGAACTATTGCTGAGTAAAAGATTTGAGATTTAGAATCCTTAATGATCTGAATTGATTTGATGCTCTCTCATATCTATGAACTAAATATTTTCAAACTTACGATTTCCACTTTTTTCTCATCCACTTGCATAAATTGAACATGAATACACAAAAAACAGAATCAGCATTGATTTCCATGGCAAAGATTTTTACTTTTTATGCCGCTTCTCATTCCATCTTTTAAAAATGCAAATTCAATCAAAACTGAATGTTTACGTTCAACTTGATCGGCTGAAGATTTTTGTTCATTCTTTCTCATCTCTTATTCCGCATTTTTATGCTCTTCAATTTCAAATTGTCTGTGTTTTTTAATTTCATATTGTGAATCTACACGGGTTTTGTGGATTCCTTCACCCCTACTCGATTCTCATCACCATGAGTAATTGGGGATGTTTTGACAATGATATTGTTTAGGTGTTGTTTAAGGTTGTGGGTCACAGATATGGAGTTGGTCGTGATAGTTTGGCTTAAAAAATTTAAAATGGTTTGAAATTAAATTATTCAAATTTTATTTTTTTAAGCGTATTTAGTCAGGACTTTTTGAACAAGGGTTTTTTTTCCTTTTCGACGTTTTTTTTGGTTCGGATCTGAAAAATTTCAATAATATCTAGTGTAAACGTCGTCAAAACAGGGGGGTTTTGACCCCCAATCCCCCTTCCTTGGCTATGTCCCTTGGAGGGTTGACTTTACAATTCTGAAATTAACATAAAATTTCATTTTTTTTTAAATATTATTGAAAATTAGATCTCACATAAATTTTTATTAGACATCATTTTTTTTAAACCAACTCCCGAAAGAACCTCGTCGACAATCCATTCGTCAAGAAGTATATTTGAAAATTTATTGAAAAAACACTCGAAAAATTATGATGTTTGTTTAACCAGCCATGAAGAAATATTATTATCTTAAATTGTTAACGATGTGTTTCAAATTGACTTTTTGAGTCTTTCCTTTGCTTTGTTTTCTTTTCGTCTCTTCTCATTTTACTTTACTATTGACTTCCAAAAAAAAAAAAATGTTAAATGTTACATCACGATCAGCGTCATCATCTCCTTCGCGACGTTAAGAATTTAAAAAAAAAAATCTTTCAAATATTTTCACATTTTTATTTTGGTGTGTGCACAAGAATGCGAGTTCGTTTTGATTGTTTTTTGTTCTTACTGTTTATACAAAAGTCATGATGTGAGATCGACAGAATTTTTCTTTTCTTGTTTGATTGTTCTTACAGACACGATGATGTGTTTTTGCATTTAGAGTTCATTTAGAGCAAGAACAATAAATTGATTGATGAAGAGATGATTCATGTTTGCAGGAATTTTTGTGGATTGCTAAAAATTTAAAATAAACATAATATAAATGTTAATCTTGTATTTGTTAATGAGTCAAAGATTTTATTGCAATTAAATAGTGAAATCAAATACAAAGCTGTGATTTTTTAAAAATAAAATAAGAACTGTAAAGAAAGGTTTGCTTCAAAACTTAAATTTAACTTATTGAAAAAAAATCTAGAAAATTAACTTATTTAAAATTTTTTGGTAATTTTTGTCATGTCATAATTTTTGTCCCTAGAAATTCAAATTGATAACCTTGAGGTGACAAATTGAGTGAAACATCATGAGTGAACAATCAATGATTAAAAAAACTTTTTCTAGTAATTTCGAAAATAATTAGCAAATTTAAAAGTTAGAAAAGTAATAGGAAAAATAATATCTGATAATCTTGCAAAAGTATAGTTGTCATGTTTTTGGAAATTTCACCCCTTATGATTCTTAACTCAATAACAAATTAGCATTTATGCCGGAATCATCAGTATTTTTTTAAACTTTGTAAAAACGCATCAAACCCATCAAACGCATCAACATTTTCATCCGTAAAGTTTTTAATAGCTGAATTAATATCAGTATCGAATTCAATTGAATTTAGTTCTGTATATGTTTTATTACAAATTTTTCCTCCTTCTAGAATGTTAGAACTATCTGAAATTGGGTTAAGTAGTTCCAAATCGAAAGGATATAATTCAGACTGACAGTTGAAAATGTTTGTGTCTTCTAAATTAATTTGTTCAGATTGCGGGACATTTGACTCGCCAATAAAATCATCAATGCTAATATTTTCAGCTGTAAAGTTTGAATTAATGATGATATTTTGAAGGTCTTGAAGATCAAATGCAGCAGGTTCTGAAAAGCTGGAAATTGGTTGCTGTTCTTGATTCACAAATGCAGTAGGTTCGGAATAGCTGGAAATTGATTGCTGTTCTTGATTTACAAATGCAGTAGGTTCTGAATAGCTGGAATTTGGTTGCTGTTCTTGATTTACAAATGCAGTAGATTCTGAATAGCTGGAAATTAGTTGCTGTTCTTGAACCACAAATGCAACAGGTTCTGAATAGCTGGAAATTGCTTGCTGTTCTTGATTCACAAATGCAGTAGGTTCTGAATATCTGGAAATCGGTTGCTGTTCTTGATTCACAAATGCAGCAGGTTCTGAATAGCTGGAATTTGGTTGCTGTTCTTGATTCACAAATGCAACAGGTTGTGAATAGCTGGAAATTGCTTGCTGTTCTTGATTCACAAATGCAGCAGGTTCTGAATAGCTGGAAATTGGTTGCTGTTCTTGATTCACAAATGCAGCAGGTTCTGAATAGCTGGAAATTGGTTGCTGTTCTTGATTCACTAATGCAGCAGATTCCAGAATTGCTTGTTGTTCTTCGTTTACAATAAAAGTTTTATCCAAAGAACCAAATGCAGTTGTAAATTTTGGTAATGATTCATTGGAGGATGACACATTATTTGAAGGCATCTGAACTTTAATAGCTGAATTAATTCCATTTATTGAGATAAGGATAATGTTTGAATCAACATGATCATTCTTAACATTGTTTGACTGTTTAAAATGTTTTGATTTTAGTTTGCGTTTTGCTTTTGCTTCTTTGTTAAATGCTTTACAGCGTTGTCTGACTTTAAAGCATCCTGAACACTTACAATTCAAATAAGGGCAATCTTTTTTATGATTTATTAGTAGTTTTTTTTCCAAATGAAAACTACATTTACGACAATATTGTTTACCTCTTTTTTTGCCCTTTGATGCTGTTTTACCTGATGAAGCTGTCGGAAGTGCTTGATTTTCATCACTAGTTGTGAGTACAGCTAAATTGGTTTTTCTGTATACACTAATTTCAGCAGAAAATTTTTTCCTTCTTTTGTTTGTTAATCTGCATTTATAGCATTTTTCCATTTTCAAGTGAAATGGATTGTTAAAAGGACAGTTTTTCGAATGTCCTTTAAAGAGTACGTCTATGTGATGATTTCGACACATGGAACATTTCGAATCATTACGTGATTTTTCAGATTTGATGTCCTTTTGGTTTTCTGGTCTATAGATATTTATTAAAATAACAAATTATCATGTTGACATTAAAGAAGTATTTATAAACTATATTACAGAGTAGCATGCACATTCACTAGATTCACTCGATTATTAAAATTTGTGCGAGTGTGAATCTTTTTATTGACTAAAAAAACCGTATTTTTACTAATTTTTACTGAAATAACGTACACACGATGCTTAGAAGTTAATTGAAAAATTGTTAAAAAATTGCGCGAATTAATAAAAAACAAAAATCATTGAAAAAAAAAATCATTATGATTTCATCATTTCTGTAACTTTTTCAAGCCTTATTAAGATTCAAATAATTTCAAAACATTTATTGTCAAATAATTTCAATTGAAGTAATTAAATTTAAAAATAATTTCCGATCAGATTTGATTTCATTTTCTATTTAAGTACTTTGAATGAAATTATTTGATCACAATTGTTTCTTTGTTAGATTAAAATTGATAAGAAGCTTAGTTCCTGTTGCTTTGTTTGACTAAACTTGTCCATTCCTATTTGTGATTGCTGAAATATTTTCAGATTCATCAGCCAAAAAAATATCGAGGTAGTCACGTTGATGGTTAAATTTATTAACAAACCAACATCAACCGAACTTTTTATCAATTTTAATCCACATTACTATCAAGACTTTTCAACTTACTTTTCACTAACACTTGAACTTTTTACGGCACACATCTTATTACTTTGAATTCAACAATATTCCGTGACTACTGAAATTTACAAAATGATCAAGATGCTTCAATCAGTATCACTTAAATATTATTATTTTAATGTTATATTTTAAATTGTATTACTTTTTGTGATTATGGGCGGTTATAAGCGCAATTTGAAATTTTAGGGTGACTATGCCATCGACATTTTAACAAAAAAATATTTTTTATCTGATTCTTTTTAGCATATTGAAAAGCTATGATTATTTTTTAATACTCATCCTTTAAGTTAGTAATAAATGCTTTAGTGATCAGTGCTACAAAAATACTAAAAAACTTAATTCGTTATTATATGTGAACTTCATAACATTATTTTAGACAACAAGTTTGATTGTGTTAAGCTAAAAATTTTACACAAATAATATTTCATATTTCTTGAAATCACTGATTGGTCAAAAACAAGACTATGACGACAAACAAACATGCACATCAGTATAAACAAATTGTTTACTTCCTTTATAACATTTGATTGTTTTTAAGTTTAATAAAAAATTCATTTCATTGATAACCTAACTCTTGACCCACTCTATATTAAATTACAAAACATTCAATGCCAATTTAGATGCCAAAATTCAAAAGAAATCAAATTTATTTATCATCCACATCTCCAAGCAAAAAACTAATTTAAATCAAAATAAACTGTATAAAAATTTCGAAATATACCAAAAGATCAATACACATTGATTTATTGGGCAAAAGTTTAGACAACCCGACTTCACTACTTTTACTCAATACTCAATCTCAAAAATACTCTTTTTTTGTTTAACGTAATTTCAGATCATGTAAAGAAAGAAAAATATCGAAGTCATGTTCGATGGGGGCTTCATAAAAAAATAAATATACACACATCTTGATAGTGAAGAAACAACAACTATAGGTGAGGGAATATTCATAAATAACGTCAGTTAAAAATTATTTTTTTGTTTATTTTAGAACTGATTGTTCAGGAAATTAGGGAATTGTTTGGGAAAAGTAAAGGTTTGAGTGTCAGATGAAGCTTCATTTTAAGGTAAGAATAAATAAAGATCTGCTTTTTATATACTCTTAAAGAATCACATGTAGCCATAAGATCAAGAATTATGTCAATAGAGTATTTAACATCCAAATTACGAGCTTATCTATTGATTTTTGACCTAATTTTGACGTTATAATCCATGCGTAACCACTAATGGCATATTTCAATCTTATCAATTTCCTCAACATTTCACAATCTCAAACATCACAATCGCACGCATCCACGTATGCTTCAATGATGATGAAGTAAAAAAAAATCATCAAAATTCATCATCATCAACATTATTTCATATATACAGCATAGTGCGAAGTGTAGTTTAAATATACGGATGAATAAGTAAATATTTATTTTAACTGAATACGAAATAATAAAATAAAAGAAGAAGAAAAAGAGGAAAAAAATTGAGCATACACGAGAATTTGTTATAAAAATCAACAACGCCAGACGCTAGAGAAGTGATAAAAATCATTAATTTCAGTTCAACTATTTGTCTACTCTCTATTGTTTATGTTAATATGTAAGCATACATCATGATGATGAGATAGGGACGTGATGTGTTGGCGATTTTGGCACCGATAAATAAAGAAAAAAAAAACTTTTTCTCTCACTTCAAAATTCAAATCATGCCTCAATTGGCTTTGTCACCTGGAAACGCAATTTATTTCTTAATAGCGCGATGACAAAAAAGTTTTTTTTTCTTCTTTGAGATTTTTTTTGCGCGAACAAAAGCGAAAGATTTTTTTTTCATTCAGATGAAATTTTTTTATAAAAATGTTTAATTTGAGAATTTATTTTGTTCTTTCACTTTTATTTTGCTGGATATAAAAAAAATATTTGAAAGAAATTCAATACCTTTTTGTTCAAACTTAGTTAGCAATAATTTTGAGAGCTAGATTGAATTTTTCTAGGGGTTGTTCTAGGTCAGTTTGGGCTTAATTTGTATATTTTTCAAATTCTTGATAAGAAGCCTTTCACTTAGTAGGATACGAAAAAATTACTTTTTAGACCCCCTTCCCACCCTTGTTACATTTTTTGTATGAAAATTATTTTCTTTTGTGTGACCTGTTACAAATTTCTAGACCCTCCCTCCTCCTTAAAAGCGAACGTACTAAGTGAACGGTCCCTAAAGATGTACATTTATAATATTTTTAGCTTAACTTTAGAAATTGATTTTATGACCTTAATAATTTACTTATTTTCGAATTATTTAATTTTTTTCTTGAAAATTATTAGAAGGCATCACATTGGTTGGCATACATTTTTAAGGTATTAGTTTTAAAATTTTGAACATATTTCTCGGTTATGGCACAAAAACAATTCACGAAAATTTTTCAGATTTTTTTTGAACCTTCCAAAATGCGCCTTGAAGCTTTAATCATCAGATTTCAGTCCTAATAATAATTTTAGCTTGATCTAAGCACAAGAATTTATGTTGTATTTTGATACAATAGACAACATAATAGACTCATGAAAGAATAAAAAAAGTAAAAATAAAACTCCCCATAATTACATTTAACGATGCCACATTTCCAAAAAAATATTCTTAATAATTCTATACCTCAAATCGCCAAAAAAAATGAAAATAAAAATAGGATAGAATGTTGAAAAGCCTGTAAAAATTGAAAAGAATAGAGCAATACAATGTGAACGTACTGCTGCTTTTTGCTAAAAAAATATAAGAATATAAAAAAGTTATTGCCTGAAGCAACAAAAAAGAGATTTTTTTGTGTGACATTCACAGCAATAAGCAAGAATGAAAGAATGAGGAAAGTGAAAAAAATGTGTTTTTAAGAAAAAAAAAGGTCCAAGAATGAAAGGTGACACAACAGCTAAAAAAATTACATCCCTTGAGGTGTGTATATTGAGCATAGAAATAATAATAATAATAATGTAGAAAAAATCTTGTGTGTCCATGCACAATTGAATCTCTTTCTTCTTTTTTTGTATCCATAGTGTCAAAATATTGCGATTTACGACACTGTTGCAACTAAAATATTTTTTTTTATTTTTTATATGTTTTAACACAAAATCCCCTTAAAGAGGATTTAAGGATCCTTTCTGGCAATTTTTCAAACGATTTTTTTTTCAATATTATTCAATTATTTTTTATTTGTTATTTCAATGCGATGAAATTTATTTTTTTTTGTGTGTGTGTAAATCTGGTCTTTACCTGTTTATCATTCTAATTCCATTCCACACTTTGCTGTTGCTGTTACTGTCACAAACAATAAATTTTTAATCCTTTACCAACATCTTTTTTATTCGGCATCAACATACCCTTTTTTCTACCCCTTCCTGAACTGATTTTTTTTATTCATCTATCCGACTATTGAATTTAAAATTAATTTAATTTTTTACAATGAAAATGATTTCGTTTTTCATCCTCTCAATTCATTCACTATTATCGTAAAATATACTAGGATTTAGCAGGGAAGGTAGTATTATTCAGGGTGACGAGGTGACAGGGAAGCATTTTATTAGAATTTATGCAATTTTAATTGAAATTTTTGATATTTTTATTACACACTAGTGACTTCAACACTGGGGTTGAAAGAAGATGAAAAAGTATGAAATTATGAACAATGAATGTCCATTTGTGTTGTGAAGAGTAAATTAGTCATGGTTTTCATGGCTTTTAGTAAGAGAGAATATTTATAAGAATAATCTTATTATATGCTTCTTAGTGAACAATTTAGTTTTAATTTGATGAGTTGAAAAATTGTTTTGGGATTCAAGTCAAAATATCTTGTTGAAAATGAATAGATTTTTGGCTGATTAGGCATCAATGTCTTATTATCTTGGTCGTAAGGATGAATTGAAATTATTTCAAAATATTTTTAATATTTACTTTTTATCAACTTTTTATGGAATTAAAATCATGAAAAAGGTCAATTTTACATCAAAATTTTGCTTAAAGCTGCTAATTTAATTATATCACGCTAATTTTTGAGAAAAACCTTCAAAACATAAATTTCTGATGTAATATAGCCAGACAACATTACCAACAATTACCCGACAACAACCCAGAATAACAACATCCAACAATCCATTTCATCTACAATAACGAGGACAAGTTGCACCCTTTCATCATAAAAAATTCATAAAAATCACGCAAAACGGTAAAAAAGGTCGCAAACATAATCTCCGTTTACCAGTCGACTCTTTATTCTCTACTGAATAATGAATAAAAAAAGGTTCAAACCAGCTTAATGCTGATAAAATCGGCAATGAAATTGTGTACTTAATTCGAGGAAAAACACAAAATAAAGCAATACTCATTACAATTTGACATTTTTTTTCAGTTTTCATTGGTGCTTATTTGCATTATTTTCTTGTTTAACTGGCACTGTTCATTTGTCATGTCGATGTGGCTGTGCTGATAAACAAAATGTGTTAAAAATCAAACAATCAAATGTTGTCAAATCAAATGAACCAGTCGAGTTTGATGTTTATTTAAAATTTTAAAATTTGGATTTGATTTAATTTGGCTGGCTGAGCATTTTCCGTTGAATTAGGCATTTTAAAAACGACCGTTAAATACTTTTTTGTTGATGATTGTTTTGACTGATTTATTGAGGATTTGTGAAAGGGTAATAGGGGGTATTAAGTCTGGGATTTTTTTGATATTTAATTTGTTTTTTATTGTGATCTTGATGTGATAATTTCCTCCCTAATGTATTCTGTTTGATTATTTTTGGATTTAGTGAAAATTGATTAAGTCCATTTTATATGAAAATTGTTAAAGAAATAAATTGATCATTATCTACGAATTACTAATGAGACAAGTCTTGACCACCCAAAATAATAACTTGTTAATTTGCAAATAATTCCAAATCAATAACAACAAATCTCCAAATCCGTACATATAAAATTTTATCTCAAAAATCATCACCACAAGACAGCAGACAGCAATTAAAATTTATGAACATTAATACCCTCAAATCTTAATATTCATTAATAATTGTGAACATTTAAATACTTATCATATTATTAATAATAATTTATGAATGAATTTAACGTGAGACATTTCAATAAACCAGAAATCTCCTTATACAAAAAATAAATTAAATTGCATTTGCACAGCGAGAAGAAAATGACATGCAGCAATATTTATATGCATCTGATTAAAAATAAGATATATGAACGTTTTTCATTACTTCCGCATTTACCTTTTTTAATTTTATTTATTTAATTTCTTTTTTTGTGAATGTATACAAACAGTAATTTTATTTTAAATTTTTCATTTCGTTGACATTAATACATTTTTATGCCTCATTGCACTGTAGGATAATATCACTGCCAAAACTTGTTATTTATTCACACATCGACATCTGTTGTGAAATATGTACATATTCAGATGCTGCTGTATGTATTTTATATTATTTTGGAACAATCATGAGCACTGACAGTGGTAAATAACATTATTGCAGTTCTCAAAAATGGAAATGGATTTAAATCCCGACAAACATGTCCTTTTCATCACCCTTACTTAACGCCAATTGGATTTCAATTTGTTTCTTTTCCTTTACATGTTAAATATACAATTTTTTTAATAAAAAGCTGCTAAAAAGAAATTACCAGAGGATTAAAAGGAATTTATATCAATTTTGACGGCATCATGACACATACTCAGCTCAACAGCTAAGTGTATACATGCATCTCATTGTTCCTGAACATACAGACAGTAAACGAAGCGAGTGAGATGGAGGAAGAAATAAAATTTCCTTCTTTTGAATAAATAATAAGATATTTTCCCCTTCATTTCACACATGTCACGATTTATAACAGATTTCTAAAGCATCTACATAATAAAAACTACAAATTGGTATGCGGTATTGTTGAAAAATTTTATTTTGGTTCATTTTTATTTCTCTCTCTTTTATGTTATTAAATCTAAATTTATGCATTTTTAGATGGGCAATGCTGGGGGTTAGTTTATGAAATTTCAATTATTTCTTTTTGATAAACAGGACATCTGTTTAAAAACTAAAAAAGTTTACCTTACATGCTTAATGTCCTAAATTCAATCTAGAGTTCAATCCAGTTAAGATGTAGTCAAAAAAGAACTGAAAATTGAGAAGATTTTGAACACAGAGGGGAATAGAACCAGGGTGTGGAACTGATCAAATTGATCAAAAAAGATCAAAAATTATCAAAAATCAATTTGATCAGTTCCACACCCTGGGTCTTAAATGAAGAAAAAAAAATCTCTGAAGATTTTGTAGTATGGGTAGGTTTAATTTTCATACAAAAATTGTATCTTTATGTGAGAATGTCACACAACTTTAGATCTCTTTTCTTTAAATAGTTGAACATTATTTACAGATGACCCCCAAGAAGATTCAGCAGGTATTAAAAAATTAAAAACACAATCTTAAGAATAACAAAAAATTTTGCAAAACTAACAACAACACCAAACAATTAATCATTATAAATTAACAAAATAAAAATAAAATTCCCAGAAGAAATTCAATTCAAAGAATCACCCAGGTTTTTTACAAGTTCCTCATTTTGCTTTTATTCATTCACTCAAAAAAATGAAGCAAATAAAATAAGGATTTTTTTCTCTCTCTCATTCTATTTCACCATTGTTATCATTACTTCACTAAACTATTGTTCAAATTGAAATGAAATCGTCAGCAATTGAATAACAATAAGGAATGTCTTCCTCTACCATGTGGAGATATTGATGATTGAGTCATCATTGGCAGCAGTCCAAGTCCAAAAGCATAGAAAAAAAATGTTCTCTCTATATTGTTAGAGATGCCTTGTGGGAAATGCTAAACCAAACAAAAATCATTTCATGCATTAAATGGGACTTTAATGCGATCAGCTGAAATTGATGTTTATAGCTTTTTTTTATACGTAGCCATCATTTTTCATAATAAATATATTATATATTTGCCATGGTCCATTATCGATTCTATCCATTACACGCTCACTCATCGTATCCAAACTATTGAATGTCATCATCTTCTGCTTGTGATGTTCCTTCAAAAGATAGTCAGACGGTATCGTCAACTGGTAAATTAAATTTGATAGCGGATAGATTGCTGAAGAGATTTAAGATTGAATTTTTTTCTTTCATTTCTCTTTTTTTTGCAATTTTATGCCACTTAAGCTTTATTGCAGAATCTGCAGGTCAAGACGATACACTCATAGAAAAAAATTTACCAAACTTTTGTCATTTATATGAAAATTTTAACCAAATGTTTGTTAAAATAGCGTTTACAAACTGTTTGGTTAAATTTTACCAAATTTTTGGTTAATCCAAATTTTTAACCAAAAATTTGTTAATTTTTAGTAAATTAAAAATTTACAAAAATTTTACAAATTTTTTGGTTATTTTTAACCACAAAATTTGTTATTTGGTCACCCATCCAATTTTAAAATGAAATTTTTGTTGCTTAACTTCTGAGTTCCTAAGATTTTCCGCTGATCAAATCCTGATTAATTTTTATTAGAGATTGAACGACTCTTAGCAAATATAAATAATTAATGAATTAAAATATCGTAATTATAAATTAATTGATCGATAAATCATTAAAACTTAGCAAAGCAGCAAAGTTCATGAAAAAAATATTTAATTTGGCTGTAACCATCAATTTTTAGATTAATTTAAAATTTATAATTTGGTAGCTAACTTTTAGTTAAGTTCACCAAATTAATTGGTTACATAAATTTATAAAAATATGATTTTAAGCTTCAAAACTTGATTTATTGACTAAATTTTTAATAGATACTCTTTATTAATAAGTAATAAAGAGTTTTAGATTGAAAAAACAATTAAATTATTAATTTAATAAATAACAAATAAGTTAGTAAAATTAACAATTTTTTTGGTAAAAGTTTTAACCAAAAATTTAGTTGAAAATTTTTTTTCCCATACAAAATTAACCAAAAGTTTGTTAAAACCGATTACCACAAAAATAACCAATAGCTTGGTTGATTTTTTTCTATGAGTGTACGAATGTGCTTTTTAGTGTTGATAGAGGTGGAAGAATGAGGAAATGGAGGAAATGGTTGATGTATTTTGACTTGAGGATATGATAAGATTAGAATTAAGGATGTGATATAAGAAACTGTGACTTTTTAAGGTTGTTTTAGTCTGATTTGATCATTTAATCTAGGTTATTGAGATAAATGATACTTCCATATAGTCATAATTTTGTTAATACAGATGGGACCTGAAATTTCATTAATTTTTTGTATAATTAATAAAAATAAACGTGGTTGTGTTGTGAATCGAACTTATGTTTTCTTGGAATCAGATTTAAGAATTGTCATCAAGATTTTTTTTAATGAAAATCTGTTTTTCTGCAGTCAGACTCAATTAAGCTAAAAGTAGGAACATTATGTGCTACTTTAAATTTTTGAGGACAATTTCATCAATATTAAGTCAACAATAGTCCAAAATTTTAATTAGGCCTCTTTTTACTGTACCTTAACCTCAACACTAATTTCCATGATGCATTCCTTACTTGTAACCCGATTATAACTTAATTTTCCGTCTCTTATCCAATTCTTACCATTTTTGGTGTACATGTATGTGAAATTAGAATCAGAAGAGATTTATGTCCAACTATAAAATAATTAAAGACTGCAAATAGGATTAAATGCTTTCAGTATCCATTCCTGAAAGGTACAGACATAAAATATATCTTTATCATAAAAATAATAAAATAAAAAATAGAAATAACATATAAAAAGAAAGAAAATAAAACTTTCCGTAAGCTTCTTTTTTTCCTACTCCATTTCAAAGGTAGAAAGAGCAACAAGATCATAAAGAAAGTCCTGAAAGAGATTAAAATGAAAGAGGAGGAAAAAAAGTACGAACAATTTGATGATTCCTAATTGCATCAACAGAAATACTGAAACGGTAATATTACGTTTTGCTCTTTGTACCAGATAATCCAGCTTCCAATTTAATTTTCAATATAGCCAAAAGGAGAATGAAAATGAAGATGGAGATGCAATAAAGGAATATCCATTCAATTCTTTTACTCTCTATATCTCGTCATAGAGACACTACTCATTTCATTCGTAATTCTATTATTTTCTTTTTTGTGTGGAACTTTTATTTTTTTGCTTTTCCGGACAGGAAAATCAGCGCTTGGAAAATTGCTTTTTTGGTTGGAGAATCATAAAAATATGACAAAAGTTCTTTTTTCTATCTGTTTTTCTTATTCGTTTTTACTCATTTTTCTATTTTACTATGAATTTTAATGACTCGACATTCTGTTGCAAATTTAAATTGCACCTCATTATGAAGACTTTGAGGGATTGAAAATATGTAGGAATGGACGGAATTCAAGGGTTGAGTAAGTATTTGAAAAAGTAAGAATTTTTAAGAAGTTTTATATTTTAAAAATTTTTATATTAAATTTTCATTCATTTTTTGTAAGGTTTAATTTTGATGATTTAAAATATTTTTGCACCTAATTCAAAAGGGGTCAAATTTTTTCAGAATTTTTTATTTCAAAATTCTGTATTTTCAAGATTTTAAAATTTTCAAGATTTTAAATTTTTCAAATTTTTAAATATTTTTTAAATATTTTAAAATTTTTCAAGTTTTTAAATTTTTCAAAATTTTAAACTTTTTAAAATTTTAAATTTTTCAAAATTTTAAATTTTTCAAATTTTTAAATAGGTATTTTAAAATTTTTCTAGTTTTTAAATTTTTCAAAATTTTGAAAAATATTTTTGACTTTTTTTTTCAACATGGAATATTCAAAATTTCATCAAAAAAGTTCATAACTTCACATCAAAGTTTCTATAGGATTTGAAACCTAAAAATTCAGCTTATTTCAAACCCCTTTAAGTTCCCACTTCAATCTTCAAACATGTAGATAGGATTTGATAGAAGATGACAGAATAATAAAATATTATGGAGATAATAAATGTCTCTCTGTTTTCACTTCTTCTTTCTTCATCGCCATCATCATCATCGCAACGCTCTTTTAATGAGATGAAGCTTAATTTTCTGTGTAATTTTCACACCTCATCACAAACATCCTGAAAAGTGCATAAAAAATAGCAAAAATGAATGCTTTTTTCAGCATTATCATCAAGATCATTATCATCAACATCATTATTTGCAGTGCATAAAAGAGCTTATTATCAACATGAATGAATTATTTTCATTATCATCGTTTGGATGGTTGGATGTTTAGATGGTGGAAAATGTGAAATGATGAGTTTTGTTGGGGTTAATGGAGTATGAATACTCTGTTGAGGATGTGTGTTGATAATAAATTTTAATTATTTTAAGTACATACTACACTCTTATTTAATAATTAAGATACAAAGGTTCAAATCCCAACATATTGAAAAAATTTTAAAAAATCAAAATTTTCAAAAGAATTGTTTAAAAATTTTGACCAAAAATTCCCAAACTACCAACCATAACTTGCTTCAATTTTACGAGCTTCCATTAAAAGCAAGCACTTACCATTAAAAAGCAAAAATTGCGAATATATTTTTACCACCCAGAAAGTTCACTGTAATAGAAAATTTGATAATTTATGACTGAATATCATTAAAAAATGAAATTAATCTCATTAATTTATTAGCTAAAATTTATTATTATTACAATTGCTATATAATTTTTTTTTCATACAGACATGGCCACATAAAACATAATATTAAAATAAATTGAAAATAAAAAAAGTTGTTATTACATTACAAAGTTTCTATAGGAACATTGAGCTCCACTTTTTAATCTTCTATTATTAATTTTAATATTAATATCACAGTATATTTTTTTTTCTTCGTCGTCATCCTATCTATAAAAAAATTTAATTTGTCATAAGTTGATTTCTTTCTGCTAAATGTTATACGATGGGATTAGTTTATAATGTGTTAATAAAAAAAAACTTGAATTATTCACAACATTGAAAAACTTTTCATTTTTTTTTTCATATATAAATGTGAGCAAAAAACTGCAATTTTCTAGCAAATTTCTCTCTAAAGCTTTTCTGATTCGCATGCAATATAAAAATTGATTCAATTAAAAGTTTACTCTTTTCACTCTTCTTCTTTTCTCTCTTTTTTGGCAAACATGCATAGACTTTTTTCAGTACACGTTTTGTAGAATTTTTATTGTTTTGAGGTATTTTTTGAGCATTTTGAGTGTTTATTTTTTTGGTGCTTCTTGTGACTTCATATTGATTTTCAATAGGATGGTTTTGGGATTTTTTGTTAAAGTTTTTGTAGAAAATAATAATATTACCTAAAATATAATTTTCGAATGAAATAAAAAGTTTCTTTATTGCTTTTAAAAGGCTAGCAACGGCCAAAAAAAAAAATGATTGAAATTTCATTTGTGGTAGTCATAGTTAATGGACACTTCATATTGTGGGTTCAAATCTCATAAATTGCTTCGTTAATATGACTCTTAAATGTGACTCCAAAAAAACTTTTTTTTACAAAATGCAAATATCTTATTTTTCACCAAACCTCCTCTATGCGCACTAGTCACACCTCATAAACACATATCAAACTCACAGACAGTTTTAATTCACTTTCCTATTCATAGTCAATTGTATTAAAATCACTATGAACGAAAGCTTTTGTTAAACCTCATACAAAATGTGTAAGCTGATTGTAAAAGTCTAGCAAGCATAATTGAAGTTGCTGTGATGTTGGACGCTCAAATGTTGAAACAGCCCAGCAATAAGCCATAATTGTGAATCTGTGAATGAAATTTGAAAAATTAAGTTTTACTTTTGTGCTAAAATGTTATTTAATACTTACAGTTCATCCGGGCAATGGAGAGGTTGAGCTAATCGATATCCATCACGTAAATAATTTTCCATCTCAAAGGCATCAATCTATATTGGCAAAAAAGGTACGAAAATGAAATTTAATATTGTAAAGTGAGTGCTTGTTACTTACATCAACGTACGGCTGCTTTGCAAGTGTACATAATTCCCAAATGAGAACACCAAATGCCCAGGCATCAGATGCTTCACTAAATTGCTTCTTACTTAATGCTTCAAGTGAGAGCCACTTAATGGGTCGATTTTCACGATCACCAAGACAATGATAATCTTGTGGGAAGAGATCACGTGACAATGAATTGTCGGTCAATTTTACTGATAAATCATCATCAATTACGCAGTTTCTTGTGGCTATGTCCTTATGGATTACACCGTGGATGTGTAAATGACATAAAGCACCAGCAAGTTCGGATGACATTCTGACAATTTGAATTGTTGTTAAAGTTCTAGCAATTGGCTCTTGTAGGAACAATTTTAGATTCTTTGTATTATTATCAGCAGAATAGAGTAAGAATGGTGCTGTATGATCCTCAATAGACACACCAAGAATAGCCAATATATTTTCATGTAAAGCTCCATAAAGATTCATTCCTTCCTGTAACAGCAGTGAAATTTGCATTTCATTTGCCTGCTGTCCAACAGTCTTTACTATAACATCCTGCGTCTCATTGTATGTTCCACGATAGACACGTCCAAAAGTTCCTTCCTGCAATAAGCTTGACAATCTCACCCGGCAACGTTCAACGGTAATTTCAGCAATGCGACGTTGTAGTTCTTCCGGTTCTGTAAATTTAGTTCGTGGTGTTGTTGGACATGTCGTTGGTGTTTGTTGTGCCTGTGCTGCCTGAAGTCTCTGAAAACTAGACGTTCGTACAGGCTGCGTTACGTGTGGCTTCCTCTTTGCTGGCTTCCGTGCACAATATGCGATAGATATGAAAAGTACAACCACAATAATCGCAAGAAATCCACCAACAATGAGTGTCATGATATCATTGGATGGCTTGGGAATTGTTGTAAACATTGTCGCATTATCCATACTCTCGTCTAATATTTCATTCTGTAAGCAGTACTTTTTTCGTGTAAAAACCAATTCCGTGACATTATTTGTGGCTCGATTGAGTGTTATCTCAATGGATATTGTTACTTCCACTTCACCAGATTGTATGCCAGAGCATTTCATTTCAATTGAAAAGGTTTCAATTTCTTGCGGCATCTCGCCAACTCGACTGATGTTGAGTTGAGGTCGTGGCAATATTATTGGATCTGCAGTAGCTATATTAATTTGATATGGTAGCGTACGGCCGGCTAAACTTTGCCACGTAAATACAATATCATTAATATTTGCTGCAACTGGAACTGTGAATTGTAACGCATATTTATTGATGTGACCGTCCCGTACATAGTACATTTCAGCTGAGAGTCCTGTGGAGAAAGATAATAAGTAGATTTAGTGCTTAAGTTCTCATAAATCAAGGTTAGACAAATTCTTTTAATTAAATTTTTTATATTTTGTTCCTTATTTAGTCTGTTTTTTTTCAATTTGGTCACGGCTTGCGGTAAAGAATTTTCCAATAAAGTTGTCAATTAAAGTTTAATTCTATCACATTGATTGCATGAAACAGAGAAGAGAAAATAAGAAGATAATTGGATTTTTTTTTCATCTTCCTTTACTTATGCTCTCTTTACCATGTCTCAAGGATTATATTGCTATGTGATTGCAAAGATTTCATTTCTATTCGAATGCATTTTTTTCTCTTTTTTTTTTTTGATTCCGAGTAATTTTATTTTATTTTATTTTCATTATTTTTTCATAGAACAAATTATTCTCCTATTATATGTGAATAGGAAAAGTGGATGAATGAGGATGATGAAAAAAAAATATATAAAGTATTAAATATCATATATCGTAGTATGATGATTCTTTGATTGTTAAAGAATAAGAAATTGAGATGATGAGGATGGGATGATGAATAGCTACTGGTATGGCGGATTTTATATTTCAATAGATTATTTGTAATTTGAGGTAAACTATTGATGAATTTTGTGAGCATTGATTTTTTTATTAAAGATGAATTTTTAAGAATTTTTGAAACCTGGAATTTTGGAATATGAAAATTTTCTCATGAAATTTTAAACTATTGATATGTTAAGTATTTTAAATGAAAGATCTTTTAAATAAGAGCAATTTTTAATTTTTAAGAATTTATTTCTATCTCTGCATAATCATCAAAAAATTATCAAACTTCCAAATGCCATCCTTTCCTCAAATATCAATTTTAATTAAACATTTATGTGTCTTCAATCAAATAAACTGTCGATCCTTAAAATCATCCCAATTATTAAAATTCAGTTGAATTTTATCAGAATTTAACATTTACGAACAAATCAAATCAATCATTTGAAAAAACTTCCCAACCAGCCACAGGTAAGTTAAACATGAGAACATTTTAAATTTTAATACGAAAATTGCTCCTCAAAAAAATAAAATCATACATCCATCATAATTTCATGACCAGAAAAATAAAGATTTATCCTTACCTATTCACATCTATTAAATCAAAATCAGAATGAGATGTGAAAATGGGATTAAATTTATGGTAAAATTATTTATGGAATAAAAGCAAAGAAAATTAAATTCCCTTTTTAACTAACAAGATGAAATAGAGTAGAATGGAGAATGAAAGGAAAAGAAAAAGATTGATTTCTTAATATCCTAATTTCTGAGGTTTCTCAGTGATCAATCTTCAATGGCACATTCATACAGACGAGAAAAAAAATTGTACAAAGTGCTGTGAATGAATAGTGAAGAAATATATAAAAAGATATCGGATTATCAGGTCTTATACCTTCTTTAAGTACAGTAAAAAAATACTTTTTTTTTCAATTTATTTATTAAATTTCCTTAAAGCCCTCCGTGCAACAAAAAAAAGAATAGAAATCATAAAAAATGTGAGGATTCCAGGCACGGCACGAAATGAAAACAAATTTTTACGCAACATCTAATTCCTATTCAATTTATGATTAATTTCATTTCAATCCGCAATATTACATTTCTATCTACCTTTTCAGGTAATTCATGCACGTTAATTCATAGACATACATACACATGTGAATATTTTTTTTTGGTTAGGTTAGTTGGGATTTGGGATAAATTGTTACGATATGTGTATTGCACATTTTTTTACCTTCGTCTACATTTGTGAATATTTAAGGAATTATTATGGGTTTAAGAAAGGAAGAAAAATTCAATTTTCATGTACATAACTACATAAATAAATTGCGATATACTAGGATATGTGAGGCGTTTGGAAAGGCAAAAAATCCATTAAAATAATTAAATTTTCATACTTTTTAATATCCAAAAAAAAATTTGCTTATTCAATCGCATCTAATTGGCATCACTTGACAATTTTCATGACACCTTTAAAGTGCTCTCAAAGATAAAAGCTCGAATTTCATAATTAAAAGTGGAATTAATAAATTTGTTCCAAAATGCAACACGAATCCACCATTGAGACATAAATTCTCAGCAAATGTACAAAACTTGATTAAGCACAGAAATCACTTCCGTAACTTGTATCAAAGAACACTTCAGAACGCTCATAAGTCTGCTGCTAATCAATTAAATCGTATGATTAAACGCGAATTAGATTTAGAGAGAAAAGCTGAATTCTCTCTTAAACTCGAAAATTTAACATATGAAGATAATTCTCTTTTCAAATATACCAAGTCCTTAAAAAATAGCAAGAAATGCATTCCACCAATCCATTCAGGTCAAGACTACGCTTATTCAGATAAGGATAAAGCTGAAGCTCTTGCAACTAAATTCTGCGAAATTCACACTAATTCAGCCTCTATGAACTCAAATTTGGAGCAAATAGTCAAGAACTCAATAGAGCAATTAGAACTGGATCAAATTCCAAGTTTTGAGTACTTTACCAATGAAGAGACAATTTCTGTTATCTCGAATCTAAAAACTCGCAAAGCTGCTGGCTCTGACACAATACCTAATTGTGTCCTAAAAGCCTTACTTAATTCCAATAATTTCATATCAAAACTCACATCATTATTCAATGCATGCGTAAAATATTCTTACTTTCCGACCAACTGGAAACTAGCTAAAATCGTAGCAATACCAAAAACCGCCCCAGCCTCAAGCAATCCCTCAGAATATAGACCAATTTCACTTCTCTCAACGATAGGAAAAGTTTTCGAGAAACTTATCCAAATAAGACTTAATTCGTTTGAAATTGATCATAATATCATTATTAAACAGCAATTCGGATTTAAATCTCGTCACTCAACTACTCAGCAAATACTTAGACTCACCGAAAAAGCGGCCTTGGGCTTCAATACTAACAGGAGCTTAGGAGTCGTTTTACTTGACCTAAAAAAAGCCTATGATTCTGTCTGGCACGATGCCTTGATACACAAGTTGATCAAATATAAGTATCCTTTATACTTGATTAAACTTATACAATCATATCTAGCTGGACGTACAGCATTTGTATCGATCAATAACTCAGTCTCTGAGCTATTTAGAATCCTCGCTGGCGTCCCTCAAGGGTCAGTAATCGCTCCTCATTTATTCAACATCTTCATAAATGACATCCCAATCCCAAACAGTGGTGAAATAGCCCTGTTTGCGGATGACACCGCATTCTTCATTGAAGCCCAAAACTATAATTTCAATTATATTAAAAGCTCACTTTTAAAATCACTCCAATCATTTCAAGAATTTTTCAATAATTGGAAAATTGAGCTAAACAATTCAAAAACTGAATTTATCTTATTTACAAAATCCACCATAATGTTAAATAAGTGCCTTTCAGATGTTATCAATTTTAATGGACTCACCTTCAAATGGAAAGCTCATGTTAGATATCTAGGTGTTCACTTAGATAATAAACTTCTTTTCAAACACCACATTAATACGGTTCTATCGAAAGCCAAATCATTGTCATTCAAAACACTCTATTGTCTCATGAGTAGAAAGTCGAGTGTGTCAATAGACTCAAAAATCAGAATCTATAAATCATTAATTCGGCCGGTATTCACTTATGCCTGTCCAATTTTTGTCAACTGTGCTGCATCCCACCTCAATAAGCTTCAAGTATTTCAAAACAAAATGCTACGTCTAATTTTTAATACCAAATGGGATGATTTCATAACTAATGATTCACTCCATCGACGTGCCAACCTCCCAACAGTGAGAGAATTTTTATTAAAATTAACCTCACGATTTTATAACTCCAATAGATCAATAAATAATGAATTAATTTCCAATCTAGGTAATTATGAGTATGACTCCTTGGAATTCAGAGTTAAGCATAAATTACCAAAACCCAGATCGCTATGAGCAATCTCGATAGTCTCATCAGTCAATAGTCTTACTAGTGTTAGTCTTATTAGTTGTAGTCTTATTAGTTATTAGTATATAAGTTAAAAAAATTTTAGGATGTTTTTTTAAAAATTTTTCATCCAAATACTTTCAATTACAATCAAAATCAACAAACAAAATAATATTCAATCTGTATTTAAATTAAAACCGATAAGGTTGGTGTTAAAAATAATCAAATGTACTTCGAACATTAAATCAATAAATAAAAAGAAGAATTATTATCTGTTTATCGAATTTCATCGCAAAAATATAAAAATATCAAATTAATAGCAAGAAAAAATATATCAACTGAAGAAGCAAAAAAAGGTGTCAAGAAGTTCCTTATTTCATTAAAATTTGGAAATATTTGAACCAGAAAAAATTAAAGAAACTAAAAATGATGAACCTTTCTTGGAATATTTTAGATCGATTATTTTTATTTTCTACCTAGAAATGGTTGGCATTTGAGATTCTTTTGTTTTGTTTATTTCTAGTGTCATGTAGATTTTTGGAAGGGCCAAAAAAGGATAAGATAGGATTGATGGTGAAAAATGTGAAATGAGGATCAGTTAATACAAAATTTGGTGTCTTAGTAAAGTAGAATTTTTGAGAACAAACTAATATTTTTTTTATTGATTACATACTTAAGCATTAGTTTAATTCTAGTAGAAATCCGTATTAAATAAAAATCTAAACTCTCCTTTAAAATCATCCAACAAAAAAAATATTAAACAACTTTAAATTCACTTCTTTTTTTCCTCTAAATAATTTCCTTAAAGATTCTACAACAATAAAATTCAATTTTAAAGAAAAATATCCCTTTAAAGTTCACCCACCACTACCCACCCAATTGACATACATGAAAAGAAAAATCAAAGTCAAAAAGCATAGCAAACAATAAAGTACATCGATATAAAATTATATAAACAACTAGTAATATCCCTCATATACATGACTTGATGTCTGCATGGCAAACAAAATAATAAGAATAAAAAGGCATAAACATTTTTCTCTCTAAATTGTGTGAAGGTCTTGCGTGCCTGCATTATAGAATCAAATCGAATTTTTTACATAATTTGTTTATTCATCCAATTTAGTTATCGAAAAAAAAATAGAATAAAAATAGAAAAAAAAGTTTGGGATGGATAAAAAAGGAATAAGAGGGAAATTGAAATGACCCCAAGAAAATTACGATATACGATACGATATAGATTGAATAGATGGATGGGCGATGATGTAATGGACGAAATTTGCTTTTACAATTTAAATCGAGACGATTACAAGGAGCAGCACGAGAGTGAGAGATATACAATATGTATATATGTGACGAGCAATTTGTGAAGCGATAGAATGAACATCTAAATAAATATTGATTCAGGACTCCATTTAGATTATTGGTAAATGATCAAGTTTCAAGAAAAAAAAATAATCCACATGTCAAGGGAACAACACATAAACACCATGTGCCTAAAGTCTCATCGAACTCGACGATAATTCCATCGAGGCGAGTGTACATTCAATATATATTATTGCTATGTTTTCGATATCATATTACAGGTTTCTTGATAACTTGTCAATGTTCTTTGCTCCTTGTCTTCTTCATTCTTCGTTTACTCAATTTATATGTACATACAATCGTCTTTATGGATAAATATATGACGTCTCTGAAGAGTAGGGATCAAGTTTAAGATAATGTGATATCCATTTTGCCCATATATATTATTATTCTATGTTTATGCTTTCTAGCTGATTTTGTTGGTGGAAGAAAGTGTTCTTTTGTTTTGATCTTCTTTGTCTGTTTGTCTGAAAGCTGTCAGATGTGATAATGCTTGTATTTAGATAAATTGGCATTATGCATAACAAAAATGAAGTAAAAACAATTCAATTAAGTTTAAATGCACCAAAAATGCGCTTTATGTTCACATCACCTGACCATCCATACACCAAAACCACTCGCACTTGCACTTTCCACTCTCCTCTCTGTCTACGATTGTCTATTCAATAATTTTGTTTATTTTAACAGAGCACATTCTTCGTCATTATAATCATCATCATCGTCGTCGTTGTCGAGTTTGTAGTTTTATTTTTCAAGAAGTTTACTCAAAATGTCAAAGTTTTTCTTTTCTTTTCCTTAAAAACTACTTCCTGACACGAGACGGTCTACGCGTGTTTAAATGAACTTATTTGTTTTACTTTTCTGACTTTACTTCCTGAGAAATTTTTACTTTGTGTATTTTGTTGAGTGGAAAATTATATTGATGCATTTTGGGTGACTAGATTTAATTTATTTCTTACGGAACGTAAAATGGCGATTTGGAATTTGTCCCCAACATAATCCAATATCAGTGGGAGAAAAAGGTCAGATTAGATGAATGAATTGCATTAATAATGATTTAAGTCTTGACATGACCTTTCTCGAGTTTTACAGAATTTTCTCATGTCAAAGTCGATTGAACCTTGTTCAATTCTGATTCATTGGATTTGTTAAGACAAGGTTGTGATGATAATAGTGTCAAATACAATTTATTGATCTTAGAATAATGAATTGATGGGATTGAGGTTAATTTTTTGTTTTCCTAGTTTTATGGCTAGTCAGACTTTAATTTTTGAGGTTATAAAAATCAGGAAAAAAATTTTTAGGATTGATCAGCCAAAAAATAATTGGAAATGTGATCAAAAGCTGAAAAATTTAGAAAAAATTCGTTTCAAAAGTTAAAACAATCAAAATTTCAATTCCCAACTTGTTGAAGTCAATGAAAAAAAAAATATTTAAATCATCCACGTTAACAACTCCAGCAAATACTCGTGGAATGGGAAAACAAAACTTTTCATAACTATTTTTTTCCTTGAAAACTTCCGGCATTTAATGCAAATAAACTAGCGCCAATATTCTTTTAGTGACTATAAAAAGAATATAGGAGGAAAATATTGATAGACATGTTTGGGGAAATAAATAAATTTTATATTATAAGAATAACGAACAGAAGTAAGGAATGTAATGTAATAAGAATGAGGAATAAAAAAAAAATCCTTAAATTTTTTTCTCATAATAGTATCCTTTACAGACTTTATTTAGAGCCTTAGAGAATAAAGAACAAAAGAAAACTAGCTACAGTGCGTACAAAACAACATTGATGCTTGAATCATAAAATTCATATAGCCGGATGCAATTCAATCAAATCGGAAACGAAAATAAAACTTTATTATTCATGTGAATAAAATTTTATGTCGCTTTCTTCTCTCCTCTTTGATTTCTGTATTTTTTTTTTTATTTCTTTTATAGATTCTTAATTCTAAAGCCATATGAAGCCATAGGAAAGCCATCGATAGGCTAAAAATGAACTTCTTTATTCACAAATGTCGAAAATCTTTTATAGAATAAATAATATAGTGATAAAATAGAAAATAAAAAGAGAGGAAAGTAAAGTTCATAAATACATGCGAAAATTCAATTCAAATTTCAAAAATATATAAATTCGAATTCAAAAGAGTTCGAAAGGTACTTAAGAGAGTGCGGTTTACTGAATTATGGAGTGGGTTGTGCTGGCAGATTGTCAAGATTTTGTGAACTGAAGAATTTTGATTTGAAAATTGAAATGTTTTTAATAAATAAATTTTTATATTAAAATATTCAAATTTTGAAAATTTTAAAAAATTTGAACTTTAGAATTACTGAAAAGTAAAAATCTTGAAATTTTTTAAAAATTCAAAAATTCAAAAATTTTAAAAATTTGAAAACAATAAATTTTAAAAAAAAATTTTTTTAACTAAAATAATTTCAAAGAACTAAAAATTTACTTTAAATTTAAAAATTCTACCTAATGCGCGCCTTCAATAACTTGAATACTCAAATCCTATTTAACATCACAGAGTATGATGTGATCACGAATGCAAAGAACATTAAAAAGTCTTTTCTTTTCCTCAATATTCTTTCATCCTCTATTTTTGTGCTTATGAGCTGCCATTCCGGAGGTGTTTTTGGCAGTTGCATTCAATTTGAAATTCAATTCATTTCATTTCAATTTCTTTGCAATAATAATAATAATATAAAAAAGTCTTTTTATGTCACACCTCCTTCTTTTATTTCACTTCTGCAATATATTTTCAATTTTTATTCATATCCAGTCGCATATTGTACAGTGTGAGAGCACACACGAAGTTTTTTATGTGTTATTTACTCACAAAAAAATATGAATATTGTAAGATGATATTAAATTTTGGGAGGAAGTTTTTTGGAGAATTTATAGCGCATTTTGGGAATTATTGTGAAACATAAGTTCTGTTGAACCCAGAGAAAGAGGATAATGACGATTTGGACATTAGTTTCAATTTTCTGAATCCAAAATTTGAATCAAAATAAAATATTTTTGGAATTCTTCAAAATATTTTTTTCTGTAGCATCTTTTATTTTTTCTAATAATATACTATAAGTTCTTATCTTAAACTCTTCAAAATCCAAAAAATCATGAGCACTTCTCATACAAAATATCCCAAAACAATCCCCAATCTCCAACATATGCTTCCCCAAATAAAGTTCCAGAAAAGAGTCTGTTTAAGAAACTAAATCTACAGAAAGTTGTCTTGCTGTTGCTGCTGTTGATGATTGTGCTCTCTATTCAAAAGCAAACTTAAATTTGCATAAATTATTATTGAGATATTCAAGGCAGAGTGAGAAAATGTATATTATAATAAAAGAAAAAAATATACGAAAAGAATGAGAACAAGCAAAAAAAAAAATAAGAATATTTCTGATTGCTGTCGTCTCAGAAGCAAATATAATAATAAATTTATATTTTTTCTGAAATTCTACATACAGGAAAAATATTCTTCGTCTTCATATTATTTTCATATGAATGCTTAGTGATAAAAAAAGACAGGAAATCTCAGGGAAGAGAAAATAAAAGAATGTTGATTTTATTCACGAATGGTGCCAAAAATCTCTATATATCAACCAATGAATGTCGGCATTTTATAAAAGAAACATTTTCATCTTTCTTATGGTGTGTGCAAAGAAATGAAAAGAGATTTAACAAAAGGAAAATAATAATCATAATCTGCAATCATCAAGATGTAAATACATTTGTATGTACATACAGCGTCACTAGAGGTACGAAATGAGATGTCTCGACATGAAATATGGTTTGATGATTTCTTGTTCTTTAGTTTCTTTATTTAAGAGCGTCTGGGATGGAAGTTGTTGGGTTTTTGAAGAAGAAGTTGAAGATTTGTTTTAAAGTTGTGGCTTTAATTTGATTGGAAATAGATTTTTGTTGTGAAGGGACAATTTTCAAGGTTTGATTGGAATACTTTACAATCTTCACAATTGAAAGCCGAGGTTATTCAAAACTGAGTGTCAGATGAGCCATAAAGTATGACATACATCTCAATACTGGGGATCCTCGATTTGATTTGTTTCGATTTGAGTAACTAAAGTGTCCCCATACAAAAATTCAAATATTCTTTTTTTAACGGTCATTTTTCATACGTTTCGATTTGAGTAAATTCAATTTGAGTAGAATTTTTCCGGAACCAAACAATTATTCAAATCGAGGATCCCCAGTACAATCTAACTAATTTAATAAATTTCACAAACTAATCAAAAACTTAAACACAAAAATCAATAAAATTTCAAATTTTTACCACAACACCTTGTTATCTTAATTAGACCCGTTAGCATCATTATGCCTGATTTTTATGATAGAGATAATCATGATCAATTCCAACTCATCAATATATAAAAAAAAATCTCAGATATTTTTGTCATAAATTCTATTTTAATCTCTTCCAATGAATTCACATTTTAGGCACTTAAAAACTTCAAAAATAGTCACTAAAATGTGTCCATAGATGCAATTCCAGTTAAAACTCTACTAATGACTTTAATGAATATTTATAGAAATAAAAAAATCTTTGATTCGTCACCAAAATGTCATAAAATTAAAAGCCAGATGCGCTTAGTTAAGCAAACAAACACAAATTCAAAAAAAAAATCTTTTAATATTCTCGCTTGACATTTCCTGTGAAATCGATGACAAAACAACCAATTTATTCAATGATCATAAACAGAACATTAACATATTGCTCATTTTCTTCTTGATTCTTTTTTTTTCATTTTTATTGCTCAAAGACTCGTTAAAAATTCCGATCACTCGGAACCTCTAAATCTCTTTTCTTTAACTACCTTTTTGTTGCCTTTTTGCAATTTAAAAATGGTAAATAGAAATTTCCATTTAATAGTAATCGTAGACTAAGCTAATTGTACTGATAGTAATCGTAAAACAAATATTTGAATGGAAATAGAAAGAAGGAAAACGTCAATATCTTTGGGATCCATTCTTAAATGATGTCGGTTAGAAAATTGAATTTTGAGCCCCCCGTATCCTAAAAAATTAATTAATTACCAAAAATGCAAAATAAAGTGACACCTCATTAACGAACGACCCCCAACAGCAATGCCTAGTTAGCAATCTCCCAGTCATCTTGTTAATTCATCAAAACTTACAAATTGTATATTTTAATTCAGAGTGAGAAGAAAACTTCATCACTGGCATGTCAATCGCAATAGATTTCTTGTGAAATTCCACATACAGACTTATTTTATTATTCAGTTTGTTATCCATCGAATTTTAATTTTTTTTTCTTACTTCTTTTCTCTCTCATTTTCTGATCGATTTATTTTATATACTTTTTCTTCTCAATTTTCTTAACGAGCAGAATTTTTATTGCTTGATGAAAGAGGAAAAGAAGAAGAAGCGTGCAAGCAAAAAAAAAAATATTGTATAGGTAACGCATGATATACAACAAGTCAGTAGAAGAAAGAGAGACAGAGGAGTAAAAAAAAGAGAAACCTCACTCTAATTACGATAAATTGTGGCTTTTCAGCGATATCACTAAAGAGATGTATTTTTCAAAATGCCGAAATTGTACACAATGGACCTTTCAGCAATTATCTTAGTTTTTCTCTCTTCGTGCTGGTTATTTACTGAGGTTGATTGAGTGATAAAAGAAATGTTTGGACTTGCAAGTTAATTTCAGATTTCAAAATATTTCAATCATTTTTTGATTGTTTTCTTTCTCGCTTACTCACGAATTTATTGTGAATATATTTTATTTTTCGTGAGATTTGTAAGTGCAATCGTGGTCATTTTGGGTGGTCAGTGTGAATTAATGCTGATTTTCTAACTGTTGAATTTTTTTGAGGTTTATTTTGGTCAATATTTTGATATTAGTGATCGATTTTATGTTAGTTTGGGGATCAATATGTTGAGATGAATCTTGGATTAATTTTAAAATGATGCATATCAAAAATCAAAGATTTTAAGATATCCTTGGCCTCTTAACCCTACATTTAACAAACTATTCTTACAAGTAATTATATTTAAAAATAAGAACGGGGTACAGGGGTACCAAATATTTTTGTTGAGATTAAAAATTGTACAAAATTAAATTTGAAACAGATTTAAATTTTTCAAAAATTCTCAATCGGAATTTTCTTTGGTCTAATTACCGTCGTCGATTCCCCCCAAAAAAATCATTTTGTCTAAGCCAATGGCTCCTATGTATCAATATAGTAACACAAGATAATTAATTCCCCTAATTGAATCCCATCAGCAAGTAAATCAACACATTTACTGACTCACATTTCTATAATTACACCAACTCTCATTACATTGTAGCTCCTCAGTTTCAATGACCTTCCTTACTTGCTTGTTTGCGTCTACTTAAAAAAAATCTCAAAGTACAAAACTTTTTTTTCTGATTTCATCTCCCTCTCTTCCCAACCCGACATACATTTATTCTTTATTTTTTCAGACATGACTGAAAACAATTTCAAAAATGATGATTTTTCATCTTTCATCTCTTTTTCGTTCCTCTATTCCCTCGATCGTGTGTACATTATGCGAATCATTCATCAGATTTTTTTTGGCGGCATTTGTCGGCATGATCGGTATGATCTCAACATTCACAAAAAAATAAAGCAACTAGTAATGGAAGCATGAAGCATTGAGAATCCCACCGCATTGTACAAACAGTAACAATTCAGGCAGGCATTGAGACAGAGATGAACATTAAATTACCGATTAATGCTTGATGCTGCTGTGGAATGCAATGAGAACTGCTGAAATATTTATTGAGAAATTTGTGGTATTTTAAAATTAACTTGTCGCACGCGCATCTTCAAACTGAACTCTTTTATTTTATATTATTTTATTTTAATGACATCACGAAACTGTGAAAAATTTCAGCATTCTTTCAAATCGGAAGAAATTGTCTCTAATTTCTGTTTTCTTTTCTCTTCTGCTTCTTTTTCTTCATCTTGTGACTTTTTTTTTACACAATCATGAAAAATTGTTCTGACACTTCATAAATTTGTTCTGTGCTTGAAATATCAGCGACATGAAAACTTAATTATTTCTTTTATTTTTGTTTTTGTTTCTATGGCATTTTTTCATCACTCACTCACTCCGGCAAGTTGAGAGTATATCCATAGATATATGTATTTTTTTTGGGTATGTTTACATTTTTCTTCTTACTCTTTCCTAGCGAGTAAAGACAAGACGATTATGGAAAAAATGCAGACGGTGTGAAGGAAAATTGAGTTTTCTATTATCTTATTAACTTTTTTTTTTTATTTTCTATTAGAAAAAATAAATCGGAATGAGATGTGAACTAGCAAATGAGTTAGGTTGAGTAAAAAAGTTGGAATATTTTGATGGGTATTGAAGCGCATTTGGTTTATATTGAGATCAGTAAGATTTATTTTGGGGAACTAAAGTTAACCCAAGTGAAACATCAAAATGCATATCCAAATGCAAAAAAATATTGAGGTTCAAATTAGAAGTTTTGAGATCAAATTGATCAAAAATGCATGTAAACATCGATTTGATTAGTTCCACATTGACTAGGTCAAATTATTTAATTTTTAATAAATATCCCAATCTTGTATATTAAAATTTTAAAATATCAAAAATAAAAAAGAAGCTTAGATGATATCTGACACAATTTAGGCTAATTTAGGGAATCAATGTTTCACCAAATTAGATTCTGAAGTAAATTTCAATTTTCAAGAGATCAAAAAGCACCAAATAATTTTAACATCCACCAATCTCCATTATCACACCAATTACTCCAACTAAATCACTCCCAAACTGAACAAATAAACCACATCACCTCAATATGAAATAAATGCACTAAATATAAAACAAATGTAATGAAAGAGGAAGAGAAAAGTCAGAGACTGTGACGTGCTAAGTAATGAACGCGATTTTCACCATAACAAAAGGAATGAGAGAAAGAATTCAATTAAAATTTTTAAGTTTCATGTCGGAAGGAAGTTCTTTAGTGTTCCGACAAATTCTTTGTTTTTTATGATTTTTTTTAAACTTAAAGTTGAAATTAAGAAATGATTTTTATGGGTAAATTTTTAACGAGAGTTCGTGCATAAAATGGAATTTACTTTTATGATTTTTCGAAGTCAATCAATTTTTGGATTTTAGGAGGTTGAATTCGTCCAAATATGTAATTTAATTTTGAGTATTTTGAATAAATATTTTATTGATGTAAAAAAGTTTTAAGCAATTTTTAAAACAATCGCAGTAACCAAAAAATTTTCTTTCAGTTAACAAAGTTCAGTGAAAATCGCGTCAAAATAAATAAAATCTCAAGAAAGAAAAAAAAAATTATAAATTGTGGTCCGTCGTTTGAGTTATCACCGCATTCTTTCCTCTACAAACTGATTTCAATCTGTCTTCAGGTGACTTTATCGTCGATTTTTCATGTTCTAGATTTTTATTTTCTTTATAAATAATTTTCTCATGATAGAAAGAAAAATATTCAGCATGACATGACAAAAATAGTAAATGCAAGAACGTATAGATTCTCAAAGACGATGAATAAGAAGAAAAAAAAGAAGAAATTGTGAGGTGAGTGAATAGCAGTCATAGAAAGGGAAAATTACAAATTTCCGACAAATTTCTCTACTATTTATACCAGTTGTGAGCTGCAAGCATTTAAAATTCATGTGCACGTTGTTGAACATAAATAAACACTGAATGGAATTCCCATTCAATTCCTTCACGATGTTAATATTAACAGAACAAAATTGAGACGATAAGAAAATGAAGAAATGAAATATAGAAAAAAACCCTTTTGAATCTAATTTCTGAGATATAAAAACTCAATGTTTTCATAATATACAACCACAGAATTGAAATTGTATTTATTCAAGCAAAGCAATAATATTCCTTGGAAGCGCAATTCATGGCTTTTTATGAAAACATACAGAGAGAGAAACACTAGCAACAACAACAACATATTCATTGAATATATTATATCAACAATAATCTTTACATGATGCAGATATAGATAGATAGATCTATTTATCTTTATACACATACAGAGATTTCCATGAATAGTAATTTTCTTGAGGTGGAAACTCTATGAGATTTGTTTTGATGATTGTTGTTTATTCAAAGTGCAAGTGCATGTTAATAATGAATTATTGAGGGATTGAAGTGATGAATTGGGGTAGATAGTGAGTTATTTAAGAGGATTTAGAGTAGTTCAAATGATTTGCGGGGAATTAGTGTCAAGTTTAGGACTAGAGCTACTGAATTGATGTCATTAAAGAAGATAAAGGAGTTAGGAGTTTTCTTGATTAGAAAAATATGTCAAATGGGTTAAATGGTGACATAACCCTAATAACCAAAATCGTCCTAATGTATTCCATTCATGTTCCTAAGGAAGGTCAATGTAATACATTAGGACTATTTTGGTTACATGGGAAGTCTTCGATAATTTGTAGCTACCTGTCATTAAAAATTAATGATCACTAAAATTTCTTAAAAAAATTTAAATTTTTTAACTATCTCCAATTTAATACCCTGAATCAATAGATCTTCCAAATATCTCCAGTCTTCAATGAATTGACAACTAAAATCGAAAAGCATACCCCGACCCATACAGTATCCACCCCAAGAATTAATTTCAGTTGTTACTTCTGTTGTTATTTATTTTTCGTAATCTCAATCTCATCTGTTTATTCCATAGAACAAAATTATGTTGTGTTATTGCAAAATGCATACACAGATTTTCATCTTTAAGGTAGAGATACACACAAAATAACATAACATAAACATTATCATAACCACAACGAAATGTGATTTTCCATTGGGATAAAAATTGTCATTTCTGGTGTTTTGAGATTTAATATTATTATTGTGCAAATCCCAAGCATTGAAATCAGATTCTAAGATTATAGCACGTACGTATAAAATAGACATAGAACACTGCATAGACATGCAAAAAAGTTGATGATTTATATTCACATACAGCTAATTGGCTTCTCATGTTTCCACTCAGTATTTTTTAACATATTTTTTGTATGTATATATGCCGAGCGCGTTCACTTCGACTCAAATTCTGTCTCTTTACTTCCACTTCTCATCGCCGTTTGTATATATATATTTCCATTTCACTCACATTCTGCATGATAATATCTTGTGAAAATGCAATTAAGGCCTTGTTGCCTCTGTCTTTGATTTATCATGTGAGAAATTTATACACCAACATCTTAGATGGGTTTATTCTGTTTTGGATTTATGACTTCACATCAATTTGATATATTTTTTTGTGATGTTGTTTATAGAAAAAAAAATTATATGGAAGTTGAGGCAAGTATATAGGTCATTGTGGGTGGAATTATTGTAGAGCATTTGTGTATCTCATTTTTAGACATTATTTTTCGTGGGGTTAATGATAAATGGACGAGTCAATTTTCTTAATTTGAGACATGAACATGCTGAGATTTATTTTCGGATGTTTTTTGAACATGATTAGAAATTGTAGAGTTGACATATAAAACTAAGATGTAGTATATACCTTAAATCACACATTTTGAGGGTCTATGTTCAAATCCTCAATCAAACCCATATAAAATCTTCCTGGTTATTCACCATTCGAACTTTTTATACCCAGCGTTCTATCCAAACATGTCCGAAACTCAAACTCGACCATCACCAACTCATGCTAAAATTATGTATGAGCAAAAAGTGAATGCAGCTTTAATTACATTAATCAATGTAATATATGCACACATATACGTGAAAACATAAGCACAGAATTGAGAATCCCCTCATTCTTCATGCTTCTGCAGTCTCGCGTGCACTCAAATATATTATATTATACACTAGCTATAATTATTCGCAGAATTGAATTTAAGTAAAAATATAAGAAAAAATAAGCAAGAAATTGTCTCGTGTAAATACGTACATACGTTTATTGCATTCATCATCAAACGTGAATGAGAGCTCAACAGTTTGCAGAAAGTGATGAAAACGCTTCTCCATTCACGGCATAAAATGCATGGAATATAAATTACCATGAAAATGCTGCAGAGCACTTGATAAACGCGCATACTTATTTGTTGAGTGGAGTTTGCTGAAGGAATTCGCAGAAAGGTTCTTAAAAATATAGCTGCGAGGATGCTCGATCTTTTATGGTGCAAATTTGTCAGAAAAACTAACATGAAATTATGTTTGGACTGTGATGATGGTTGTTATTGGTTAACGGGAATTTTGTGGTTGATGAAAGGGGTTGAAGGAAGGTTTTTGCTGATTTTGTGGTTATGTTGACTTTTAGAGGTTATGTTTGCATATCTTGAGGGTATTTTATGAGATTCTCATTTTAAACAAGTAGCAATTAAGACTCAGGGGTACTCTCGTAGTTTATAAATTAAATGAAACACAAACCAATCCCTCAAGATTCCATCCCATATCATCATCATCATCCCAACTCAATTTAAAGAATATCATTCATCACATTGCAGAAACACATCTCGTTAGAATTTAATACTATGTAAATTAAAACATGCAAATCTCACGAGAAAAAAAAATCCAATGAACGAAAAATGCAAACGAAGTGAGAAAGAATTGCACAAGAATCTTAAGACCTCAGCATGCATGCATAAAGTAATTTACATTTAACGCTTCATGTGTGTTTTACTAGCTAATTAATTAGAAACAGTTTTTACGGTGAGCTGAGTTTAGAATATATGCAAAATAAGTGAATGCATGTGTAGTCCAACGACGATGGTGAATAATTATTGTGATTGTAGATAGAATGTAGGAAAGGAATATTATTGAGAGACAAATTGCTGCAAAACCATGCAGCTGTAAATTTTCTACTTTTTCTTTTTTTTCATGTCTTTTGAAATTGTTTGTGTTGTTATTGGATTTTTACAATAATGTTATTAAAGTGGTTGGTTGCCCACTTTCAACAGCCATGTGTGTAAATGATTTTAGTTGCGACAATGGGTGGTGACTTAATGTGAGAGATTTATAAAAATCTCGGGTTGCAAGTTAGGAAGGTCCCTTCCTCCCAAATTGATCTTAGTGTCTGGTTCTTAGATCACACTCTTTAAAACTTTTTATATCGACTCTGACAATCTGTATAAATTGCAAAAAAAATCAAAACAAATGTCCACCTCCAGATCGTACCATATACTTAGTAAAAGTCTACAAAACTAAGCAGTAGGCACACGTAAGTGAGAGTAAGAGGAGTGAACATGAAATCAAGTCACCTTGGCAGTGTATCATTTGCGTACATATTATGTAGTTCTAATTTCAATTTACAATTGCCATAAATCACATTTCCATCTCTCTTTCTCTTTGATATTTATATATACATGTGTACATCCATTGTGTGTATAAATAATATTAAACAATAAATTACATTGGAAAATGGGTAGTAATAAAAGAGAAAAGAAACATGAAATAAATCGAAATCAAATTTGTTGCATATTCTACCGTAAAATTTGCAAGACATTGTGTAGAATTGGCGAATATGAAGGCTTAGTGTGCAATACAATAATAAACCACACACAAAAAGTGACTTCAATTCAGTGATTTTTTTTTCTTCTCCTTCTTATTTCATCTTACCACCTTCATTCTTCTTATGCCTTGTTGTACAATAAATAATTTTTTTTCTTACTCTCCTTTATTTTATTATAACTTTATGCTTATGAATAAGCAAATTTGATGCCCAGTAATAGCATCGAAACGGAATAACTTCACTTGGAGAGTAAATCGGAAGATCGGAATTAGATCGAAATTATTTTTATCATTAGACCGTAATAACTTCACTTATGTAAGCCAAGTGAAGTTATTCCGACACAGTGATGGAATAAATTCACTTATAAAATATAAGTGAAGTTATTCCTGAGATTTGTAAGAATTTCAAAAATTATTCGTACACGGTCCAGGAATAACTTCACTTACATTTTGTAAGTGAAGTTATTCCATCGCAGTGTCGGAATAAATAATCAACATTTTATCATTCGACATTATTCCAATATTGTGCATAGATAAATTTACAAGTGAAATTAATCCGATTTCGTGTAAAACCCAGGATATAATAAATTTCATATTTTTTGACAAAAATATTTTTGAAATTATATTTCTTTAAAACTTTAGTTTGAAAGTCTTTATACGCTAAATTTCATTACTTTATTATTTATAACATTTGTATATATTTATATATTTTATTTAACGACTCTAAAAAATCATAACTTAATTTTTTATATCAGATTTCAGTTAAATTTAAAATTACCAAATAATAGTTACAATGTGATCATTAAGCTATTTTACAAGTATTATTAGATGTGATGATAGTTAGTGTAATCGATTATGTTTAATAATTAAAGTACAATTTTTATTTTCTTATTTATTTCTTTTTATAATTTACTTAATTTAAAAATTCTTGTTTTTTTTTGTATAATTTTTTCAACCGTAATCTCAATCTTCAAAATCACTTTATGCTTCAAACCTATCTATTCCGTCATTTAATGTTGATTTAAAACCGACTAGGTTAATATAAATTTATTCTGTGTAGTTTCGCCATCATTATAACCCATTATAAATTTGTTAAATAAAGGATTATTATTATCATTTATTTTTAATAAAATATTAAAGATATTTATTAATAAAATATTAAAGATATTTTTGAGAGAGTTTTGAAAATTGAGAATTTCAAACCGTTTGTTTTTTTACCTGGAATTATTTTTATGTTTCTGTTCCTCATTATTTTTCCTAACTGGATCTTAAAATTTTGGAACTAGTTGTTCTCATTCCTGAATATTGGATATATATTAAATTGGATAAATAAATCTACATATAAGCCCGAATATTTAATTTAAAAATTTATGTTTTTTTTTTGTCGTTACATTCAAATTTACTATGGTAATTTTAAATTTAACTGAAATCTGATATAAAAAATTAAGTTATGATTTTTTAGAGTCGTTAAATAAAATATATAAATATATACAAATGATATAAATAATAAAGTAATGAAATTTAGCGTATAAAGACTTTCAAACTAAAGTTTTAAAGAAATATAATTTCAAAAATATTTTTGTCAAAAAATATGAAATTTATTATATCCTGGGTTTTACACGAAATCGGATTAATTTCACTTGTAAATTTATCTATGCACAATATTGGAATAATGTCGAATGATAAAATGTTGATAATTTATTCCGACACTGTGATGGAATAACTTCACTTACAAAATGTAAGTGAAGTTATTCCTGGACCGTGTATGAACAATTTTTGAAATTCTTACAAATCTCAGGAATAACTTCACTTATATTTTATAAGTGAATTTATTCCATCACTGTGTCGGAAAAACTTCACTTGGCTTACATAATTGAAGTTATTACGGTCTAATGATAAAAATAATTTCGATCTTATTCCGAATTTGCGATTCGATGTTATTCCCTTTCGATGCTATTACTGGGCATCGCAAATTTATAATACTTGCGATCTCTTTGTGGCTTACATTTCCATATTTATATACTCTCTCATGCTTACTTGTCTGCCTTATTACCATTTCGATCTCGTGAAAAGAAAAGGGCTCCAAAGTGCAAATAAAAATAAATCAAATCGTTAACAAGCACTCGAGATTTCAATTCTTCAAAAATATAAAATAAAATAACACGAAAGTGGAGATGAAGGAAGAGAAGATGAAAACAGTGTTCTTATTATTCCACTTTAGCAGACTTTTTGCGAAGGTTTGTTGACTGCCCAACTCACTGACTGAATGACTGTTTATGTGTGATTGATGTTGTAGGTTTTGATTGATGAATAGTTTTACTAGTAGTTAACATGTCATAAGTTAGAAAATGAAGTAAGCTATTGGTTGAGAAGTTGTAAGATTTATTTACTGCAATTTTTTACCGATTGCTTTGATTTGTAATATCTTGTGAATTTGTTGTTTAAGTGCTTAAAATTTGAATTAATTCTTGAGATGAGATGGAAAATTGTCGGCCAATTTGGATTTTTGAAATTCATCCAAATTAGTTTTAAATCCAGTTTTAAATTTGAACTATTTTGTATTTGTCTACTTTTGCAATCATCTTGAATGATCAGAGACAAAATTCCAAAAGGAATACTGCCTAGAACTTTAAATATCTGCAAAATAGTTTTTGAATCGTATAGAGCTTTCCGCCATTTTGTTTTGATATTTTTTAGTAGTTTTTATTGAAATATGCTTTTCGCAGCTAAGAATTCTAACTTTAGCCACTCTTTTGAAGCATTTTATCACAAAGATTTTGAATATTTTTAAAACAATCATTAAAACTAAGAAAATTAGTCTAAAACAAATCAAAAACCAAACATCATTGACTTGGAATCATATCAACAAATTAAATCTATTTTCAAATCCCCAAAGTCCGTTGCAATAATCATTGTTTATTGTAGAACAATAGTCGAATGATATTCTAAAATTTATCATTTGATCTACAAAACATTCAATCATATAAAAATGCGCTTCATCATTCCCTGACCACAATTTTTCATTTCCCTTCCATCGACTTTAAAAAAAAAATTTAAATTGAAATGGCATGAGAAGTTGAGAAAAGAAATATCAAGAGAAACATCAAAAAACATAAAAGTCGAGAGAAAAACAAGCAAATAATTTAGATTTGTATTTGATTAAAAGTTGTAGATTATATAGCACAAGTTAACGAGAGTTGGAAAGAAAAAAAAATTCCCAAGAATGACGTTAAAAAGTTAATTTTTAATTTTTTTAATTTCATTTCTTTTTCTTCCTCGTCTCGTATTTATATTGAAGTCATTTTGTGGAGAAAAATAAAAGCCAGTTGAGAACTCGTTAAAGAACTATTTGTTGCTGTTGACAGTCTTGCCATATTTCCATACTAAACTATGCAGTTACAACAAATCATTTTTATGAGTATTCGCTGCAGTGATTCATGGACTGTGTGTTGCGATTCATAGGCCGACTTTTTATTTGTGATTTGTTTTGTCTGACATTGTTGTTTTGTGTATTTATGAGGTTTGTGATTTTTGGAACTGGAGGCTTGACTTTCGGTGTTTTGATTGAATTTTAACGAGGATATTTAATTTAACTGAATGGCTTCCGGGTGCTTTTTTGTTGATTTGTAAACTTAACGACATTATTTTGCGTTATAACCTCGAAATGTTTGACGGAAAAATTAAAATTGTATCCTAGTCATAAAATTTAGGTGGTTGTCTTCATTATCATGTAGGATTTAGGGATTATGATGAATTATAGATCATAGCTTTGAGATCAATTGAGACAATATCTAATTTTGCAATAACTTTAAACATAACCTCAATTTCATAAAATTTATTCTAAAACCCACGAAATCCAATTCCAAAAAAATTTCTCACAAAACTCCAATTTCTCAAGAAATATCAAAACAATCTCATCGAATCATGTCGGGGGGTATTCAAAAAAGCTTGAACACATCTGAGTTATCAAAATAATAATTTCTCGATATAAGAATATATTTTCATTAAAGAAGCACATTCTTTATCTTCATTTCCCTTTTAAGCATTCACTTCTTTAGATTAATTCACTACAGAGTCTGTGTTGTGTTTTCTCTCTGTTTTTTTCATGAGACTCAAGAACACCTGGTGCGCGCATTTTATAGACACATCTCCTTTTCATGATCTTGATTTTTCTCAGAAATTTCTTTAAAGTATTTTTTTTTTCAATTTTTAACGATATTCACTTATCGGATGGGAATGAGAAGAAATCATGATGGGAGAGAAACTGAATATGTTTTTGCAAAAAAATATATAAAAATATTTTTTAATGAGCTAATAGCTGAAATTTGAAACTTGGTGCCTTCTTCGACAATAAATTGCTTATTAGTTTTGACATTAGATTTTACCTTCCAGATACGAATGATAAGATGATGAAATATTGGATAATAAATAAATTTGCAAATTGTCTGTATAATATTTTATTTGTTTGGATATCAATTTACTGGAGGTTTTGCTTGTGATTTTTCGAATTTTTATTTTAACAGAGTTTGAGGTTAACTTGAATGTTTGACAGTTTGACAAAGAAATGATTCTATAGGATTTAGATAAATCAAACTAATTTTATATAAAAAATTTGTGGGATTAATTAAATTTGGAAAAAAAATATAAAGTTGTGAGTTCGATTCTCAAAACAGTTATAACAGTAAATAATTTTTCATTTAGCAGAGCTTTTTTTTTGAATAAAATTCTTATCCTAAATCTGAATTTCTTTTCTCCTTAGTCCGAATCTATCAACATCTACTAGCAACTTAATAAAACAATTCAGATATCAGTTTCAAAAATTAATAAATTTTTATTTCTTCGAATAGAAAACGTTAAATAAATACCCTGAAACCCAAAACCCTTAAAAAACTTTTTTTTTATCAAGCCCACCCAACAAGCTCTTCTTCATCATTTCTCCCTTTTTTCACATAAAAAAAGTATTTTTATTATGAATAATGAATTATGGTCGCGAAAAACTTTTCGCATAAATTTTTTAAGTTTCCTTATGTTCCTCATGAAACACAACAGTATAAAATAAAAATACTTTCGACGTAGCTCATGTTCAATCAATTTTATTAAAAATGCCGAGCACATAGAGGAAATAAAGTAATAAAACAGGGTGAGTTCTTATGGATGGAATAAAAAGCAAAAGAATTTAATTTTCATTAAATAATTCAAAAATAGACAAAAACATAGAACAAAAAAAAAATAACTGATTATAATTCATAGTTTTGGGGATGCAGTTAGGGAATTGTTGGTTTTGATTATAAAATTGAAGTTAAGGTTCAAATAGCACCAACCATGCCAAAACTTTGAGTCTAATATGTGCCCAAAAGTGTGGTTATGTCTTGAATAATTCAGTCTCGAAAAATCCAGAATCAGTTAAGAAGTCAAAATTTAACTCCTGACTCCATCCCTGCATAAGTATATGGTTAATGAGCAGTAATGCTCATAGCTTTAGCAATTTTATGACTCTTGCTAGCACGAGAAACAAAAAACAACAAAAAAATTTGAATTTTAAATTGCATCGCTGTTATATCTCCATCTCTATTTCATTTTTTTTTTAATGAGTGAATCAAGCGAGCTACAAAAAGTCAAAAAGACAAAAAAAAACATTTATTTTTTCTGTTGTGTCCAAGTCTCATTAATTTAATTAAAATGCCTGATAGGCGATAAAACTCCTCGCCTTTAGCAACATAATGAGAAACACAGCATTTATCGAGAATGGCATGATAACAAAATCGTTATGCCACCTTTTGTACTGTTTTTTTCTTTCTCTTTCTCTGTGCCTGCTTTCTTTCTATTTTGAGACAAACACACAAAATAAAAAAAAGTTAAATAAAAATTAAAAAAATAAAAAATGAACAAAAACAAAAAATTAAACGAAGGCTGTTTGAAAGCCAGCACGACAGCTTAAAATAATTTAATTGGATAAATATTTAAAAATATCAGAGAATGAAAAAAAAAAAACTTTGTTATGGAAATGAGAAATGAGACAGAAAAAGAAAAGTGTGCGACCGAAAAGGCAGAAATTGGAAGTGAAAGAGAAACGACCGAAAATAAATTTAAACTAACAACTGCAAACAAGCAATTTTGATCGGATTAGAGTGATAAGTTTCGATGTTGCTCATGAATATTGAAGACGATGATGATGATGATTTGGTGGCATTTTTTTGATACGCAATAATTAAGGGGCAGTTGGTGTAGCTGTGACGGCATTTTGTCTTAATTAATAAGTTGAGGATGTAAGAGGCTAATTTAATTGGATGTTTTGTTTGTTTTCGGTGGACGATCAGATGTGTTTTGGGTTGAGGATGATTGATGACATGGCAGATACTATTTGAGTGGGTTTTATTAAGAATTTAAAAATGAATTTTTTTTTCATTAAAACGAAAGATTTTAGATTAAGTAGGTTGAACTCGAATATTGAATTTTGGAAATTTCGATTAAGGGGCCGTTAAGTTATGATGTCTGATTTTTAGGGAGGGGGGAGAAGGGGTTCTGAGGCTGTGTGACAGTTTTAAATAATATATATTTTTAATGAAGATTTTGTGAGTGACAGATTGAGGGGGTCTGAAAATCCAAGTTTTTGATGGACGTCATAAGTGAGGGGCACCTAATTAAAAAAATTGATTTTTCCGTAAATTTTATGTTTTTATGTTTTTTTTTTTTTTTAAAAAAAAAGTTTAAAATAACATTTTACAATTTAAAAAATAAAAATAAACTGAATTCTTTTCTGAGACAATTTTCATCTAACTTTAAAATTCTATAAATTCACATTTTATGTCCAATTTAAAAAAATCCAACATTATTTTTCGCATTGAAACATCTGGTCACATCAAATAAGAATTTAATCAAAAACCTATAAATTAAAGCCTTATAATCAATCAAGTCTGACCTCTTTGACATCTATTCCATTATTTCACATCTACTTGACAACCCAGTTGCGCTATAGTCTCTCATAGAAAAAAAAATCCACAATCTAACTTCTAACATAATATATTTTTAATACAAAACAAGAGCCACTTCTGAGCGATAGATATGAATCAGCTTTGCATTTTTATTCAAAAAAAAAAAATGTTTGTAGTCTTCATCATTTGATTAGCATTTTTTATTAATTATCGAAAATTTATTTTGACTATAAACAAACATTTTGTCGAATATATATTTTTTAATTTAATTTATATTCTTTATTATATATGCAAGCTCGGCCAATTGGTGTCGACTTTCTGGTTCGTTTACGAAGACATTCTTTCTTGTTTCTCTTGCCTTTATTTTTTTTGCAGTTCTGAGCTTGTTAAACATGAAATTTGTTAAGTAAAACGAAGAAATATTTCCTCTTCAGGCCATTCCTTCTTGTTAAAATAATAATAATCGTTTAAAATTTATTCAAATTGGCTGGCCCCGAAAACGGACATGAAGCATGTCACATATATACAGAAGACGTTAAAATATACTTTTTGTCTCATCATCATCATCGCCATTCATTATTATTGTTATTATTGTCGTTATTATTAACTGTATATCCATAAATAAAAAATCATCAAACTGTACATAAATAACACAAAAAAATGAAATATTTGAGAGACAGTAAATTTTAATTAAAAATTCGAGACGTGAAATGGCATGTCTATCAGCAATGCCAATTGTGAAATGTTTATCAGAAAACAAACAGATGTGCTAACATAATTTTGAATCAGTGAACACTTTGAATACTTTTTGAATAATTTTTTTTTTCGTTGTGCTGCTTGCTTCTATCGTCTCTATCATTCTCGTTTGTTTGTAGATTTTTTTTATTCATGCGAATTGAGTTGAGCTGAATTTGAATTAAAAAAGGAATAATTTCATTTTAAAGTGAAATATTTAGGAAATAATGCTTTTTTGAATGATTTATTTATATTTAGAGAGAATTCTGGAGAGGGCAGTTTTGGGGATGATGTGTCGTCAGATTGTCCGAATATGTTGCATTGTCTTAAGTTCTATGTCTTTTAATGGTTGATTTATAATAATTATTGAATCTTTGGAAACACAGTTAAGTAGTAATTATAATATCCTTTTATTTTTATGATTCATACCCCTAACTGAAAGTTCATTAGAAATTAGGCTTGAGTATAAAAAACAAGTAAGTTTGAATCCTTAAAAATTCAATTTTAAAAATTTTTTATCGATCTTCAATTTAATCAATAAAAATTCTTTTTCGGAAACTCCATTTCCATCCCAAATGCGCCTAAAACATACAAAATTGACAAAAATCATCTCAATTCGTCTTTCCAACGCTCCAAATAATTTAAAGCTCTCAATCATGGACGAATTAATTTCAAATAAATCTTTTTTGTGTTATAAACAAACAAGCAATTTATAATTTTTTTAAAAAATATATTTTATAGTAGAAAATTTGTGGCAACAAAGAAGACGAATGAATAAATAAATTAAATGACAGGGGTGAACCTGAAAAAAATTTTTTTTGGAGATATTCTTCAGGAAAAAAAGTGTCAAATTTCTAAAAAAATCTTTTTTCTTCATTGCAAAGCAAAATATTGTCGATGACTAATGAGCCCGTATAGATTCATATTGTTCTCTTCCTTTATATTTTTATTTCTACACGTGGAATTTCATATTATATTCACAAACAAATTTATATTCATTAATCATAAATGCAAAAAGGCTGAAAAGAAACAAAAATTTATTCAAAAGTGCACACACAGAGAGTGGTGGTGTCAATAAAAATTGTAATTTTAGAAGCAATCAAAAACTGCCATTCACTCATTCACCGCACATATATTCACTCAATTTTGGGTTTAAATCCTCCACGAGACATTCGACCCAAAAGTACTTGTTTAAAATTACTCATTTTTTCTCCGTGCATTTCATAAATAAAAAAATGATTATTGCTAAGTTTTAAACACGTTCTGCAGACACACGATGTTGGTGATTTTAATTTAAAATCTTTTTTTGCAAGAAGGGCTGCTTGTTCCTGGACATTTGCACATGGTAAAAATAAGAATAACAACAGCAACAACAAAAAAAAAATTCTCACTTTACGTGTTTGGGGCTGTATGTGAAATATAAAACCAACATATTGAGTAAAACAAATTGGCTCCGAGCCATGTAAATTAATATTGAACGATTTATCACCAAGAGAATGAATGGGTTGAATGAACAGTGCTGCATGTTAAAGGTCTCTTTTTTTACTTCTCTCGTACGTACTTGCCATCTTCTACTACATTTTATGTTATGTAGTTCTTTTAGCACGATTTTATAAAGCAAATCTGCGTATGAAATTTAAGAGTTTAATATTTTTGGGGTTTGTCGGGAGGCTGGATTTGTTGTAGGAAAAGATTATGTTGTGTTTTGTTGGAATTTTGCAGCTTTTCTGTTTATTTTTTTTAATTCTTGAATTTTCAACAATAGTAAAGGAATTTAAGTGTGAGCTATTGCAGTAATGTTGAGACAGATGAATGAAAAAAATTTTTGGATCCTGTACAATAAACAAAATAGTTTTGAAATTAAACCAATAAGGTATCAGAATAAGATGTTAGAAAGCTACAGATACTACAAAAGGCAGCATGAAATCTGGTTACTTTTCAGTAGTTTTTTAAAATAAGCCAGGTTGGTCGTGAACCCGGTCGTTCGTGAAACAAGTTTGGCTAAATTTGATGTATATTTTATGTTTTTGAAAGAGACATCCTGCTTTATCTTTACCATGCCTAACTTAAAAAACAATCCAATGCAATATAAAACCCATAAAATTAATTATATATCCAATTACCTCAAAATGTGTCTCCAACATTATTATTATTTTTTTTTTCATACACATTCCATCCCATAAATCTCCTTAATGATCCCCAAAGGAATTAAAATTCGCCACAATCTTTTTCACATCCACACTAAATTCATTCCCACTTGCCATCGTTATTTTTTTCATCTGCATAAAGTGCCAAAAAATCACGAGAGCATAAAAATCTCGGAGATATTTTAGCCTGCATAATTCACCGAAACCTGCATGTAACTCAATACATTTTTATTTTATTTTTCCTCGTCTTTTCTAACGCAAACTGATTTATTGAACGATTTGTTCATTTTTGTTTTCATAGGAATGGAATTGATCCCGGTTAAAAAAAAAGAAAGACAAAAGGAATTTATAATGGTGTCTCTTTTGTCACCTGCATCCCATGTAACCAAATGGAATATCAATGTATTCCATAAGAATGTTCCATGGACGGTCCCTATGTACCGTCCATGTACCGTCCTAAGGAACATATTGTCCTATGGAAATGGAAGATAAAAGGACGATCGCGTTTTCCATTGATGTATTCCATCAATGTAATACATATGTACTACTGATGTAATACTTTGATGGAATACTTATGGAACATAAAAAATGAAAAAAAATCCACGTGTTCTTTTGTTCTATTTCTATTTTTTTATGTATTACATTGCTAATGTATTAGTGTTTATTTGATTAACCAACACTAATACTTGTAAAAATATTCAGAAGCAACTTAATTTTATTAAGTTGCATAGTGATGCAATCAAAAGACTTCATCACGCATTTTAAAAACATAATTAAATGTTTTAAGTCTTTGGAAAATTTCAATTCCACATATAAAAGTGATTTCTGCATACTCTTGTGAAGTATATGATCAAAATTTTTTGAGACTTGAACTTATGCGCGTTGAAGTATTTCCTTCAATGGAACATTTTTGGTACTTTCATGTAAAATAATTTTTTGTATGAAAAATTTGATAGTACATTGGATCTTCCATTGATGGAAAAGGAAAACCAATGGAACATTTTGGTTACATGGGATGACATTATACAATGTTTGAAGTGAGTGTTGTAAAGAAGCATTATGCATGTACAGAGAGACAGAAACGCACCAATACTGAGTTCATGAATATCGATCAATATTTTTCTGGAATATTCGTAATGGTTTGAAAGTGAAAACCACAGAAGAAAGAATAAAAAAATAAAAAAAAAAAAATATTGAAAATTGAACTCGATGTCAATGGCAACGCCAAAGCCACAAAAATGCAGAAAATTTCTCATGCTCAAAATTGCTTTTTTCAATTTCCTGCTTTTGATGTTGAAATTGATATTTTTTTTTTTGTATTTTGAACATGAAACATGATTTTAATTTATTAAACACGCGTTTATGATTACGTGAAGATTATAATCGCATCGGTTGGTGTCATTGTCGATTGTTATTATTTTGATTGTGTGATTTCCACACCCCCTTAAAAAATGTTATGTCCGTTAACAATCTGATTGCAATTATAGTTTCATTAAATTTCATGTCTGCATTTCAATTTTTATTATATTTAATTTTGATATTTTTGGTTGTAAAAAAAGTGAGAAATTAAATTTTGAATATTGTTTAGTCGTAGACAGGTACAAGGCATAAATGCTAATAAAGAATTAAAATACAATAAATTACGTGGTCGACAGGAAATTTCGTTGACTCATGTCTCGTCGACGACGTTGAGCAATTGCTCATATTGAAACATTTCCTTACAAAATTAACGTTCCATTCATAACATTGATATCCTTAATCGCTCATCATTAGTTCTCTTCTTTTTTTCCTTTTCATTCAATTCGTCTCTTATGACCCGTATTAAATTGGAAAAAAAATTTCCTCTTACCATCCACTCAATTCATTCAATTTGATGTTATATATTTAAGGATGTCTTTAAAAAAAATGCCAAAAATATCTTAATCATAATGTAGGTCACAGTATGGATAGGAAAAAATGGCATAGAAAAGAAACTTTGATAAATTGCTGCTCATTTTCCGTTCAATCTTAAGGAAGGATCTTTAAGAGGAGGATAATAATAAATGTGCAAGTAATAATGTCTTGGAGGGATTAGTATGCGTTTTTTATGAGAATTGAGGATTTTAATGGGTAAAGTAAGTGAACAAAGGAAAGGAATTAGTTGAAAATTATGAGATGAAGTGCTCATCTGGTCGGGGTTTGAAAAGGATGTAAATTTTAATTAAGGTAAAGTATTTTAATTTTTAAATGGTCTAATTCATTAAGTGGGTATTTTTAAATTCTTCTGGCAATATTTATAGACAGTAAATCATGTTGAGGTATTATTGGAACAATTAAGTCTATGTTGCATTTGAATATAACTGAACAATCTCAAAAAGTTGCAAAAATTACAGAAAATTTACTAAAAACACCACAATTAGACAAAGTGTCCAAAAGTGCTCATAAAAACTAGAAAAAAGTCACAAAAACTCCAACAAAGACCCCACACGACATCCAGCAACAAAAAAATAGATAAATAGTTTCAATGAAATATTCATTGCCATCCATAAAAATGTTAGAAAACGATTCCTTTATAATCATCATTTAAGAACTAAAAGGCATCAAATAACAATTACTTATCACTTAACATTAACAAATTGAGCATTTAATTATTCATAATTACAATGAAAGCAGTTCTGCCTTCTTAAATCTTGTGTTTTGCTTAACATATCCGACGACATTATGTTTATGGCCATTTCTGTCATCTTATGTCGTTTTTTTGCAAAACTGAATGTATAAAGACACCCACTTATTATGTGTCACTTGATTTATGTCTTATGTCGCATTTCTTTTTGCCCTTTTTGTATCGAAAATGTTCTTTTTTTGTTATGAATGTTAATGTTGGTTCCTCGAGCTCATACACACAAAAAAGGGGTTCTTATGTCCTTACTTTAGATTCATCATTGACGATATGCAAAACATTATAAATAAATTTAATATTTTCTCGGAATTATTCTTTAAAAATGCGTCACTTAATGAACCATAAAAGTCTAAATTTAATTTTTTTGAAACTGGATTTTTTGACTGCTAAACTTCCATCAGATAATTTAATGTAATAAACTCCACCCCGTTTGCTACTTTCTGTTATTGACTTTTCAATGAAGCACAAAGTGAATGTTTTATGTTATTTTCACATATTTTATTTTATTGCACATTCAAAGTCCCTTAAGTCATATCCATAAGTGAGGAACGAAAGAAGAGAAAATTAATTTGAGGAAAAAAAGAAATTTTTTGTACCCGCAGGATATTTTCATTTTCAATATTTTTTTGGGATTCTTTCAATTTTTTAAAAGCGTAAATCCCTTGAGGAAGGGTAAAAACACTCATCCTTAATGACATTCTAAACAAGAGACATGCTGCACTGTGCAATGCATCATTAACTTTTCGCACACTTATGCAATAATTTCTATTCCTTATTTCCCATTTCTGAGTTTCATCTAAAATATTATTACGGCATAGACATTGAAACATACGCTCAATATTCATTCATTCATGCCTGATGATAGGATAGAGGGGTGCTGTTGCTGATGCTGATGCAAAATGTATTTTTAAATACCTCTCGTATTATTGACTCTTCGTTTCTCCTTCCAATGCATTGCTCACAGTCTCGTTATTTATTTATGGATTTTAATGCATAATTTATGACATTTCATTTCATCTTTTATTCCAATTTTTATGCCTTTTTTGTTGTTTTTGGTTTATTCTGAATTTTTTTGCAGATAGGAGAGAATTTTTTTCGATTGCGGGAAAATTACTTATTTTTTTTTATAGTCGTGTGAAAAATTACTGAATTAATATTTTTAAAGATATTTTAGGGATTTTTTGGCATGCTGCATTTTGACACTTGATGTTTATTTTTTGATATGCAAACAAAATTGGGTTAAAAAATGCATTTAATGATTTGGGCGTTGTGATTTTTGTAAACTATGCTTGAGTAAGCCTTAAAGTGTGCATATATTGATGACAATTTTGACAGGGATTGTTTAGATAGGATTGAGTCTTCAGGAGTAAAATTTAGAGGCTGAACCTTGTCAATCAACTTCTATATTATCCGTTTAATTGTTAAGAAATGATTTTAATTTGTTCAAATATATTCATAAATTTACTACAAAACCTTCTTAATGACTTCATTAAAATTTCTACATAAAGAAAATTCACCAACAAGCCTCACGAACAAGGAACATGTCAATCAGTGTACTGCAAAATGTCATCACATGCTACATACCTGCAACAAAAAAAGAAAGAAAAATTAAGATAATTAAAATTTGATTTACTGTAAAGAAAACTTGTCATCATCACATACACGAGACACCAGAACGAAAATAGAACGAAATAATTAAAAAATTAAATTCTTGAAAAAAGTATAAACAGAGCTGTAAAGGAAGAGACAGAAAGCAGCAAATGTCATAAATCATCGCGAGTTTTATGATATTCAATAAAATAATCATGAACAATAAAAAGAATAAAAATTAATTTAAGCATTGAGTTTATTTAGCCATTCTGTGTAGCTGTCATATTGTGTCAGTTATCTCATGGGGAATTGCTTCATTTCTGGAAGTGCTGGCATATCACACTGATGTTCCTCCCTACTATTTTGGTCATCAAACATATTTTAATCATTTTTATTCAAGTTGCTCATTATGTCTCCCGCAGTTTTCAATTTTTATATTCAAGTCTTTTGTTTTATTGCCCATACACAGAAAATGATTAGAATCATAATTTATATTGATTTATAGGTGCCATTTTGTTTCACAAACAGCTCTTAATAGTTCTGTGCACCAAGCAGTGAATTTTTTTTATTTTAACACGTCTTTTTTCGAGGTCTAAGATGAGGGATTGTGGTCTTGGTTTGACTGGTTGTCTGTCTGATTTCATTGAACTGTTTGGAAGGATATAGTAGCTCTATATTTCTCGATTTAGATCCATATTAGATAAAAAATTATAAAATGAGCACTCTTACTTAAAACTTCTATTAAACATAATTTACAAATTCTCATGACCACCTCAGATCATGCCCTAAACAATTTCTACAAAAATCAAGCAGTGCTCACAACAATCCAAATTGATCAATTCAATAAATTTTGATCAGCACATAAATATCAGTTTCAATTGAGAACAAAATGCGCCATAGTGACTGCCCATTGCGAACACCTCTGCATTGTTTTAAACATATTTAAATTTATTTCCCGAGATCGTCTCACATGAGAAACTTTTTTTTTACTTCTTTCTACCGCGTTATGCCTGCTAACTAACTGCGTTTATTGTGTGTAGTTCACTTAATGCTGGTTCCGTGAGTTTGTATGAATACATTCTCATAGAGTCGATAATAAATTCATTTGTATATGAATTAAGTAAGCAACTAACAATGAGACAAAACGGATAAATTGGATAGTCATTAATCAAATGCTTCTTTATTACTCGCTTCTCTTTGAATACGCAACGTGTCTTTTCTTTTCAACACCGACAAATTTTTTTGTATTTTTGTTTCTCTTCTTCATCTTTCTAATCTCAAAAATGGCACATCGTTAGTCACAATAAATGAAAAGATTTTTTTTTTCGTAATTTTTTAGTTAAAACTTGCCAAAAAAAGTTGTTTTGTATGACGTGACACTTAATCCCCGTTATGTTGATGCTGAATTTACCTCGTAAGGGATATGAGAGATTACATAAATGCTTGATGCTGTTTAATCGAAATGTACAATAATATTGTCAAGTTCTGATTGAATTCGTGCCGAGCTAGCGGCAAAAATTGATAGAAGAAGTCAATAAATTTCCATGTGGATCTATTCAAATTAATTGTTTCGATTTCTTTGTCGCTTCTTTTCACCCACGCAATTTTTCTTCTCTTGTCTTTTTTCTGCTGTTCTAGTCGTTGAATCTCTCACAACAATTTATGATTTTCTAAAATGTTTTGTTTGACTTTTTGAATGAGCAAAGTGTAAAGAGGAATTGAATGAAATGAATGAGTTAGAAATGGAAGTAAAAAACAGAGAATAAAACAGAAGAATTTAAGATAAGGTCAATGGTCCAATTGTGAGAATCTCATCGGTTATCGAATGAAATTCTCATAAAAATAGTCATCATGAGACCCTTTTTAAGATAATGTGAATGAGTTGCGTGTAGTAATTGAGAACATTTTTGATGTTTCGGTCGCAGATGGACAGAACATATTTTTTTGGAAAAGGTACAAGATTCGAGATTTGAAACGCATTTTTCGGGAGAAATTTAATATTTTTGTATTTAGAAAATAAAGTTTTTAATAACTAGCTCAGAACCTAAAAAGGGTTATCAATTTTACATACCCAAATCAGTTAGGAAGAACATTTTATGTTGAAGTGATTTATGCATTTAGACACATCAGAACAACAGCAAGCATACAAAAAAATTATCAGTATGTTTTATGTGAAATGAGAAAGTGAAGATGAACTTGACATGTTGAGGTTTCTGCTTTTGATAACGCAACGAGCACGAAACAATTTATTATGAATGAATTGAAAAAGATTTCCAATATTATATTAATATGACAGGCTCGCATGTGTGTGAGCGGTTAAGTGATACTCAATATCTGACTTTTTTCATTTCCAACTCATTCAATAAATGATCTTTAACAATTGCAAAAGTCTCTCTTTTATTATTGCTCAACAAATAATCAATAAATTTACTACTTTATGTCTCAGACAAGTCAAATAAAATTGCAATTCAATGTGTCAATTAAATTACTCAAAGTCTCAATAAAATGTCAGGTTTATAGGCAGCTAAAAATGTCATTAAAAGCAACTTAAACATCTTGTTTAATTGAATTGCTGTGAATAATTTAAATTACTCTAGAGCTAGATTGCTGCCGTGCTGTTATGGCTTAAAACAAGAAAATAGCAAATGTTCTTTAATCCACTTAATGCAAAGGTGTCTTAATTGACAACTTTCAGAGCAATAAAATCATTAATGTTAAAGCAACATCGCCTGATAAAATATTTAAACATTTTCCATTTTATTTTATTTTTTTATTTTTCTTCTCTAGACAAGTTTAGATTGCAAATTTTTCTCACCTAAATGGAAATTGGATACAAAACAGCAAGAACCGTCAAGTACTTTAATTTATATTATTTTATTTTATCCAACACTCGAGCATTTTTTTTATGTCGAACACATTTTTCCTCATCTTTTTTTAAAATAATTAATTTTAAATGGAATTTTAATTGCTTCATCTGTGCAAGAGTGAGTGAGTGAGTGAGATGAACGACCAAAATACACAAAAGCAAGTGGATGAGGAGAAAGCTCATCACATGGAACAGGATTTGGGGATGTTTGGATGTTTTGTTGTGTGTTGAAAGCAATTATATAATCGCACATAATTTTAGTCTTGATTTAATTTATTATTTAAGCATGTGAAATTCCAAAATTATCTAATCTAGTCATGACATAACATCCAAACAACCCCCACAGAAAAAGAATTTGCATTTCTATCTAAATTACCTGTCTGAACATGATAGCAGACAAGTTTAACTAACCGCCAAAGCGCTTGCCAAAAACTCTATTCTACCTATCTCATTATATTTATATCTGCAGCCAACTTTGTGGGAAGTTTTTCGTATGAAATTCATGACACACTTTTGTCCAATGGAAATGTGCTCATGATTTTCAGTTTGTTCTTTTGACTGAGATGAGAGGTTTAATTAATAGTTGATAGCTCGAAAGCTTGTTATTTTCGAGTAGAGTATTGAGGATGTGAGGGTGGTAATGATGAAGCTGAATATGTATACAAAAGACACACACAATGAACTCAATTATAGGTTAAAATGCTTCAACTGGTAATTAAAATTCAAAATAATTTAATTGATTATTTCTCGTGTGCTTGTTGCTACTCTTTGGTGTTGAATTGTTGATACATTGAGCGATAATGAAACTTTAATTGGGTTTTTGGAACAAAAAACGTTTTGAAGTGAATGAAAATTTTCAAAATGGTGGATTTAGATATTTTAAATTTTAAAAAATTCGTTACATACTTTTTTAGTTTTTTGAAGAAATATTAAGTTTGAAGTACAAAAACTAAATCAGATTGTAAATGCGTTCCAAAATTCTCCAAAATCTAGCAAACTTTACTAATTGTCTCCACAAGCCGTATTTTTCAGCGCACCTCGACTGTTAAATGCACTTTTTTTTGCTCAAAAAACAAAAACTACGTGTGTGCATAAGGCCATAAAAATATTTGCAATGGCATGGAATTTTCATCTGCAATTCAGTGAGACAGGCCCATAGTAAAGCTGATGGCACAAACATAGCAAGTCAACATGAAATAAATCAGACATATTGGAACGACAATTTTTTTTATCACAATAATAATCCATTCAACTATCTATGAGAGAGAGAATATATATTTCGTATAAAGTTTGTTTATGCATTATAGCATCAGATAAATCCATTAACGTTATTATGGGCTATTACCGCAGTACATGATAAAAGCAAACGAGATATTAATTTTTATTACATCATTTTTCAGTTCGTTATCGGACATCGCAGACACTATGTAATCGGCCTCGCCGAAAAATTGAGGAATTCAGTGTAACGGTTTTTTGAAATTCAAATTTTACTAAAATTTTCGTTTAATGAAATATGCCTTAAATCAACATGATATTGATGATCTTCGTATTAAACCTTAAAGAATTAAGATTAAATTTTAATTAAGTATTTATATGCATGAATTATTGCTTAAATCAAGAGTATTTTAAATTTTTCCAAATTTTTGTCAACTGAAAAATTCAAATTTATGGCGACCGTTACAGATTTTCGAACATAAATTTGCAATTTTGCATGCTTTAACAGTTTCATATATTATGTTTAATATTGGGATTTGTTAAGCAGGTGCTCACACACATTTTGACATGAAAACTTTAAATATTACTGCAACAACAGCCGAGATATTGACAGCTTTTAAAATAAAAATTAATTTTTCCTCAAAATTCTTCGTCAGGAACGCTCATTAAAATTGATTTTTTAACGAAATTAAGCATCGTATTTATATAAATTAGGTATCGAAATGTTCGCATCAAAAAAATACATAAGATAAAATAATGAAACAATATGTTTTCTAATAAAAAATTAGAGTAAATTGATAAAAACAGAGCGTTCCTGACGAAGAATTTTTTTTCGGCGAGGCCGTAATATAAACTTTCATCTCAATATATCTACCGGCATGTGAGCCATTTACGAGGATAGGAAAAAAAATTAGTTTTAGATGCACGTAGTTTTAAAGAAATAAAAAAAATGCTCAGCTGTGTATTTGCTGTGATAGAAATGCATAAACCATTGGCAAATATGGTCTGTCTGTTGAAAATGATTGGAGATTCTCATTGATTTGAGATTCTATTAATAGAATTTCTCCATAACCTATAGAACCCCTAGTCCAACCACTCATTCAAAAATTCATTCTTTAACCATCCCTTTTACGCGGAAAATCCAATTTTTTTATTTGTAAAAAATTGTCTGATGATGTTGCATGTACATTTCATATGCACATTCATATCACTACAATATCTACTAACATGCCATTTTTTAACTCTCTTTCAACTATATTTCATTTCAATCTCGAAGTGCAAACAAAAACCTCATGATATTGTGTAGCCACATGACCACAAAAATCCTTCACAATGAATATCATATTTCGTATGCTTTAAACATAGTTGGGAGAAAATATTTATCTCATAGCTATGATGATCATGATGATGATATGGCTCCTCGTTGAACTGGGAATCATGAAAAACTGACTGAATTCGAATTCATAGAGTACAAAAAAATTAATTAAATGGATATGCCTGTTTATGCATAGCGGAAAATTAATTTTTAATTGCAAATATTTTATTTTGCAAACCAGTTTTGTTCATGTCCACTCGTATCCTCTCACAATTGAAATATTTTTTTCTTTGTTTTGTTGAATAATGCTGGAGATGGGAACTTGTTGAGTAGTTTAATACTCAAAATTAGAGAAAAACTAATGAATTGCTTAAGAATGAGATTATAATTGTAAGATTAGGTTTGCCGCCATTTTGATTTTCCATCATTTTGTTTTTGTTATCGATTCGAAAACTATTATACGATTTAAAACAATTAAGAAGTTATTTAAGTCGCAAAACTCATATTTTTCAATAGAGAAAGATGGCAAAATTGGAATAAATTTAATAAATATTCAAACTCAACAAAACTGAGGAAGGTTGAAGAATTTCATTTATCTAAAGCAATATGTAGCACAAAATCCCTCAAAAATGCAAAACAATTGCCAAAATTCCCACCAAAATTATTCCCTTTAAATTACACATATTACATTACACAAACATTCACTCATTCATGATGTTTCCATCACTAGATTAAAATTAAAATTGTTATATCGAGAGAAATATGAGCAAAAACACACGGCAATGAGAGAGATGAGTTTTTGGGAAAAATGTGGTTTTATCTGCTTTTGAGGGATTTTTTACCCCCGACTCGTTATATTCACTTTTTTGCACACACACAAAAACTGCTAAATATTTAAAATATATAATATTAAATGATTGTGAAATACCCTCTATTTTTGTTATTAACACGTTCAATTGTTTGCAATTCGAGGTTTCCAATTCAGTTTTTTGTTGTTTGCCAAATGAATGAAAAAAAAAAATCCTTTATCAATTTTTAAAAAAATTTTCATTTTATTCCACTTATTGTGCGGAGATACAAAAAAAAGACAAAAGTGAATCTACATTATAATTTACGGGAATTGATGCTATTGGATAATCATAAACAATTTTTTAATGCTAAACTAAAAGTCAAATGAGCGTACACAAAAATGTTCAATCACACTATGTGGCCTTCCAGCAACAATTTTTTTTGTGTGTGCGCTTGAATAAATGAAAATCGAATGGAGAGTCTGTGGGTATGAGAATGAGCGATGGCAAAAAAATACAGAAAGGATGTCCTCTAGCAGCTGGTGGTACATGCATAAAATTCTTGTATATATATAAAAAACAGAGATATTGAAAAACGAGTGATGGTTAAGTTAAATGAAAGAGAATATTGAAAAATTTATTTAATTTCAACGCACCAAGAGCTCATCTTGAGATCATTCCATCAACTCGGTTGGGGATTCTCTCAATATGTTTCTTGTTCACTCACTCCAACATTCATCTCTCCTTTCTCTATCATTTTAATTTTATTTTTTGTTACTTTATCGTGTTGAGGTTTCTGGAAATGACGTGAGTTTTTAATGGTAAATAAATGTCTAGATGGCCATTGTTTTTGAAATACACGTGGTTAAAATTTTGTAATTTCTGATAAAAATTTGCATCTAATTTCTGTTTCATCGAACATTTGCGACTATTTACTCTCAAATTTGGTCAAAAAAATTGTAGATTTATGACTTAAAATACAATAATTTTGCAAAAAAAAAAATTTAAATCGTATAAAAAACAAAATGGTGGATTTTTTTATCAAATTGTTAAATCTTTAATTCCCAAACTCTCTAATCGCCTTCAACTTTAGCTAACCTTACAAAAAACCTCAATTTCATACTCGAATGTTTTCCAAATAATGTTCATATCACGTAGGGACGGATGATGGGAGAGCAAAAGATTGAAATAGAAGTGAGGCGAACTTTAAAAGAGATAAAAAAAAAATTTAACGAATGCTGAGAAGAAACCAGATATGTGTAATGTAATGTGTTCCAGCGATTGATTGATTGAAACGTTTACGACAAAAAATCTTCAATTTTAGTTTTTTTTGTTTCGTTTCTGACTGGTTGGATGTACGTCTGTCTGTACATTATAAAACAATAAATAAGTTCTCTTCATTTTGCTTTAGAGCAATTTTATTCATCTTTTCTTAAAGTTTTTTAAATCTTGAGTTCTTAAAGAGAAATGACAGCATCATTTTGTCGATTGATTGTTCCTTGTTTCGCTTGTTTCAAGCGGCGCGAGCCTTCTATATCGCGTGAAAGAAGAGAAAGAGTTGAGGTCTTTCATGTCTAACAAATTTTACGTCTGATTCTTATTTTCTAAGCATATTTTCTTACAATATAAACAACATGAGAATGGAAGTTGAGTCAAAATGTTGCAATTTATTTATGCAAATAGCGCAGATTGAAGAAAATAAAGAATTTAGAAAATTTTTGATCTTAACGATTTTTAAAAATTTAAAAATATGATTAACCACCATTTTGTTTTTCATCTCGTGTTAAATTTTTATTCTTAAATTTAAAGCTTTAAAATTAAGTATTCTATGATTTTTCAATAAATTGCGATAAAAAATCATAGCACGAGTTCAATGAAATAGAATTGAACTCATTTAAAAATCCAATCTAACTGAAATGAGCATCATTTAACTCAGACAATTTGAAAATTTTCTAATATTAATATAAGCATGCTAAACTTTGCGATCAGATACAATATGGAATAAGATAGAGAAAGAAAATATTATTAGACAGAATATAACGTGAATAAATTAGAATTCCCGTCAGCAAGAAAACCAGTTTGAATTTTTAGAAAAGAAAAAAAAAGTAAAATAAATATGTTTAAAAAAGGCAAAAAACGTAAAACATTAAAGAAAATTTATTTCCATCGCTTTTAAAATTGAGAAATTAATCATTTGAAATTAATTCGAGCCTATCAGAAGACAACAAACATCATTATGTGGTATTAGAAAAAAAGTTAAATGAAATGAATGGAAAATTAATGACATTTTAAGTCGCTTTTACGGTTCTACTTTGTTGACTCTTTCTCGTCTTTATGCTCACTATTTTTACATTACTATTCATTCTAATTTGGCGATGAAACTTTCAGTAGTTTAAACTCATTTAAGGTAATCGTTGTGTAAACTTGTCAGACTCTTAAAAAATGATTTCGATCTCTCAACCTTAAAAATAAATTCTCTAATTGGAAAGCTGCTTTTTTTTTAATTTATAAAGTTATTATGAAAAATGAAAGAGTCTACGGAGTTGATGAAGGTAAATACGATGATGAAGTTTATATTCTAGCGATTTATTTAAATTGATATGGAAAGTATGTAGATGTATCTCTCTAACGAGTAAAAATGAATCGTTATGAATTAAAGTATGACGACAATTTATATTTTATTATAAATTATAGAGAAAGGAAAAAAAGATGTGAAAAGAGATCATAACGAGACTCATAAGCAGTATATGACGATGAGATTAGAATCTATATTATGAAAGTGTGTAGACGTTTGGGGCAGAGTTGGTTGGTTAAGATTTAAATTAGGAATGATTTATTTGAGTTGAATTGGGTGTTTTGGGAAGTCAATCTACTTAAGTTCTGGATATTTAGCTGAATCATAGCTTGATAAATGAAGGGATCAAATTTTAAGCTGCATATTAGGTTTTGATGTTTACTTGAAGGTACTTTTAAAATTTTAATTACATGGATCTTAATAAAAACCTAATTTTCTAATTTCAAACTATAGGGATATCAAACTTACTAAGTCTACTAGTCATACCCAAATCTCACAGACCACATAGCCTCAAACCCGCATTTTTACATCATTTCAAAAAAACTTCTCAAATCAATCTAAAATCCATCACAAGATGAACAGCACGTATCTAGATCATGACCCATCATGTCATATCCACTGACCCATCTCAACTCTGCTCCTCAAAAAGGCCTTCAATCATTTCACTTTTCAATTTCAAGTAAACGATTCATAATTTTAAAAATACTTTTTTTTTTTGTTTTTCATTCCATTAAACATTAGAAATTGTTATTATTTTTTTGAAAGTAGCGATAAGTATCATACATCGTGGTAGATAATAATTTGACACATTTTGCACTAAATAGCAAATTTTTAAGCAAATTACTTTCACTCAATCACTGATTTCGTGGAGGTATAATTAATATGAAATGAGCATTTCACACTTTAAAATTAATATGTGTGTGTCTAAAAAAAATTTATTTCTGTGATGAAGTTAGACAGGAGAGTGACAAATTTATTTTTTGGGTCGAGTGAAAAATCGCGCTTGTCTGTCGTTTGGGGAATTTGTCATGATTCGTAATTTTCATTTATTTTCTTGTCATGTGCATAAATATAAAAAGAGTTTGAATATTTTTTTAAAATTTGAATTTTTTTTCTGGAAGTTTTTTCAATTTAAAATGTGGAATTTGATTTGTGGTTTTTGATTTATTTGTGAAAATAGGATTCTTGAAAGGTAATTATAGATTTGTTGATATGAATATTTTTTAAGCTTTCACAAGCCACAGACAAGTTAATTTCATGAGTTGAGGATGAAATGAATGACAATTTTGATGGTTTTGGAATTAATTTTTTGGGTCAGATGGGGGAAAAGTTCTTGATAATTTATTGGAATTTATTGGTCACATATTCAAATTGCTCCATTTATTAATCAAAATCGACTTCATTACTAGCTCGAACTTAAACTTTCAGTAGTTAATTTCAAAGTTTTTGCAGACATCTTTAATCCTACATACAAAATCTGCAACTGTAATCTTCAACCTTCTCTACCTCCACCCATTATCCTAAGTTTTAAAATCTACAAGCTTATAAACCATAATTCCCAAACATCCTCCGGCAAAGATTAAAATTTCAAAGAAATCAGCATTAATTTTCATTGTTTTATTAAATTTACACTAACTTAAAGTCAACTTGATTTGTTTGTATAATTTTCAAATTAAACATCTTATTCATTCGTTCCAAGAAAATCTCAAATTCGTCACTTCTCAAGAGAAAAATTTAAAGCTCTCAATCAACACTAAACTACTCAACATGAAAATTATTTACTTTAAAGTCATTTAAATGTCACATTTAATTTATTTTTCAACTTTGAATTCGAGGAATTTTTAATTTCGCTAAAAACAATTTCGTCTTCCGAGAAAGTCAATTTATTTATTTATTTTTTGCATATTGATCAGACACAACGAGACGTGGAACTTCCCACGCAGCTAAATTTATTAAATCGTCAATTATAAGAAAGAATATAATTTTAAATTGCTGATCCCTATTTCCTATTTGTCATGACACGAAAAAATACAAAAGACAGAAGTTTGAAAAGTGACAAGTATGACATGTCTTTTTTGGTTAGGGTTTATGGCGCATTTATTGACTGTGAATCTTTCTCTAAGATTTTTGAATTTTTTGTTTTAATATTTAAAAACTCTTGGTTTATTGTAGATTAGGCTCAAATTTTGACTAATTTTAGATTCATTATCAGGTGACACAACATGTTAACCTGTTTTTTTTTTTTTTTTTTTTTTCAAAAAAGCGCCAAACATTGGCTTTTATTATGTCTGAAAAAAAAAACTATTACACTACATCCAAAAAAATTATTAACCGAAATTGAATCAAGAAGTTCTAAGATAATGACATTACATCTGAATTTGTTGATTTTGCAACCATAAGCAACCCCTAAACGCAAATTCAGCATTACCTTGAATAAGCCAATAAACTCTCCAATCATCATAACAACAGACAAAGCCAAAAGTTCACAGCACATTCACCTCCAAAAACTCAGCAAATATGCTCGAAAAAAGCACCCGTCATTGTCTATCAAGTCGCTTCTCTTCTCTGTCATTTCAATAGATCAAGAAGTCTTTCATTTAGTTAAATAGAAAATGATATATGACTGATGATGATGATGAAGATGATTATGATGATTTTCAATTGCACGTTACGTAAACTTCTAGTCTTTTGTTCTTTCTGCCACCATCAAACTGTATACAATTTATAATCCCAAAAAAAGTCATTAAATTCTGAAAATGATTTCATTCAAGAAAACCCACAAGCAGATAGTATGTTTGTGTTATACAGTTTATGATGTTGCCTTAGTCAAATAAATTACCTTTGATGATCGTTATAATAGCATACAAAAAATATAAAGTAACTTCACCTTCTATCTATCTCTCTGCAATATCGAGCAGCATATTTAGGGTACGTGTATGTGTGTGAGAAACAGAGACACGAAAAAGGCGGCGATTTATTTTAATTAGTTTGCCTTTTGTTATTTAAATGGATGAAATAAAAGACATAATAGAGAGTAATATCAATCACAGTTTACGGTTCAAGCTTTGATATTTCATCTCAAAAATGTGATCCACCCTACAATCCATTGACATACACATTGTGATTGAAGGAAATGAAAATATTGTTGTTTTATTTTTTTTTATTTTTTTTGGTACGAGAAAAATAAACGAAACCAAAACACAACAAAATAAAATTGAAATTAAAATAATTTTAAACCCTAGAAAACTTGCCTTGTTCGTGTCTCTGTGTGGCTCTTTTTTATATGTGACGAAAAATAGAAAAACATGTATTGGGAATGACTTGAATGAAGTTTGATTGGAATTTTAATTTTTATTTTCATTTAAAGGTTGATTTTAATGCTGTTGAAGGATTGATTTTTGAGAATATTTTAGCATTTGAGGAGTATGTTGAGCTACTGAATGAATATTAATAGAAAGCTTGCCTTTTTAGAGAAAATGTTGTGATTATTTTGCTTAAATCCTTTGACACACCTCTTAATCAAATAATATTCAATATTTTGACATTTTTTCCACTTGTTGGTCTAACTTACAATAAAATTTGCGTAAAAAGGCGACAAAATTGTCGGAAATATCTACACAACAACTTTCATCCAACCTTGAAACTAATAAATCCTCTAAAAGCCACACCTCCAGTCAATAAACCTTTCAATTTCGACATGTTCATCTCATTACATCAATGTATGTAAATATTTTTTAATTAAATTAAATCAAGCCCACAAAAAAATAGGCAAGCAAGTATCAAGCCTAACTTCACAAAAGTCACGATGAAGAGTAAGTTTAAATCAATTTGAATAATTAGGGGAAAGGAACGTAAAGGAGAAAAAAAAAACATTTTCAATGCTTAAAATTCAATAGAACAACATGACTATATGTCAGATGCATTCGTAAAATGTGTATTAGGAGGAAGATCTGAGTAGAGCACATTTAATGAATATAAAACGGAATAATTAATTTAAATTCAAAACTGCTTTTTTTTCTTTCATTATTGTGTATATATGTGGAGTCAAGAACGAGATTCTTAACAAGCTATTGCTTCATTCCATTTATGGCTCATTCAAAGCATTTAATTGAAAATTAAATCGAAGTCAAATACTCGATCCATAAATGTCCAAAATTCAACAATCAACAAATCAAATGAAGGGAAATGAGACCGAGAAATGCTGAAATAAAAAAAACTGTGTTTTGATGCTCGACGGCTCGCTTTACTGTACGTATAAATACACAAACAATACACAAAAAAATTTAATTAAATTCAATTGATTTTAATTAAATTTGTCTACATTGACGGACGTCTTTTCGCCTCTATTTACCGACTAGAGTGCAATTTAAGAGATGGTATTAACTGATGAATAAATATTCATATTATTGTCGCATGATTTTATGCTATACATCAACAAAGCATTAAAGTAATTTGATGGGTAGGGAGTGATGTGAATTTGAGAATAGTTTTGTCGGAGTTTGTCGGGATGGATTTAATAAAGTCATAAAATTGTAAAAATTTGAGTTTGATTCATTTTATTGAGTTTTAATATGGTAAATAATAATTTAATCGTAATTTTGAGCCTAACATTTAGTACATGAACCTTTTATGGTTCTATTTTCTAATACAAAAAGATCCATCATTCAAACAGATTTAAATCTAAAATATTTTCATCCTCATAGGTTTTTAAAATTCATCTCAAACTCCCCCAAGTCATCCCGAAGTTAAAATCTAACTCACCATCCCAAGTATCGAATACCCCTAAAAATCATACCACAAATGGGAGTAGAGGAAAACAAAATACAATTTTGGGACTATTAAGCATTAAACCATGAGAAAAAAGAACAGAAAAAATGTCTCTAAGTGATTTTTAATTAGTGCTTAAAGTTCATCTGCCTTTTTTTAAAAAGCAAGGGAATTTAAATGGATAGCTACAAAAAAAGCTGGGAAAAGAGATTTAATCGCTTGCGTGTTGAAACATAACAAAAAAAAAAAACAATCTCAACTCAAGTCACAATTTTTTCGCTCGAGCAAGCAAGACAACAGCAGTTCAGCACATTATTTCGTGTGGTAAGAAAAGATGTGTCAGGCAGGCATACGTACATACAACATACAGGAAAGGCGCGATAGTATCACAAGAGGAGAGCTCAGCGAGTGGTTTTATGTTTCATTTCTGCTCACATTGAGATTTTAATTCTTTTTAAATAAAGAAACAAAAAAGAAATATTCAAAAAGGTGTTTTTGCCTTAATCAAATTAAGCAAAAGATGACGACGAAGAAGAGGATGAAGGAATTGAATATAAAATAAAATAAAAAGAGTTTCAAGTTATAACACACAACAAACACCCATAAATGAATAAATAAATTATTTCTGATCGTGAAGAGATTGTTCTTCTCAACTTTTTATATTTCTTGCTTAAATTCATGACATCTCATGTTACATATGCTATGGCACAAGAAACACAAAAAACAACAACAACAAAAATTATTGTCACTCGTTATCTCTTTGATTCAATCTGGTTCTGTTCTCTGTTATTAATTTTATTTTATATTTTTTTGTAAATTTATTCCTTCATTTTCGTCTTCATTTTTTTTTATCAAATTTCTTATGATCTTTACTCTGTGTGTCTCACAATGTCTGTTTCCAGTCTTGAATAATTTTTTTTTATTTTTGGGGTTTTGAGACACCCGTAGAGCACACATACTGAATATTCACATTTCTTTGAAATATCTCAGTTTTATTTTTTATTTTTTTTTTGGTGTATGGATCCTGCTACAAACAGACTAAAAATTAAAAGAAGAAGATTGCTGAACAAATATTCAAAAGCGCATTATCGAAGCTATTGAAGTCGAAATGAAAATCAATGTTTTAACGACATCAAATCAGTCGTGAAATTCGATACTAAACTAATAGGATTAATGTGAATTCTTCTCTTTTATTTATAAATATTTTGATTCTTTTTTGGATTTTTAATATGATTATTTAAACAAAAAAGTAATTTGTCGATTAGATCATCATCAGATTGAGTGATCAAATGATATTTTTTGTGTAATTTGATTTTGATTGTTGCGAGTTTTTTTTAGTATGGGAATGTGTAGGAATGTCATTGAAATTTTAAGACTGTATATTTGTAATTTGAGGAATATTTTTTATTGTACTTGAGATGCTGGCTGTAGGTTTCAATTTTGATGATTGTGATTTAGGCTGTAAAAAAATATGGATTTTTTAAATGAGATTCTCGTGTTTCTTTTAATTTTATGTAAAAAAAATGTTTGTAAAACCATATTTCATAAGCTATGATAATTTTCAAATTCTTTGGGATTCGAACCCGACCTAATTTTATGGATTCATTTCAAATTCACTCTTTCAACTTTTTGTATAGTCCATGATTTACAATTTTCATACACAATTTTTAAGATTTTCTTAAATTTCGATTTTCTATAAAAACATTCAAATCGATCCAAAATTAACAAGTCTCCAATTAAAATCAAATCCCACATTTCAAGCTGCATAGCAACCAGACAAATTGCAATCCAATTAACATTTCTTACTTTCACCATCATACCAACGGTTCAACTCCAAAAAATGATACATTCACAAAATACTTCATATAAGTCCTGATAACAACTAGTTGTTTACACAAAAACAAGTCATCTCATGAATGAATTTAAAAATGCATAAAACATTTACATTTCATTTTTTGTTACTGTTAATGTCATTCTTGCTGCTGTATTTTTTTGAAAACATTCCTTACTTTGGCACAGCATGAATTTTCCAATTAATCAAACATGAAATCAGACTGTACAAAAGGGAATGTAGATTTTTTTTTCTTATTTAAGGTGAGAGCAGTAGAACGAAAAATGTCGATGGAAAAGGGAATAAGTTGAAATTATTTTCAGGTTGTAGGGTTGATGAGAAATGATGTTCAGATTTGGGATGCATTTTATAGATTTTTCAACTACTTTCAACTTTACTCGTTAGCTTAATTACTTTCTAGCATATTTTTAACGATAATGATTATATGGTACTTTGATAAATTCTAGAGACACATCAGTCTCAAATTATTGATTCCATCACCCATGCATGACCCCAAAAGCAATTCTTTTCGGCTACTTGAGCAATTCTTCTTTCTACCAACTTAATGAGGAACTGTTGAACTGTGACGATTAGAAGGAAATATACTCAATAATCTAATCTCATAAGAAAACATGTTGTCGGCTCGTTAGGCATCATAAAAAAATTGTGGATATACAGAAATGAGAAGACTAAAGAAAAAGAAAAAGAAAAAAAAGTTTCTTTCCTCTTTTGTTTCATCCACGTTTTCTTAAAGTTTTAATTAAGTAAAAAAATAAGAGAAACAAGAAACACAAAATGAAAATGGATAAAGATTTGTGAAGTGTATAATGTTTTGTTAAGAAAACGATCTCAACTCATTAACCAGAAGGCTACAGTAAGTCAGCGATCACGAATGGTGTGGAGACTGTAAAACCAACAAAATATTTAAGAATTCTCGTTAATTTCATTTCCATATCGAAATCCCTGAAATCTCTTTAGCATGTTTCTTATTCTTAGTTCCTCTTCTTCTTTGCCTTCTTCATTCTCGTTTTTGCGCCTTGTTATTTTTTTTTGAGGAACGATGTTCATAAACATAAATAAATTAATAAAAAAGAGAAGTATACACAAACGCGTCCGCGCTAAGCAACATGATATGATACGGGAATGAGGGGATAAGAAAGGAGAGAGAACAAGAAACATTGTACCCGTAATCTCAAAGACCACATGTAGTTAGATAATGTTTGTGTAAGTACGTCGATATTCCCTTTTTCTTTATTCATTCTTACTACTTCCTTCATTTGTTATTCTGTTCTCTTGTTAGCATTAAATAATTTTCTTAATTTGAAATTCGCGGAACATTAAGAGAGAATATTATTTTTTTAAGCCACAGACTAAGCACATGCTAATAAGTTATGGACAGCAAACACGGGAATTTTTGTGGTTGAAAGATCCTGAAAATTAATATTTTCTTTTCGTGAGCATGTTTGGGTTTATATGTTGTGTTACTGATGAGGTTAAATTATTAAATTAGGTTGGTAATTAAGGATTGTGGTATGATATTATTTTTAATAGCTAAATATGATAAAATATAGAGCACATCTGGATTTTAATGCTAGTTTTTAGAGGTAGTTCTTAATTTCTTTCGCTTACACTTCGAAAATTAACTCTAGAAAATTTTGTTGAACTGAGATTTGAACTCACTACCATTGAATTCTAGTCGAATGATCTATTAACTGATTAATCTTAGTATTGTTATCAATTATTAACCAATTGTACCATGAAAATATTCATGCTTGAAAAAATTAAAGCAATTTTATAAAATTTATTGATAGAATTGCGTTGAATTCGTTTAAGTTCAATTTAAAATATTTTTTTTTTAAATCGCAATTTTAAATTTAAATAGGTATCAAGAAATTTGTGGAATAAAATATTTTAAAAAATACCTAAATAAATTAAAAAAGTTTTAAATTGAAAAAGAAATCAACAACAATTATTGTGAAATTTCCCACAAGCACATCCACACCTCAAATTACATCAACTCATCTCCTTTAAATTAGTTACAACACCAATCATCCAATTAACAATAACAAAAACACAGACAGAACATCCCATGCATACCTAACGAGAGAGTGACCCTAGTAATGAGAAATAAAACATTTGCCACGATTTCTTATTATTTTCATTAACGATGATGGTCAGTCGTACATGAAATTTTTAAGCTTAATACACAAAACAAAACAACGAAAAAAAAGTAGAATGAAATGAAGAACAAGGCGATGGAAACAAAACAAACAAAGAATCGTGCTGGGCAGATTCAATTTTTTATTCTTCTTTCACTTTATATACAAAAAATAATATTTTTTTGATTCTAATAAGAACGATCATTCATATTAATTGTTCAAAGCGAGTCATTTTAATATTCGTTGCACTTCATTCTCGCGCGCACAATATGCTCGTGGAAAATAATAAAAGAAGTGCCGACACAAAGGAATAATAAGAAACAAGAATATGAATAAAATAATGAAGAGATAGAAAGACGTAAAAAAATATATATAATGTTGAATGAGGAGGAGGAGGTGAGAGGTATAAAGGAAATTTATTACACTTCACATTTAGCAATATTGCGCCTTGCTTCCTTTTCTTTTGTTTTTTTTCTCTTTTTTAATATTCTGAATGAGAATAAATTTTAACATTAATTGATTACAAATGCGCTCTTTATAATAATTTTCATTTCCTCTTACTGCCTTTCTATGTAAATAAATATGAATAAACGGGATGGAGGATATGAGTGGAAGTGATGTTTGTTTTGCAGGATTTTGAGGGAAAATTATTAATTTTTTAGGGTTTAAAAAGTAGAACTTTTTTGAATGAAAATTTTGTGACAGAGGGAGGTAAGGGCAGGGTTGTAGCCAAAAATTTTTCAAGGGGGGGTAGTTGAAATTTTTTTGTATGGAACGAAAAATTTAGGGGGTTTTGGGATTTTTTTTCTCAAAAAAACCCTAGCAAATTGAAGAAATTTCCCAAAAATGAAGGGAGGGGGTTAAAACCCCCAAAACCTTTCTGTCTACACCCCTGGACGTCATTAGTGAACGGTCCCAAATTATGTCATATTTTCAATTCGAAAATTTTTTCATTTTCATTCATGACATCACTTTCAAAAAAGCCCAAAAAAAGAAAGAAGATAAACTTAGTCATGGATATGCAATTGCAATTTCATGAATATTTAATTTTCTTTCTATACATTTTTTTTAAAAAATTTTTCAGTGATGTAGGAAAGCTGATAAAATTTATGTGTTAATAATGGAAATTTCGTCTTTAAAGCTGTTGCATTACAGAAGGTTATTGCATCGGAATTACAAATTGGTACAATGTAAAATGGACTTACTGTGGATTATAAAAAGGTGGATATTTTCTATAATCTGTTGAGAAATTTTACGATGTCTGCAAAAATTTTAAATAAATTTTTTTGAAAGTTTTATCGATTTTTGTGTAATTTTTTGTATATTTTATGAGGTGTTGGAGGTCGTCATAAAATTATTATTTGATTTTTGTATTGAATTTTTTCAGAGAATGTGATTGCAATTGAAAGGTTTATGGCTGTAAATTGACATTAAACTTGAATGTCAAATGAAATTTTCTTAAAATTTATGAACAATTTTTTAATGAAAAAATCATAAAAATGTCTACAAAAATAAATTAAATAACCCTAATTTGCAGCCTAAAGTCAACATCATTCCCAATTAAAAAATTTTATCTGAACAATGCATAAACATGAAAATTATCTTTTAAACTAATTTTCACAGAACATGATATTGATAAACAAATTAATGAACGACCTGCAGCAGGTCAATTATCATTTGCCGAGGAATTTTAATTTCATTCCAAAATTCTATTATTGCCAATAAAATTAACTTTTTTTGTTGTTGTTGTTGTATTTTGCTCCGATCAGGATTAAATTTTCAATATTGGACATTCAATTAGTATGTAAATTTTGCAAATTATTCAATCAATAAATTGATGGAATTTATCAGAACGCAATTTACGTGGCTGTATCTATTGTTTGATGTTTTATTAATTCGTATATCTCCCATGGTGATAAAAAGTCAATAAAAAATTATCATTCTATATTTGTGCTTGTTATGCATTTAGTTCCAATCTAGATTTATTAAATTGATGGATTTTTTTGACACAAATCAGCAATAAATGTCGGCTTTCTTTTTAGTTGATTTCAATTTCAAGTGGCGGCGGTAAGAAGTCTCAAATTTTGTGTTTTTCGAGGAAAATTTTTATATTGCGTTACGGTACTTGAAAGAATCTGAAGTGTTTATAATGATTTCATCAATATAACTGGTTCCAATATGATTGTTTTATGGGTCTGTGAATATGATCGGAAATGATTGATTCATTGTTATTAGTTTTGTAAGTGTTTCTGGTTAATTGGAAGGTCTCTGAGACGGTAATTGATAGAAATTAGTTTTTTAGTAATGTTGGAAACTTTTAATAAAAGTTTTTTGTAGTTACATGTCAAAATATCATAAATTTATCAGAAATTAATGAAAATTTTTTTGTATCTTCTGAATAAAATTTCAATTATTTTGCAGTCAACTCAAATATGATAAGATCTATGCTAAATCTCTCTTATTTCTTATTAATATGCATTTTTAAAATTCTGTTAAAAAAAATTTGCATTAAAAAGTTCAACAATTTTTACGAAAAATTCCCCTCAAAAAAATTCATCATGCAAAAAATAATTTATTTTAAAAAAATAGGTTAAATGTAAAACATTCCCATAATAATGAAAACTACAGCAAAACTTCTCATTTGCATCATTATTTATTCCTTTCAACTCTCATTAAAATAGGACATCATATTCACTTATCTTACTCGACATAAATTAAACTTAAGTTTATCATAACCATCAACAACAATATTTCAGTTTATTTGACGCTATAAATCATTAAGACAAACAGTGTACAGCACTTCCCTCATTTTTTCATCCTCTTAAAAAAAGCACACAATTATTAAAGAAATGGCATGTCATCGTGAAACCGAGAGGGGAAGGAGGAGATATTAAGTGCATAACTTTTATCATCTTTTTCATTATCATAGTGAAAACATTGCTGCAATTTTAATAATATATAAAATGCATTCTCCATTCGCTCCTTCCACTCTCTTTTTATTTTTGATGCAATTTTTTTTTTCAGCAGGAATAATTTTTTGTTTCATGCATTTCGCTCGTCATTCGAAATTTATTCATGAAAAATCTAATTATTATTCCATTTGCATGAAAATTTTATGTATTATATATTTTTTGTTCCTATCTACCATAGTACTCTTCTTTTGATGCTATACAACAGACTCTACAGATAGAGTTCAGTGAAAATGTATTGAAGAGTTTGCATAGATTTCAAAATTGATAGCGCAGTTAGGAATGGGATTAGAATTTTGCTAAAATATTTTAGGTATCGATAAATAAATATTCAATTAAAGTGGGTATTACTTGAGCTATAGGTTCGAATCCTTTATTAAAATTGAATTTAATATCATTCTAGTGGATCAATTAATATTTTTCCTCTTGTTTTTGTAGTATTTTTGGGTAATTTAGAAATGTTAAAATATTTTTTCACATTTTAAACATACTAATTTTGACTTTAATTTGGGTAAAATTTTAATTTATTTATTTTTTTATTTTTTTGAATAATTGAAGATTCAGCATTTAAAAAAAAAACAAAAATTTATTTTATTCAAAAAATTTGTTTCATAAAATTTTAATTTTAATTTTTTAAATTTTTTTTATTAAAATAAGTCTTAAAAATATTTTGACATAAAATTATTTCAATTTGAAATATTTTGCCTTTAGGAAGCAGATAATCAATTTTTAAAAATCAAAATCTTGAATTCCATGAAGTTTCCCCCCCAGACAATCTGATTCAATCCAAACTCTTTAAACTCAAATAAAGAAAATTATTCCAAACACACGCTAAAAGAAATAAAAATAAAAAAGTAATTCTTTTACCACGCTTCCACTGAACATTTTAAATTGCATTTAATTAAAATGCATTTTCGCGCAACTAAAAAGCATTTCGAATAACACAATATAAAAAAAATTTCCTCTTTCCCTCCATCTCCACTGTACAGTATTCATCACACTTCTCTCCATTTATTCATTGTATTCATTCATATCAATCGATCATATCACAATATTTAATGAAATTTCTGCAACTCCATTTCAATATTATTCAACACAATATTCATTCAGCAAAGCAACATCATCATCAAATGACATATTGACAGTAGTTGAAGATGAGAAGGAAGATGTACACAAAGACTGAATGGATGTTGAATAAAAGTATACAGCATCAAAATTTTCTCGTGTATATTTTTCTTTCCTTTTTTCATTCTCTATTTTTTGTCTATGTACATTTAAGTTAAATTGAATGTAATTTCCGTACATCAAGTTGCTGCACAATTTTTTTACGAAAAAAAAAAAATAAATAAAGAGAAGAATTGAGGAGAGTACAGAACATATATACACTCACATAGCATTTGAGGCGCCAAAGTGATGGGTTGTGAAGCACAAAAAAAGGCAAAAGCATAGCTGTATTTGATGATAAAACTAGCAAAAAGCTTCTAAAAAGGCAAATAAATGGTACTCGAAAATTGATTATCTCCGCCTTACCAATTGTGTGTCACTTATTTTACATCTCTCAACACGAGTCATTTTAGTTTAAATATAGAAGAAAAAACGAGAGAAAATAAATGGAGACAATGTTGAGGCTGTTTTGATGATGGATGAGATTGATGGTGTTTTGGTGGTTTGGATGGCATTGTTGTTAAATTATTTTTTATGGATATTAATATTATAGTGAAATAAAGCCACAATGCTCATGTGTATCTTGGAGTAAATATTGAATATTTTTGAAATATTTTTTTTGGGAAAATCCTAGATAAATATTTAAAGATTTAAACCTGATGTGAATAACTCATGTTCGACAGACTTATCGAAAGTTAAGGGGTATTCAAATATGCATATTTGAAAATTAGAAATTAAAAAAAAAATAATAATAATTTTTGGAGTTTTATCATTTATTTGACTTTATTGTAATCCTAAATTATGGATTGAATAATTTTGTTTGTAAAATTCGTTATGAAAATGGTTTAGTTTGAGTTTAAAGTTTTTTGAATTTTCGAACATACTGCATATCCTTAATCATAAATTTTAAACACCAAACCTATTCAATATTGAACCAACCAGCCTCTACAATATAATCTAATACCATAAATCATGCATGCATCATCACCTTACCCTGCATTGCAGAAAATCAAAACATCAGTTTGAAAACAAAAAAAAATCGCTGCAATATCCATCCATTCAACTCATTAGAGATTTCAGACTTTCTTATTTATTTACAACCATTCTCAACTTGCTTGCAGATCTATTCTTTCTCTTTTTATTCCTACAGCACACTTTTCAATTTTTCAATTTTTTTTATCTACATATAACACTTTTTTTACATTGTACATACGTTTGTGCATATACATGTGGATGTATACAAAAGCACTTTGCATAGGTCCTTGAAATAATGAAAAATAAAAAAATGTATAAAAAAATTGAAAAGAGTGCTTGGAGAGATGTGAATTAAACACCTCTTTTATGTTATCTGCATATATTGCAAATATTTGAATGCATCAGCATGAGCTCAAAGCCGATTTGCATGTTAAAATTAACAGAGCATGTTTGAGAAGATAGAAGAGCTGGCTGGTGAGAATGGAGAGGAGAGGTGTGCAAACAACACAAGTGCATGAGGTGCTATCAACTTTTTTTTCCATATTTCAATACTCAAGTTCTTTACAAACATGAAAAAAAAATATTGCTGACCGCAACTTTGTCGTATCGATTTTTTATTCCTTCTTCTTGTGTTTCTGTGTGTTCATTCACAACAAAAACCTCAAATCAACTCATCTACTGACGTCGTAAAACAAATAAGATATGAAATAAACTATATGATAATCACTTTGCAGCTACCTGAATCTCGCATTTCATCTTCTTATTATCGTCGTCGTCTCTTGCTCTATCTTTTTATTCATTTTTTTTTTGCTGTCTGTCTGTTTATAAATATTTTTTTAATCCCCTCATTTTATTGGTTTTTTAACGCGATTCATGTTTCATTAAGCAGAATATGTATGTGGAATTAATGCGAATGGGAAAATGAAGAGAATTGTGAATTAAACAGTAAGAAAGTCTCACATCGACGTGTGATTTTGTCTTATGGTATATTCATGCATGCATATTGCACAGCTCAGCACTTGATAAAACAAACAAGTTTTCGTTTTCGGGAAATTCGTCATAAACTATTTTTTTATTTTGTGTATTTTTGGGTACTTGGTGGGAGTTAGGCTGAGATTTCAGACGATTTGAATTTTCAAATTTTACAAATCTCAAAAAATATTAGTTTAATTAATTTTTTTGAAACCTCTTTTTTGTATATTAAATAACTTCCAAAATTTTCATTTTTAAAATTTTTAAATCTTTTGAAAAAAGCAAGGATTGAAAAAATTAAATAAAAAAAAATGAATTTTTAATTTTCTGTACCCAAAATTTTTATTTAATTTTTTTTCTTAGGTTCAAATTTCAGGATTCATTTCAAACTTCAAATTTCTTTACAAACCATTTGCTAATTTTTGCTTCAAATTTTCTCGTATTCTTTTCTCATTTCAAATCATTTTAAAAACAATTTAACTTTCATCCAAGAATCTCAACCCAACTGCATCCAAGTCCTTTAGTTGATTTTTATGATTTTTCATTTTTAAAGTTTAAACATTCTCTTTTATTATTTTCATATGGATGATCGTCATTATATGATTCTATATATGTGTATATGTCTCATCAGCATCTGGCAATTCAGATAATAAAGAAATATACACAAGAAAAAGAAGAAGAAGTAAAAAAAGAGCAATAAAATCAAGTCAGTGATTTATAGGTAGTTAAAAAAAATCAACTAAAAGAACTGATTCTCTTTTTACTGCCTTACATTTATTATTGTTATACAATATTCAAGCTGTCTCAGCTCTGCGTCCATTTGTATATGACCTTCCAAAAAAAAGAGATGAAGAAAAACGAAATAAATTTTTTTATTGCCCTGGATTCTAAAGAACAGATTATGATCCGATTTTGTGAACAAATTCTTTTATAACAGCAACACCAGCAACAGTCAGTACCAGACACATCAGTACGAAGCAAAAACAGCAGAATAATTCCGATTAGGCAAATGTAAATGAGAATTAATATGAAAAAAAACTGAACGGCAGCATCATTGCATTTCACAGCATATAAATTCATTGAAGCAATAAAATTCACATTAGAAGAAGGCCCGGGGAAATAAATGCTCATGTTTTCCTAATGTTCATATTGAAATATTTATGATTTCCATTAAATGCTTGTTCCACACTCTCTTCATGAATATTTCACACAACATTATGCATTATAATATAAAATACTGTAGAGAATTTATATTTCAAGCAAAAAATTGCCTAACTTTATGTCCTCTCTGATTCTATTTCATACTCTATTCTCAGCTCATTTCCACTCCATTCTTAATGCACTTCTCGTTCACCAAATTATTCAAAAATGCTCAATGATTCTGAGCGCATTTTATGATCATTTGTCGATTGTGTAGGAAATAATTTAGATATCCTCGATATCTATTCTTTTTTTTTGTTCTGTTATTTAATGCCAAAACTATAAAATCGCAACATGCCCTGAAATGGAAATGCTGTTCGATAAGAAATTTATTAGTTATTAAATATGTGGCTTGAGGCGATTTTAGTTTACGATTTTATTTATTGTTTCGGCTTAGTCATGAACTAGAACAGTTATAATAAAATTATGTGGAGAAGAATGAAAAAGTGGAGCTTGAGGTAATGGAAGAGAGATGATCGATTTTCTATTAGATCTGATGAGATAATCGTGTTATCGATTTTATTTGAGAATGGAGAGTGACTGAGATGTAATCATAAGTTTAGCTTGCAAGATTCTTGGATTATTTTTTGTGAGTCAATATAGGGTTCTCATCTATTACGTGGCACGATTAGGTAGGAAAGAGGAACTGAGGCTTTTTTCATAAAATATGTTGATGAATTTTATTGTATAAAAGAGTTTGTGAGTTTGAGCATGAGCAGAATGCTCTATAATGCCAAGATACTCAATATACTTAATTATAATGTTGAATTTGTAAGCTAATGCAAATCTAATCCCTAATTTGAGCTCAATCATATTTAGTTTGGATGAGTGCATCCAGTTCTCGTCATTTCGTGTCATAAAGTACCTTAAATTTAAAAAAAAAAAATTCTGTCAAAAACTCATCGTGATTCATTCAAATTTGATGACCAGCATGCGAAAAAAAATCAGAAGCAAATATGCATGTCGCATCTAATAATTCAACACTCAACGCCCTCACTTATGACAACATAATGACTGATTGATGTCATTTTATAATAGAAATCAAAATATTCATCATAACTAAGTGATAGACAGACAGCATGTCAAAAAATGAGCATCAAAAAATAGTTCACCAACAAAAGGGAGTAAAAATGAAGCGTTATTTAATAGAGTTATTTGTTGCGGCACTTATGTTCTTTAATTAATATTTTAATGGACACAGAGAAAAAAATATGAAAATATAAATTTTTTCCATATCATGAAACGATCATGCCCTCGCACTAAAGAGACTTGGAAGAAAAAAAAAATAAAATTTTCTCACAATATTTTTTTTCCTCTCGTTTGAATCACTGACACAAAACCGATTATGGCATCTATTAAAATGTCTTTCAAGTAGTACCATAAACCAGCTTTACTTCATTCTTATTTCTCATTCTGTATATTATTTTTCTTCATTTCTTCATCAACGCTTCTACGAAGCTGAAGTGAATGAAAAGCTATTTCTCAAGAGGGTTAAAAATTGAAACTGAAATGACGGATAATTGAAAAAGACATCATCATTCGTTCCACACAATTTCAAGCATCAACAAAAACAGTTCTTGTATTTTTCCCGTCATTCAACGGATGAATAGAATCTCCAGCTCTATTTATTTGTATATTTTCTTCTTGTAATGTGAAAATATTATATTTATTTATGGGGTTCGTTTGTTAGTGACGTTTTAGGGAATTTTAACATTTTTAACTCTTCTAGTCTACCTCATTGTATGTCATTTTAGAGCAATAAATCCGACACATTAAATACAAATAAACCCATTCCTTCTTATTCTTCCACAGTCATAGCCAGTCTCTCCAGCTCCTACTCATTCTAGCACTCATATTATTCTATTCAAAGTACATTCCGCAATGGCGTAAAATTCCTTTTCGTCTGTCTGTTTGCAGCCATAAACAATCAAGTCAGAAAATAAAAATAAGAAAATGTGGAAAGGAAAAATGAGTAAGCATGAATGAAACTGATATTAATTGTCCACGAGGGAAGTATCATCTTGAGAAAGTGATTACTGTAATGTTTACATTAAACATTTATTTGGGAATTTTTGTTTGTGCTCTACAGAAATATGTGTAGAGGACTTCAGAGTTGGAATTAGATCATGCATATTAAATTACATATTTTTTTGAAACATGCGTATATGTATATATAGTATGAATTGTGTAACAATGTCATGTGAGGGGGGTATTGATTTCATTATTTAGAATATTTATGGTGGGACGATTTTATTAGAGTCAAAGATCTTGTTGAAAAAAATGTAGCAGGTTGTTTAAAAATATAGGAATTTATTTATTTACTGTATGTGTCATTCAAAAGGATTTTAATGAGAATATTGTAACAAATTAGATAATCCGTGATAGACATGGAACAAGTTTAACTTGAAGAATGACAAAATATGAACAAAATTGTGTTTAGAAAGGAACAACTTGAATAGATAATCCGGTCGATCAAACACCAGACATGACTTCACAGATGTGTGGAATGACGGAGATATTAACACGTATTTTAGATGTGTGGGATATTTATGTGAGTATTGAAAGGGTTGTGAGGATCTGACTGAGGGAATATGGACAATATTAAAGGTTGGGAGTCAACTGATCAGCATGCTATAAGGTAAACATCACAACATGGTACACTGAGTATGCATTCAGTTAGTAAACATTCTTGAAATTTTCAATGCAAGTTACTCTAACAGCAAAGACAAAACATGGAAAACTCTCAATTCATAAAAATCCAGACTCAATGAAACAGATTTTACAATAAAGTCTACATAAGCATCTACACATGTAGATTCCAAAAAAATACACACAATCTGCTCAATCAGCAAGAACACTGCAGTTCTTTTTTTCCCTCTCATCTCAAACATAAACACATTCTTTTATCCAACTGAGAAAATCTCGATAAAAATCATCCAACATCTCTGCCACACAGCACATTTACTCCGAAAAAAATAAGAAAAATCTACTTCATATAGAAAAAGAAATTATTTCAATTGCAGCTACAAATAAAACCGGAAGCAATTCATTCTCTGACTGTCGAACTAAATTCTCACTTTAATTAATAAATTATGTATTAGATCCCTAAATTCTTCCTGCCATTACACAATTACTCTTTTTACACACGCAATGAATTGATTTTTATTCAATGAGCATTTCTCTGTCGAGACATTTGTGAGTGTCCATTAAATTACCTTTTTTTCTATGCTGTGTTTTGACCTATAAAAGATTTCTTTAGGTACACATTGTGAAATTTTTAAGAAGTTTTTGGAGCAAAATTTTTAATGAATAATGTAGAAAATTCTAGTTTTGTCTGTCTGTCTAGTAGTTTTCTTGTTAAAAATTGTTAAATGTTGAGTCAATTAAGGTAAAATTTCTTCGAATTTAAAAATGCGCTTTAAACACCCAACATGCAAATTTTATTACTTGTTATTATTCGTTATGAGTTCATTCACGTGTGTTTGTGTAATGTTTATGACTTTCCATTTTTTTGCTACTCTTTTCAAATCCATTAAAAATTCTAAACATTCGTGGACACTATGAAGAAGAAAGACTTTTAATCTGTCATTGGGGCAGGTAAGCGAATAGACTCTTTTTTGGGTAGAGAAATAGACGAAGAATAAGAAGTAAAAGGAAAAGAATGAACACAGAGAAAAAAATTCAATGACATTGATTTATGATTCGTTCTGGAACATCTTTTGAATCTTTAAACATCAACAACAATTTCTTTCTCTTTAATATGCTCAAGCATAAATATTTTGGCCTTAAGAAATAATAAAAAGCCAAAAAGGCTCAATTGTTTGTTTTCTCTCTTTTTTTTGGTTATAAAACGATTTAATAAGGATCTGCAATTCGAAGAACAGAAATGAAGAAGAAGCAGCAAGATGAGTCTATTAAAAACTTAAATTACTTTATTTCCAACTTACTTTTCTCACAACTAACTGAGCCACTGACAGACTTCTCCTTGATTGAATGTCTTTTACATCACTTTAAGTCCTTGAAGCTTCCTTCCTGATTGGAAACGTACGAAAAACTTTTCTTATTGAGTAAACAATGCCTGGGTTGAATGGGTCGCTCGTTAGTCGAGAAACGAATGTTGTTGGGTGCTACGAATGATAATGCGAATTTCATTAGGATGAAGTTAAACAAAAAGTTTTAAAATTTCCTTTTACTTCTTCCTATTCCTCAGCACAGCATTATTGTTATAACAGAAAAGATATTGAGAGATTTTCTAAATATTATTTTGGTTTTCTATCCTCATCTTGACACATGACATAATCGGATGTATCTGTGTGGATTAGCTTGGGAATATTAATTTTCTTTTGGGAGGAATGTGAAGACGTATATTAAAGTTGAGTTTTGAGCCATAAATGGGGGGTTTAGTATTCGACATTTTACCAAGTTCTAGCTAAGATTGTGATCTTAATGAATTTAATGTAAAAAAAGTATCAACTGTTCAATTGTGAAAATTCAAATAAATCAAAAATCGTATATTAATATTCTTAATCAAAAATTGTAAACCTTAAGTTCGAATCCTTAGAGTCCATAAACTGCCGATTTGAATTGCATAAAAAAAATTATAATGCAAGTTAGAATCTCTAGAATTCTAAAATCTATACTAAAAAAATATTGTAATTTGAATTTAACCGCAACAACTTGATATGACATCCACCAAACCACCACTAAATTGACGTCTAATCCTTAACCACAACAAATCTGCATAATCCAACCAAAAACCTCAAATCCAAGCTCTCATCATCAACAAACACAAAAAAAACCTGACATCCTCCATCCGTAAATACAAACACGACCAAAATTCATTATCAGAAAAGTAGCAGAAGCAGTAATAAGTGTTAAGGAAATTGTTAAGGCTTATTCAAATGCCTTCCAACATAAATGCTTGAAGAGATAACGAGGTTCATCTTACAACCAAACGATAACGCAATATTTCATGAATATTTAATTAACTTGTTGTGTTTCACTGTCTTCCTATCTGCCGTACAATATACAATATACATAAAATACTTTTTTAAAGGCATAAACAAAAAATCCAGTTAAGGTAAAAGAGAGAGATAAAATAAAATATTGTTTGTGGCTTTTTCTGGTTGTCTCATATTTCCGTCATAAAATTTAATTACAATTAACTCACCTAGCAATCTCATGGTTTCATATTCATTCAGATACAAGTTGTAAGTGGCTTGTGTTGTTGAGACAAATAATAATAATCCGAATACGATAGCGGCATTAAATAAATGCGACATTGTTTATTTTTTTATATGTTTCGTATTTGCTTATTGTAACAAAAAATATATTCTTCAACTTCTTATTTCCTTTATGAAAAATGAGACACTGTTTATGTCGTCTTATCTGTTGGCTTCGAAGCACAACCGATATATCATATTTTATCGATAAAAAAATTTATTATTTTATTTCTTGCCTTAAAAACTGATAAGACTTTTATTTTTTTGATCGATCACTTTTCAGTTCTCATAAGAAATTTTTTTTTTCTTCCGTTTCCATTCAAGAACTTTTTTTTTTCCTTCAAGATTAATTGAACTCTCGCACTGGTAATGAGTTTTTAATTACATTAAATATAGTCAATATCTTTTTTCACAATAGATGATTGAATTAACATCAATTTACATTGATAATATTATTGATTAACCCGGAAAATTAGGGAAATTTTCACAGAAAACTAATTTACACTTCCATTATCTTTGATCGAACATAAACAAATGGGAGAGAAGCAACGTGAAGTTGGCTCCGGTCGTTTACACAAGTCCGTGTATTTTGTGTTCATTTTTTAAAGCATTCAACGTTGTAGGGTTTTAAATCTTTCGAAAGTATAACCATAAATCGTTATAGTGACAGTGTCACCCAATCTACTGTAACATTATAAATTCAACCCCCACACACATAAATTTAAGCATTATTTTACAATTTTCAAGTAAATTTATGCATACATAAAATTAATTATTTAATCCTGACTCTTTATGCTTATGTTTATACCTTAATTGAAATTGTCCCTTTCCTATCCATTCTCATATCTAATGCGTTAAATTTATTTTGAGTCACACGCACAGCCCACCATCGTTATGTTGAATGTTTTTATTATGTCTGTAGAATGAGATGATTTTCATTGAGATATGCAAATATTGTTGAAAATGTGATAATTGAGTACTAAAATCCATTAATATTTTCATGTCGTAATGTGCCATAAGTGGATCATCATACATTTCATTTATTCAACAATCTTCATGTGTCCCTAACATACTCACTCATTCGACAAACAAAAAAGAGTTTTCTTCTTAATTCCTCTTCGTATGAATATTGAATAATTTTCATAATGAATTGTTTTCAACAAGGAAGGAGATTTTTTATGTGACACGTTGTTTCAAGTGTAGGGAGTGGAAGCTGAATGCAAAGTGATAAGTGGTAAGGATTGGTCATGATTATGGAATTTTAAATGGATTTTCAAGGGGTAAGGAGATTTGCTGCATTGGCTAAAATAATTTAAAAATTAATATTCACTATGTATGCATCATTGTCGGAAAATAATTACCAGATATCAGTTAGTATTATCACAAATCAAATTTTCGTAGCCTCAGCATCAAAATATTCATTTCATCACCAAAAACTCAATCCTATCAGTTTCTACTCCTTGATCACAAAATAATCCTTCCACATGATGAATTTTCATTGAGTTTTCTAAGACTCTTTCTATTTCCCACTCCATCACACATTTAATGTGCATGTGCAGACATTTGGATGTTTAAAATCGTCATCACGTTCTTTGAAACTTTATTCTCTTCTTCTTGTATCTTCGTCGTCTGCTTTGTCTCTCATTCATTTCTTATTTATTATTATTTTTTTTTTCTATGCTTCCTTCTCGGCATTGAATTCCACATATAAATAAACATCGTAAAAGGAGGAAGAGATGATGACACAAATAATGGATGTATTTATGGATTTTCTTGCATTAACATACATTTGATTTACATTTTAGGATGTAAAGAAATTTTCCAATCGTAAGGATTTGCTGAATGACATATCCCAGTCGTAATGTGAAGGCGAAAGAAGAAGAAAAGTAAAATTTCTTAAGAATGTTTCAAAAAAAATTTTATATTTCATCTGCCGTTCGAAAATAATCAATAAATGCTTTAAGTCGAGGGAATTATAGTATCACGAGATTTACTGTTCATTCTAAAAAATTCTGGATTTATTTATGCGCAATATGTGAGATTTTTGGAGATTTTTATTTCATTTAGGGAGTGTGAAGAATTAATGGATTTTTATGGATGAAAATGAGAAGGAATGGTCTGGATGTCTTGAGATGGGATAGGTTCAATAATAATGTTTCGGAAGAAAAATGCAATTGGCTAAGGTTTGGTTCCTGTGCGTGAATCTAATGTAATTAATTTATCCTTAAAATGCTCATGAAAAATAAGGTCAATCACAATTTGAGTCCATAATTCCTATTCAATAATCCCTCAATCATCCAACAACATTCTTAATCCCAAAAATTTAACAGATTCTCCTTTCATCATCGAACATTTTCTGACACAAATTCCTCATCCAAACAATCTATTGTTTAATCATTAAAAGCAACATAAAGAAGAGAAAAAAATTTCTACACATAAAATTTTCTATGCTTTAAAATAAAATTTTAATGGGTGAAAATTCTTTCGTAAAATTAAATTTCCTACGTCCTTTAAAGTCTGCCATGTAACAACAACAAAATTAAATCTTACATAAGATGAAACAACAACAATCAGGCAGGCACATGCCATATATACATACACAATTGAGTTTCTAAATTGTTTAGGAATTTTCTTCTGAGGCAATTAAAACAATTTAGAATGTTTATATCGACAACATGTCGCAAGCTTTCTTCATTAAACCTCCATAAAAAAATTAAAGTATGTTGATGAAAATGATGTTTAAAGACTCGACTCCCCGTCATTAAAGTCAAATATATAAAAAATATAAAAAGTTCAAAAGAAAACAATGTTGTCGGAAGTTTCCATGCCTCTTTTTCCAGCCTCACAATCTTGTAGTACAACAAAAATTGTTTGCACTTATATATTTTTTTCTCTACTCATTGGTACGAAAGTATTTCCGACTTGCAGAAAATGAACAGCAACAGAGAAAATGATATGTTTTGAAAAATTTTTCCTGCTCGTTTCACGGTTAAACTAGCAATTGCTTAATGATGATGACGGAAAAATATATATATTTATTTTTTCAACAGGAGTAGATTTTTCTGTGTGTTGTTGATGACTTTATTGAAACAAATACAGCATGAAATTTTTTGCCGTTTCTCCGACCTCATTCTCGTCTACAACACCCTAGGCAAAATTATATGAAAAAATAATTTTCGTCAAATGAGGTGTTGAAAATTTTTCATTTTTTTTTGCTACTCTAGTTGCCTCGAGTTGCTATCGTAACCTAATTTTCTTGTTCTTCTGCAATTTTCACTTCTGATTTTCACAGTTTTTAATTTCATTTTATATCTTTTTTAGCATTATTCTTGGTGATGCTATAGCTTTGGATTGGGGGTTGTTTATAAGTAAGGATTGTTGAGAAAGTATGGTTGGTTAGGGTTTGGGAAATGGATCAATGTATAGAAGAATTTTTTGGGTTAGTGTTAAGCATGATAAATTTAAAAGGTTAAGAATTGAATTAAAAAATTAAATCCTTTTTACGTGAGAGTAAAAGTTCAAATTCCTTCAAAATTGCTTACATTTGAAACATTTAGTACATAGCTGCTAATTAGACTGGATTTTGCGTATTTACTACACGAATATCTACAAAATTTAATAGGATCAGATCTATAAACCCCCGTCCCTTTTATCAAATACAAAACAAGTCAACGACCCCCAATTTTCATCGACATAATTTCATTCATCGACTATATCTATTTTTTTTATCAGAGCAGCAGCAAATGAAACAGAAAATTTAAGAGCAAGGAAAAGGGAAAGAAAATTGATTTAAATTTCTTCGACTCTTGCCAGGCATTTTTTTCATCTTCTTCAATTTTTATGCCCTTCAGGAACACAAAAAAAGAAAGCGAACGAGGAGTGAAAAAAATTAAGCAAATAAAAAAAATGATTTACAGAACATTGCGTTTCCTTTTTAAACAAATTTTCGCTTTCACTTCTTTCTGAATTATCAACTTTTATTGCTTTTCTCATTTCCGCTATGCAGCCGTAAGAACTGAACATTGAAGGAGCTGAGAGATATGATGGCAATTCAATGAAAATGAAAAATTTAATTACAATTTTTTATGATTTTTTTTACTTAATTATGTTCTGTAGATGCAGGGCTTAGGCTGATGTGTGATAAAAATGTCTTCAGGGTAAACTTAAAGGATATGTTGTAAATTTGAAATTTGAAAATAAGTTATCACAAAAATCACAAAATTAATTTAAATATTGATTCTTTTGCATCCTATGTTAACTAAAATACATGTCGACCTAGCTCGTGTTGCTTCTCAAGTATCACCAACTATATTTCATATTTGACACCTTATTTACTTCAAACTCACCCCTGCATTCAATCTCAATTAAAATATCCAAATCAAAATTTATTTTCCTCTTATTCAATCTCCACCAAACTCTGTATTTGAAGTATCTGATTCTCATTAATGACAATTGACTTTTATTAACACGAAAAAAAAAAAATAAAAATGAAAAAATCTTCAATAAAAAAATCTCCAGAATGATAAAAATCGCATCATCATCATCATCTTAATGTCACTTAGTTCCATTCTATTGTCATTCATTCCTCAATCTCAGTTTCTCTCTCACACTTTCTTTATGTCTATTTAATGAAAATAATATCAGACAAATATTAGAATAAGAAGCAAACAGGCAGGCAAGTGAAGTGTAAGTGAAAGAATAATTAAGGAACAGGGAGAATGAATGGATTCTAGAATAAATATCGATTAATGAAAGTAAACAAATTGTAAAGTGGATTTTTGTGCTTCTTCAAATAATAATGTTGTCTTGTTCAGAACCCATCATGATTCATGAAACAATTTTCATACGAGTAAATACAGCAGCAACAGCATGAATAGCATTGAGTGATAAAAATCCTTCTCTGCATTTGACTCGTAAATTTCATCCTCAAGAGATCCATTAAAAGCCTATTCATTGTTCCATTACGTCATTCAATTTTTTGGCACCCTCAATATTGTGTAATTTGCTAACAATTCACCCTCTCGTCATCAATGGAACTTACTGTTGTTAGGAATGGAATGTCCCTAAAGCTGTGAATGCTTTTGTAGCAATTTTTGAGGAATATTCAAGTGTGATGCAAATTTTGACTGAACGGTGATGAATTTTTGTTGAGATCAAATTTTTCTAGAATTTTAAAAATGTTAACTTTTCGACTAGTTTTTAATTAAATTTAATCGATAGCTTTCTATCCAGAATTTTTTTGTAAATGTATATAAATAAATGCGCTTCAAACCTTTGAATTTAAAAAATCTCCCACAACTTCAAGTCCTCAAATTGACACCCATCAGCTTCCCTTTTGTGTCCTGATAACAATTTTCTATCTCACTTACACAAAACATTTTTTAAGAATCTAATTTTTGAATAATTTTTTGAATACATCCAAAAACACATTACAGCATACAAAACTGAATGAATGAACATTAAATGAATATTTTTACGTGCGACAACTAGGCATAATGAGATGAGATTAGGGTTTCTGAAAAACCGCGTTTTTAGAGAACCGCGGTTCTGCGGTTTTCAATAATTTTAAAAACCGCGGTTTTCGCGGTTTTTGCGGTTTTCATACAAATGTATGAATTTTTTTTAAAAAAAATTTAAAATTTGAATTTTCATACAAAATTCTTTAAATTTTGATGAGCTTCGTTTTAAAAAAAACTAACCAATAATTTCGATTGACATAAAAAATTTTAATTTTAGTTTTTTGATCTAATTTAGGGTAAAAAATATTGAAATTTGTACAAAACGAACAATTTTTTTTAATGGGTTGTAACTTTCATTGGAAGCAATGCTGATTTCCCAAATTTTTCCCAGAACTTTATTTGGTTTCTATATTTTTTTTATTCAATCTTGAAAACAGTTATTTTTGCAGCATAAAGCACTAAAAAACGTCTTGACATTTAAATATTGAAATTTGTACAAAAAATACTGAAATTTGCACAAACAAATATTCTCACGACTTTTGCACCCAAAACTAGGGAAAAATTAAATTTTTTGCAGTTCTTTTATTTGAAGAAGTTCTACAATATCTTGAGCTGCTTATTAATCCTTTAAATTAAATTTATTTAATTTGTTTACACAAAAAAAATTGAAATTCTTCAACGCTTACTATTGAAAAAGTGTCCAAATTTCAATATTTGAAATGAGATGGATATTTCTGGAAATGCAGTGATTTGTTCAGACAAGAATTTAAATAATCGTAAACTACAATCTCCGATCAAAGTCATAAGACCATATAATGTGGACCAAAATGTCTTCTTTGCCAATTATTTCATATTCAAAAATTGAACAAAAATTTTCTGATGATTCTGGTTCGTACAAATTTCAATATTTTTTTTTACTTATATGATTTTTCGTTAGTTTTGGGTTTGAAAAAAACAAAAAATAACAATAAAGTAAAAAATTTACTTTTATAAAAAATTCTCTTGTAAGTTTTCTAAATTTTTAGTATGAAAAGTTCTAAAACCGCGGTTTTTCACCCATAACCGCAGTTTTTTAAAAACCGCATTTTTAGGCCAAAAAGTGCGGTTATGCGGTTTTGCGAAAACCGCAATCAGAAACCCTAGATGAGATGAAAGGTGAGGAACGTAATTTAAATTTTTATTCTGTGTTTATTTCTCCTCCATTTTCTTTCAAACTTTTTACTTCTTTGTTCAATGAACCCCAATTGTAATAAATTATGCGTTCATATAGAATTTAATTAAAGGAGTAATTTAAATGTGTTTTTATGATTTTCATCTCTTACTTCCTCTCGTTGACATAATTTTGTGCCTGAACAAAGAATTTTCATGTTGTGAACACCGAAAAGGATTTTAATTCCATCATTTTTAATAACGAGAAGTAGTTTATGATCCTTTGGTGTTCAACTACTTTTAAAGTTCTTAACTGACTTGCATGCATGCTGCTTTCTCTCCCCTTTTTAAGCATTTTCATCCCCTCTCATTGTCAGCTCACAAAATAATTTAAATTCACATTCATAAATTTCTTTCCATTTGACATTCGTTACTCACCAAAGAAAATTAAATTTTCCTATAAATTCCACTGAGGATTTTTATTGCAGTAAAAAATTTTTTAAAGTTAACAGCATCTATTGTATCGGATATAAAGCAATAAAAAATAGTTTTTCCCTTTTTGAAATATTTTTTTATTTTATTTGTGTGAGGATGAACTGGGTTGATAGCACTTGCTTTGCGGATTGCAGAAGAATTTGAATATGGAAAATATTTTTATAAATGTGACGCATAATAATTAACATAAGAGGAATCTCTTTGTGATTGTCAAAGTGTAACGAAATGTATGCCTTAATTAGCGATTCAACATCAAATTACTTTACATGCACGAGTTTGTGTTCAGTGCACTTCTATGGGCTTTATGTATTTATGAGTAGCTCGTTGGTATTGAAAAAGATAGTTCAGAATGGGAAGATTTTTTTTTTTTTTTTATTTTATTCGATTCATATTTGTATTTTAGTTTTAAAGGAAAAACTATTTTACATTTTAATATTGGCAATTAATTTGTGTATAGTGACTAATTCTAATTTTAATATAATTTATCAAACTACGTATCATACCACAACTGTTTAATGTACAAATGCTCTCTCAGGTGAGATTTAAATAATTTTGAGAAAAAATATGGAAAATGATAAAATGCCGAAGCTTACTTGTCTAACTTCAGAGAATATTACAATAACTTCTATCCATCTGACTCTACAATTCTCGTTCTCTACACCTTTTACTCCCGAACGTCATTTGTGTACGACTCCAAAGCTCTAACTTGAGTTATTTATAAAAACATGACTGTTGAGTCGACAGTAGCTTCCATACCTTGACAAAATCAGTACACAAAAAATTTTCCCATCTATTCAGCACACAACAATTCACAAACGCAACTCAAAGCACAAAATATGATAAAAAGATTCATTTCATTTCATCAACAAACAAAAGTCAACATTCAAAAGAATGCAGCATGGCAAAAATGTCATAACACTTCATAAATCATACGATTCATGTACATATGCAGTGCATAACAAAAGGATTCACATTTCAAACGTTTCCTTTAATCTTTTATGATCACAAGATCTGACTTCAATTAACTTTTTATCCTCCATCCACTCGCTGATGCTTTTTGCTTCTCATTTTTTTTAAGTTTCCATTCCACTTTGTTGCAATTAAACTCATTGAGAATAATGCTACTTCTTTGTAGGAATGAAAATATAGAAAGCAATGACGAAGATGTGGAAAAGAGTCACATACAAAAAGAGGGAATAGAGGAATTATTTCATTTGACAGGATATGCCGTAAGCATTTTCTTCATCATTCATTCACAATTTTTCTCTCCGTCTTCAATCCACAAACATTCTTTATATTTCCGTATTTTGCTCTGCTTTCTCTCGATTTCTTTTTCTTCTCAGTTTTATTTCTTTTTAACTAAGTGAAAGCTGGTATTTGGAAGCGCATTTCTGGTCTAGAATAAGATTTTTTGGGTAAATCAATGATGAAAATTTTATTCGGTATTACGTAGAAAATTATGGTATGGACATTTTACTATGCATATAATTTAATAGCACCAGTAAAAATCAATCAAAAACTTTGAAAAAAATTTATCAACAGACAGCAAACCCGACAAAATGCATCCAAAAATCTCCAATTTAACTCTTAAAAAATTGTTTCAAATAAAGTTTAAAATGAAAATCAAAGGAGACAAAAAAGGAAAGCAAAAAAAAAGAAAAGGAAAGCAACGACCTTTTGAAATTTCATCAAACAATCAACTCCCGCTTTATTTTTCATACTTTGACGGCTTTTTGATTCGACTTCTCTTTCATGTACTTTTCCAATTTTCATCCAAACCAGCATTTAAAATAAGGAAAAAGGAAAAGGAAAAAGAGAAAGGAGTTGATTTCCACTCGAAAAGCAAAACGCAATTTTGTTTCTTATCAACCTTATAAACATTGTGTAAGAATTATATTGAGGGGAGAGGCATGATATTTGTTCAACATAAAATTGGATGAAACAATTCGTAAAAAATATTCATTTCTTGGGGGAGACACAATTTTCTCCTATTTTATTTTATTTTAAACGAAATTTTACTTCCTGATTGTCATGTGATTTTTAGTTATTTTGACAGTTTGTCTGACTGAAAAATTTGACATAAAGTCGCTGATTTTTTGACATTTGAAACTCAACTTTAGAACTATTATTAGCAATGCTATTAAAATATCATATTTATATCTCATAATAAATCGATTGCACCCTTTTTGCCAATCCTTCAAATATTGTTTAATGTCTCATATCAAGTGCTAATGTTGTCGCACATCAAATGATTAATGTGCTGCTTTATAAACTTAGTACATAAATCAGTATGAAGTGATGTGAAAACTTCAATCAACTTCCACTCTACTTCACTTTTGTTTAATTTATTTTTCAGTAAGTTGATATTAAGAAAGTTGGGATGGTTGAGGAACTTGTCATGTTTGTGGGGTTAGTCAAGGATTTAACAAAATGTTATGGAATATGTATTGAAATTTAACTATTACTTAATCCCTATTCTAAACTATAAGTCCTAGTCAAGTTATTCAAGTAAGTCAAAATGTGTCGAAAGCTGAAGGATTTTGAACATTTGTACCTTAAATTATTGCAATATGACCCTAAAAACATGGGTTCGAAACTCAGCATGCAAAACTTTCTAAGATCGCTTTTTGGTGCCTGAAATTTTTGAGATCATGATAAACTACCACAAAAATTATCTAGTTTTAAATCATATTCCAATCCCACAACAGATGCAGATTAGCATCCAATAAAAAATGCGCCATATCGTACCACAAAATCTCATCATCACATCTCCCAAACTCCCCTCAATTTCTAATGTCATATGAATCGTAAGCAAGTGAATGATGACGAAAATGAGAAAAAAGGGGTTTCTTGCTCTTGTTGCCTTAGTACGAAACACAAGAAAGAAAAAAAGAATATTTAAGAAAAACATTACAAAAGTCCTCGTGTTTCATATCGAGAGACTTCAGCGCATTTTTGGCGCGGCGATCAGTAATCGAGCTACGAATTGAAAGTATATCAACTTTCAGGACAGATCTTGCAAAATTCTACATAAAAATAACTATAATTTTACAAAAATGTTACAACAACAATCAAAAACCCTTCAGTTTCAGTTTCCTCACATTCATTGTTCATGCACAAGTGTGTTTTCATTATGCACAAACTAATAACTTGCAAAACTGAACAAAAAACTTTTCGTAAAAAATAACGGTAAAAAAATTTTCAAATGTCAACGGTTAAAAAATATTTGAAATTTCTATGACGTGAAGTTGCAGTCATGTGTTGATTATTTTTCTTTGTGAAATTAAAAATTAATTAATTAAGGTGTTTAAACACAAATTTGGGACTTTTAAATACATTTGCCGCCAATAACTCGATGAAACGAAGCTAATAAAACAAACCGGAGCTCTCTACGATGTCTAGATCAAAAGATAGTTTTTCAAAATTTGCAGCCAACCGAACAAAGTGTATGATTGAACTTCCTTTTTGAAAACAAGTTTCCAAAAATGCGCTAAAAAGAAAAACTTGACACCCTCAAGGCAAAAATAATCGATGAAATAGAAGGCAATCTAAGACAAGCATATCGCACTCATAGAAAAGAATTTACTAAACTTTTGTAATTTGTATGAAAATTTTAACCAAATGTTTGTTAAAATAGCGTTTACAAACTGTTTGGTTAAATTTAACCAAATTTTTGGTTATTTCAAATTTTTAACCAAAAATTAGTTATTTTTTAGTAAACTAAAAATTTTCAAAAATTTAACAAATTTTTTGGTTATTTTTTAACCACAAAATTTGTTACTTGGTCACCCATCCAATCTTAAAATGAAATTTTTGTTGCTTAACTTCTGCGCCCTAAAGATTTTCCGCTGATCCAATTCTCATTAATTTTTATTAGTATTTAAAATGACTCTGAGCATATATAAATTACGAATTTTTAATATTTTCGTAATTATACATTTATTCATCAATGATTTGTTAAAACTTTAAAGAGCAAGAAAAATATGGAAAAAAAGTTTTAATTCAAGTGTCACCATTAATTTTTAAAGAATTTAAAATATAAAAAGTTGGTAACAAAGTTTTGGTTAAATTTAACAAATTATTTTGTTAAATTAATTTATAAAAATCTGATTTACGCATTTGTTATTTATTTTTATGACCAAATTTTTAGTGGAAACATTTTATATATGAATAAAAAAGAGTATAAGATTGAGAAAACATTGAAATTATTCATTTAATAAATAACAAAAATTTTAGTAAAATTAACAATTTTTTTAGTAAAATTTTTAACTAAATATTTTGTTGCAAAAAAAAATTCTCATACAAATTTAACCATAAGTTTGTTAAAGTCAATTACCAACAAAATAACAAAAAGTTTGGTTAATTTTTTTCTATGAGTGCGTCTTCCCTTGTTTAACAAAGGTACCAATTTATCCAATCTTAGAAAATTTCTCTCTTCCTGTTTATTTGCTTGCTTACTCCTTCGATCTATGATACGGTAACGAAGTATCATGATAATAATATAAAAAATAAAAAAATCTTAAAATAAAATAAAAAAGAAAAAAATTCCTCATATTACAAATTCTCAAGATGTATTGCAGCACGTTTCAATAGCACATCTACGTTTATATGATGATGATGCGGGGAGTAGGTAGTGAGGGTTGAAAATGCGGAAAAGAAAAAAAGAAAGAAAGAAATAGCTGACTGACTGCATATCATGTTGAGGGCGTCAAACGACAAATATCATGTATATGTGAGCATTGTGCATACACAATCTTTAAATTTACATTTCAATGAGACTCGACTCTCGTATATTCTTATGCTTCATAATATTAATGATATTCCCAACATCAAACATCATTTGGTTGTACTTACACTGTACTGAATGTGTCTACTCTCGTAGTTGATGGAAAACTGCGGGGAAAAAAATAGGGAATTAAAGCACAGCACGAGAAGGCGCCTGCATTTGAGAGGCAAAATGAATAAATTCTTTATGTTTTCTTTTCCTCATTTTATGTACTAGTATGTGACACTATGGATGGGGAATTATATTAATATTATACTATATATGATCACATAAGACTCTTAAATAGGATTCATAAAAAGCTGTGAATTGTTTACGGTTTAACGCCAACCGATGCGGTATGTCATATTATAATGGATTTTAGATTAAAGAGATAATGCATTAATGGGTAAATTATGAAATGACTATCATCATATAACACATAATATGAGTATGTATGCTCTATATAGCATGAAATAATCCTTAAGATACACAAAATTATTGAGGGATGGAGATTCAGGGTGAAAAATTTCTTTTCTAATTTAATATATTAAAATCGGATTTTGTTTTGTAGTCGATAAAATTGAGATGATAATAAATATTATTTTTATGCCTGCTGGCTATTTATTAATGACCAAATCTATCAGTGATAATGAAAAATTTAATCGTGCAGGATTATAGAAAAATTGTTGAAGAAATTTAATTTTATTTATCAACTTCCGTGATAAGAGTTGAACTAAGCTTTAGATATAAATTAAGCAAAATAATTCAACATACAAACTTGATGCTTGTTCATCATTTGCAGATTTTCTACAAGGGAATTCATTGAGCACTTTTGAATGAATTTATTTAAATTCAAAGAAAAAATGCTGTAAATGCTCCCTTCGAAAAAAATTCAAGATTGTAAAACATTTAAGAAATATTCAATTTACTTTTCAACATTTTCATTTAAAGACGAATTTATTCTTTAAAGACAAATTTAAATGATCCCCTTTTCATTTAATGAATAATTCATAAATTCAAGATAAAACGTGTTCTATAAAAATTCATCTTATTTCGTCTCAAAGCATGGAAGTTAATTTCTTTTAAGGGCATTCTCCCTCATCAAATCCTCTCAACATTTATCCACGTTTCTAGGCTCAATGTGAAAATTTATGAAAAATGACTCATCACACAGGAACAAAAAAAAAGCAATCACAGTAACGAAAAACTCAATTGACCAACACACAAAAAAGGGGAATTAAAGTGTGAGTTGAACAATCAATATTTCATTGCCTTCACATTTCCTAGACAAAGTTTTTTTTCTCTCTCGATAATAATAAAAAAATATATTTTTTCATCGTCAAAATTGGGCAAATGTTCATCGCCTCTTTCATGGCTGGTTGCTATCGATACAAAAAAAAAATCCACAAAGGAGCGAGAAAAATTGATAAACATGATTTTAATCAAACAAAAATGAATGTGATAAATTGTAAATTGTAGCAACGTCAGCACGTAGCATGGAAAAAAACTTCCTGTAAAAGCAAGAAGAAGATGGAGAAAAAGAAAAAATACCAATAAAAAATTTTTCTCCCAAAATAATTTTGAACTGAGAAAAAAAATGATGAAAAATATTTTTTTATCGACTCGTTAATACGAAAATGATATTTTTTTTCTATTTCACCCCTCGCCAATTCTCCTTTTCTTTCTTTTCAGAAAACTACAATGTCGTAAAAATGTTGAGCAATAATATTTTTTCCATTGCGAAAACAATTGATGAACTCGGACCCTTCCGAGATGTTAATAACAATTTTTTTTTCCTCCTTCAGCATTTATCTGCGTACATGTAGGAGCAAGACTATAAGACATGGCATTATCTTTTGATGGGATATACAAAACTATTATTGTGTAGTGTTTTATGTACTTTTGAAAATGTGTTGTACTAGAAAATGTTGCTCGGTATGGTTTATTGTTGGATGACGAGAGTTTAAGGTAGAGAAAATTTGATAAGTTTTTTCTGTGTTGAGTCCAATTGCTGGTTTTCAGCTCTTTTTGAGGACCATTGAGCACAAGCAAAAACAATTCGTAAGATATTTAAAAAATTTTATGTGGTAGGGTTAAAATCCTCAATTTATCAATTTATACTTTGTTCAGTAGAAAATTTTAGTTTTTTGAAGAATTAAAAGGCATTTCTTTAAAAAAATGAAATTGGTATTGTAGTGTTACAGAAAACTAAATAGTTTTAAGGGCTTGTTCGTAAAATTCTTACCACTTAAGATTTTATTACGCTCCATATAAAATTTTTCAAAATTCCATACAAAATTTGTTACGACCAGGAGGGGGGAGGATCCAAAATTGTTCATTTTTAGTGTTACGAATTTTACGAATGACCCCTAAGTACTGAAACAGTGCTCTTAGTTCAATTTTAAATAAATTTCAAAATTCTATACATTTTTTATTTTAAAATAAATTAATCCAATATGCATTCCAAAATATAGCAACAAATGCACTCGATCTCAAAATTCAAGCCTCTTCTACCACTTGACAGACACTTAACCATAATTATACAACAAAAATACTGCAACATTTTTATGAAAAGAAAATGCGGAATTATGAAAGACGTTCATCATATTTTCTCCATTCTTTTCATATTTTCCACTATTTTTCACCATTTGATATGCACCATCCCCTCTTCAATAAGTAAATAAAATAAATTGTTTGGAAAATAATTTTTCTGTTAGCTATTATTATCTTCATCATAAGTCCTGTTTCATTTTGAATTGTATGCTTATACATTTTGAAGGACGGGAGAGTTTATTATGCTACTTAAAAATTAAGGAGTGCAGCTACTCGAGAAATTTATTATGCTAGTGAGTTGATTGAGTAGAAATAGCTACTTGCATGAATATTGACTTGACTATGCTACTTGACTAGCTTAGCAACTTTACTTGATCATCAAAACTTTACAAAAAATAAATTTAAACGACTGACAACAAAATCAACTCAATTCAATTAGTGTTAATTAAGTAAGTTAATATTTGAGATTTTCAGCTGTTTATGGGCAATAAATAATAACCCTGCATAAAATTTGCAGATAAAAAGTATTTCACTCAAAAAATTATTCAAACATGACTCACATGTCAGAAATTTTGTTTTGCATATTTACAAAAAAAAATCATAAATTTCTTTCTTTTGAAAAGAAGCTGACTGTAAAGTTTTATTTTTAGTACGAATTTCTTTGCAAATGATTTCAGATCCGTGTCTTTTTTGGGGTCTTAATCATTGTTGTTATCGCTTGAATTATTCATTGATTTAAAATTTTGGGAATTGTTGATGCATTTTTTTGTGATCTTCAGGATATTGAATATTATGTTTTTAGATTGTAGTGAATGGCAGATTTTTAACACTAAATTTGTACATTAATATTTTTTGTTGCCTGTAAAATGAAATTTTGTTGATGACTAATTTATTTTAAGTGACACAAAACTTTCAATTTTTAAATGTTGCACTAAAGTTTGAATCATAATGACGTAATTTTATGAATTCAGTCTCAATTTCAACCTCACCTAGTACTATGTTTCATGATTCAATTTATTTGCTTAACTTTAGACACCAAAAGTAATTTTCCTGTCTTAAAAATCCCGCTAAACAATAAAAACGTCAATCCCAGACAAAAACTGACAATGACCAAGATAACTTTCATAAGACAAACAACCATCACACCTACCTTAAAGAATTTAACACTTTCATTCGACATAAGGTGCTAACAGGCTGAAAAATTACCATCGACAACGATCTGACCCAATAACATGCTTGAACTTTAAGTGAAATAAAATTTACTTGACTATTTAATAGTTTATTCTACAGCACGTACATAATATAATGAGACATAGTCAAGTAAATAAAGCTCACGTTTCTCATAAAATGCCTCACTTGATCTATAAATCTTTCGTGTAAACAAATCCAATTAGAACTTTATAAATTGTCAAGATCAAAGCTAATGAAGCTTTTTATTTCTCGTCTTTTTCTCTCTCTTTTGTTTTCTTTTCTACACTTTTATTGCCTTTTTCGCTTCATCTACCTATTCATAACGTTTTTAATAAGATATTTCCAATCGAAGTTCTTTAACAGTTTATTTTTTATTTTCTAGAAATTTGAGAGGCTCTCTCTTGTTAGATATTCTCATTTCTCTTTGGAGGATCATTTGGTATTGATGTTTAGTAGTGATGGGACTTGGAAATCTTCACAATTTTCTTGCAATTTGATTGTAAATTCACAAAATTTAAAATCTTAAAATATACTCTTAGTATCCCCCCTAAACTAATTTCTTGGACATCATTACCAACCTCCCCCACATCCATTCTTCAAAACGGCGAAAAGATTGCTCAATTCTTAATTCTCAGACATCGTGTTGATCTAATTGCATACCAATAGTATTCATATCCGCTAAATCATTTCTATGCCCTCCAAAAAACAAAAAATCAACCTGCATTGTCTCATCATTCATTTCACTGTCCATAATGCACTCACTAAAATTTTTTTGAATTAATTTTTTCATGAATTCTATTTTTGGTGTACGAATAGAACAACAACAACAACAACACCAATCCACTGGACAAGAAGTAAGCACGGTGAGAGAAGACCAAGACAGAGAAGAAATAAAAAAATTTCTTTTTTCACACATTTCTTCTTCAATTCATTTCATTAAGTCGCTGCTGCCTTTTTTTCTAGCTGATATTTAAAAATATATTGGAATGAAAAGAGTTAGTTGCTGGATGGACGTTGCTTCGATTGGATGTGCCTTGAAGTGAAAGAAAAAAAATAAAAAAAAGTAAAAAATAAGCAAAGTGAATTTTTAGTTGAGGTAAATTGAATGAGAGAAAAAAACGTAAATAAGTTGTGCAAAAGAACAAAATAAAAGAACATAATCACAACAGTCACAGTTATTATCGCTGGAAAAACGTAAAGTCCAGAATGGAATTAAATTATGAGACCTTCCTGACGTTTATTTGTGCACGAAAGCATGCGATTTAAATTTGTCAGAATTCAAATTATCAACCCGAACTGTACACTAGTGCCTAAAAATATCAGTGTTAAGTTCCTCCAAAAAATAACAGAATGGATTTAAAGTGACTTAAAATACCAAGTTAAAAGAGACAGAATAATAATGTACGAATTAAAATGCGACACAGAATTCAAATCAGTTATGAATGAGACAGAATTAAATTTTAGTATGAACTAAATAGTTTTGACGAAAAGAAAATTGAATTTTTTTTGGTGACACAAAAAAAAAATTTTTTTAAATTGGCCATAAAATAAGATATGGAAAATATATTCAGCTTAAATATGCGAAATGTGCAAATTTTTATGAGAGAAATTTTTATTTTAACATCAGCTGATAAGGAAGTTGGAATAGTTGGACTACTTTTGTATCATGTAAGCAACAGTGTTGCTAGTGTAGAATAGAATTAATGGAATATATGTTGAGACAATGATGTACATAAGAATTTCTAGTGATTGATCAAGTGATTTTAATGACTTTACATTAAGGGTCATTTTATTAATTATTGGTCGGTTATTTCATTGAAGTCTGAGATTCTGAAGATATTGTCATGTAATTTTAATTATTTCTTGTGAAATATCCATGCCTTAGTCAGCTGGGATTTTTTTTAATGACTCAAAATTTCACATTTGTGAAAAGATTTACATCTTAAAAAATTTGTAAATAAATCACTAAAAGTTCTGTTAAGTAGACATGCAAATCTCCACTTCATCATTTTAATAATCCTCAAAAAGGAATTCAAGAAACAGTTGCTTGAATTACCAATACCGTATGAAAATTATTTATTCCCAAAATTGGCCAATTTTAAAGTACCTCCAAAAAATATTCTCAATTATGAAGAATATCAGAACTAAAGCACCAAAAAAAGCATCAATCTTCACTGATGATTCATAAATAATCAAAATATCGCCAAATATAGTAAACTTTCGTAATGCAAGTTGCATGTTCTTATACAGCTCGGATCTGAAATTCTCGATCCAAATTCACAAACCTGTTCTTCATTTCTCAATTCTTATTATTTCGAAAATAAAATATTTGTAAAAACAAAAGTAAAATGGTTCATTGGAAGTAGAAGAAAAATACAAAATTCCACGAAAAGAATAAACAAACAAACGGAAACTAAATTATACAATTCTCGAATTCTTTTCGTGATTTGCTAAAAATTTTCTATTATTATTCCATAATGTTCGTGGTTCATTATGTATTTTTAGATAATCATTTATGATCACCGTTACCCCATCCATGTGGTGATTATTTGGTTTTCTCCATTTCTTCTTAACATAGATTGAGTCATCGAGAGTCATGTATGTAAATATGGATGAAAATTATGAGAGAAATGGCAGGGATTCAAAGTGTTTAGGGAGCAAATGAGGTGATTTTCAACTAGGATGTTTCCAAGACTTCATGATATGACACTTAAGGATTAGAACTTTAGCTCTTTGATATTTTAGATAACTCGCCAAATCTTGAACAAAACCCCCTTAGCATGACCCTGTATCCACCTATACAAAACTCAATGAAGAAAGCATGTACATCACCAACCCAAAAAAAAATTATAGAAATAAATTGAAGATCTTTCACTCTCAAGAAAATATATTCAAATTAAATGTATTTGGGTTTTATGGCACATTCTTTGCGCTCATTCAAGTCTCTTTCACTTCTCTCGACTACTGACCTGATCGAGACAACTTCTGAAATTCTGTCGCGCATCTTCATCATCGAATGAAAATTTTATTTTATTTAAATTTTATTCTTTTTTTTTATCGCAGTCACATTAACACAAAAATATATTCCGTTAAATCGAAATTCTTTATTTATTAATAATATATATTTTTTTGTCTTTAATTTCCCTTCGTCGCATCGTAAAAAATGCGATTTCATTGCTTTACCAAATATAATATCGTCATATTAGTTGAATTTTCATTTTCACGCTTAACTGTTAATCGAAAAACATGCGCACAGACATAAACGGAAGAAAGTGCAAATATTACAATTTTTTTAGCGTGTCAAATTTGCCAGTGACTTGGACGAGTGGCATAGCGCACATATCATACATTCCTTCTGTCTCTTTTGTTTATTTGTGTGTCAAATTCTACATTTTTGGATTTCACTGATAAATTAATTCGCATTTCTAACTTTTTTTAAATAAATCGTCTAATTTTCCTTCTTTTATTTTCTATCCGTCTACGACCAGCATTGATTAGCTTGTAAACATAACCAGATAATTTATAATAAATAGTGAAATCAAATAAATAAGAAAATGAAGGTGTTAAAGCTGTTGATTATAGCATCAATCATCACATATGCGGCTGCTCGTGTTGTGGGTAAGTGTAGAAGTATTTTTGATATCTTAATCTTTGCGAATGAGGTCATTGAAGTCGAAAAAAAGTAAATTTTTTTGGTCACTTTTTCTCACGATAGTCTCATCTATTTGGAACTTTATCTACATTTAAATTAACTGAAACCTGATTAAATGTTACAATTTTTTCGACTTCTTATTCTTCTGACTGCTTTTTATGTGTTTACTTTTTTTAATTTAATTATGTTAAGAGAAAACATTGAAAGTGATTAAAACATTTTCATAAGAAAAAAAAAGCCCACAAAAAATGTTTTTCTGTGTTATTCTTGTTTTGTTTTGGTTTCTAGGGCTTTTCATCATGTCATGTTTAGACGATTAAGACTCTTTTTTGAATGAAAGTTTTTTTTTAAATCGATTTCGACTAATTTTCATCTGATTAAATGAAGCAGGAGGGGGAGGTGAGGCAGCTTATATAACTTGCATTTTAGTTTAATTGGTTTGTTAACGAAGAATGTTGAAATTCTTAGAGTCTAATTGGAATTGGATAGATTAAGCATTTTAAGCTCACTGTAGACATGAAATTGTGGGAATTTTGAATAGCGGAACTAAAATTAAAATGCTTAGAATTACTTGAGGGGGGTCATGAAAATGTTCATTTAAAATTCTGATTAAATTTGAATAATTTTTGTGATTATTTTAAATAATATTGGGGCCAAAAATTCTTAGCAAAAATATTTCACGCATTATATTGAGTCGAAATTTTTCAATAAGCACGACCTCTTCAACCTAAACAATAACACATTTTTGAAAGATGTGAGAGATTCGTAAGCAATTCAAATTGCATCATATTGAACTTGAACTTGAAATGCCTGATTTCTTACACATTATAATCATTATCTCAAATCTCGTTTGAAGAATTGAGAACAAAAATGCCATAAAAATAATTTCTTTTACTTAATATGTGCATGTGTAAGAAGCAGAAGTGAAGAGAAGAAGTTGAGGAAGTTAGAGCATTTTACTTTCCATTTAAAGTTATTTATTGCGTCTTAAGTAATTTATGAAGCTAGTATATGCTGTAATAAGTTATTTTTTCATAAGAAGTCATTTCCTGTCATTTACTAACCTTGAACTTCGATTCCATAAATCCAGGACCACAAACCGTAGAAGCCAGAAGAAAAACAAAACTTCAAAGTAAGCAAGATGACGAGCCGGAAGGCGTTGATGTCGATTCAGATATTCCCGTTGCAAATATTCAAGTTTATGAGGTCTCATCAAGTACGACAAGTGCATCAGCCGAAGATAACAACAGCATTGAGACTTCCGTTGCACCATTATCTGCTGAAACGACTGTGACATCAGCCGAATCTACAGAGGCACCAGTTTCTAATGAGGACGATTCAAATCCGATAAATCGTTACTGCAAATGTACAAGCTTTGAATGTGTTTGTTGTCGTGACTTTGCATTACCATTAGTGCCAATTCGTGGACCTGGATGTGCAAACATTAGATATCTTGAAGGTGATCGATTGTCTGTTGGAATCAAATTTGGAAATCGTGTCTTGGCTAATCGTATTGTAAATGGTAAGTGTTGAACTGCTAATGACTTTAATTGACATAAATAATAAGTTTAATAAATCTAAACAGGTCGCAAAGCAACACCAGTCTGCCTGCCACTTCCTGGTGGTTTCACCAACTTCTGTGGAAGAATTTATGGAATCTCAAAGAAAAATGAGAACTTTAAAGCTTGTTTAGGATTGGAATTACGTGCTGATGATGAAGTAGAAGCTGCTTTGAGAGTTTCATGCTTTGATTTTGGTCCACGTGGGTTGAAAGTCACTGATGCTGAACCACTTCCACCAGTGCCAGTTGAAGATGAAGATGATGATGGTTAGTTTTCTGTTTATCCAAACAATGATGGATAAATTTATTTTCAAATTGGTTGCTATGACCAAAATTTCACAATCAGAAATTTTTTTGTAATTTTTATTTTCTGTTCAACATTTTTCAACTTTTAAGAAATTTTTGGATTTTTTTGAAAAAAAAAATGTGATTATAAATAATGTTGATAATAGCGACCATTTTTGCATAAATTTCACCAAATGAATAATTTTTAAAGCTTTGTTTTCCGAATACAAATTTAAATGTGTTTTAAAATAATATTTTTGTGTTCATAGATGACGATGATCTCTTCGGATTTGGTGGTGATGATGATGATGACGATGACATTCTTGGAGGTAAATTTTAATCCTTCATTGGCTCCCAGGGTATGGAACTGATCAAATTGATCAAAAATGATCAAAAAAGATCAAAAATGAATTTGATCAGTTCCGCACCCTTGATTGGCTCTTAATATCAAATTTTAACCTAATATATTATCTTAAAAAAATCCAGATGATGACGACAGTGAAAGTGATGACGACCGTCCAACAGGACAATCAGCAAATCCACAACCACAAACCTCAGCAGCAGAAGATGACGATGACGACGATGACGTTGATTATACTGGACTCAGTCTTCTATCCGGTGATTTCTTAGATGACATTTTGGGCGGTGATGATGATGACAGTTCAGATGCCCAGCCAGCACAGCCATCACGTAAAAATCCAAAAAGAAAACAAGTCAAACCACAAGAAAATGTAAATGTTGAAAATAATGAGGTCGATGGGGCATTGGATGATGAAGAGACGGAAGAATTAGTGAGACCAGCACAAGCTGATTCAAGTGATGACGATGAGGATGATGATGAAGGTTTGTTAAATGCTTTGTTTGCAAAAAATTACACAAAAATTAACATTCTTTTCAATTTTATTGTTTGCAGAGGACGGTGGCATTTTTAGCATTCTTGATGGTATGTATTAATTAAAATATTTTAGCGCATTTTCAAAGAAAGTGCATTATTGCTGAAATTATGGTGATTGAGCTTTTTTTTGGTTGAATTTCTATGCAAATGAATAGAAATCTGATTTCTAATTAGCGGGTGGGATTGCTTTGACTATGCAAATTAAAGTGACATCCACACTTTCGTTTATTTCTTAAAATATCGCTTTATATCCCCTTATCATGCTGTTAGCATTCACTTAAGTTGCATATATTAGCTTCTGCAAATAGATAATTTATCGCTAGTTTACCAATCTAATCTTTGTGGTATTCCAAAACCGTAAATAAATAAAAATACAATTTTGCGGTTACAATCAGCCTGAAACATTTTTTTATGTCTTCAATTACAACACAAACAGAAAAATTGTTTGAGAAGAAATAAAATACGGGTCGAGTGTCTTTCATACCGTGAAGAATCTACAAAGGCTTGTTTTCCGTAGCTATTAACTTTCTTATCTCTGAAAGTCATGAATATTTATGTCAAAAATTTACTGAAGGGGATTGTTAAGTAAATAGAGGTTAGGAAGTTTTGGTGTCTTTTAAAATTAATTGTTTGAATAACCTGGGTGTCGTACTTTGTGGATTAATATATTAGAAAATAATTTAAAAAAATACCAGGTTTGGAGAACAACTCTCTGGCTGTTAAATTTTGAAAAATTTAAAAAAATTTTTGAGTTTACTAACACTATCAAACAATTTTTTAAAATAAACAATGTTAAATATCAACATAATTTGATCAAATTCTATGTCAAGAGTATGATTAAATGTTTAAGTAATCTTAAATCATCATGATTTACGGTTTTAATTAAGATCCAGTAAATAAATTTGTTGCAGAATGAAAATTATTCTAAAATTAAATTTTTGTTGAGTGTGTTCAGAAATTAAAATTTTGTACTTTAACGATAAAATAAGGTACCTTTTTGTTTCTGAACACAAAAAATAAGAACCGTTCGCCATACCTGGAAAAAATAATTAAAATATTTATTAGTCTTGAAGATTTCAAAATTTTGGTTTTTATTTTTTTTTTCAATCTTTTCATATTTTTTTGAACTACAAGGGGTCCTTGATTTGAACAGATTCGATTTGAATAACCAAAAATTTCCGATACAAAAATTTAAATTTTCATTTTAACGGTCATTTTCATACGTTTTGATTTTAATAAATTCGATTTGAATAGAAAAATTTTGGTGCAAAACAACTGTTCAAATCGAGGACTCCCTGCACTATATTTTGCTTTAAATAAGACAATTTAATTAAAAATCACAATTTCTATTCCAGACCTCATATCAGACGGAGATGATGAAGAAGAAAGTGCTGAAGAGCAACTTGAAGACGAAGTCTCAGAAGAAATTGTACAAAATGAATTAGAAGATGATGCTGAAGATGTTGCAGAGGAAGTCGAAGACGTCACAGGCAACGTAAAAGACGCAGATCTTGACAATGAGAATGACCTTGAAGATCAAGAATTAGAAGAAGCGGTCGTTGACGATGGTAATTAAAACTAATTAGTTATTTCCGTAACATGCCCGAATAAACATTGAGCATGCTCAGTTTTTTGAGCACGCTACTGAGTATGCTCAAAAACACTGTTTTACGTGCTCAGCTGAGTACACTCACTTGAGCATACTCATAAGTATACTCTGAATATACTCATAAAAAAATAAAAATATATTGATGAGCATGTTCAACTGAGTATACTTATGAGCATACTCAAAATATTGCTCCACGTACTCAGCTGAGTACACTCACTTGAGCATGCTCATTAGTATACTCTGAATATACTCATAAAAAAAATAAAAATATATTGATGAGCATGTTCAACTGAGTATACTTATGAGCATACTCAAAATATTGCTCCACGTCCTCAGCTGAGTATACTCACTTGAGCATGCTCATTAGTATACTCTGAATGTGCTCATAAAAAAAAATAAAAATATATTGATGAGCATGTTCAACTGAGTATACTTATGAGCATACTCAAAATATTGCTCCACGTACTCAGCTGAGTACACTCACTTGAGTATACTCATGAGTATACTCTGAATGTGCTCAATAAATTGTTTCAAAAATTAAATGAGCACGTTCGATTGAGTATATTCATGAGCATGCTTAATTTTAGAAAATCGAGTATGCTCATCTTGAGTATACTCTTGAGTACGTGCTGAGTACACTCAAAAAAAATTCTCTCATTAGACTATTACGTGCTCATTTTGAGTATACTCTTGAGTATACTCTGAGCATGCTCACTAGAATTCTTAAAAATTCTTTGATTTTTAAAATTTTCTCTAAGTTTTTGAGTATGCTCATGAGCATGCTAAATTTTAGAAAATCGAGTATGCTCATCTTGAGTATACTCTTGAGTACGTGCTGAGTACACTCAAAAAAAATCTCTCATTAGACTATTACGTGCTCATTTTGAGTATACTCTTGAGTATACTCTGAGCATGCTCACTAGAATCCTTAAAAAAACTTTGACTTTTAAAATTTTCTCTAAGTTTTTGAGTATGCTCATGAGTATGCTCAAAAATTTTATGATATTTTTATATACTTCACAAGTGAAAGATTCAATTAATATAAATATTTTTTTGGGAATTATGACTTTTAAGCATGTTAAAAGTCTAATAAGACAATATGAGACCCGTTTTAGAGTATTTTACATATATAATAATTTATATGTGCCTTTTGCCAAAAATTATTATATAGGTAAAAAGTAGCAGTGGCGCAACGGTTAAGGTGAAGGTCTCAACAGCAACAGAGCGGTCATGGGTTCGAATCCAGGTAAAATCAAAAATTTTCTAAGTTTCATTTCAGATTTACTAATAAATAAAATTTATCCTAAAACAGTACAAATGCTACAGATTAATAAAAAATATTCCAAAAATGTGAAAAAGTATAAAAAAATATTTATTTTTTAAAATTTTGATCGATTATTTGAGTATACTCAGAGTGTACTTATGAGCATGCTTAATGAGTACGCTCGGAGTACACTCATGAGTATACTCTAAGCATGCTCAATTGTATGCAATTAGTATGCTCAATGAGTACACTCATGAGTATACTTATGAGCATGCTCAATTTTATGCAATTAGTATGCTCTGAGTATACTCAATGAGTATGCTCAGAGTATGCTCAAATAACGTGCTCAAATGCGTAAAGTAGTGCGATCAAATTTTGTATGAATGAGCATGCTCAAGTGAGTATACTCAGCCAAAAGTTGAGCGTACTCTGAGTGTACTCTTTGTCTATTCGGGATGTTGAATTAAATAATTCTCGGGAATCGTAATGTAAATATTTCCAGATGACGATTCCGACGACGATGATGATGATGATTTAGATGACAAGCCAACAAGCTATAGTGGACTTTCACTTTTAGGGCTTAGAAACTTCTTTTCACGATTCTTTCATTAACGCTTAAATTAACAAATTTCTAATAAAATTTTTTATTTATTTACTTTTGTCTCTCGTCCGATACCAAAATTATTAAATCAGTGCAAATTACCAAAATCTCTTCTATTTTGTCATGTTTTCTTGTTTTGTCAAACAAAAGCAGAATCAACATTATTATCGACTCATTAAGACATAATTTTAACATCTTTTGTTTTCAATGGCCATTAACTTGTTATTATTAACTTTATAAATAGAAGAAACAATCATCAACGGCGAAAAAAAAACATCTAATTTTGGTGTGTACATAAAGTTTGCATTTTTATTATTAAATAATAATTTATTAATTAATTAAGCAATATCAAATTTTAATTTATTTTAATTTATTTATTATTGTATTCTGAATGAGATTTAAATTTTTTTTTTAATATTTCACAAAACTTTTTGATTAAGTTTGTGGATTAGGATCACGAAAGAGATTTGTATGCTACATTTTTTGGGATTAATCAGGTTAAAATGCTTCTCAATGCAATGATTTTCTTGGGGAAAGAAGGAAAAAATATCAGAAAAAATTGATTAAATTTTAAAAATTTAAATTTGATAATTATTCTATGAATCTTAATTAAATGTCAAAATACCTAATTACCCAATCTTTCCCAAACAAAATCACTCAAACTTACATAAAAGAAGCACATGGATATCGATATAGAATTTGTCATTGAATAACCTTAAAAAATTACTTAATGACAAATTTTTATCCATTTTTTTTAATATAATTAAATAAGTGAAAATAAATTATTTATTTATTTATTTTAAAATAATTCTATTTATTTACCCTCGAATTAAGAAAAATTTTAAAATCAATTTTTTGTAAGTTTTTTTTAAAAAAAAAATAAAAATGCAAAAAAGTTAAATTATTGTAAAGTCAAAAATTTATTATTGTTTGTGTTTTATTCAAGGCTTCCGCAGATTATAATCTTTAAAAATCAAAGATTTTAATCTTTGTATGAAGATTTTTTAAAGATTATAATCTCTGTATGAAGATTATAATCTTCAAAAAATCTTTGTATGAAGATTATAATCTTTAATTTTTAAAGATTATAATCTTTGTATGAAAGATTTTTAAATATTATAATCTTTGTATTTGATTTTTTCAAGATTATAATCTGCGGAAGCCTTGGTTTTATTAGCAAATTTTCTACGCGAAAAAATCATTGTAGCATATTATTAATGACATCAAAGTTGTTGCAAGTTTCAGACAATTAAAAAATTCTTTTCAGCTTTGGATGCATGAAAAATTGTGTGAATGTCAAGTGTAAGTGATGATTTGTTATGAGTAATAAATTAGTTGGTTGAGGTGTCGATATTTTAAATTATTTTTGAGAATGATGTAGTTAGGGGTGATCAGTAGGGTCTCTTAAGATTTTGTTTAAATTTTTTGATCCTTGATATCTTTCTTGAAAGTGTTTATATTTATTTTTATGACTAAGTCTCGAGCATGGAGTCAAAATTTAGATTTTCATGTGCATTCACTTCATAAAAGCATATTAAATTCCATAAAATATTTTTAATCAAGCCCCCATGTTGATCAAACAATCCAAATTAAAAACTCATTAATTCTTTCAATTTCTGCATCAATTCTTCCATATTAATCCCAAAAATTCCTTTCCATATACCGCAATCTTCCTGTTCCCTGCTGAATCTCACTTGATTGATGATCTCCCAAAAATTTATTCCAAAATTTAGTTCTATATGCCACACAAATAATGAATGCATTCAACATTTTTAACATGAAATAAATTAATGACTTCTCTCACATTTTCGTTGCATATATCTCACGGTCATAAAATATAACTTTGTATTTTTAAGTCGAACATATTTTTTGCATTCGTATTGCAATTTCTCATTCCGATGTCAATCTCAACACATGTTTTTTTTATAAATTTTTCGGGTGAGTGAGAAATAAATCTTGTAATCACATTAGAAGTTCGTTATTAATTACACTTTAATACACATTAATTATAAATCCGGTTTTACAGGTGCTCGATTAAATATTTATCTGATTTTTGTCTTAAATGCTATCATCAAGTGATGCCTAATTTTTGTGTGATTTTTTTCTTAATTTTTGTGGATTTTTAAATTGAGGAACGATCATTACTAGTTTTAATTCCAAAGATCATCAACATGAAATAACCAGACCGACAAATTTATTAATAATCGTCTTCTCAACGTTGTCTTCGGTAATGTTCAAAAATGTTTAAAGATATCCCTAAGAAGTTATTGAAATTTAATGATTTTGATGAGTTTTGGAGCGCATTTTATGCTGATTTGTTGTTAGGAGCTGTTTAAAATGAATTAAAATGAGCAAAAACAAAAATTCTTAAAAATACAAATTTTTCACACCTTGTGAGTAAGTTATGTCCAAAACTGCACACGGAATACGACTCGGGATAAACAACAAAATTTGTCATAATCTCACTGAGATCAACTTTTCAATTTCCTTCCCAAACTGTCATCCCCAACTCACTCTTTTACCAAAAAACATCCTCGGAAAAAATTGCCCACATTAAAGCTACCGAGTTTGGCGATTATATTGAGAATAATTTTTTGTTCACTTAACACGCAAAACAACAACAACAACAGCAACAGCAACAAGCAAACTTTTGAGTAAGAGAAACAAAGCATTTTTGCAACAGCACACACGAAACAAATTTTCAGTTTCATTCTAGACGTCTAACTATACACGATGACTTCAGTGGAGGGCTCGCGAAATTTAGTGCTTTTAATAATTTTTAATATATTAATTTTAACGCACAGTCTTGCCATTGATCCAAAACTTGATTTTGGTGATAATCGAGGACTCGTTGAAGTGAAAAAGGATATAAAAACAGGAAAAATTAAAGGATTGCGTGTGACAGTTGATACGTCGGAATTAAAAGGTGACCTAAAAAATTATTCAACGAAAAAATGAAAAATTAAAAAACATAAATTAAAATTGAATAAAAAAATTTTTATTGAAAAGAATCAAAAAGTAGTGGAAGTGACAGCTCATCCTCAAGTGATTCAACCGAAACTAAAAAAACGGTTGGTGTACGTACCGATGTGACATTTGAAATAACGAGCGGTGAGACAAACGATACAAAAACAGTTGATGAGAAAGAAATTGGAAAGGAGGATGATAATGCAAGCATTCCAGTAGTTCCTGTGTTTAAAGGCACACCAGATCGTGGAGGTATTAGTAGTGGACATGTTAAAGAGTCAATTGACAATGAAATTTTGAGTGTCGTACCTTTAGAAAATCCTTCACAGCCATTACCTTCACGTGGGCCAATTTTTCATAGACAAGATGACAGGAATCAATTCAGCGGCAGTGGCCATAGCGATGAGTCGTGGAAACAAGTACCACAATATGCCATATGGACAACAGAGCGATATAATAACCGAAGATTCCATCAGGAACCTGTCTTTCATCATCGTAATGGTAGCAATGACCAATTTTAATTAATTTATGTCCATAAACTTCAAACAAAAACTTTTCAGGTCAATTTGACATTTTAAGAAAGCCATCAACAAATTTCATACCATATCAAATTCATCATGATCGTCATCATCCATGGGAACCATGCACTTGTAAAGAATATCCAGGGCCATTATTAAATCCACAACATCCGACATCGTCATCTCATGAATTTAAGTTAACGAATAAAGTCGATGATAAGCTTGAGAGACCGTTCTCAAAGACTACATAAATTTGTAAGTCAATTTTTTATTTATTCTTGTTTGTAGCACTACCGTACCGCGTACAAATGAATGAATGTTGTAATAAAGATGTAAGAAAAAAATAAGATCTAACATAATTTAATTCATTATTAAATTTTTTTTATTTATTTAGGTACATGAAGGGGGTTTGTTCTTAAGTGATGTCAAGTTTTTGGACTATTAAGTTTCTTGGAACCAAGTAACCTTAAAATAACTATACAAATAATTTTAATGAATATCAAAAAGGATTTTAATTTTAATTAGATTTTATAGACATCATTTTTGAACAACTCCGTCTAAAAAACACATTTAATGTGACACATAAAAATGAGATTGTTTGTTGCCAGATAATAATTCATTCACAAAAAAATATATAAGCTTATAGCTTTTCAGCAGCACTTGCGTTTCTCACAAGAATATTTCTAATGAATGTAGCTGCTGTGTTTCTAGTTGAGCGAAAAGAGAATGAAAACAATAAATTGAAATGCATATGCAGTTGATAAAAATCTAATAGCTACTAACTTCTTAGAAAAAATATAAAGTGCTTAAAACGGAAGTACGAAATAATTTTTAATAAGCGTAATTTAACATGAGTTGTGAAGGGCTTAAATGCATTTTGTCTAGAGCTTATGTTTGTGTGGTGATGTGCGACTAAGCTGACGTATTTTTTTATTTGAATGGAGATTTTGGTTGGGTTGCATATATTTGAGGGGTGCAGGAAATTGAGGATTATAAATTTATATGAATTTTTATCAGATTGTATATGCATACTCATAATCATTAAGATTTGTGAAATTTTTGAATTTAATGAATTTCTATCGACTGCAAATATTATCAAGAATTTTTGATAATTTCCAATTTTTTAGTTATCCAAAATAAAAAAAAAAAAACTTTAATTGAGTATTTCAAGTTTTTATTCGACTCACTATCAATACATTCATAATTCGAAAAAAATACAAAAGCCATAAATCCAAAAATGAAAATCCTCCAAAAACACTCCGACAAGAATTTTTTTAAATCTAATAAATGAATTTTATGAAAAATGCGCTTTAAAAATCATCCATGCACAACTTAACTTGTTTCATCTAAAAAATGCATATTCACATAAATTTTCGTATAGCTAACACTAACTAGTAACTAATTAATTTTGGAGAGTTGATCAAAAATTAGGGGTCAAGACATAAATTTTATGTCTATGGTGTATGAATGGAATATGTTGAGACTTTTCCATCATTTTCTAATGTTGTTGTTGCTGCTTTGTAGCCAGTCTCGGCTCCATTGATGTTATGCTTTTCTGCTTCGGCTGTGCTGAGCATAGAATGACTTTTAATTTTTCCATCACTATCATATTCGGAACCTAATAAAAAAGATTTAATTAATTATAGCAATTAATCATACTTTTCAACACATTAGAAGCTTAATGTCAAAAATTTACTTACCACTTGCCCATTTGGATTGTTTTTGCCATGACTTGACGCGCTTAAATCCACCAGTTCCACCAAGGCTTTCAACATTGTCAAAATCATTTAATCGACTTTGTAAATTTGTTGATCCGACAAAGTTTGCAGCAGCAGCATCAAGGGAACTTGCTGTGTTAACTGTTCGTCTATTAGCCTCGGATGCTGTGAGTGATGATGAACTTGATTGAGAAGAACCTGCAATTTGTCTTTGTTGTTCTCTGGCTAACTTCTCACTTTCTGACATGTATGAGACTAAATCATCGGTATTGGCATTGACTGCCTGTGCACTGAATCTTTGATTTACAGAACCTGCTGATCCACGTTGTGAGCCTGTGTATCTTGATTGCGGATATTGTTGATATCCATAACCACTTGTTCTTGATCCTGTACCAGCAGCATATTGATTTTGTGTTGAACTGCCAGCAGCATATTGATTTTGTGAAGTACTTCCGGCAGTGTATTGAGTTTGAGCAGCACTTCCAGCCTGATATTGTGATTGTCCTGATGCTTGTTGATTTTGTGCTTGCATTTGAATGCGTGATTGAGATGAAACTGGAACTGTATAGTAAGTAACACCACTGCTTCCATATTGAGATCCATCAGTTCCTGAAATGCGACTTGATGTGACTACTGGACGGTTTACACTTGTATATTGAGTGCTACTTCCACTTGCTTGTTCATTGTCATTTCTACTTGCTGACACTCTCTGATTGTAAACTGGACGTGCTTGATAATATCTTCTTTGGTCTTCGCTTGCTCTTTGTGATGATGTTGATTCAACTGTATGAACTGGAACTGCTGGTACTACTCTTCCACTTGTGTAACTTTGTTGGTAGTTTGTAGATCCACCTGATGTTGAGGATGTACGAGAATTAATATTAGCTTGTTGGACTCTTTGTTGTGTGTCTTCTTCTTCTTCCTCAATTTCTTCATCATTATATCGTGAACGTGAGTAGGTACCTGTTGTGAGTTTCTCAGGTTGGTGTGCAACAATTCTTTGTGTCACTGACTCAACTCTTGATCCAGATGATGAAGCTGTTCTGTCTGATGAGTATGATGGATAGTGATTGATTTGATAACCTGGTTGAACTCTTGTTCTGCTTGATTCTGTAACAGCTTGATATCCTTGTCTATTGCTAGCATAAACACGTTGTTGACCTTGATCTTGAGGGCTGACTGGAATTGTTAGAACTGTTGATGTACCTGGACGTACAGCCATGCTAACATATTGACCAATTGGGACTGGTTTTTGTGTTCTTGTTTCACTATATTGAGCTTCTGAATTTTGTGCAGATGATCTGTAGGATGATGATGTTGAGCCACCAGGAGCATAATATACTTGATTAGTTCTTCCACTTCCAATTACTCTTGATTCTGATTCTCTTTGTTGTTGCTGTTGTAACAGCAATTTTCTTTGAGCTTCGGTGTATCTACTATCACTATTGACTGACAAGTCATGATACCCAGCACCAATATTTGTTTGCAAATCTTCTTCTTCTTCCTCCTCTTCTTCTCTGCGGCTACTTCTTGAACGATATGCTGAAGACTGAATATTACTTAAATCTCCAGGGACAACTCTTTGCTGTAAATCATCAGCTTCGTTGGCATTTCCTGATGAAAATCTAGCTGAAACTCGTTGTTGTAAGCCATTTTCATCATTTGCATATCCATGAGAAAGAATTCCAACGCCTACATAATCTGAATTCTCAAGACCACTTGCACTGCTTCGTTGTGAATTTGATGACAATCTAAAATAATGAATTTTTGATTAATGTTTATTTTGATGTAGATTAGAATAAGTTGAGAGGTTAGCGCAATTAATTTGAAGGAAATGCTTTTGATTTTGGAATCAAGGCTTAATGACTCACTCAACAGAGATTTCCGGACAAAAATAAATTCTACAGAAGGCTTTGATAATCAAAATTACTCTTTAAATTTTCTAGGGTTCAAATGGTCAAACCCGTCCAAAATGCGCTAATATATTAAAAATAATATTGCAATGTTCAAGTCAGAAGCGTCGTCAATCGTTATCAACTAGTATAAGGTCAGGAATGTCACAATCAGACTGTTTAAGAAAAAATCTACATTCTGACTGTCAATTGATAAGACGAAGAAAGTCAGCTGAATTATGAATTGACTGTACCTTGAACTATATGCAGATGATGATCCAGTTGAGCATCCAGTCGTACATCCAGCAACGTAATTTTCACTTCCACCATATTGTCTTTGATAGGCATTTTGACTATCTAATTTTGATAATCTTTCTTGCATACCTTGTCGTGCAGCATTGACAGATGTTTGATGCTGCGAGTAGTGCCTATCATGAATAGAGAGAAAGTAATCGTTAAAATCCCTAATTGTAGGGATATGAATTTGGCCATTTTTTTAAAATCAAAAGGAAAAGAAGAAAGAAAGAGTTTTGATCAGAGAAAATTTTCAAACATTTTGACATATCTTAAATGCACAAAAATTGAAACGCTTTTCTTTAATTAAAACTTACGTTCCATACTTATTATCTACATCAGCATATACTAATGCAGCAGTGACGAAAATTGTCAATAAAATTTTCATTTTTCTTTCTAGAATATTTTTTATTCTAATTTAATATTATGTTTTTTTAGGATGATTATTCTTCAATTGATCTCACAAGACTGAAGACTCTCTTCGATTTGTGCAAATTATATACAAAAATTCTTATCAAACTCATTTCGAGATTGAATTGACTCCTTCGTAAACAAACTCTTGGATTTTTTGTTTTTCTCATCTCAATTGAAATTATTTTCTCAAGTATTTGAGACGTATTTGTTCCGCTCTTCCAAGAACTCGCGGGTGAATTCGAAGTTAAAATATTTCAATCATTCTTATCAGTCGGATGTTACTTAAATTTTTGTGCAGTTTGTTTGTTTATTTTCTTGAATTGTTTCAAGTGATTGTGGATTTTTTTGAAAAGTATATTTTTCTTGAGAATTTTTAAAGACGCAACTTGTTTTTTTCTTTGATTTTTTTGAAATTCTTGGAATGCAATAGTGAATCAGTTTTATGTTAAATGATAAGATTATGTTCATACAAAAAATTTTAATTTTCTTTCACTAGAAAATTAAATTTTCATATTAAACTTGTCAAAAAATTAGATCCATCAATTTTAAAGTATGAAAGATCTTGATCCAATTTAGAAAGTAGAGGTTTAGGGTTTATGTCATTATGTTGCGATGTAAAGTTTACCAAAAAATTACTTAATTATTATTGTGTCACGTATTGAAATTTTAAAAAAATTAAAAAAAATCAAACTTTTGAAAAAAACTTTTTGTTTAAAAAAAAAGGTTTAACTTTGCAAAGCAAAAACGGGCATGAACGAAAGTAAATCTAATTCATAGAAAATATATTTAATTTTCAAATTCAACAGTTCTGAAATAAGTTAAAAGATAAATCTATAATGCTAAATTGTATAAAAAATTTCTCTGAAATTTAAAATTGAATTTCAGAAATTTTTCATAAATAAATTAAAATTCTCACAAAAATACATTTTTTAAACTTTTTTTTACTTCCTTAATGTCTATTACACATCATTATCGAGTCAATAAAATTATAAAAAAATAATCAATGAACCACAGTTAAAAATTAAGTTTCTGAGTCGACAAAGTAAGGACTTTCTTAAAATTATGATTAAGTATATTTTTAATTTCCTCTGTTATAATAAGTGGTTACTTTTCCATTATTATTGACTGATGTTCCTGATTCGCGATGTCTAACACCATTAATGTCCGATGATGATGAGAATGACGAAACTCCAACAACACCTGGCTGTCCAGCACTGTGACTTACAACTCCTTCATCACCGAATCTTGAGTCTAATCTTGGTGGACTGACATGAGCAAATCCTGTTTGATGACCACCTCCAACTGAACCACCTGATGCTGCATAATTTCCGCCACCACCTGAATAGCTTCCTCCACCTCCAAAACGATTGACAACTGGTGTAGCATATCCAGGGCTATTGTAAGTTCCTCCATATGTTGATCCACCTCCTACACCACCATAACTTCCTGTTCCTGATCCAGCATATGATCCACTTCCTGCATATGATCCACCGCCAGCGCCATATCCACCATAACCAAATCTATTTCCATAGAGGGCTTGATCTCTAATGGCGTTGATGTTTGCGGCTACTGAATTTTGAATTGCTGCTTGTTGTGCTAAGTTTTGATACCAAAGACTGGAAGTAAATAAATATTTTTCATTAGCAAATTCTATGAATTTTTATGAGCCATTAATTCGACTACAAGATTCATCAAAGCATCTTAATATTGTCACTACATGTGTTAATTGCCAAACCTTCTATAATCATATGTTATTTTAGTATTAACAGGCATTAGTCATCATGAAAATGATTTATAGTAAATTAATTCATGTGAAAAACACCAATTTACTTATTATTCTTATTGTTCTTATTATTTCGTCTATCCTTGTATCTTTTTGATGGACTTAAAGAAGGTGTGGCTGAAGTCAGTCGGCATGGTATCACCAATCGATTTGAAACCTTTACTATAATTTCGTAAAAATATCGTCGAATTTCGTCAAGCAAACCCCGAATTTCGTCAAGCCTTCCTTGAGGAGCTACAGCAGTTTCAATTTTTGGGTACGATGCAGACCAACTTCAGTTGGTAAGACTTCCAAAAACAAATTCTAAGTGACATGTTATATATCAAAACGCATCTCCTAATTTCGTCAAATTTCGTCACCTTAAAAATTTTCAAAATTGGAAGTGACAGACAGGAGTTATAGCCTGTCAAAGTTTTGTACCGGACTGTACCATCAAATGGTTATTTATTGGTCAACTTTTAGTATGGCTTGTAATATCTCTAAGCATATCTACTTTTAATAAGGACATCAAATATACAAAAATATTTTGGAACCGACCATCTACAAGAGAGTTATGTCCAATCTTAATTATGGTTAGGTACGAAGATCAAAAATCTCAGAAAATTTCGTCTAAATCATGTTGTATATGTAAAAATATCTACATTTTTCAAGGATTTCAAAAATACAAAAATATTTTGGAACCGACCATCCATAAGTGACTTATGTCCAATTTAGTTAGGTACGGATATCAAAAATCTAAAAAAATTTCGTCCAAATTATGTTGTATATGTAAAAATATCTACATTTTTCAAGGATATCAAATGTACAAAAATATTTTAGAACTGACCATCCACAAGAGAGTTATGTCCAATTTTAATTATGGTTAGGTACGAAGATCAAAAATCTCAAAAAATTTCGTCCAAATTATGTTGCATATGTAAAAATATCTGCATTTTTCAAGGATTTCAAAAATACAAAAATATTTTGGAACCGACCATCCAAAAGTGATTTATGTCTATTTTAATTATCGTTGGGTACAAAAAAGTTTCTCCTTAAACTTTTCTTATTTGTGAGCCGAATTTTTACCTACAATATTATATTTTACAATTATTCGAGTAAATATTTAGCATTTATGTCTTCTTACAATGATTTGCTAACTTCCAGTGTTAAGCATAATCCAAATTCAATATTTCGGTCACACAATTTCTTAAATGATGGATCCTGTACAAATTATTTAAATTTACATCAAAAATTGAAGCTATTTACTTATGATTTATGATTGTTACCTAATCTTTTCACTTTTTAATATTTCTGAGTGAATTTAAGGATTAAATAAACTTAATAATTATTTCACGTGTAAATCACAAAAATTTTCAAAGACAACTGAAATTTCCCAAAAATTCAAATTTTACAAAAACGTTTTGACATGTTAGCTGAGATTCAAATAACTTTCAAATTTTACAAAACCGTTAAAATTTGTTCATCTCTTTAATCTGATTTTTAACTACCACAGTACATTTGATATCCTTGAAAAATGTAGATATTTTTACATATACAACATAATTTAGACGAAATTTTCTGAGATTTTTGATATTCGTACCTAACTATAATTAAGATTGGACATAACTCTCTTGTAGATGGTCGGTTCCAAAATATTTTTGTATATTTGATGTCCTTATTAAAAGTAGATATGCTTAGAGATATTACAAGCCATACTAAAAGTTGACCAATAAATAACCATTTAATGGTACAGTCCGGTACAAAACTTTGACAGACTATAACTCCTGTCTGTCACTTCCAATCTTGAAAATTTTTACGTGACGAAATTTGACGAAATTAGGAGATGCGTTTTGATATATAACATGTCACTTAGAATTTGTTTTTGGAAGTCTTACCAACTGAAGTTGGTCTGCATCGTACCCAAAAATTGAAACTGCTGTAGCTCCTCAAGGAAGGCTTGACGAAATTCGGGGTTTGCTTGACGAAATTCGACGATATTTTTACGAAATTATAGTAAAGGTTTCAAATCGATTGGTGATACCATGCCGACTGACTTCAGCCACACTTAAAGAAGCATAAGCTTCAATCTTTGCACCTTCACCTGCATATCCAGTTGTTAATGACCTTGGACTTGAATGAGGAAATATTTTTATATAAGATGAGAGTATTGTGTAGAATTGGTTAGTTTGGGGTTTTGGGGGATCAGTTATCGACCTGATGTGGGTATTCTCAAATTTAATTAAAGACTGATCAAAAAATTTACATTCGTCAACACACCAACACCAATTAAAATATATACAAAATTAAATAAAATTTTGATTCCAAAAAGTGACCATCACCAAAAAATTTTGTTCTTGTGCATATTTATAAAATAATTCATAATTTAAGACAAATAATATGTGCAACCTTAATTTATAATTCCCAAAGTATTGCGTGCGATGAATCCGTACTTAATTTAATTCCGTACCCAGTGTGGATCATCATTCATTTATTTATGTAAATAAATTCATTCTTTAACAAACCCCGTAGATTTTAAAAAAAAATTGGATTATATTCACCCAAAATGCACATATTTTGCTGGAATATTTTGAGGATAGCTATCTTATTATAGATTTATATAGAACATTGATAGCTATGGATAAAAATCTAAAATTCTAATTTTAATTACAATAAATTCGGATTTGTACATCAACTTAAGTTCAAATCCTAAAGTGAAATTTTCAATAACAAAAACATCAAACTTGGTCTCTCATGTGTTAGCCAAAACAAAAGAAGAAAACATTAAAAACAAGTCAAACTAGCTTTGATATATACATACAAAATCGTATAAGTGCACACACATTGAAGACAACACAAAACAATATGCAAAAACAAAAAACACGAAAAAACAACAAAACAAGAATTTTGTATAAGGGGTCAAGTAAAGAACTAATGAACGATTAACCATACTTAGCCTGAAAAGCATTTAATTGAGCAATGTACTGTTGTATGTCGAATGGTGTGACGACAGGAACATATGGTGCGGCTCCAACTGATGAATAACCTACATAATTGTTCGTATAAGGATATTTAGAACCATAACCTGAGTCATAATTAGAATAAAGTCCTGCCGAACCTCCAGCAGAAGAGCTTGAATAGGCTAAAAATAAATTTAAAATAAAAAAAATCAAGTTTAAGTTAATTTTGTAAACAACAATGAGTCATAAATTGTATAATGACGTCGTCTCAATAGACAATAATTCATTGGAGTCACGATTTTTTTTTCCTTTGTAGTCTTTAAATTTTGAGTCATGTTCAAGGTCAAAAAAGTTTTTTTTAAGAGTACAGAGAAGCTCAACAGTCACAATCAAGTAAGTATGAGTATAAATAAATTAAATTGCGCGTGAAAGCAATGGAGTGAGTATGGGATAGTCAGCCGGGTGTAAATGTATTTTAATTCCGTGAATGTATTCGCGCATCTCATTCTTCCTTATGTACACTATAGATGTATGAATTTCAATTAACACTATCGAGTCAATTGTGACGTCATTGTATGGTCAAGAAATCAAGTCTTTATTTTTTTCGTCAATAACCGGACTGTACAATGAAAGAACTTCGGGATTTTCCCAAAATAATCATAAATCGTCAAGAAAGCTTCTTTAGTTTTGTGTTTTTTTTTTTTTTTTTGTCTTGTTTGCTACTAATTTTTAATTTTGTAGGAATTAATCACAAATTTATTATTATACATTTTCATGTTAATAGCCAGTCATTTACAATGTCAAATCGTGTTTCCAGCTAAAAATGACGTTTATAAAAGTTGTTTTACCTGCACTAGCTGTCGCTACGAGAGCGCAAATGATTCCGAATGTTAACATTTTCTGTTCGATGTGCTCTTCTGCAAAGACAAAGAAAAAGATATCAAGGAATTAGAAAGTTTGTCACCAGAAAGTTCATTATACTCGTCTATTGCAATTGATTGCAATTATATGTAAATCAATGAGTGTAAAATATATGGGCATGGTACTTATAATTTACACACATATTCGGTGCCTCAGAATCAATTAAATGCAAATAACACGCAATTTTTTTTTTCAGTTTTATTAATCAAAATTGATAACTTTTTTTGATTCTCTCTGTCGACAAAATAAAATTAATTTCTTCATTGAAAGAACATTGAGAGAATATATATTGAAAATATCGTCGAAGGTCAAGTTTTGATTGTTTGCTCATCTTTGAAAATTCTTTTGCTTATATTTTATCAAAATGAATGAGTTTTTTGACTGAATGATTGGCACGTGATGCAAAATGTTGATGAATAATCTACTAAAGTGCTAATTGTCTTCTTAAGTGGCCTTACAATAATTATTATTAGAATATAGTTACAGCCTTGTCTGAATTGTCATGTTGGAAATTCCAGTGTGGTTTTTTACTGGTATAGCTAACGGTTATAAAAGTCCTATTTTTATAAGCTACATTATTGATTCCTGTTTATCAAAACATTGCAACAAAGAAATTCAATTCAAAAGTATGCTTTAAAGACAACAGGCTAGTCAAAATGATCATAAGATTTGACGATTGTTTCACATTAGTTTCACTCATTAGTGCCTTATCTTTTGAGTTTGTTTAATTAAAAGAAATGACCTAAAAACAACTGAATCTCAAGTATTAATGCTTTTGGTCATGATTCATGTAAACAACTTTAATCTATTGAAATTTTTTCCTATACTGGATTGATGGGAATCCCCCAAAGTAATAAAATTCATTTAAGTGAAAACTTAACAGAGAAAAAGCATTTTAATTCGAAACTTACATTTTTAAAAACTTCAGAAGGGAAATTTTTTTTAAAAATTCTCCATTTTATCTTTAATTAGAACAGTCAAATATCAGCCAACAATTTTATTGAATCTTACTTCTAGAAGCTTAAACAAATATTTTAAATTCCTTTTAGAAATTATTCAGAATTATTCTTAACCAAAAATTCTTATTTCCAAAAATTTTCCATGACTTCACAATTCTTTATCTTAATTCTATTATGAATTTAATCCTTTGTTTATTAAATTTTTTATTATTCCTGTATATTTTGCTTGAAGCTATTTTAAGACATGATGTCCAGATTTCTCTTTAAAACAATGACATTGGTGATTTTTGAGCTTCTCAAAGTCCCAAAAAATACATTCTTTTATCAAATATTCACAGCTTGTCACTGCGCGTGGCAATTTGACCAGGGTCATAAAATATGCGAAAATATTTGAAGATAAAATTTAATTTTTAATAAAATTTAATAAAATTAAATATAGTATAGTAGCAGGACATTTGATATATTTTTTAAAAAAATTTTAATCTTGCAGAATTCAATTTTAAATTTGCAAATTCAGTTTGCAAATTTAAAAAAATTATTAATTTTTTGCTCCCAAAATATATCATCAAACTTGTTCAACATTGAAACTTGTTCACGACTTAACACGATCTTGATGTGTGTTAATTAATTTGAATAAAAATATGGGATTTTTCTAACCTAATGCAACCTTATAAAAATTACATCTACTATCTTTTTAAAGCAGTATTCTAATCACTTTTAACATTAAAATCAATTCTAACCACGTAATTCGAGAAATTTATTGCTAAAACATTACATTTTAGATGCCTTAATCATCAGATCCCTAATCCAAATTTTAATTAGTGTTAACTTCTCAACTGTGCATTCAGAAGCTTTAAAACATCGTCAATTACTTCAACTAAGCTAATAAATCACAAGTGACAAATGAGTCAATTTTCTGCGCACTTAAAATTATAATTTTTTCCGGCATTGTTTTGTTGTAGATTTTACTAAACAAAGTTGAAGTCTTTAAGACTAGTAAACCAATATTGATCTTCATTTTGATGATCAGCGATCAAAGATCTTAAATGACATTTATTTTTTTCAAGAAAAATTTCCATGATAAAATTTGCACATTTTTTTTGTCGGTGATTTTAGTGGCAAAACAGGTTGTTAAGCTTGTTTCTTTTTGTGTATTGTCACCAATGACGCAATCTGCTTTGTTTCTCAGAACACTTTGCAGATTTTTAATTAGCAATTAACATGCATCTTGATATTAATTTTTTGACTTGAGAATCGGAAATTCCATGAGAGACAAAAAATATTTTGTTCCACAAAAAAATAATATGTCATGTCGCTCAGTTCTCCTTATCAATAAACTTTAATTACCTTCTGTGTATTTTTTATTCTCGTAATTTAAATAATGATTTTTTTTTCGTCTTGTAAATATATTCTAGAGATTTTTTAATATTGTGTCTTGTCGGCTGTGCTTCCTCTACTAAACTGAAGATCTAAAAGATGATCGTGCTTTAAATGTAAACAAGAATCGATGTGGAAAAGAAATTTTTTTTTTATTTTGTTGCTGTTGTCGTTTCTCTTTTCTTTTAAAATTTATTTATTACATCAGGTTTTTTTTAGCTTTTTTTGATGTTGAATGGGACCTGAATCGCGATTTGTTCTTCTTGTTCTTAGAAATATACGTAGACGTAATTTTTTTTGGTGAGTAGTTCGATTCAGTAAAATACGAAATTTTTATTTATTTTTAGCGCATTTTCCTCTTGGGAAAAGGACGCTATTGTCCGCACTTTGTCCGTCCGTCCGTCCGTCTGTCCGTCTGTCTGTCTGTCACCGCATCTCCTCCTCAGGGTTAAGCTTTTTTGATGCGGTTTTTGGCTTAAAATGTGTGTAGTATGTCTGGCTAGAGCTGGCGAAAAAATCAGCACGAATGGTTACTTCCTCTGCTGGAACCAGCGTAAAAAGTACCAAAAATGCCATTTCTTTGTATGTGTTAGTGTGGTCGAATGCACTAAAATGCTGACTTTTTCAAAACTCAGCCTTCCTCGGTTCAAATCCCACCGATGACAATTTTTTTTTTTATTGCTTTTTTGATACTATATTGATTTCTTATGACATATAATATTGAATCGTGTCATAATTTTCCATTTTCACAATTTTTCCGAGTTTTTCCGACGATTTTTGTTAAAATTTTCAATATTTTCATACAATTTTCATAGATCATTACTTTTTTCATATTTTTTGATATTTTAATTGCTTAATTTTCTATTTTCATGGATTTTTCATAGTTTTTCCGGAAAATTTTGTGAAAATTATAAAAACTTACACTTATATAAAAAAAATCATCAATATAAATAATCAAATTGTCACATGAAAATTTCGTAAAAATGAACATCAGTGGCGTAATTGGTAAAGCACACGAATAATACCGTGAAGGTCATAGGTTCGATCCTAGCCTCCGGCAAGTTATTTTTTTGCTTTTTTTTACTTTTTAGATTTCTTATGACATTTAATATTTATTTATGTCATTGTTTTCCATTTTCACGAATTTTCCAATTTTTCCGAGCATTTTTTTTAAAAATTCTTAATATTTTCATATATTTCTCGGAAATAATATTATTTTTAAAATTTTTTTATATTTTAGCTGTTAAATTTTCCATTTTCCTAGATTTTCACATTAAACTTACATTTATATAAAAAATCTCATCAATATATATAGTTAAATTATCACTTGTTACATACGTAAAAAGTTGTAGAAGTGGCTTAAGTGCTAGAGCGCGCGGCTTCTAATTTGAAGGTCATGGGTTCGATCCTAGACCGCGGCCGATTCTTTTTTTTGTTTTTTTTTATTTTTTTTTTAGATTCTATATCACGTAATGTTTTTCATCGATTTTTTTTATGTCAATTTTAAATTTTCGGTAAATAAAGAATGGTTATAGTTAAATATTTGGCTTTATACTTTTGGGGTTTTAATTCTTTGTTTATTTACTGATCGCGGGAAAATGCGCTTTCGTCGGTCACGAGTGACCACGTTGATACTAGTTTTATTTTGTTGCTGTTGTCGTTTCTCTTTTCTTTTAAAATTTATTTATTACATCAGGTTTTTTAGCTTTTTAATGTTGAATGGGACCTGAATCGCGATTTGTTCTTCTTGTTCTTAGAAATATACGTAGACGTAATTTTTTTGGTGAGTAGTTCGATTCAGTATAACACGAAATTTTATTTTATTTATTTTTTGTTATTGTTTTGAAAACATAAAAAAAATTACCGACCGGAATATCCCCACCACAGCATATGAAAAAAAAAATCAAAATTTAGTACTCAAGTCGGAGGAGAATTTGTTCCAATAGCATGTCGTTCAAGCTTTAGAACACAAAAAGCTCACATTTATATATTCAATTGAAATGTGATCATAATCGTTATAATCCTCTTCTAAATAATAACTGTTGTGGTAATGAAATTAATTAATTCTTATTGTCTTTATTTGATTTTATCTTAAACTGGCTGCAAGAGGTCTACGAAGTAAATGTTATTGGCCATAAATAAAAGCGATTATTACTACAACAGCTTTGCTGGATCAAACATTCAATAAGGTAATTTATTGCATTAAAAAAGAGATAAAACTTGAGAAGCTGGTTGGTATAAAGTGCTGATTAGTTTCATTTATGATTTTCTTGGAAATTTTACTTTTGTAATGACAAAGAATCATTATCATGAATATTTAAATAAAAGTCGATATATTAAGGTGTCAAATAGAAAGTCCTCATAATTTTGAGCACTCCAAACATTATGACATATTTTGAAAATTTTTTAAAAAAATTATATTTTGAAAATGATTAAAACAAAGAGTTGAATAAAATTCGTACTAATAAGAGGAAGATTAATTTTTTTCTAAGAATTTTCACGGAATCTACAAATGACTTCAAATTACTATAATTAAATCCCATTTTGGGGTCTTTCACTTATGATGTCCAATTTTTAAGAGGGTAGGGGTCTAAAGTTATATGACAATCTTTTAAATAATAGATTTTTTTGTATAAAGGTTTTGTGCCAGAGATGGGGATCTAAAAATCCAAGTTTTTAATTGACGTCATAAGTGAACGACCCCTTACATTATTTCATCATCACTGCATATTTTCAACAATTCATCTTTTAAAAAATTTGCATGTTAGCTTGATTCGTCATCTGAATTCATAAATATTTAATAAACATTTCTGGCACATAAATGACCCATAAGTCATGCAAGTTACCATCATGTGTCAAAAATTGTGATAAATATTGCAGAGTATTCATGAATCGAAACAGTGAATTTAATTCAACAGAAGCATGACAAAGATTTTGTTGTTTAAAAACCGTTTGAATAATTTAAGACTTTTCTCCTTGAAAATAATTTTTAAGACAATTTGATGCAGAAAATATGTTGCGAAATTAAAAGAGATTAAATCAAATATTTTTGTTAGTTGTTCCTGAATCTGCTAGAGTCTCAAAATCTGTTGCAAATATTATGAATAGTTGAGAATAAATTGAGATTTTTAATGAACATAATTACATTGGTTATAAAATTAAATGAAATTCAAAATTGATTTATGCACCAAAAATCTAAAGAACCGCTCAATCTGCTTAAAACTAAAGTCAACAAATTTTCAGCACTTGCTATTATTTAAGTTTATTCACGAAATATTCTTATTTAAAGAATTATCAACTTGACAACAAAATCGTTTAATTCCCATCAAAAATATACCGATCCATCTCCAATTGAAGTTCGCAGCACAAATATTTGACTCTTCAAGACAAATAAAATCTCCGCAAAATCTGAATAAGGAATTTGCACAATAAAATCCTCAGTTAACAAAAGATCGATTGTTTTGCATCCAAAAAGCGATGAGATAATGAAAAATATTTCTTGATAATTTAGTTCATCCAACATGACATCAGAAAGAGATGTCATTTGTGATTCCCTCTGTTGAACAAAGTAGACAATTTTTCTTAAATAACAACTCCTACGAAAATATAGAAAGTTATCTTTTGTTGCTTAAATGGTAATTTACTGTAATTTTTGCACGTTTTTGGATGAACTGTTGGAATTGTGGAGTAAAAAATGTAAATTTATGGATAGATATGTGGGACAGAAGTTGTCTGGACTATTGTATGGATGGTTAATTAGTTTAAGACCCTTTTAAAGAGTTTAAGGACAAATTTTAAGTTGCACAGAATTTTTAATGATTTTTTTGGGGTTCAAACCCCAAAATCTAAAAGTAACTCTGACATCCATCCCAAATAACCCTAATGACCATTCAATTTTGATACTTTTAACACAATTAATCAAACCATCACAATCCAAACCAAAGATCACATCAAGTAGCTCTTAAAAACAGCCCAAAAAGTAAAATCCAATAAAAATTCTTCAATACACTTAATTAGTAAAAGATTTTAAGTATTCATATCATGAATAAGATCGTACCGCAATAAACACTTTTCTATTGTTTTTTGTTTCTTCTAATTCCACTGCACACTAGATTCGAAAAATAAAATCCACAAAAACTAATTTGTTTTCCTGTAAAAATCAAATTAAATTGAAAGAACTGCGATGTCTCACTTAAATTGAGACAAAAGCAATAAAAAATTTTGTTATTTATGTCAGAAAATAAAAAATTTTAGAAACAAAAATCAAATTGACAAAATAAATGTCTAATAAAAATCACTTTAATTAATTATTACGTTTAACTAACTCGAGTATCTGAATTAAACTGAGAGATGTTTTGCACTGAGTATGAAATATATATGTAGCTGTTGAAAGAAAATTTCACATAAGTATGTGTTTTATATTCCTTTTTTTATTTTTTCATGAACATCATGATGAATACCACTCTCGAAATGAATACTTACTACTCACTACAATATCATGATCAAGACGTAAAATTTTGTGAGCGTCTGGTAATACAAAACAAATGTTCTAATTGTATTTTCTAAGCAGGAATTAATGCAATCTGATGGTTTGCACATTTTCAAGTTCAAGATGGTTGGTTAGGGGTTCTGAGGTTGGTTACACATTGATGATGTTCATGAAAGTTAATGAGATTTAATTTTATAATTTTAGATTGAAAATCTTTTGCTTTCTTAGAATTTTTCGCTTTTTGTTTGACTTATTTTGTGACTTTTTGTAGTCTTTGAAATTTTTAAAATTTAATTCGATTCAATTCAGTGACTTTATGTCACTGAACTGATTGATATTTTGTAATTGACAATCTAAATTTAATAACTAGATTGACAAATGATTTTCGGGGGTTGATTCAGCTGCTTCTGATAGTGTGCGGTTATTAAACACGTTTGTTTTGGGAGCATCTAGTAAGTTGAATTTATTGTTGTTTAGTCAAAACTTGTTAAATTTCTTGAGGGCAATTTTTTTGTAAATTTAATAGTTTTCTTCAACATATTTAAAGACCCTTAAAAATGGGAATTGTTATGACAATTAAATCTAACTTTACAAACTATATAAAACTGACTAAAATGAATTAAATTAGATAATCAAACCTACTACAACACTATCTTTAATTTTTCTGCAGTCAACACTAAACCATATACCGCGAGAAAATAATAATAATGTGTCATAAAAATTTTCCACAATTTGCACACACGGCTAATTTTCCCACGCATGACCTAGAAAAAGGTTTTAAAACTGAGTTCATAGAGACCAATTTGATAATTTTATTATGCAGAATAAATTGAAGTGATGAACAATTTTTCAAAATGCTGCAAAAATCTGCAAAAGACTCGTAAATTTATATTAAATGCTATTTAAATTCTTCATAAAACTGTCAACCGAATAAACATCTTTAAAAACAATCTGAAAGTAATAAAATCTCAACTTTTACTTTCAATTTATTTTTCGTTGCAATCTTAAACTATAAACAACCAGCTTCCAGCAATCAACAAGTTGCAGCTTCTGTTTTACTTCCAAACACTTGTTGAACTGCGCAAAAAAATTTAGATGCCCTAAAGTCAACATGTGTTTTTCATCGTGATTGGCATTTGACTCTTTACAATGTGCTTTATGAATTAAGGCACACAGTTGAATTAAATTTGATTGATTGATATAAATCATTAGTTTACTATACAGTGAGAATTTGTTATTATTTGATGTATTTAAATTTAAATTTACATGCATTTTAGATCACGACTGAATTTCAATTAAATAAATTAATTATTACCGGCAGATTATGATGTTTATCGCTGTCGTTTGATGGGTTGGGGTACAGCTGCTGCTTTGATACTTTGATGTTAGTTTGAACCAGGGGCGTTGCCAGGGGGAGGGGTTGGGGTAAAACCCCCCCCCCCCCCCATTTTCGCGAAGTTTATACTAGATATTATTGAATTTTTCAGATCCGATCCAAAAAAAAAGAAAACGTCGAAAAGTTGCAAAAAACCCCCCTCAAAAAAATTCCTGGCTACGCCTCTGGTTTGAACTATTTAATGGATTAAACAGTCTAGGAATTGAACCTTGAGTTGATTTTTACAATAATCCTGCACTTTACAACAAAAAATAAATTGAATGTTAGGATTTGACCCCACTTGCTAAGATAATTTCAGTTCTCTAGATAAGCCTTTAATTTCTCCAACCAATTAAACCATGATCTTCAAGCTTTACAATATAAGACATGCATTTTAGTTTTTCAACTCTGAAACTATCGAATAAGGAACGTCGATGATTTTTTGACGTCAAAAAATTTCATTACACGCTCTCATGCCTCAACAATTCAGTTTATAAACAACAATATTTCTTTAATCTTGATACTTTTGGTGTCCGGAATAGCAAAAATAATGTCTTATGGAAGTAATTAATTTCATTTATAAAGTTAAAAATTCAACAAAATACCTTTCAAGACTGTTGAACTTTAGAATTTGCTTTGTAATGATATTTATCATTTCTTTTGGATCTACACGAAAATAAAGAATCGTGAAAAAAAAAATATTTATTGATTATCAATTTTTCTTTTGCTTTGAATCAGCTAAAAAAATGTTCTTAAATTGATTGTTGATTAATTGACATAATCATCTTGTACATCTTGATTAGTTTTGAGTAAATTGTATCATCCTTGTTTACTACTTCTTCAAACACTTTTGTTACATGTCCAATTTTTATACAGGATAATAATTCAAAAAGATTAATGAAGTATTATTGTAATTTTGACAGACTTGTCATAAGAATTTAATAAAAAATGTAGTTTTTAATGATGATGCAAATGCAGCTGCAATTAGTTTTTATTAAATTAATTCGTGGAATATTAATTTGAAATTTTTTTCATTTTATTTTGAACGTCATTTATGAACAACTCATTGCTAAGCCTTAATTACTATTGTTATCAACTTTTATCAGTTAATCGATTCTCAGTTAATCCAGAATCAATTTTTTTGTGGATATAGTTTCAGATCTTTAGTTAACTTTGAAGCTTAAAGACGTTCATTAAATTTTTCCTTCACTTGAAGCAAAATTCTAGAAATTACTGAAATGTGGCTGAAACTTACTATTATTGTCAGCTTCTGCATTTTAAGTGTCTTAAGCAGACCAAATGGCGCTCCGCTGACTGCTTGTGAAGACATGATGCCTCGTCATTCGACATTTTCAGATCAACCTGGAAATTTGCCTGTTACTCTAGAAGTTCCATCGCAAATAGTTTCCGGTCAGTCAATAACTATTAGGCTTCTTGGCACCATAGCACTGCCAGCATTTGGAGGATTTCAAATTCAGGCTCGAACTCAAAATGATGCTTTAATAGGAAGATTTATGCAATCTGAAGTTGTTAATACAATAGATTGTAGAAACATTACAGGATCAAGTGCAACACATATAAATATCAATCCTAAAACTGGAGTTGATATTACATGGATTCCTCCAATTACTGCCGAAATTCTTGTTTTCAATTTTCAGTAAGATTTTAATAAATTGTAAAATTTTCTTTTGTACTAATTTTGATCATTTATAAAGCATTACGATTGCTGGAAACTTTCAAACCTTTTGGGCTGCACGAAGGTCACCATTTTATTTTGTAATTCCATCGGATCCAATTACTACCACTTCACCAACATGGCCAACAGAAGAACCAACAACCCCTCCACCTAGAGATGATTGTAATTGTAACTGTAACTGTAATTGCATGCCTAATACTCAGTGTCCTAGAACAGAATTGTAATGGAAGGGTTTTTGACATTTATTTGAGTTCTTAAGATTATTGAAACAATTTAGGATTTTTTTTTGAATTAATATTTGGAAATAAAGAAAAAAGTCAAAAATTCTAAAATTTTCATCATAAATTTATAACTAGACAGCCAATCTTACATAATATTGAATAATTTTTCCAACTATCAGAATTATAATTTTGTTTTAAAGATTAGGAACTGCAAACTATAATTTGATTTCGAAGGCTTAAGCCTGTTATCTAATAATTTCCTTCTTGTTTATCTTCATTACATCAGTTTGCTTAGTCACTGCTAAAATCTAATATTGAGTCACGATTTTTATTCAATCCCTAGATTAACTTTAGTATCCCTATATGTTGAGAAACATTTGGAAAATATCAAAAATTTTAACAAATTCCAATTTAAAGGGAGAATTTAAAGGGTGTCTGAGACTGTGTGACAGTAGTTTTGCCAACATACGCCAACATAGTTTAAAATAAAAAAGAACATTAAGTGTAGAAACCTAAGTCTCAATGCTGTCTAAATATTCCCATGTAACCAAAATGTTCCATTGGTTTTCCTTTTCCATCAATGGAAGATCCAATGTACTATCAAATTTTTCATACAAAAAATTACTTTACATGAAAGTACCAAAAATGTTCCATTGAAGGAAATACTTCAACGCGCATAAGTTCAAGTCCCAAAAAATCTTGATTATATACTTCACAAGAGTATGCAGAAATCACTTTTACATCTGGAATTGAAATTTGTATGAGACTTTAAACATATAATAATGTTTTAATGTATGTGATGAAGTCTTTAGATTTCATCAGTGTGCAACTTGGCTAAATTAAGTTGCTTATGAATATTTTTTTAAGTATTAGTGTTTGTTAAATAAATGAACACTAACACATTAATAATGAATCACATAAAAATACAATAGAAATAGAACAAAAGAACACGTGGATTTTTTCATTTTTTATGTTCCATAAGTATTCCACCGAAGTATTACATCAGTAGTACTTATGTATTACTTTGATGTATTACATCAATGGAAAACGCGATCGTCCTTTTATCTTCCATTTCCATAGGACAACATGTTCCTTAGGACGGTACATGGACGGTACATAGGGACCGTCCATGGAACATTCTTATGGAATACATTGATATTCCATTTGGTTACATGGGTTTAATTCAAAACCACATCATTCTTACTTTCATATCTGGTTTTGATCTATAATATTCTGAAAAGTCATTGAGAATCAACATTTTTTTTACAAATAATAGCAAACAAACATAGAATATGAAGATGAAGCAAATAGAAACTACAAATATTTTTCGATTCAGATTAAATAACTTATATCATTATTTATTTCATAAAATATTTAAATGAAACATTTCCAAAAAATTTTTTATTTATTACAGATTATTTTCGTTAATCTAAAACAAATAGTTTTTATTTCATCCAGAAGAAAACGATTAAATAAATTAAAATTTTTAACAGAATTTCCCCATCCATTGAGGAACTATATTTATTTCCATTTCATAATTAAATTCATTATAGTGAAGAGCATCGGAAGGAACTAAGTGTATTTATGTGTATGTGAAACGTTATTGTTGAAGAATTGAAGAAGTGCTGTTTTCACTTCACGAGTACGGGACAATTATTCGTCACTAGGTGGCTTAAATTACATTGCATTCTCCAGTACATCAAAAATAAATTTGCTTTGCATCATTGACGCTTTGTTCCATTGGACAATATGGACATTTCAGCATCGATCTGTAATGATTATTGTTCATACTAATCAGAGATTTTGATTAAATTGTTCCTTAAAATGTGTTGTAAAATTTTAGTGAAAATTATTTTAGGCTATGTAACTATGTAAATTAATAAAGCAATTTGCAGTAACTCAAAGAAAAATGTGCAAAAAAAATCCAAAATTAAATCAAAAAATTGCCAATTAAAAAAATTAATAAAGCAAAAAAAAAAAATCAAAAAAATTCTAAAAGATTTTTCACTAAAATTCCAAACTTGGAAATCAAAATTACTCACATTGATGCACTGCTAAGCTTATTAAGTGCATCTTTGCTAATGACATGACCGCATTTAAGTCTCATCGGTGGATTATCTTCAGTTGATTGCTGACGCAATATTGGACAGGCGAAGATTGAATGATAACGATCAACGTCAATTTCAATCTGAAAGGTAAGAATTAAGAATTATTAATTTTGAGAATGACAAGTTGAAAAGTCATGGATGAGTTGTGAATAGAGCGCATTTTCAGGAGTTAAGTTGGTTTTTGATTCAAATAAGAGTCAATATTTTGATTAATTAATCAAAATTGGACTGTATTCGTAAACTAATAGTCCTTAAATTTGACAAGTGGCAGTGGTCATTCTTTAAGGAACTGATTATATATTGCAGTCTCAAACAAAATAAAATTTATTTAACCCCAAAAAATCAAAATTTTCCTCATTCTAAACCATCAACTCACCGGAAGCTCCTCTCGTCCATTCCATATGCCTTGAACCTGTCGAGACATGACTTGCTTCAAATTCAATAATGCTGGTAAGGCGATACATCCAGCACTTACAATCGTTGACAAAGGAGATTCCTTATTAATTCCTAAAAGTTCACAAGAGTCTTTTAAAAAGACATCAGCAGCTTCGACCCACATTTCGTCACGTAATAAATAATTATATGGTGAACTGTTCAAGCCATTCTTTAAGTACAGCAGACAGCCCATGAGAACTTGAAAGTCCTTTTGATATTTATTAACAAATTTTGATAAATGTATACGGGCGTAATTGATTGCTTCATTTTGCGATTGTAATCCACCACGAATAATTTGCATAAATGCTAATCGATGAAGTTTAAACTCCAATGAACTGTGTCTATCTTCTAATTGTTTCGAATACTTTTCTGTCCAATCGATTGCTGGCGCTAAATTTCGATGATGAATTTCTTCAAAAATTTTATGAAGTTCTGCGTACGGATCCTCATGGATGATTTCTTTTGGTAGACCAGATTCCTTGATTAATGAATCTGCAATGTCTTCCATACCTTGACGATAAAAATGCTTTGCAATATTCTCATCCAGTAACTGTATGTTGTAGTCATTTTGAAATAAATCTGATCTTACGACTTGATGATATTCCATGATGAAATTTCTATCTATTGCTTTGCCAACTTTGCTGACTGTTCCCTACAAAATAGCAACAACAAAAATTATGTCAAAAGCACGTAGAGTCATTAATATTTAAGGATTATTTACATGCAAGTCTCTGTGATCGATTGCTAGTCTGTGTAACTTTTCTTTTGTTCTCGAAATTGTGCTTTTAACCATATTTATCTGCTGCGGTGTCAATTGAGTCTCTGGTGGTTCTAAAAATATCAAAAATGACTTTACAAAAAACGCAAAATTTTTTAAAAATTATTTCATGTCACAACTTACGTTCCTCGAGTGTAGCTTTGATATTTTCCAATGCGTTAATTTCATTTTGCTGTTATCATGAAAATTAGATAAGTAATAATTCAATTGAGCAGGTATAGAAGAAGAAAAAAAAATAGAAAGTCAGTAAGAATGAGCTTACGATAAGTTTTGATGAATGCTCGTTTATTGCGCTGAATTTTGTTATCACTTTCTCAATTTCCGCTGATACTTTCTCTATTGCCTCCATTTTTAGATCGCTATTTAATTTTGCAAATCTTAAATTATGACAAAAATTCAAAACAAAGAGAGAGGAAAAATTATTTTACATCTTATAAACTTTTTTTCTGCTGATTTTGGATGTGTTGGTTGATTATTGGAGAGTTTGAATTTTTTGTGACCGTTTGGGCTGTGTAAAGTGAGAACTGATGATGCTGTTTTGTTGGACATTAGTGAAAATTTTTATTTTGAAAATTAAGAATTTAAAACAGTTTTAAAATTTTTTTAGCAAATTTTAATTTTTGCGTCAAATTTTTTTGTAGTAAATAATCAATGACATATTGATTTGAAAATATGTAGAAATTAAGGTTAATAAAATTTTTAAAAAAAAAAGAGATGACAAAAAAGTGAATGACAAAATTTACTTAGAAAAATATAGATTTTAATTCTGAAATGTTTCCAACAATTCAAATAAAATTAATTAAAGTAGCAAATAAAAAATTTCATCTAAAAAAAATCAAATGTTAATGAAAAATTTTAATTCATTAGATACCTCAAAAAATTTACAATCAAATCTAAATTTTTAAGAAAGCAAAAAAATAAAATTCCAACCCTGCCTGTACTCATAACGTCTTCTAAAAATTTAAATCTCCAACTAAACAATTTTTTCCACCAAGGTCCAAACGCCATCCTCTACAAGGGTTTAAGTTTTTTTTCTCTCGCTTCAAGTTACTTTAAAATCTTTAAAAAACTATTGATTAAAAGTGCAATTGAGATTAAAAAGTGCTCTTTAATTGTTATTTACGTAGAATTGCATTTAAAAAAGTGTCTTGTGAATAAAATTTACTTTAAAAATTGTGCCCTCTCGAGAAATTTAAAAAAAAAAATTGTGATTGATTTTTTTTCTAAGAAGAGAAGCTTCCTGTTTCAGTGAAAAAAATCGAGAGAATAAAGCTGGTCTTTTGGAATTTTTTTTTTCGAAGTTAGTTTGATCATTTGAGGTGGTAAGTAATGAGAATTTTATTTAAATTTATGCTGTGATTAATGTGATTTAATTTGAATGAACAAGATTTTTTTTTAAAAAAATGTGTAAAAAAAGTAAATAATTTTTTTTTTGTTCTATGCTAAACTTCTCCACAAGAGATATCGGTTCCATAAATCCAATATGTTGCTTTTTATAAACATTAAAATTATTCTTTCCTGATAAAAATCTCAAAAAATATAAATTATAAATTTATATTCCTTGTATATTACAATTAAAGTGCATTAAAAAAAGTTCTACGTCAAAACATGAACAAAAAAAATTTATGCTTCGATGATTTCACCCCCGCAAATTTCACATTGAATCGCAAATAAAATAACAACAATTTTATCTCGAAACTCGTGCATAATAATTATGTTTATTGTAATAATACAAATCAACCCCTCTATTCATCAACCTACATATACAACTTACAATTTTTTTTGCATCAATAACTATGATATAAAGTCCAGATATGATTATTATTTAAAATTTAATATCTCTCACTCACTCACTCTTATTGCCTTTAATTTTAATCAAAAAGTACTGAGTCATAATTTTATATTGATGGAGAAAATATCTGTTATCATAAACTCGATGATTTTTATGTCATAATGCCTATTCATTCAACAACGACAAAATATCTTTAACATATTTGCGTCAAATTTAATAAATCATTTTATATGTGAAAATATCATTTTCATGATTTTTTTTTTTTTTTATTTATTAAAAAGAGGAATAAGAAGAAGGAGGAGGAAATTTTTAAGTAAATATTTTAAACGCATTTTGTTTGTGAAAATGGAATTGTTGATGTTGTGTTGTCGTGTTGTCCATTTTGAGAAATGTCAATATGTGAAGAGGTGGTATAATGTGATTAAAAATTAGGTTTTCAATTATTAGGAATTGATTCTAAGTTCAAATCCCACAATTAGCTGGAGTTCGAATCTTATGTAATTAAATTGTTCAAATTGAAGATTGTTGGTTAAAAATTTTGAAAATCTGTGAGTTCAAATCCCATGGAATATATTAAACAACTTTTTAACGTCCATTAAAATCTTGGATTTTTAAACCTCCTTCCCTCCCCTTTGTCACAAAATCTTCATACAAAAAAATTCTATTGTCCCTGCAACCTAACCATAAATTTTCATCATCCTCTACAACAATCTTCATACTTCATAATCCAACCCAATTTACAGTAATTTAACTACCGATCACACGACTCTAACTTCTCTCAATGTTTATCTTGTCGTTGTCCTATAAAATGTAAACATTAACAAAAAAAAAATTAACCTCTAAACCGGTCTAGTTTAAAATTTATGTAGATAAACCAAAGGGGTCGCAATGTTAAAAATTCGCCAACTTGGATTAAAATTTGACTGGCAACAAAAATTTTTCATTTTAAAAAAATTTTGTATGGAAAGTTAGAAAGTGTGCCATGAGTCAAAATTAAATTTGATTTTTCAAAGGTTTTAAACAATATTTTTTGAAAATAAAGATATTTCTGTGATAAGGCTTATTCCAACTGTCATTAAAAAGCTTAATATTGTAAATAAAAGGAACAAAAAAACATTACACAATTTTTGATTTTTCTCCCATCACGGCACACTTTCTCACTTTTCATACAAATTTTTTTTAAAATCAAAAATTTTTGTTGCCAGTCAAATTTTAATCCAATTTGGCGAATTTTCAACATTGCGACCCCTTTGAGATAAACTAAAAATACATCCATCCATGATACGAAGCTAACATTTTATGATTTGTTATTTTTAAGATTGATATCATAAAGAAGTGAGTTATTATTTGACAGGTAGAGATTTATAAATAATCTCAAATATGGATTAGGAAAAAGAGAGAGAATTGGAATTTATTAATAAAAAAAGAGGTGTCGTAAAATATCTTTTTAGGATTTTTTTTTTCTTATTTCTTGGATTTTTATTGATGGTGAAATTTTGCTTTAGGGGTTCTTGATGTAATTTTTGTTGTTAAATTATTGTTGGCTTTTGATTTTTTTTATCAAATTTTTTTGCGGTTAAAAAAATCTTTCACAAGATTTGAAGGATTTTTTAATACAAAAACAATGCAATAAATGTCTAATTTTAAGATATGTAGCTGTAAATGATTATAACGGTTTATATTGTAGCTAGTCATCTGGTCAGTTAGTGTTTTATTATCATTTTTATGTGATAAGTTTATTTGGTTCTTCTTTATTTGAATAAAATTGATATAAATAAAATGAACATGTTTCAACTTGAATTTGGCATTTTGTCATTTTTTGAGTTCAATAGAGCAGAATGTAATACTTGAAAACTCTTCAAATTACCAACATACAGTCAAAAATCAATCTAACTTCCTTTTGTCTTGAATTTCATAATATTGTATTAACTTTCTTCTATAATACAATAAAACATATCAGATTATGAATTTAGGAATAGTAGAAATTTCAATGTGCGTCATATTGAGTCATTTGAATGCTGTATTTCATAACTTTTCCTAATATTTACGTTCTTGGCTTAAACAGGAAAAAAATCAATGAGAGCAATCATTTGGTGGCCTAATAACCACAATCTTGAATTTCTAGCCACATTTTTTCAAGGTTTTTAAATAGATTTAAAATTGTTAATAAATTTTTTCATAGAAAAAAAAAAATGTTTTTTTGACATTGTTAAAAAAATTTAATTTTTTCCTTAATTTAACATTTTTGTAAAAAAAAACTTATTTTGAATATTTAAAAAATTAAAATATTCTCAATTCAATATTTTGTGTCATAAATTGCGAACAATTCACATCTAATCAATTAGGTTTCAATAAATCTTGATATTTGACCTTTCGATCTTTTTTTATTGATTTTTTTAAGTTTATTGATTAGAAGCTGTAGGCTTTCTAGTATTTTCTTGTTGTTTAGGGCTTCTTTGGATTGAGATTTGTACTTTCTGTGAAAATTTTTCTGTCTTCTTTATTTTGGCAAGTAATTTGCTATCTTAGATTTTAAGGAAGATAGTCAAAAAATTTTTAATGAAGGAATCATAAAATATTTTTAAAATTATATTCAAGTTCTGAAGGCCCTACCTGGCTTCTCTACTATCTCATGGAATTACAATTATTTCTTATAAAAAGCGCCACAATCATCAAAATTTACTCAGAACTTTACAAAAAAAATATCTACAATCACTATAATTCTTATTATTGACATTATTATTATTAGTATTTTCTTAACATACTCATATATAGGAAAAAAAAGAGTTATTCATAAAAATTTCGTAGAAAAACATCAAGTATGAATAAGCATGTCGAAAATACCAAAAACAGAAGCGAGCACGCGAATAGTTTAGAATGATTGAAAACATACAACAAATAATAGAAAAAAATTTATATTTATTCATGATTCATGCAGAGTTTTGCGATGTAAAGTTAAATAAATAAAAATATTAAGTTATATTTTGAAAAAAGTATCAACACTCTGCCATGTGACAGCAAATGTAAAGACAACAAAGTTGAAAAGTTTTATTCAATATTTTTTTTACAAAAAAAAAATAGAATGCTGAGAAGAAAAATGCGATAAAAATAACGAAAAGAAAAATTTGATTGATGTTTTTGTGTCATAGCAATTAGTATAGATAAGTCTGCTGCCTCATTTTTTTCCCTTACTCAATTTCGTTGCTCCTAATTTAATTTTAATTAATTACGTGGGAGTCGGTTGAGTGTAATTGAAAACCTTTGAAGCAAAAATTGACATCTAAAATGAAATCGAAAAAAATAAACCTTGAACATATAAAAATGATATGTCTTATATCTGCAAAACCGCTGAACTTCACACAAAAATAACATAAAGCCATAGCTATTTACTTACAAAAAAAAATTTTTTTTTTTTTCAAAAATAAACGAACTGTATAAAAATAAATAAAATTGATTGATAAGAAAAGTATAAGCAACATTGCACAGTGTGTAATAAGAAGATGAAGAAGAGAAACGACATGAATGAAAAACCTGAATGAAATTTCATTTTTGCCGGAAATTGTAGAAGTTTTTTTTTTCTTCTTCTTTTTTTATAAAAAAAAAATATAATATGCTGCCGTTGTTTATGTATTCTGCTGTTGCGAGTGAAAATTAAGAAAATAACAACATGTTATGGCGGCATTGAATATCTGTGCTGCAAAGAAATGAAAATGAAATGTTTTTGTGCTGGTTTAAAATGCATTGAATGAGTTTTGTTTGGTTTTGAGGATTGAGCGACTTTATTGTGGATTAATGAGTTTGAAGGAAGCAACGCTTTTTTTTTAAATAAAAAGTTTAAGCAATCAATAATTTCAAAATTTAAAGAAATATTCAACTTTCATGGGCGTAGCTAGGGGGGAGGGGGTGTTGGGGGTTTTAACCTCCTCTTATTGAGAAATTTTTTCAATTTGCTAAGGTTTTTTGAGAAAAAATCCTAAAACATCCCGCCCCCCTGAATTTTTCGTTCCATACAAAAAAAGGTCCCAAAACCCCAAAACCTCACTCAAAAAAATTCCAGCTACGCCCCTGTCACCTGATCTAGCAATATTTCATTAAAATTAAGCTTCAAAGCAACGCTTTTCTTAATTTAAGATTCAGTTCAAAACTAACTTAAATAAAGTTTCAAAGCCAAGATCTTAATCAAAATTTGACTAAAAACATATTTTAAAGCACCGCTTCAAAAAAGTCAATTATCAAAGCAACGCTATACTTACAGTAAAAAATTGTTAAAGCATAGCTTCATTGAATTGTAAACTTACTTCAAAGCAATGCTTTAAAACAATCATTTTTAAAGCAACGCTTTAAAGTTAAGTCCAGTTTTTCAAATGCCTAATTAATATATAATAATTTTTTTGATAAATTCAAATCTTAAAATTTTTAGAAGCCTGAACTTCTTAAAAAAGTGACAGCTGAAAAATCTAAAAATATTCTCTAACAATAGAACACAAACGATATTGACCTAAAAAAATTTCCATTTTCCTCAACGTTCAAAAGAATAAGAACGCAAAAGTAGTCCAAACAATATTCAACACAATACGTCTATTTTTACAAGATTGATTATGTAGATCACAATATTCTGTTCAATACTTCAAATCTAATTTTCTTCCGACTTATTCAATAAATTGCATCCACTCTCAGTGAAATTGAGCTAAAGAGAAAATTTCAAGCATGAAAAAAAATTGTCAATAAAATGAAATATTTCAGCTAAGTCCACAAATAACAGCAATTTTTTATTGCATCTGTCAGCCACAAAATAAAGTCCATGATAAATTGCATTTATAAAAACAAATGTGCTAAACATTCACATATAGATAGTACACATTATTCTCTTTATCATTGGATCTTTCAATTTTTTTTTGTTGCAACAAACAAAAAAAAAGTGGAATGAAATTGCTTTATGGTGCAATTTAAATGTGATATGAACATAAAAATTATTATATGATATGCTATAAAAAAAATCATATAAATAACGATATTGAATTTCACTTGTTTTGTCAGATTTTTTTCAACATCAATTTTTTTTTGCATACATATTTCTGTTATGTCTATTATTCAATAGCCAGTTCCACTTATGAGAAATTCTCAATTTTTTTCTCTACTCTATCGAGATAGTGACGACGTTGAGTAAATATCGACAAATAAAATTTATTTGCACTTTAAATAGAAGTTCCTTCTTTATAGATCTGCTAATTCTATCTCCATCTCACTTTATTGCCGTTTGTTATAACAAAATATACAATATAATACAAAATTTTTTTTGAGGTATTTCTGTTAAATACAAATAACATTCAAGAGAGTCACATACCAACCGAAATAGTAATTAGATGTCACATGTATCATGTGAAGATTATTCATGAAGTGTGAAATTCCTCTCTTTATAAGCGTTGAGTGAATTATGGAATCATTGGAGCAAAAATCTTTTCACTTCTTACATCGCTGCTTAATTGAAATGTGCGGAATGACAAAAGAATTTTTATTTGATATTTTTTTAACCATGTTTTTGAGACATTAATTAAGACATTTTTAGATGTCATTAGTTGTCGTAAATTATGAGATTCGTGGAAAGAAAAATTTGTTAGATATTTTGAGAGTTTTGGTGAAAGATTGAAGGAATTTTTTAAGTAGAATTGAAGATGTTTTACATGAAAAAGGTTTTTCTTGGGATTTTAATTATCTTAAAGTTACAGCTGCATTGAAATCACGTAAAATTGCTAAATAGCTCTTTTTTTTTTTGATATCCTAATTTCTGAATTTCTCAACATATATGTCTGTAAAATAAGTTAAGCAAAATTCAGTCAGGTTCAGTGGAAACATACTAAAACTAAACTTTAACAAAGATAATTTTTTTTTTCTTCAAAATTCCATCAATTATTTTTCAATAAAAATTATCAGCACACAAAACTTTTTCATCAAAATTCCCTAACTTTCTAACAAAAAGAGCAACTTTAAACTATCATAAAATCAATAACCAACATGCAAACTTTATTAATCGAATGCTCAGCTCACGAAACATTAAAAAAATCGATCAAAACAGCACCTCTTCTGTTTCTTTCATTTCTTCCTCTTCTTATCCTAAAAACACCACAAAATTCACATTTCCAACAGTCCCAACAGCAGGACAGTCATTCGAGACTACAACTGTTTATGATTCCAAACAGTTTAATCATGATTCAAAATCCGGTTGAATGCCCCAGTTCCGGATTCCAATATTCGACTCGCGAATTATGTCAAAAAAAGTTTTTATTGCATGCATTTATGGCACATCACACCTTCTTGAGAAGATGCAGCATTATATAATATTCTGTAAGCTTTAAAATCATCATCGAGATTTGTCCTTGGATTCTCGATTTCCTGATAAACACGTGCTGTTAATAAAGTTTTATGCAATGTAGCTACGATACAAGCATGATAAGGCACAAAAGTTTTTTAATTTTTTTAATTTTTAATCCAAAAATTGATTTTTAATCGTTAAAACGATTAATATTAGATGGCAATTAGAGTCTAAATTGAAATGCCATGGAAATATATTTTTTTATTGCTATCGCATGCATATTTTCACGGCGGTTCGTCTCATCTGATTTTTACGATTATTATGATTATAATGATGATTATTGTTGCTGTTTCATTCATAATAAATATAAACATTTTTTTTTTGTTTGATAAGAAACTTTTTTAAGCTTGAATAGTTTTTATTCCTTAACGGATTTTTTTTTTTGCCGCGAAAAAAAAATTCTATTTAATATTGATTAAGTTTTACTGTATACGGTTACTCCTTTTAAAGCTATAAAATAGAAATTGTTTTATTTATTGTTCTTATGATTCATGACATGACTTTTTGTAGGTGTGCAGAAACTTATTGTTTTCAAGAAATGTATTGTATTTAATTTTGTCGTGTTCTATGAACTTTTCGATGCAGTCATACTCAATTTAGAGGCAGTGATCGATTGACATGGACATTTATTTTTTTTTCTCTGAATTGTTGCTAAGTTAGAATAGGTTGTGGAATAATTTTGATTTATCGGAGTGTCATTTATGGGAAATTTTTAAATAAGATTGTTTGACATTAGAGTTTTGATATTTTGTCGGGATGTACGTTAATGATGTCAAGTAAAAATAAATTCCAGAATATTTTCTTCCTTGATTAATAGTTTTGAACTTCCATTAGCTAAATGACAGACAAGATATGAGCATAAAAAATAAAAATAAAAAAAATTGTAAAGTCTGATAAAACTTAAGCAAAATGAGCACTTTTAAGAGTCGAAAATATTAATTTTGAAATGTTATATCTATTAGCTAAAAACTTGACATAATCAGTTCCTAACTACAGTATTTTGTACCTTTATATCCACTCATTTAGCAATTTAGAATAATTCATTAAATTAATAAAGCTTACTTCCGAAATTTTCCAATTCAGTTCAATAAGCTTATTACGCCCTAAACACGTTTTAACCCATTTGCATGACCCAATTACAAAATGCGCATCAACCCTTCAGCAAATCACTGCTACTTAAACTTCCACGCGAAAATAATCAAACTTTGTTTTGATATTCTAGGAAAAGGAAAGAAGGTCAATCATTCCTAGACGATAAATAAAATGCATCTCCTTTCTAAAAAAAGAGCGCGTATCCACACAGACATATACCAAGCAATAAAATTGATTGAGAGAATCTCATTAAAATTAACGAACATAAACTTGATTTTAATAAGAGCTTTAACGGTAAAATTGAAAATTATCAACTAAGTTTATATCTTTGAAAAAAGATGTCATAATTCATGTATATTTCACATTCAGCAAGAAATCATTATAAGTCAACATCTCAATCATATTATTACTTACATATGTATAGACTTAAATGTTGAAGCACACGATACATACGCTTGTAAATCAGAATCGTCGCATTTCGCTTATAATTGATCGCGATATTAATGTGATCAGATTGATACAAAATAATAACAAATGTTTCTCATTTCTCATGCACTCGTGTCTCTGGCTTTTATATATTTTTTTAATATCATTCCTACTGAATGTATCTCTTCTTGTTCTTTAGCCGTTTTTTTTATTCATTCGCTTTAGGTTCGCTCAAAATGAAATGCATATGAAAGTATGAATGTAAAGATACATATTGGCGAAGATTTACGATCATTTGTGAGAGATATTCATGTATTTTTTTTATTTCTTCGCTTCATTCTACGACACCCGATTACAAAAAGTGCTGGTAACATTGTAATTAGCATCTTAAGCGCATTTATGTGATTAGAAATTTGAATGAAATCGAAGGATTTAAGAAACATGAATTCAAATTTGATGAAAAGTTTAACGGAGGTCTAATAATAATAATGACAAATAGGGTTCCAATATAGACAATAATGTATCATTCAGCACGAAAAATGTTTTTATTATTATTAAGGGAGGTCTGGTTTGTGAAAGGATATAAATTGAAAAAAAGTCTGAACCCTACCAAAAATTTTCATGCTTTTGCATGGTCAATAAATGCCAGCAAAAAATAATAAAATACAGTTTGTCAAGTTAGACTTCAAATTAGATTTCACAAAAAAAAATCTTTCAATCGAACCTCATTATCGCCTCGAAATGCAGGGGCTTAGAGCACTTAAATCATTTCACAACAAAAAAAAACATTCATTTTGCGACATTTCGCCCAAACATACTCCTACATAACTTATGTTTCTTTAACTTTAAAATCTATAAATAGCATGTCAAGATATTGCAGCGCTTTTTATATATTCAATTCAAATGACAGAAAAAAAAGAAAACAAAATATTTCCTTCTATTTATTCTTTCTTAACATTTCATAAATGTGACGTTTATCGCAGTAGCAAACAGAAACGCAGAGAGAATCTTTTAAACGTAAAAAATAATAATCGTTAAACTTTCACCGAAAATAATTAGTGGGTATATTCAACTTTAACTTTACAAGTTTTGATGCCAAAATTTCTACCCATCACTTTCATCGTCATCATCATCACCAAAATGTAGTAGCTTGAACAAAAAAAATCGTCAATTGATTTAAATTTATCATGCGGTTCTCTTTTTTCTCATCTGGCATATTTTCTTCATTTCTTTCATTAGCCAAATTTTATGGGAACTTGATTGGTAGTGAAATGTATTTGGTGACAGATTGTCGATTAAGATGAGAGTATTTGATTGGGTTTTAAAGTTTATCGATTTATTCGAATCTTAATACTTTGAGGAACTACCAAGAATTTTTTAAAAGGTCCTGAAATTCATCTCAGACCAATCTAAATTGTCATCACTAGAATCAAATGTTCTTGAGAATTTCTTTTCCAATTCTTTAAGTTTTGCGTGTAATTGAGTGCAATTTTGTGACTCAATTAGTTTTGCTGCCAAAAACCTGTTGATTCTTAACAAATATAAAATTCTCATATTTTCTTACATTCGAGTGACTCAAGAAAGAAAAACAATTCAGAAAAAAATGTTTTTGGGATGGCTAGAGACATGAAGTTGTAAGTGAGAGGTCAATTTTGGGAGGTTTTTGACTTAAATATAAAATTTTTGTGTACCATACCATGTGAAAATTCAGTAAACCATTTCATGTCATCGATTAGCTTCTTTACTACTTCATTGCCAAATCGTCTAAAAATATTAAATCTAAATTAAATCAAAAATGTCATCATAAACATTAAATTTCCAATGTCAAGAAACTCAAAGGGTCACATAAGAAATCAAATTTCTCGATTCTAAAACTTAATTCCAGTATCAAACAGAAATTCAACAAAGTTTACTATTTAAGTCTAGACAAAAGGCTAATTAAATGCCATAAGACTCTAACCGCCAATAGACATTGTCGGCCAAGAACAAAGCTTAATACCAAACGCGCCGATTGCCAATTCAGCAACTAGTTAACAGATAATCCAACCAAAAAAAAAATCCCCCAGCATCAATTGACTCATACTTGTTGATCTTTGTACATTTTCATAACTTTTACCCAGAAATGATACTCTCAAGGTCATGATCATCGTTGCAGTTCTTTTGAATCATTTTTTATTAAAAATCAGTTTTGAGTCAGCAAGAAAAAAATTCCCCTGAAATGTTTACCGTGGGTTGATGTTTACCATAAGCATCAGTTTACAGTTAGGGTGGTCCAAACAGAATACATTTATTTTCTATAAACTTTTATTTAAAATCCCATTTCAGTCACGTCTTAACGACGAAATAATCAAATTTTAAAAATAATTTTTAATGCGCTATAAAAAAGTTATTCTTAATTAATTGATAACATTTATGCTTGTATTTATTTTTTTTTCTTTTTGTGTAATTGTGCAATGACTTTATTTTTCTTACTTTCATTCTTTTATTCATTAATACCCGACATAGACGATTTTCATCTATTTGTTACTCTCGCTCAATATCTCTCTCCTCCTTTTAGCTGTAACAAATTAATTTAATTTTACATCTTGCACTTAGTATTCATTAATCTCTCGCTTGCAATTGATATAAATGAATTGATTAGTTGTTTTACTTATTTATCGACCTACCTATACATAAAATATATTATTTTGCTAGAAGAAATAATTTATTTATTAAATTCCGTTATCGTAAGAGCATTAAGTGCGAGTGAGTGAGAGATAGAGCAGGAAAGTAAAGTGAAGCATATAAATTAACGCGACGCGATGGCAAATTATTTTAATGGTTTGTATTTGATTTTTTTTTTTTCAATTCGATACACAATTCATCTCAACTTATGATCCATATTTATTGCGTAGAAACTGCAACAATGTTAACTTTATACGAGATATAAAATAAAATTACATATGTAGCACTTGCGATTTCAGTAGCTAATTTTTTTTTCTACTGATTGATTTGTTGACTGGATGATAAGATTAGTGAATCATAAAAAATTATTTAATAGACGATTAGATTGGAATTATTATCTAATTGAACTAGTTAACGAACTTATTGGCTCATGTTTCGAGTGTGATTGATGCGGCATAAAAAAAAATGTTGTTTGCACGATTCAGTAATCTGACTGATTATTTGCTGTATTAATGGGGAAATTTCTTGTGAATTTACAATTGATTGTACAGTGTGGATAAGTTTATGGAATTTGGGAAGGTTTTGGAGGGAAAAACCAAAGCTTGACTATTTTGAAATTTGATAAGAATCAAATTTTTTTGAGTGATAAGATTCACTGTTCCTCCAGCTAGTCATGGCGGCTCACACTTTTCGTTGGACATTGGACTTCATTTTCGTGCTGAAAGATGCATTATTGGCTATATTGGAACCCTATTTGTCATTATTATTATGATTCACTGTGTATTAGATAATAAATTCTAATTTTTAGGTTTCAAACCTATGACTTTTAAACAGTAATAATCAGATGCAATGCGCTTTTGATGACCAACTTTAAACAAAAGATTCTCAATTCCCAAACTTACAATTTCTCTTCTAAATGCACAAAATCGTTTGAGAGAAAACAAAAGAGGCAAAAAAAAATATTTTAATTTGATCATCTTAAAATGAGTGGTACATTCAAAGCATGATTAAAAATTGATTTTGTTTTTGCTTCTTGATGGAACATAAAGTCCATAAGACACATACATATTAGCAAGCAAAAAAAAGAATTCTTTACATGTTTTTTTATAGCCAAACATTCCACTTAATATTAGACAAGTATTTTATAGACTGAAAAAGATTCACTTATTCATACTACAGTATCAAGTATCTTGTCTCGGTCGCTTGCTTGTTCTTCTTCTTCTCTTCTTTTAAAATAATTTGAAGAGATTTATTTTTAAACAAAAAAAAAAAAAAAATTCCTCCAAGGACTTTCCATTTTGTCAAAGGTCGTTAATTTTTCTAAATGTGATTTAATAATTGCTTAATATTAACGCTTAAATCAAGCGACTGAATAGCAAAAATAATAAATAATAAAAAAAATTAGGCGTCTTCCTTAAAAAAGTCTTCTCATTGTATCTAATTCTTAACTATTTTATAATGCCAAAGAATTTCAAAAGCTAGTCTTACACTTAAGAATAATGTGATGGGGAAAAAATTTATATAAAAATGGTGATTTTGTGGTTTGAGCGCATTTATTAGGAATCAAAATAAGGGTAATTTTTAATAACATATTGGTTCTGTTCCTAATTGTGCCCTAGTTACTGTGACATTTTATCTTAAATTTTGAATTTAAGCATAAATCAATCAAAAAATCAAATCTAGGTATAGAACCCGAAAGGAACAAGTCAGATAATCGAGATAAAATCGGGCACCAAGCCGGAGTGAGGCCAGCACCACTCCAGCTTAAATTGTATGTCAGCTTGGTCATCTTGGAACTTAATATATCCTATTATCACATAAAAATATCAAAAAACTACCTAAAATTCAATAAAATCCTCTCAAAAACTTTCCGCCAAAAAAAGTTTCAGCACTTACATATCTCCCAAAAAATGCTCCACAGACGCTTGACAAAAAAAAATCAAGTAACCTTTTGCATGTTTTTTTATTCATTTCAATTAAAAAAATATAAAATCAAAATGCTTCACACCTAAAAATGATGATAAGCTTTAGAGACGTTAACCTAAACGACTCTACAAAAATAAAACATTAATGTTGTCTAGAGTCAAGTCTTTTTTTTCGTATAAATAAATCATTCAACCCCGATAACATATTCTCCAAAGTGTACACAAAATCTTATCAAATTTCTCATAACAACAAATAATAAGCTAAAAAAAAGTTTCTTTAGAAATATTTAAATTTGAGAGTAAGAAATAAAAAGAATCTCAGAGAGAAGCAAAAATAAGAAAAAAAAAAATTAGTTACTACTCGAGACACACGATCTCATTCTTTAATTAACTTTAGAAGATTTCAAAAGAAATATTTGTGCTGTGAAAGTTATAAAGAGAGAAAAAATAAAATAAAATAAAATTTTAAGAAAAAACAAAAGATGTTAAAGTCTCGATGTAAGATTTATCAGTTACAATATACAAATGTATTTTTAGAATTGCACGAAATTATCGACAATACTAGATCAATTTTCAAATCAATTCAAGTTAATCACATATACACAGATTGTTATTTACAGTCGTAGACATTTTGTCTTGATAAATTAAACGTGACAAAAGACTTTTTCTTGTTATTTACAGTATATTATCACAAAGTTCGTAAAATGGATGACGATGTTGAGACGTCTACGAGCAGTACCATGTCAAGTTTGAACAGCCTTTTCTCATTTACAAGTCCGGCTGTGAAGAAGTTATTAGGATGGAAGCAAGGTGATGAGGAAGAGAAATGGGCTGAGAAGGCTGTCGATAGCTTAGTAAAGAAGCTTAAGAAACGGAAAGGAGCCATTGAGGAGCTAGAAAGAGCACTTTCGTGTCCAGGACAACCATCAAAATGTGTCACAATTCCACGATCATTAGACGGACGTTTACAGGTACAAAATTTGTAAAAATTTTCAATTTCTGATTAAATTTTTAATTAATTTTTATATATTTTTTTGCAGGTATCACATCGAAAAGGCTTGCCACATGTCATTTATTGTCGTGTATGGCGTTGGCCTGATCTCCAAAGCCATCATGAATTAAAGCCAATAGAGTCATGTCAGTTTCCATTTAGTGCAAAACAAAAAGAAGTTTGCATAAATCCTTATCATTATAAGCGTGTCGAAAGTCCTGTTTTACCACCGGTTCTGGTTCCACGTCATTCTGAATTTGCACCAGGACACTCACTATTGCCAATGCATCAAATGATTGAACCAACAATGCCACACAATGTCCAGTATTCACCATCTGGTTTTGGATCACCGCATATGGGTGGTGGTCCTCAAAGTCCATTATCGCCACATAATATGGCACCACAATCTCCAATGTCTTCAATTTCAAGTCCGGGACCTGTAAATTCAAATCCTCAAAGTCCATATTTAGCAGAAACACCACCACCAGCTTACAGTCCGCCCGAGGATAATGGAAACAATAATGGTAATCAGGATCAGCCGATGGATACAAATATGAGTGAAGTTGCACCAGTAAGTTATCAAGAGCCACCATATTGGGCCAGTATTGCATATTATGAATTAAATTGTCGTGTCGGAGAAGTTTTTCACTGTAACTCAACGTCAATCATTGTCGATGGCTTTACAAATCCAAGCAACAATTCCGATCGTTTCTGTTTGGGACAGTTGAGTAATGTGAATCGAAATAGTACGATTGAAAATACACGACGACATATAGGAAAAGGTGTACATCTCTACTACGTTGGTGGTGAAGTATATGCAGAATGTTTATCAGATTCAGCTATTTTCGTTCAATCAAGAAATTGTAATCATCATCATGGCTTTCATCCAAGTACAGTTTGTAAAATTCCACCTGGATGCTCATTGAAAATCTTTAATAATCAGGAATTTGCGCAGCTATTGTCACAATCAGTCAATCATGGATTCGAAGCTGTCTATGAGTTGACAAAAATGTGTACAATTCGAATGAGTTTTGTGAAAGGATGGGGAGCTGAATATCATCGTCAAGATGTGACATCAACACCGTGTTGGATTGAAATTCATCTGCATGGTCCACTTCAATGGCTTGATAAGGTTCTCATTCAAATGGGCTCACCACATAATGCTATTAGTTCAGTTTCATAAAAATGTTCTCGAAATAATTTCTAATTAGTTTATAATCGAAAAAAAAAACACAAAAATTTTTTTTGTGTCCTGGTTGGTGTGTATGGATGGGATGCTGGATATGGCAACTCGAAAATATGCAGTATTGATCAGCTAAAAGCATCCTTTTTCATAGCTCATCAGGACACAAAAAATGAAACATTTAAATCCAATTGTAAGATATAAGAATGAGAATCCTGGTTCGATCCAGTCAGTGAAATTAAAATGAAGAAATTATTTAGATGCCCCACTTTAATTTTGGATGTTTAGCATGTAAGAGATGGAAAAGACATTTTCTGCACAACTTTTTTTTTTATTATCTAAAATGAGATTTAAACAAATTTTTTCTACATTTTCCTTTCAAATTTTTGCACTTGTTTAATTTTGAGCAAACTTCCGCGCGGAAGTTGAAAAAAAAATCTTTATCTTTAACTTTTGTTCTTCCAAAATTATTAAAGCCTTTTGGTGCTTAAAATTTATTATTGAAATTTTATATTGACACAAAATGTGACAACTTTTATTTTTTATTATTCAAAATTTTATATATTGATCAAAATTTAAATTTTTCTAATAGAGAAATGTGCATTTGGAATGGAAATTGTCTTCTGATAGATTGAGGAAGGGTCGAAAGGGTGTTTGGACTATTTTTTAAAAAATCTTATTTTGATTAAATTTGTTTTTAAAAAAATAATTAATTTGGCATGAATTATTTACAAGCCGTTCAATTTTATACTTTTAACAATTTTTAAACAAAAAATTTTGCGAAATCTTATAAAATTCGAAAATGTTTTCAAAAAAATTTAAACACCTTTCCCTCCTCGATTCCAATCAAAATTTACAAAGAAATTCTTACAAAAAATTTGATTTTAATTTTAGTTGAAATTCTTTTATCAAAATGTTTTATTTTTAAAATTTTAAGACAAAAAGTGAAAAATTAATTTTTTTGTTGAAAATCTTTTCAAAAATTCTACAAAAGAAAGAAATTGTTTCTAATGGAAAGGAATCTTGACTTGCTCCTTCAATCATTACAATCATTAATTTCAACTTAGGCATACGTAAAATAAATATTATTAAAAAAAATTATGAATTTGATGGTTTTGATCTCGACGAATTGAAAATAAAATTTATGAAAAAAAATAATTATAAAAAAAAATGTGCAGTTAAATAATTTAAGGAATGACAAAATGAAGTGAAAAAAACTCAGTATACAATTTTTTAATTTTTTTTTTAAACTTCTTTTTTCAATATACGATGATGCTTAGTTTAATGTTAATTTTGCCATAATAAAGCTTCTCAGCTAAGTGACTTCAAATGCCTTGAAAAATTTTATTTTTAAAATATGAAATTTGTAATATACAAATAAAATAAGATGTAAAGTGCAATTGATAACAGAAATATATTGATGTCTTATTAATGCCATAACGATTCCTATATTGATAAAAAAAAGTAAAAATATATTTTGCAAAAAAATTCATGCGCCTTCAATTTTTACAAATACACATGAAAATTACTTTTTTTGTCTTTTGCAAATTGGAAAATTTGAATATAAATGAAAATGATGAGAATATATATATTTAATGAAGATTAGAAATACAGCAAAATTCTTTTTTTTTCTTCGAAGATATATAAATAAATTTTTGTCTTAAGCATCTAATAGGTTTAAGATAGAAAACATTTTTTTTTTGTCGATACTTACTTTAAAATCTATATTGAATCAATAAAAATGGATTTGAAAAATTGTAAACTTTTTTTGTAATTTTTTGAATAATTTATGAATACTTGTGTTTTCAGATTTGATTAATACTAAAAATAATAATAAACCTTTATTTATGCTTAATATAAGTCGGAACAGAATGAATTTATCTTGATGTTAACCTCGTCGGTTTTAAGTTAAATATAGAAATGGGATATGATTATTGATATGACATGAGTTATGTTTGAACATTTGAGATGCGGTCAAAAAAACCAGATTTGATTAGATTTATCCATTAGTACTGAATCTTATTTCAGAATGAGTCGATAATGCAAATTTCCCAGATTAGTTTCAATAAAATATTTTTTGGGCAAAGTTGCCAATTGCTCCGCATTTAAGAAATCAAAACCTAGCAATTTTGTTTAATTGAGTTAAAATAGTTGGCCATGAAATTAAAAAAAAGTTGAAGAAATTTTTACAAAAAAAATTTCAAAATATAAAATTTTTTATTTATTTTTTCATTAAAGTATGCATTGATAATTTTTTTTTTAATTTTTCCTTTGATACTTTTTTTTTTGTTGATAAAATTTAATTTTTTCAAGTTTTCTTAAGTTGGTCAAAAAGTAAAAATTAAATGTGTGATAATTGTTTTAATGTGATTGTGTGATAGTTAAAAATCATTTGAAGAATTTTAAGTCAGCAAAAAAAAATTTAATTTAATTCAAGAACAGATTTGAAAATATATCCCTGAATGTATCAGCAAAAAATCAATCAAAGTAAGTAATTAAAATATTCTTTTTATCATTTTCTCCTTAAATATTTAAAATCAATCAAAATTTTCCATAAAATTATTAAAATGACAAAATCCAAAATTCAATGAATAAAGTCGTATCAAGTCGTAACATAACATCACACAAAACCTCCAATAACGTTTTCAAAGAACCCCATCATTAAGAAATAATTTTCCAATAATTAATATAAATCGACATAATTATTAATCAGTCGATACTGCATCATTTAATTAAGTCAATTAATAATTGCCATAGAACTTAAATAGCAGCACTAATTACACACCAAACACATGATTCATTTGAATGAGATTGTCATGCTTAATAAATTATCAGCAATCAATCAATTTCTTCACCAAAATATGATTATAATTTCTTTTTGATTTTCAACATGCGATAATTGTATTAATCATAAATCTGTGAATGGATAATTTGTGTGTATGTTGGGGGGTAATATCGCACGTGGTAAGTCAACAGCATGTAGAATCTGTTTAAATATTGAGGATATGGGAACATTTGAGGGGATTTAATAAAAACATTTGAAAGGTTTTTTGAGATAATAAAAATTATTGTTCAGTCTAGAAATTTTTTTATTTGACAAATTTTTAAAAATAATTTAATTTATTATTTTGGCATCATTTTAGAATTTGTTAAGTTCTGAATTCAAAAATCACAAAATTTAATCAAAAAAATCCTAAAAAAATATTTTAAATTGCACAATTTATCGACATTATCTTCAAATTTTCCATAACGGCTAAAAAAAATTCAAATTTTCGAACCCACAACCTCGAAACGTAACTTACGCTCGTCACCCTCACATTCTACTCAGTCTATTGTAAAAATAGCATTGATAAAGACAAGACGGAATTTTTCGTTTCTCATTTCAATTTTTATTTATCAATCGGTGAAAAAGTTTGTGTTTTGTGATTTTAATCAACAATTCGCAGTGTTCAATTCATTCTGTATCGTGCACGATGTGAAATAAGTCGTGATTGTTGCAAAAATGAGCCTAATAATTGCCATAATGCAGTGATACACGAATAAATAAAATATTTATATGCAAAAAGAAAAAAAAATATTACTGTGAGAGTAAAAAAAAAATAATAACAAAAAAAAAATAAAATTTTTCGGGAAATTGCAAAGGAAGAAAATGTGAAAAATTTTTGTGAAATAAATAGTATAAATAATAAGTGAAATTAATCTTTGTAAATAGAAAATAATAAAATATTAAAAAATTATCCTTATCATGCATTCATCAACAATAATAAAAATACACAAAATAATTTATTTTCTACAAATAATTCTACATGGAAGTGCAGAACTTCTCACAATTAATGTACAAAATCAGGTAAATTATAATCGACTATCTATTAATTTATCTATGTAAATACATAAGCATAGTAATCTTACACCTGTGAGACATGTCATGCAAGTCGTAACAATATAATTATACAAAAAAAAAAGAAATTATTCTGTGTATATGTAGCTATACATCTCGATAACATTATTGATTATTATTACTATTGTTATTGCCTGCGAAACATTTTCTTCCGAATTCAATAATCCTCGAGCTGTTCTCTCGAAACCAATTTAAGGAAATGGACATAAAAGGGAGAATTGTGATGTAAAAATAAAGACATTTATTTATGCTAAATGTACATCCGATGAAATTGCATTATTTGCGGAGAACAAGAATTGTTTGAGGCATGTGAATTGTGTGTTTTTGTGACAGCTGAGTACCAAAGATGATTTTTATTTTTTTTATTTTTATATTCGACTGAGTTGGTAACCTTGTCGTGTGGCAAGTGATCTTTAAGGTGATTTTTTTTTTTTTATTTTTTTGTGAAATATTGTGAACGTTAAAGATAACTTAAAGATTAAAAGTTTCAATCAGTTCTAAAGAAGACAAAAAAATCTTGTTGATGTTCTCGATAAGGTTTATTTTTCTCAATTATGATTTATCATTTTATGTGTGGAAATGATAGAACAGACCTCTAAGCTTCAGAAAAACATCACTTCCAATTTTTCGACCAATCTGGGCCGAGATACAGAAACAAAATTGGCTTCAAAACATGACTTTTTTAAATGATCAGAACTTTTCACTGTATTAACCATTTGTTTTGAAACTTTTTGCATATGATTAAGGAACATATGAAATTAATTTTCCGTACCTTACTTTTGGTCCTAAGACATTACGCAGTACATTAAATTAATTTTGCTAAAAAGTGAATTTTTACTACTTCACATCAATCTCCTAGTGGTTGAAACGACTCCATCCAGATGAAAAAGGAAGAAATCGAATAAAAAATCCTTTTGTTCTGGATGAGGATGTCAATCCCTGGTTTATTTCTGTAATTTTTTGAAATTTAACATTTTCATTTAATCTTTAATTTGCTTGAAATTAAATTTTTGGTCATTTAAAAATTTGTAAAAAATTTTATTTCATACTTTTTCTAAAAATAATGAAGACATATAAAATTTTATAAATTTTGAGTTTATGACTGTTGAGTTTTAAACAATTTTAGGGGTTTTGAATTTTTTAATTTTAAATTTATTTTTTTTTTTTATTTTCGTTTAAGCAAATTTTTTTTACATGATGAATACAGTTTGCAGCAAAAAATTTGGTTTTTTTTCGTTGAATTATTTGACATTTTGAATAAAAATTAAAAATTGATTGAATTTTAATCACTTCGAATTTGCGCTAGTGTGAGAACTTTAAAGAAGAACGCAAACTACAAATTAAATCCATTTATTCACTAAAATAAGCCACTATCAAAAAAATTATTATAACATTCTGCAAAATAGCTATAATTTCCTACCAACATTATCCATACAAACCCAACTCCAAACCAGGATATGACAACATTTCCCAACTCCAGGATTCACCATAACAATAAAAATAATACCATCCATAATTCTATTCATAAAATTAATTTAACAACATAACAATTTTTGTGTTTATGACCTAAATTCAATGCAGGATAAGTCATACAATAACAAAGCACAACATGAATTTGCCTCCGTACTTATATAGTTTTATGGTTAATCCCTTCAAAAATATGTAACCAGACAATAATTCAATAGTTTCATATTCATTCAAGTGCTGAAATGTAAGTCAACCATTTATATGTGAGACAGACAAAATATCAGCTGAGACTGATAACAAAATGATAAAAAAAGCCGCAAAAATGATAAAAATGAAATTTTTTTTATGTACTCACAATTCTTCCTATTTTTGGCACATTGATATAAATGTATGTATGTTTATCCATACGAAATTCACAAGAAAAAGAAATGTTGAAGGGAGCTTTAGCACAGCATGGGAAAAAATCAATAAAATAAAGGAAAGAATGAGAGATGTAGACTGAAGAAGGTGGATGGGGGCAGAGCAGAGTAACAAACAAAAAAAATTGTGATGGATAAGCATATTTTTCCTCTATGCTACTTTCATTAGCCTAATTATAGCTTTTATACAGACATAGAACAACAATTTTTATTTCTCTCGGCTTTTATTTCCATTCAGGAACAAAAGCAACATGATAATGTTGGGAGGGTAAAGTTTGTGGTATCTTTTGTGTAAATTCTGTTCTTTGTTCCTCGCAGGGATTTTTTTTTGCAATTTAGTAAATCCAAAAAAAACTGTATCTTACTAGTTTGATCTTTAATGGGAATGTTGTCTATTGCTGTCATCAAGTTCTGGATATCGTTATAGTTATTATTAAGATTGACATAATAGGGTCGGAGAAATTGATATTTTGACAGGATATTAGGATGATTTAGATCTTTGTCTTGGATTAATAGGCTGACATTTGTCATGGATGGTTGATTTGGGAGATTTTTTTATGAGAGCTTTAAAGATTTTTGGGGTGGATTTTGCTTTGAAATTCATGAGAGACGAGATTAAAGTTAATATTCATGAAATTTGAATTTGTACATTTTAATATATGGCAAAATATCTTGGATGCACTAAATCCTGAATTTCAAGAATGATTTGAAATATTTTTATCAAAAATGTGGCAAATTTCAATTCCATCCTCTTCAATAGAACCCAAATTACCTCATATCCAAAAAAAATTCAAGAACTCACACTTAAAGCTACGAAAACGCAAATCTGGCAACATGACTTCTCCCAAGGAATCTCTATCATTCACACATCATATTTTTTTGCCTCCTCACGCCATTTATACATACAATATATTGTTGAATAATAATATTATTGACACAATACATTATTTGTGTTATTCGCAATTTCCTTCCTCTTTCATTCAGGCATCAACATCTCACATACAATGCTACTAAGAGCCATACATAACTCACTGTTATGTTGAGAGAAAAGAATGGAGAAAAATGAAAATATTGCAACAATAACTGCTGAATACATTTCTTTTTTTTTTGTTCTCAAGTTGTCCTCATTTGCTCCATACATATGTACGTACATAAAACTCAAATCATACAATCACAGATGAAAATTAAGGAAAGAAAGAGAAGTAAGAAGTGGAATGTTAATAAAAAGCTTATCTTCTCCTGTGTATCGTCAACTGTATGAGGATATGTGCAGGGATGTAGTTTGCGGGGTTCTATTAAAGTAGAAATTTAACTTAAGGATGTTTTAGCAGATTTTGGTGAAGTTAACCCAAAAAACTCTAACAAAACGTATCCAAACCCCTAAAAAAATCTCCACTTTACCCCTAAATCCGTACAAACTATAATTCCACATGCAAGGTATAAACGACAAGCGACATCATTAAAATCATAAAAATATATGTCAAATTGTAAGTAGTAAGAAGAAATCATGCCGTAAGATAGAAAACGGAAGTTTCTCGCTTCCTTATCATCTTCACAAAATCCAAAATTCATACATGTAATTTTTCTATCTTTCACTATCAAATATTGACTGAAATTTTATTTTTATATATTTTCTTCCACCAATGATGTTGATGATGATGATGCCTTGCTACTTACTTCATACTACTTCCTACTTTTTATAAAAAAAAAAAATATATCTCAATGTTTATAGATACTTAAATCATAATAATTTTCTACTCTACGATAAGAGGAAACAAATGAGTGAGATGGAAGGGATGGGAAGTAAATTTCTTTCTCTTGTGTTTGATACGAAAAAAAAGAGAGCAAAAGGAAAACAACATAACTTTTCTCTTATCATCCTCATTTCACTTTCCTTTCTGTCTTCGTGTGCTGTATATGTGGATGTGCTTTTGACTTTGGAATGATGTGTTATTGGCTGTTGTGTGTCGGAATGTATATGACATGTTGATGGGATTTGGATGGCAGTTTTTTTTTGGAGATTTAAGGGGGATGGGAATATGATGTGTGGTAGAGTAAATTGGAATTTGAATTCTGAATGAAGTTAAGGAGTTTGAGGATTTATTGATTTTTTTCATGAAGTTACAATGTTGTCAAAATGTTGATGTAGAGACAGTTTTGAGTGAAATTTAGGTCGCAAAGGAATAAAATTTAAGTGATTTCTTGAAAACCCTCTTTCAAAAAAGTCTGCAACAATCTTGCAAGAGGTCCTAGACAGAAATTTTAATCTCAAATTGCATAATATTTCAAGTATTCTAGAAAATTTAAAATTTATAAAATAAATTAGTTTATGTGAGTTTGCTTTAAGAACTTACAGCAAAGACGTTCACAACTCAAAATTCCAATAAAATACAAGTATCTTGCAGTTTCTTTTTAACAACCCTCGCAGAAATCTTCAAACTCAAAATCCAAAAGCTCTTTGCATATAAAACAGTCTGATTTGCACTAGCTTTTATGCTTCACATAATATTCAAGCAAATAAAAGCGCCACTCAAGTTATCTTTAAAACTCAAGTCCTTTAACTTGAAGGATTCTTCTCGAGTTGATGTTTTTAGACTAACTGTCTCCATAGCTTTATGAAAACTACATAAATTCGTAATTCAATGCATAAATGTATCTTTTTTTTCATAAATCGATAATTTTACTTCGTTTTTCTTGATGCTGTAGTAAAGATTAGAAAAAAAGTCAAGTTTATAGCTGAGCATAAACATTTTCTTTCCTTTTTTGATGATGTTGCTATGTTGACAGTTTTTCTCTCCCCACAGCTTTTGTACATCCTTTTTTTCCTTCCTTTATTTATTTACTTTTATTTTGTGCTGCTTATTCTAGGCAAATGTGACAAAAAGAAAATCTTTAATATTTTTCTTGAATTTTTTATTGCTGATACTCTTCATACTCTTTTGAACTTGTCATATTGTTTTATGATTTTCTCTTTTTTTTGTAAATTTTATTGAGGAATTCTTGGAAGATACTCGATTTAGATGAAAGATATAGAAAACGTGGTGTCTTTTGTCAACTTAAATTTGAGGCACATGTTTCATTTTCTGATAAGACTGTGAAATAAATTTATGACTTAAAAGGAAAATGTATATTTTGGACAGAGAAATATGATAAAATATTGCTGACGATGCTTACGGTGATTGAAAGTTGATATTTTTGAGATGTCAATTCAAGGTCAAATAAATTGCAAAATCATCTAAATTGATGATTTTTTGTAAAAATATTATGATTTTTTTTTAAAAAAAAAAATTACAATGAAAGATAAAATTCAGTTTAAAGCTGCTTTAAAAAAATAAATTTTGCCATTGGATTCGCATCACACAAATTTTCAATTAACAAAATTGATATCTGTAGCCAGGAATTTTTTTGAGGGGGGTTTTTGCTACTTTTCGACGTTATTTTTTTTTTTTTTGGTTCGGATCTGAAAAATTCAATAATATCTAGTATAAACTTCGCGAAAATAGGGGGGGGGGCTTTGACCTCAAACCCCCCCCCTGGCAACGCCCCGGATCTGTACATTAGACATTATCAAAAATTATATTTGAATATCAAGAAGCAAATTAAAACTTTTCTTCTGAGCATTTGATTGAAAATTGTAAATCTTCAACAATAATAGAAAAATGTCAAAATTTCAATTTCTCAAATGACAAGAAAACAATCAGACGACTTTTAAAATTATGGATTTTGAAATCCTTCTTGGAAAATTTATTTTCTGTTTTTATTCTGATTTTATTTAGGCAAGTTTGATATTTAAGATTTAACAAATTTACCAGAAATGAATTATGAAAGAGACATTGATATTATTTGATATTATTTGTACTTCAAGGAAGATTACGGATCCTTGCTTACGTCAATTTTCAATTGTAATATTTCTTTATTCTTAAAACTTCTAATTTATTGATAGTAATGGAAGATTTCATTTCTTGAAATAATTCAAAGCAAATAACTGAAAACTTAAGGGTCCAAAGGGTTAGATTTATAGCTTAAAGTTTTAGATTCTTAATTTCTTAAAAGTTTAAAATTTATGGAAACTTTAAAATTTAAGTATTCATCAAATAATTTAATAAATTAAAATCCTTATTCAAATAAAACCCAACAGCATCATCTTCTTAAAAATAACTTTTCTAACTTCATTAAATGTAAATTCTATCAAAAAATTTCAATATTCATGTAATCTTTTGTCTGTGTCTATTATCTTACATCCCTTTGAAGATTTTTAATGAACACAATCTAATAACATGAAATTTTCTTAACGAACAAAATTTTCTTGTTAAATCTCTTGTAAGGTTAAAATCAATAACCTTGCCTTCCTCCTTATCTTACCATTTAAAAGCTCAAAATGTGATGTCATAACCTTCTCCTTTCATACTCTTCATTATGTTCTGATATTGAATTTCGGTTATTAACTTTTTTGATCTCGTCCTTGATATTTACTAAATAAAGGTTGTACAATATTGTTTCGAAAATTTTTGACACCTATCAAATGAACATTCTAGAATGTGTCAAAGAAAATTTGTTGAATATTCGATGAAGAATCAAATTGCTGATCCGAAACTTGTCTGAGATTGACACTTTTTCAATTAATTTGTTGACTGACTTGATGTAAATTTTCAATTTTCAATTTTTTTTTTAAATTTTTAAATTCTTTATTTAAATAGATTTTAGCTCTATTTGTAATTGTGGAACACATTTTTAACTATAAAAATTCTGAAATTCTTCTTCGAACTCATTATATTCATTAAACATGCTCTCTAAAATGTCATCCTTTCGTTCAATCTAAAGAACAATGGTCTTTGACATTTTCACAAGCATTTCTTTCTTTTCCTTTTTGACTTCCCACTTTCTTTTGCCTAATGTAATTTTAATGCTGAAAATAAATTAATTTTGCTAAAATAATCCAAAATTTATCGTCTGAAAACGAAATTGATGGTGAATGGGAGGCTGTCTGACCTTTTCTATTCTTTCTGATGAAAAATTTAATGATTGAATTTATTTATATTAAGTTATAGTCATGAGTCATGCTGATGGATTGGAAAAGTTTATGTTGATTACTTGTGGAAGTATGAAGAAAGTGTTTGGGAATAATTTTGATTTTTTTAATTTCTAAAATTTTAAAATAAACTTTTCGGGGTTGTTTTGTCAATTTTTACGTCTCTTTTATGATAAATAATTCATAAAGGCGACAGTCAAGTCAATTCAATCTAAAATGTCCTTCCAACCATGTCAGATTCACGACATTCCAAGCAAGACTTCTGTCGCCAAAGAATCCTTGAAAATTTTCTTCACGCATTCTGTTTTTACAGGGACAGTCAACGATCAATGATCGTGATCGACATGATCGTGATCGCAAAATACGATCAAAAATCGATCAGTGATCGATCGATCAATTGATCGCCTCGATCAAAATCATTTCTGATCGAGACGATCAAACGATCGTCGATCAGTTGATCGATTTTGATCGAATTTTTTATCGATCATTCGATCAAAAAATCAAAAAAGATCGTGATCGTACGATCAATTTCGATCCTTGATCGCTCGATCAGTGATCGATTCGATCAAAAAATGATTTTGATCGAGACGATCAATTGATCGAACGATCAAAACTTTTACTTTGATCGAGGCGATCAATTGATCGATCGATCATTGATCGGTCGATCATCGATCATTTGATCGATTTTCGATCGAATTTCAGATAAATGATCGAAAAGTTGATTTAATGATCGATAGACATTAACAAATAAATTAAATCTAATCAATGATCATAAGAGTACTGTAAAAAATGTCTTGAATGAGAATTTTTAAAATTAAAGTATTGTAGGTTGCATTATCTAAATTAAATTTCAAGTTTGAACTCAAATTTGCTAACTGAATCTCAAATTTGTGCTGGTTAAAGCAACATTTTCTTGTTTGATATCGTTTTCAATACAAATTAAACGAAAAGTTCCAAAAATTAGGAAATAAAATTGAAATACAATTCTTACACTGTATTAGTCAAGCATTAATTACTACAAGTTTTTTTAAAAATTACAAATTTGTGACCATAAACGGTAACGTTCTTCTCTTAGAATTTCAAGAAACTATTGCATACAATATAATATATTTTTGTAAATTAAACGAGATTTAAAATTATAGTAATGAAAATATTGCTAATAGTGAAAAAACTTTTACAATCCAAAATGTTTATTGTAGAATCTTAATTTTCGTTCGAATCTTAGTTTTTGTTAATAGTGTACAGTTTAATGTGTAATATTTAGGAATAATCTGTTTTTATTTACGCTAATTTTTTTTCTCCACCTTATTTTGTAAACACACAAAATATTATTTTTATTTATAATAAGAACCATATTAATTCTGAGCATCAAATAAAACTTACTAGAAAAGAAGAAGTTCAAATTTTTAATAGGATCTTTCCATACAGAATTTCCTTTAAATTTGATTCAATGTATATTAATTTCTAATAGTTTTTTAAAGGAAAGAATGAATATAATATTATGATTTAGAAAAAAAAAATTAAGAGCTAGATTTCTTTCTACTAAAGGAACTAAAAAATTTGAAGGGATTTACTCCTTTTAAAAGGAACTTTTATTATTATTTATTGATTATTAATTTATATTTTTTTTCACCTTCGAACATTCGATCATTGATCGACGATCGTTTGATCGACGATCAATTGATCGGTATTTTTGATCGAATGATCGACGATCAATCGATCATATTATGAGAAAATGATCGTGATCGTGCGATCATTTTTCGATCAGTGATCGATCGATCAATTGATCGCCTCGATCAAAGAAAAATTTTGATCGTTGATCAATTGATCGTCTCGATCAAATTTGTTTTCTGATCGAGTCGATCAATTGATCGATCGATCACTGATCGAGTCGATCAACGATCTATCGATCTTTTTCTCAAAATATGATCGATTGATCGTCGATCATTCGATCATAAAACATCGTTTGATCGAATCGATCAATTGATCGTTCGATCATTTGTCGATCTGATCGACGATCACCGATCACGATCAAACAGCGATCAATTGATTGACCCTGTGTTTTTAGACTCGATTTCCATGATAACGTACGTTAGTAAGCAATATCAGCATTTCCATATCATCAACATTGTTATTATCATTTCGTCACATAATATGCATATACAAATTTCATAACATCTCCGCTAAGCTAAAAATATCATGAATCTTATTAAAAATATTCATACAATACATCTTCAACACAATGTATCCCCTAGAAACTTCTTGGAATGTGAATGAAACATTAATTATAAATAAATAATACTCTTGGTACACCCCAAAGACTTTCTTTTTTTTTGTGAATAGAGGCTGATTTGCGTAGCTCATTAGATTACATGAACACCTTCATAGCTCAAGTTTAATATTGTTTAATTAAAATAAAGACAAGAAACATTATTTTTTTGGAAATTGATATCATTAAATCTCAAATTTCTCATGTGTAAGAAACACACAGAAATAAATTCTTAATGACATTCAGTTGGCTGAGTGTAGGTGAAAAATATTCTAAAAATGTACCATGTTACGCACGAGAAAAATGATGTCAATAAATTTTCTATAATAAGAGCGGGGATCAAAAGAAAAATTGAGAGATTCTTAAAAGTCGAAAATTTTCTTTAAAAAAAATGATTAATTTGATTTCAGCGATGATAATGAGAGTACATTAACTGGAATATTTTGATGAGCGTGATTTTTTAAGAGCATTTTAAAAAGTTTTATCAAAATTTTTATCAAAAATTGTTTGGAAAGTATTTTTGAATTTAATGGGATATTTTTTTTTCAAGCATTGAGAGTTTAATTTTGAAATAGAATGAAAATTGGGATAATTTTTTACATAGTTGGTTTGAGTAAAATCTTCAGTGGACTAAACAGAGAAGATTTTCAGTGGACTAAACAGAGATTTTTTCAGAAAAAAATGACAAAATAAAATGTCTCTATTATATTCTAATTTATTTTCTAAGCATTTTTAAAAGTAATCCAGCTCAGTTACACGATTTTTCTGAAGAATTTATTATTGTAATCAATTTTTTCACGTTAAATGAAAAATTTTAAATTTTTGTCCTTTCTATCAACCTTACATAAAATTTTAGATAATTTTTTTAAATAAATCAAAAATTTTCAGTGCATACAAAAACTTGGATTAAATAATTGAAAATCTTTAGTTGAAGGTTTTACATGAGCTCAACGTAAATTGAATTTAAAGCTTTGAAAAATTTTCAATTTATTTCCCTTCAGCATCACTCACTATCCAAAACCCTGTTCATACACTTCAAAAAATAATAGAAAACCAATAAACTGGAAAGTTTACTCCCAAACTAAGCTAATCAACTACATTGTCATTGACACATAATCAATTTGTTCAAAACATGGAGACATTCGACTAATAATGTCAAATTGTCAATAAACCTGTTAACACGAGGACATGCAACATGGCAAAGTATAAGAAATAAGCTCTTCATGATGCCATCCATATTGGTCACTTCATCTCATTGCAATCCTCTTAGATGTATTAATTTGATACAAAGTGACTTCAATTACTCAACAACAACAAGGAACAAGCTCTTGATGGAAATGAATTTTATATCAAGCCAAGTATCCATAAAATTTGCTCCAGTCTTCGATTTTTCTCTTTTCTCTTTTCTTACAATTGACATGAAAGTCAAGTGAAATTAATCAATCGATTAGCTTTCTTCTTGTTTCCAATTTTTCTGCCAATTTTCTTTTTATTCGTTGTTTTCGTAACAGATAAAAATAAAGAAGGATATTTATGTTTTGTACACATTGCTGTATTTTACAGAAGCAGATGAAGATTTGTGTAAAGTTTAACAGAAATAAATTGAACTAAAAGATTTGTTGTTTGTTAGGGGATTTTTAAATGGACGTTTTGGGTGGTTGGGTGGTTTTTGAGTGTGATTTATGGAGTTTATTTTTGTATTGGGATAGTTTATGTTTCAATCTTGATAAACTGTCAAGTTTGAGGTTAGAAAAATGTTAAATTAAGCCCTAGAACTAACACTAACTTAATATTAAATAAACAAATCAGAATTTTTAAATTTTATGAAGTCTAAGTTTTTTATATAATTCTAGACTACGAGTTTCAAGCAAGATTATTTAGACTGTGATCTCCAAAAAATTAAAACTGCTCCAATACTGTACTCTCATTAAAAATAAAATTTTATTCAGAAGTCATGCAGTCAAACTATCATACATAGCCTACACAGATGAAAATCATCAATATTTAATCCAATTCTCTTGATATCACCCATAAAAAGTCTTGACATCCACTTTTCCAATAAAAAATTCCTAAAACACATGCAATTTCACTTCAATTTATCCACTGCAATATCAATGCAGCACTTAAGCCTTCCACAGTATTTGCAGATCAAAATGCACCAACAGCCTTTTAAATCCCTTCTACATCTTCAAGCTGAATATTGTTTCTTAAAGTTTCAACTAGTTTTTTTTGCCATTCGTGATTTTATTTTTTTTTTTCATCATCATCTCTATTTTTCCAACTTGTTGCATGTTATTCCTTCTTATTATTCTGACTGTGTTCCGTTCGAAATATTTGTTTTCATAAAATAGTTTTTCTTTCTTGTCTCTCGCTTCACTTTTTGTTCTATCATTTAAGTAAATTTTTAATATCGCATACAAGCGTCGTGTATGTGAGATGAAAAAAAAGTAGAATAATAAGCATAAAGGATAATAGCGGAGGAGGAGTTGAAAGAATAAACGAAGATTAAGTTGTGAAAATAATTTTTTTTTTGTCTTGCTTGCCTTCCATTTAGGAAGTATTTTTTTGTGCTAACGAAAGGAAAATATCGAGAACAGTAGAAGAAAAAGAAGGAAGGATTTTGCTTGCCAAAAGTAATTAGATGTCGCGGGATGAGGGGTAAGGTTAGATGGAAAAAATTTGAAAGAACAAAATTCTCATATTCAAGGGAAGAAAAAGGTCAAATTGGTTAGATGCAGTAAGAAAGTACAAAGAAAAAGGTCGCGAAAAAAATTCTTTTTACCCTTTTTTCCAATTTTTCATCCTTTTCATTTTTTCTTTCATTTACATAATTTCTTCTTTGTCTTTCAACTTATTTTTATGAAAAATGATTAACGAAAGAGGAGACAAAGAACGCTAGAAGGAGCTTGCAAGTTGAAAAGTTATTGTTGATGTAAATAATTTGAATTTATCAAAGTTAAATATAGCAAGTCATAACAATAATTGCTGAAATTTTCACGAATAAGATTCGCTAAGTCTAATAAAAATAATGCCAGGAGATGTCTGTGTTAACTTTTTTTATTAGCCGTTGTGGGATTAAGGAGGGCAATTTATTGGACTTTTAGTTGAGTTAAATTGATGCTTAGATGATATTGTTTTGGGATTTTGTATTTGAAGATGATTTGCGTTAATTGTTGGAACTAACTTTGATTCTCTAGCGCTTTTCGGACTATTAAGAATCTTATTTTTTTCGATTCTATTGTGGTCGCTACTAAGATTTTTAACCTCAAATTTTGATCAAATTTGTTTAAGTTTTAAATTTTTTTAGTCTGTCCAAAATTTAGTCCCCAGCATTAAAGGAAATACTAAAGGTTAAAACTCTAAATTCTCCAAAATTAGAACAAAAAATAAAATTTATTACGAACAATTGTTACTAACTACATTGCTGCACAAACCTCCTATCATTCATGATCATGACCCAAAAATAAGAATCAACAGTAGCAATGGATGTAATCAAAGCCTTGTTTGCTACGTAATTAAGGTGAACCTTTTATCTTCTTTAAATTTACACTTTTCCTTCATTTTTCTTTCAACCGTTTTGCTGAAGGACTTAAAAAGATTTTCATCATGGTCAATATAAATTAGCACTGTTTTAATGGAAGGGATAGAAACTTAAATAGATGTTTGGGTTATTATTTTGAAGATTTTTTAATGCTCGCTATTTTCATCAAATTCACCTGTATCTTAATGCAATTTCAATGCCATACTTAGCAGGAATTAAAAATCATTTCAACACTCAGAATAAAGAATAAATTATGATCAAAAAATATTCCTTTTTTCCTGATTCTCTTCATTTTGATTAAGTTAAAACCATGCTGCAATGTATTCCCATTCGAAATCTGCTCCTTCCATCAGAATTTTTCCCTTTCCTTAACCATTTACATTTCATATATTTTTTACCATTTTATTCCATTCATTTTTGAGTCCCTCGAGATATAGCGGACAATTATTATGATGAGTTTTGTAGGAAAAAGTTTTTGTTGAAGAAATGAAAAAAGTCTCGAGAGTGAGATTGCAGTTGGTATATAAAATAAGTTTTTAGATGCTTTGGGGAATGGAAGAGATTTTGTGGCAAGGGCAATCTTTGTTTGTGAATCTATGAAGTCTATAATACTCAACTAACATACATCAATCTAAAAACCAAAGAATACAAAAGATTAATTTCAGTTTTAAGCCTCTATCGACACAAAATTGATGAAATGTACTTAATTGACCCCAAGCATAATCCTTTCCATTTTCCTCTCATATTGAAGATAAGTGGTAAATTTAAAGTGCTTTTAGTCTACAAAATCTCATCTTTCAACCTTTATAAGACAGGTCTTAAGTCAACAAACTTAACAAAGAATTAAAAATTTGTTCAACCTAAATTTTACTAAGATCCACAAACATCCATTATATCTCTAAGTTTTCAATGGGGATAAATTGGCAATGATGTCACTTTGAACTTATTGAAGTATATAAGTTGATGATTGAAATTTTTCAAACAAGAAAATTGATTTTTATGAGAGATTATGAGAAATAAATAAGATTGTCATTTATGAATGAATCCTATAAAAATATTTAGATTGTGTAGAATAAAATGTTCAAGAAAAAATGAAAAACTTTAAAGAAAAATTTAAATCCTTTCCATTCTACGTCATGGTTGTTTACATTTTCTGTCTTTTATCAACATCATCATATATTCAAACGAGGAAGAATGTTGAGGAGCATGGGGAAAAATCAACATTTGAGAAAGCAAAATATGCATGAATAAGGAATGAATGAAATGAAATGAAAAGACTTTTCTGGATCACACAGAGGTATGCAAAATACATCGTGAACGTGAAGAGGAATGAACTTTTTACAAATGATTTCTCATTTTCTTTTCATTCATACACTTCTTTGCCGTTCACCATGAAAAGTTCTTTAAATTCTTACATCCTTTTGGGGGTTGTTTAGGAATGATGTGTTGAGTAATTTTTGATTAATTTACAAAGATTTTGTTACCAAAAGGATATTTAACATTAACGTAATTTGTAGACGATCCCACATGTTCAGTCTCAAAAAAATTCTTCTTCTTCTTCATCATCATCATCATCATATCCCAATGTGCATACATTGAACTTAAAAAAGCAATGAATAATTGCCATTACGATAAGATTTTCCTCCTCAATTTAAAATTCAAATTGAAAAATACTTTTATAGTTGTAGTTGCAGTATATGCAAAACTTTTGGCATTGGTTTACCATTGCTTGATTATTTCTTCTTTTCCATCCTAAAGCATATCTTCTAGCATGCATTTCTCTTTATTTTTTGGCTCCTTCTTCTATTTCAATAGTTTTTAAGTTGTTGCTGTTTGTTTCCTTTCTTTTTTGCTTTCGTCTTCGTTTTGAATGAAGGAGTCGGTGTGGTTTGGCATCATTGCTCTATAATTTCCACTCATGCTCTTTCAATTTTATCTCTTGAACAAAATTTTTTATATTTTATTTTATTTACGAAAGAAATTGAAGCATGAAAACGTTTTTGATAAATGGTGCTTAAATATGAGGTGGATTTTGAGCTTGAAAGGGTTTTAATTGATCGAATGTTCAATTTTAAGAGAGGTTTATGTTGTAGAATAGGTTTTAGGGTAAGTTTCTGCAAAGAAATTCGAGAAAAAAATGGTAGAAAATTTATTTAACCTCAAAATCTTAAAATTTGAATTTTTTTAACCAAACAAATATTAAACTAGTTAAAAATTTAGAAAATGAAAATTTTACCTTTAGTGTCTTTTGCCAAAAAAGCTTCACTTCAAATTTTTCTTAAAAAAAATTAAAATCTATTCCCTTCCATTTATAGCATAATGTAACGTACTCTGTATATTTAAATCAGTTCATAAAAATCTCTTTCATCTTTAAGATACAATTCCACATTTATAAAATTAAAATAATGTGAATTCGGCGTATTTAATCAATAATAAATGGCGTGTTATAATATATTTAATAGAGGAAACTCTTAGGCGTTTAAATTAATTCATGTTCGGCGTTTATTTTAAGTATTTTTTATATTTTTGGCGTTTTTAAAACTTTCATTTATAAATTTTAAAGTTCATTGTCTAAGGCGTTATTTTATCATCCCTTAAGACTTTAAAATTTATATATTGGCGTTTTTTATATAAGTTATGGCGTTTTTTATACATTATTACACATTTAAAGAAACAAATTTACAAAAAATTTAAGTAAATTAAAATTTAACCAAAAAAGATCCAGTGGACAATAACAATCAACATCCAGGATCTTCATTATCAATTTTGGTTCATTCAATCAGCTGTGTGGAAGTTATTTCATATGTAATTTTGAATTTCCTGCTACACATTTCACCTCACAAAAAAATTTCTGGGAATACATTAAATTTGCATGCTAAATATAATGTTCCAAAGCAATATTGAAAAGCTTAATTTCTAATAAATCCAAAATTCCAAGACAATCAACTCAGAATACTTAATTCCAATTCACTGCAAGTCACCCAATTCCCTCAAAAGCAAATAAAAACAGTCATTAATAAAAATAAAAGAGATTCCTTAATATTTTAAGAAGAATCGGTTCATTTTATTCATTGCTTTACAATTTTACTGATCCTCCTTCAACTCCACTATTCCACCATGAAAGAAATGAAAAACCATAAAATTTTCATTTTTAAGCATCTGGTTTACCATCATTTCGCTCCTTCATCTCCATCTCTTATTATCCTTGACATTCCCGTGGCATAAAATGAATAAAATTTTATGAATAGAAGAATGAGTTATGGTTTTATTTCGGAACGAGGAAGTAAAGTGAAGAAATTTATTTATAATGACGACAAAGATGAGCTTTTTGCTAAAGCTTATTGAAAAATAATTTTCTCATCTAACCGCATATATACGATGTCGAGTAAATGCTGTATATAAATTATTTTACGGTATAACAATAGCATCGAAATTGCATTCATTGCATACCTTGCGTTCTTCGCTTTTCAATATGAAATGTATTGTTAGCTCAAGAACGAGATGTAACAATAAAGTATCTGAAATATGAAGCCTCGAAGATATTTTTTCTTACGTTGAATGGAAAATAAGTGAAAAGTGTATCAATAAAATGTATATTTATAGAAAAGCATTGTAATGAAATATTCTATTGATGGAGCATTTGCAGTTACATGAAATATCTTCAAGCTATGCACTTCTTGTGAAATTTAATAAAAATAAAATGATAGAAGTGATGAAAGTTTTATTAAATTTCAATCAAGTTTTAGTTGTTGTTTTGATGAGGAAATGAAAAGTTTGTGATGAGAAAGTAATGGGTTTACTGTTGGTTGTTTAATAGGATACGAAGATTAAATTTGCAATTTTGCAACTAGGTGAAATTTTGCAATCTTTGCATGAATTTTTGTAAAAATCGACAAAAAATGTTGAAAACTGTATTAAGCAAGTTTAATTTCCAATTTTATGAAAATATAAATTCAAATCCTACCAACAAGCATCCCACCTTAAACTTGCAAATTTCTCACCAATCGAAGCATAAAACATTTTAATTTCCAATTCAAAAGCAAATTATTAATTTAATTTAACATAATTTCGATTAATTGAAGCAAAAATGCGCTTCATCCGACCATTAAAACTCAAAATCAGTGACTTTCTTCTTTCTATTCACAAAACTTTGCTGCCATGCTCATCTTTCACTGAATCTTTTCAAATGTTTTATTCGAGTGATTGATTTGATTTCTCTCATTTCTTCTTCACATTTTACACGCTAAAACGAAGTGAATGATTTGTGCTAAAATGTAAAGAAGAATCCTTTTAAAACTTTTTGCTTTTAGAATGAAGAAAATTTTTTTGATTTCTTTTTAGTGAAGAACATTCCATATTTTTGATAAAATAATGTAATGTTGAGCTTCTCATTTTGATTGATGTTGTGTTAAAATATCAATTTGATAAAAAATTATTTTATCTTTGAAAATTATTTTTCATTTAAATTTGCCAAATTTGGATGATAATGATTAATTTTTTTATGATTGCTAGATTTTTTTTTTATAATTAGTCTTGGGTGTTAAACATGATAGACTGTCAGATTAATAAAGTTTGATTCAAATAAATTAATTTTTATGACAGATTATATTTTATTTGAGTTCCATTTCAAAGTCTTTTAAAGTTGAATTCTGAGAAGGTCAATTGAAAAGATCACAAAGTATGCAGGTATTGAGGCAATTTTAAGTCAATTTGACGTCAAATTTAGAAGAAAATGCACTTAACTGATAAGAGTAAAATCTTCAATCAAAAACAAGTTTTTAAAAGGTTAAGGGAATATTAAGGAGGATGAGAAAAAGTGAGCGATGCCCTCTAAATTCAAAATATAATTGAAAAAATTATTTAATTTCTTTTGATTTTTTATCAAAAAAATCACTCAAATCATTCATCAAAATATCTTAAATAAATAATGAGGATCTCATTTAAATTAGCATCAATAAGAAAATTCTTCCAAAATATTTTTATTGTCACTTCTTAGAAGACTTCTGATGCTTTAAAAACCTTCTCAAAAATCTACCCACATTGAATTCACAAAAAAGGTAATAAAACCATGAAAGTCATTAGCGATAATTCCATCACACAAAAAAGTAATAATCTACCCCCGACCCACATTCTCATCTCTTAATCAAGACATAATCTCATGAGAGAAATAATTTCTTTTATGAAAAAGAGAACTGATTAGAAAATTTTCGAGTTGAGTGCGCCCACGAGGATTATTTTGATTAATTTTCATTGAGTTAATCTTCATAAAAAAAATTCTAATGAGATTTTAAATCGCAAAATAATTGAGCATCTCATGATGTCGAGAGATTTTAAAATGAAGGCTCAATAAAGTTAAGCACTTCTAAGCCCGACCCAAATCCTTTTTATTAAATTGACAAACATTCATTTCTGTGTATTTATGATTGATATTCACAAATTCATTCGAAATCGATTTTATGTCTCTAAATAAATATGAAAGCTTTGTTCTGTTTATTATTCACAAAATGTGCGTAATGAATTTTGCAAAATTTATTCATTCAAACTTGACAAATATTGATTGTTTTATAATATTCACGTCAACTTGCGCGTCATTTTCATATTCATAAAATTATTTACATTTCCTCTTTTCCTCATCAAATCGGATTACTCGACAGAAAATTTTATGAAAATTATTTTAAAATTTTTGCATCCCCTTTTCTCGTTTGGGGCGAACTCAAGTTACTTAATTCTCTAAAATGTAAATGAGTATCACAACTATCCATTTTAATACCCAGATAAATTTCTATGATGATGTGCAAACATTTTCTGAATGGATAAAATGTAATGAAATAAATGCTGTCTTAAGCACTTTGCCCTTTTTTATAAATTCACTTACTCCTTGCTCTTCGTCTATAAGACTGTATTCTCGATCTGTGTATCTTTCCTTTTTACTCTCAATTTGTTTGAATTGGAAAAATTTTTGAAGCTGAATGAAATGAAATGGTAGATGTAGAGGTGGGGGTGGATGAGAAAATATTGAGTTAAAATTTGTAAAATACTGGGGGGCCTCGATTTGAGTAATTGTTTAATTCCAAAAAAATCTACTCAAATCGAGGCCCCCAGTATACAATTTTAGACAGGAAAAATATATATTTTATATATTATAAATTTATTTTATTTCAATTTTATAATTAAAAAAGCTGTATTTCAGAATTTTTTAACTGTAAGCTTGACTTTAAACCCCGACAGATATCATCTTTTGCAACTCTATCAATTCTTATCTCAGCTAAATATTTTGAGCTAGAAATTTAATCAAACCAAGTCAATAAGAAGTCAAGATTGAAACCAAAAATCTTGCAGACGAAAGTTTTTCAGATACAAAAAAAAAAATCAGCAGTCAGACAATTTCTTCTGAATTCAATTTTATTTTCACCTACGATTGACTTTTGATTCTTTAATTCCATGCATATCATTACACTGATATTCAATTTGTACCAAACGAAATGCTGAAATATCAACAATATGAATAAGCAGACGTTCCACACAAAAGACATGTTGATGTATTAGAAAATTGAAAAATTTTTTTGTGCTAAGGAGGAATGAAAATTGGAGATAAAGAAGAATCGAAAAAAAATATTGAAATTGACTGTAAACCAAATAAAATTTATTTGCTTTGACTTTCTCTCGATCGATCGATTTGAATGAGATTACATGAATGAATGGGAGATGTATCAACTTATGCATGCTGAAATTACTCATGAGGATAATTTTAACTTTCTTTTTTGTCGGTTCGGTGTGCATTTGATAAAACTTTGAAATTCAATTTGATAGAAAGGGTTGTCTAGGTGATGGCAAATGAAATGTTGCTGCAATTTAAAGTTCATCTTTGCAGTTTTATTGTAAATAGGATGTGAAGGGTGTGCTGCAGTCAATTGAAGGAGATTTTATCCAATTTTGGAATGAAATTAGGACGACTTGCTGCATTTTGTGCTGTTTGTAGTTCAATTTATTTCGATTGAATTAATGGAATTTAATTGAAAATTGGATCAATATGAAATTGTAATTTTTGTTAAATCAAAAGTTTACGAGGTTTTTTGATGAACAGCATAGTTGCTAAAAAAAATCTGAAAAAATCATAAATAAAAGTCAACCTAAAATTAAAGAATCTGTTAAATTTACACAATCTGTTCATCAACATTCCATAACTTCAAAATCAATCTTAATACCCCTCCCATATCCTCTTTAAAATTCCAACTTAAAATTCCTCAACTAATTAATTATTTAAATACTACAAAATATATTCATCTTAAAGTTTATTCTATAAAATATTTCATCTGCTTCCAATGAACAAAATGTTTTGCTTTTATTGAAGCACGTAACCTGATGTTCACCACGTACAAACATCTACCTGCTACTACTTGTACATGCTTGCTTGAAGAGAGTTTCAAAATAAAAGTTACATAAAAACATTTTTTTTATTGTTAGAGAGTTTAAATACAATCGAGGTTTGTGTGTCAGTTGAAATTTGGAACTTATGGTGGAATATTTTGTTGGTAGATTTATGATTTTGTACTTTTTTTGGAGTGGAATGGGAGTCGTGTGAATTTTTGAAAACACGTGCTGTAGTTTTTCGAGTAGTTTGGATTGAATGAACATTTTTGGTCTGAATTTCGATAGTTTTTAGGTTAATAGCTTGCAAAAATGTTGAAGCTGTTGATGACATGACTATAGTGGGTAAAATTTTAGTATTTAATTTTATTTAAAGCTTAAATTTTAGAATCAACTTTATTTTTTAGATTAAAGGTTCAAATATGCTAAATTACCTTAAATCTTCAGATAATCTAAAATAAACTCAAATATAATTGCATTTCCAGTCATTAATCATCGAAAACTAGCACAACAAATTACACATCCCTAAAACAAATCCTCCCACCATATTAAAAAGTAAAAAAAAAAACTCTGCTAACCATTTCATCGTGATTTACGCAGTCATAATTTCTACCCAAATTAAACTCTAATGCGTGTGCTGAAATCCCCATATCTACTCCATTTCATGTCTAATGGCCATTAAGCTTAATTCTTTCTGATGTTTCATTTAAAAAATATTTAGTTTTTGGATGTTCTTCCAAAAAAAAAACGTAAATAAAGAAGAAATTTTTTGATAACGAAAAGTGGACATAAATTTTCCAACACGTGCATGATTTTGTCCCATTAACCATTATCACGCCATAAATTCAAGGATATTCTCGTTTTCATTTAAAGTAAAAACTTTTTGTGACGTTAATAATGGAAATTTTTGATGAGAAATGGAGAAAGTTTTTCAGAATTTTTCTATTTATCGCTTTTCTTTGCCATTCATTCTTATTCAGTAAAATTCAATATTCGAAAATCCCTAAAAACTAATTCCACAAAGAAAAATATATTATTGAATTTGAACGGAGACCTTTTTTGCTATTCTAAAATTGACATTAATTTAATCACATAATCTCATAAATTGTATGAAAGCTATATACCAGACCCCCACCAATTCTCATTTACATTATAGTAGATTTGCATATATTTTTCAGAAAAATGAAAATTTCAAAATTAATATTCTATGTAAGTTGGCAATCGACACAAAAAGTTTTCCTTTCTTTCCGTTTCTTTTGACCATTTCCCTTTTCATATCTCATTGTGTATTTTTTATCCGTAGCGTGATCAATTACAATTTTCTTTTTATTTAGAATTTAACATTTTTCTTACTGGGGTTTATTCGTAAATTACGGCAAATAGGAATTTTTTCTATTTTATTGAGAATTTCTTAAACTATAACTCAGTTAACTTAAAAATCCAAAATCTAGACATCACTAACAACCAAATCCAATCATAAGACCGAGACTTTTTCGGTCAATGTGCTGATTTGTCCTTTGATATTCTGCATAATAACATGTAAAACATAAAGCTTGTAAATTCAAGTCACAACAAACAAAAAAAAATGTGTTTTCTTAAAAAGTTTGCGTTAACGGAGCTCGTTAGTCGAAAACAAGAAGAACAAGAAAAAAGAAAAATTGATATGAAATTTATTACGGCGTGTGAGGCAGTAGTAAAGCTCTATTATCCACTCAATTAATCTTTTTTGAGCTTTCTGTGCATTAGAATAATTTAGAGTTTGGTAGGAATTTGAGGTTTTATGAGGTTTAATTATGATATTTAAGTTGAATGTTGAAATTATTTTTGAAAGTTTAACCATTTTTGTAGCAATTTCAACTAACAGAATTATTTTATTTTGCTAAAACTTTTTTAGGAAAAAAAAAATCCAAAATAAATTTTTTGATTTTACTAAAAAAATCAAAATTTTTTTTAAAAAAAAAAATTTGGTTAAGTCTCAAGTCAAAATCCTCAAATTATAACAGCCTAAAAGCTTTTCCAAAAAAAGAATTCCAAAAAAATATTTTCCAAAAAATTCCGTCCAAAAAAAAATATTTTCCAAAAAGTTCCGTGCCAAAAAATAATTTCCAAAAAATTCCTTGCCAAAAAAATATTTTCCAAAAAAATATGCTTCCTCAATCTTGACATTCTCATTAACAAAAACATTCCTATAATTCCGATAAACTCCAAAAATATGTATTTACCCTACTCCTCCAAACTTATCCATTTCATTCACTCTTACCGAAGAATGTCTAAAATATATGCAGCTCCTTAATTAGATATGAAACATTTATTGCTTCGACACAGAACTCTATTATCGCCAAAATACCATTAGAAAAGTGAAAAACAAAAACAAAAAAACAACGAAACACATTTACTAATCAAATACGCTTGAAATGTATAGACTTATACACAATTGTATATATAAATTTTTACGAATTACGTGAAAGCAAGAAGGCAGTAAGGAATAATTCGAAGTAACAAGAAGTAGTAACAAGAGTAAAAGTAGCAAGAAAAAAATGAAATGAAATGAAATTCACCCTTCGAGCGTGAATATTGAAGGCAAACAGTAAATGTAAAAAAATAGACACGTCGCACTTGCTGAAATGCTTCAAAGAAAGAATTTTTTTTTTCTCTTCCGACAGAGAAAACATTTGCGACACGCCATTATATTGAATTTCAATTTTCTCTTTCTCCTTCTGTGTGTATGTGTCTCTTGACACAAAATTTTCACTCATTGACAACACACAACGCGAATGTACTTTATAATGAGCTTGATGAATTTTGATATTATGTGCGGATGTTGAAAATATTTTATACTGTTTACTTGTTTGTCGCTCGGTTTTAATGGCATGGTATTCGCTTTTTTGTGTGCTTATTTGCCCTTAGAATTTTTTTGGTTTTGTAGATATTTTCGTGCTTTATCGCTCGCTTTGTAAATGGAATTATATGGTTACGATGGTAATTAATAGGCTTCATGATTGAATTACTCGTCGGCGATAATCGCGTGTATTTTCAACAAACGAAAAACGTGTATTTACTTTCAGTCTTTAATGGATTTTATTGAATTGAGAGACTAAAGTTGAGGATTATTAGCTTTGTTATAGAATTATTTATTTAAATGGTTGAATTAGCTTTGATGGAAATTGGAGCAAATTTTTGTAAGTTTATTAGATTATTGGCTAGCTAGGGGTGGTTTTTTGGGGTCATTCACTTATTATGTCACATTTTTTGAGGGCTGGGTGGGTTTAAATCTTTTTAAGGAATATTTTATGCAATATATGTAATATGTGTCTAAAAGTGGAATTTTTTGCAAAACATAACCCTGTATGATCTGCAAAATTTTATTTGATAATCTAACTTTGTGTCATCAAAATTAAAATTTCCGAATTTAATAAGCATTAAACTGTTCACATCCCATTGTATCATTACCGATATTAATTCATTGTTGAAACAACGTGCCGTTCATTATTGTAATAAATGCTAATTGACTGCCTAGTAATGACGATCCAATTATGCGAATAATTACTGAATTATGTAGCGAAAAATATGAAAAAAATAAATTTTGTTTATTGTTCATGAGGAAGAATCGCTTAAGGAAATTATCGATATTTAATATTTGAAATATGCTCAACATTGAGTTGTGCGTAGGTTTTTGATTTCCTTGAAAATCAGAGCAATGATTTTTGTCAGTGTTATTGCTGTCACTTCTTACACTGATACTGTTTACTTTATAATATTTCTTCTACTTTTGACGACTTGAATGAGAAAAGTTGAAATATGAGAGTTTCAAAGTAGGATTTTCATCTTGAGGGCTTGCAAAGTTTTCCAATTAAATCTCATGAAAAATGTTGATTTTATGCTGTAATTTTGGAATTATTTATTGTTGTTCATAATTTTAGTCTCGTTTTAAAAAATTCAACTTTTTGCGAAATTCTCAGAAATTTGAAATGAAAATTTTAATTTAAGCAAATTTAAATGAATTTTGATGTTTAAAAAAATTAATTTTATTCAAAATTTAAAATTAGAAATTTTCTAAAAATATATTTTAAATCTCTTGAAATGTTTATAGAAAAAAAAATATTTAAATATTCATAACGTAGCAAAATTTTGCAAAATAAGCATGATCAACCACTAGTACTACACAATACACCTTAAAAATTAATATTCATTCAACTGACAAGCCTCAGCATAATTCAGACACGATAACACTCTAAAATTCAAAAACTTATAACTAACAAAACAAATCAACAAAACCAGGCAAATTATTTCAAAACATTTTCTATTTAAAATTCAATAATTTTTCCGTATCAAAATTTCCTATGAATTATCTACTCAAAAAACATTAAAATAAATTTCAGCACTTCCTATCTAATCTCCCAATCCACACGAAAAGCACGAAAGAGAAAATAATTTTTCCTATTAAAATAAAATCCAAAAAGTACGAAAAAAAGGATTTAAAATAAAATTTGCTTGTCTAATAGAAATGAATTTCAAACATAAAAAAAGAAGTACGCAAATAGACACGAGACTATTTAAAGCACAGGAAAAAAATGGAAAAGCAAATTTATGAACATTCATGAAAAATGAGTTGAAATGAAATAATAGGATTACGTGTGTTGCAAATATTAAAAAAATTATACATTGGCACATTTCATTGTTTGCTGTTGCCACGAGCTGGAATGAGAATTTCATTTTTCATTCTCGATGCATAAAAAAATGGCAGCTAGCATTGCCAGTTTTGTATGCGGTAGTCTAAACACATCGCATAGTTTAATGGCTTTTTTTTTTACTCCTCATTCTGTCTACATATATCCTTATGTTACCGTTATTAACACCATATCATCGTTATGATAAACTAACCGAGCTGCATGGCATGTCATGGTCATTTGAGATGAATGGAACTTTTTTTCTACTCGAAATATTGAAAAAGCTTTAATTGTTTTTTTTTCTTTCTTATTTTCGTTACAGGGCGGCGAAGTGGTACAAGAGACAATAACATCAAATATTCATGATGACATAATTATGTTGGAGTTTCAGAGGACTGATGGCACTTTAATAACACAACTTATAGACTTTCGTAGTGTAAGTCGATTATAATATCATTTAATTCTAACAGTAAAAGTTTTTTATATACATATAAGGAAGGGATGATTGAGAAATTACATTATCGACCAATCTTCGTTTTTTTTTCTTTCTCAATCTTAAATGTCAGTGCCCGACCCTTTTTGTGTATCTTACAAAATATTTTTGTTATTTTCTGATTCGGAGCTTTTTCATCATCATCATTGTGATGCATGCGAGCGAGCATTTAGATGATTGTGATAAAATTAGGGGTTTCTAAGTGATGCTGGAATGTTGAAACCTTTTGAGTTTGGTTTACTTTGTTGGGAGAGCAGGTTTAGAATATTTTTAGGTGAGATACTGAAAATTGGAAAGATTTTTTGAATTTTCGGACCAAAAATAACGAATTTAAATGGTTTGGTTTATTAAAACAAATATGATTTGATTCCTAATTTGTGGTAAAGTCATCAAGATTTACTTTTCAAATAGTCTCAATTTTAGCAAAAACTTAGATTACGATCAATAATTTAAATTGTAACAAATATGTTTAAAAACATAAAGTTAAGTTCTAATCAAACCAATAGAAGCTTCCAGTCAATAGCAGTTCCTAAATTCACGAAATTCATCGACTTAACATCCACGATAATTCCCACCATAAGAAACCATACATAAAGCACAAAAAACTCGTCTAGACTGCATTTAAACTCGGATAAAAATCTCACAAAAGCATTAATTCAACCAGAACCCCCACAACGCACTCGATATATCCACAATACATTGAGGGCATAACATGAGATAACAATAACAACACAACCAGATGAGAAAAGAGCAATAACAAAAAAAAAGAAAAAAAAAAAACTGATGAACAAGAATGTACAAATTTAATTTAAATGTTTCTCGGCAATGATATGCATGAAGTGTCGGATGAAAAAAAAGTTTCATATATCTCACTGGCATATCAAACGTACATACACACACAAAAAAAATATCCACCCTCACACCATATTTATTCTCTATCATATATTCATGGATATGAATGTGCAAGGGAAAAAATGGCAGACATGAGGAACAAAAAAATTTTTTTTGCTCTTATCGATTTTACTTTCCATTGCCGGTTATGCCTTCATATGCTCGCTGTGCCTTTAACATTTTTTTCCTCTTTTCTCTTCTGATATGTAACGCACATTCAAACGATGACGAAAAAAAGGGAAAGCTGAGGGAAAAAAAGGTGATTGTGAGTAAGGATGAAATAGGAGAAGTGAAATTAAATTAAATTTTTGCGATGCGAAGAGGAAAAAAATGCTTTTTTACATATGTAGAAAGTGAGCATATCCATTCATATTGTTCATTTGAAATTTAATCATAAAAAGCTTTTTGAACGGTACTACTCGATTTTCATGCTGGAATGAAAAGAACTACAAAGGAAATGTGGAGGACTTTTGTAAATGTACATTCTTTTGGTGTTTGTTTAGTAATGTGCGATAAGTGAATGCATTTGGAATTTGAGATTATTGATGGATATCAATGGAGATGGGGGAGTGTTGTGATGTAATGATGTCGATGGAAATAAAATAAAACTAAAGCTAAAGATACTAAAGATAGGGAACATTCCGTGATATTTGAATTAGAACTGAAATGATATTTTAAATAATTTCCACTCAAGCCTACAATAACACCCATAAATAAATGAAGAATTCTTTGAGAAAGGTACTAAAATTAAATAATATTCTTATTCAACTGAAAACATTTCGAAAAATTCCACTTAAAACCAAACTCCCCACAAAACCATAGCCTTAGCAGCAAACTAAAAAGATATATAATTTGATTAAATCTGATGTGTGAAATTCAAACATTGTGACCGTTACAGTTTTCAAATAAAAGTGGAAAAATGACATTTTTGTCTGTCTGCCATGCAAAATTCGGAGTTAAATACCCCTTGTTCGAAAATTCGAAAAATTTTAAACTCAAATTAAATCATTTTCATGCAGAATTTTTAAAAGAAAATGGTTCAGTCCATAATTAAGGACCACAAAAAAGTCAAATAAATAGTAAAACTCCTAAAAAACTATGAAATTCAAGAAAATGTGTAACGTATTTTTTTGAATTTGAAATTTTCGAATAAACTTAATTGAATACCCCTAGACTTTCGATAAGTCTGTCGAACATGAATTGCGCACATCAGGATTAAATATGCAGTACGTTTTACAAATTATACATTCCATTCAACCCAAGTTTCTTTTCATTGCCAAATGACATATCATTTCCATTATCATTAATCCTCTATTGTAACGGATATGATTCATGTTTTAAAAAATTATTTGTGTTTGTTGTAAATTGACCCTTTCCTATCTTTTCGTATATTTAAATAGAGATGCTAAAAAACCTCAATTGACCAGTATTTACCACATTTAATTTCATACTAAACACTGGTTATAAACGAAATATCCTTTACATTATTAAATTGTAGATTAATCTACTAAGAGCCATATGTAGATAAGGAAAGGTCATCAAGTTAGTAAAAGTTAATGAAATTTTTCGGTTCTGGATGATGGTGCTGCACAAGAGGATGTTGTGGAGCTGTACATAGGTTAGGTTTGTTGGAGAAAAATTTAATTTTTGATTTCTTCATGAAATAAAAAGTTTGATTCGATGATCTTGAAGATTTTAATCATCTCTAGTATTTTATGACATCATTCCCGAATGATTCCACATAGAAAGGTCTTCATATCATACTTTCTGTGAATAGATTAATATCCAGTTACTACCAAACCAGCAAAAACTACCCTTTTTAGATAATTGGATTTTTAATTTAAAAAATAAATTTTTTTCATGTTAGCAACATCATCGGATAGAGAGCTAACAGTGGCATGATAAAACCATTAAAAATCTACAACAACATAATTCCTCTGTGTAATATACATATTTTTTTACTCAGTTCTCTTAAAATTTTTATTGTACCTCACTACAAATTCCCACCAAAAATAAAAACATTATCTGAACTTTACTCTTAGTTCTTCCTCAGTGCCATCGCATTTTCGAACCCAGCAACCACAAATGAAGATATTAAATAATTTTAAAATATGAGAAAAACAAACAGACATACAAAAAATTATTTTTATTACTGTTGCTTTCACATGAAAATGAAAATGAAATTTTTTTCCTTTAATTTTATCCTTGTCTTCCTGGTTTTGTAACTTTATTCTACTTTATGCATGGATGTGTATAATATTTGTGTAGATTTTACACAGAGACACTATAAAAAGATGAAATGATATTCTTATTCGCTCCTCGTACATGCGAAATGAAAATTCAATGTGATTATTATTCCATTGTATATTGTAGCATCATAAAAATACGCGAATATGTGAATGAATAAAGCAATTGAATACAGAGCTCTATAAAAAGAGCTGAGCTGAACTGAATATGCCAGAGGGGAAGGAATTTATTTCAAATTGAATGAAATTCGAAGAATAAATGGGCTTTGGAAGTAGTTGGAATGTGAATGGTGTAGAAATTTTTATAGTTATGATTTTTAGATAGACTTAAGTTAGATTTTGAATTTTTAGGTTATGTAACTAGGGACAATTAAAAACAACAAACTAGTCAACTTTTATTCAAAAATATTTTCAAAATCTAATTTTCCAAAACAAAAAATTTGAAAAAATTCACACACATTAATTTGTACTTAAAATCTCATAAAAGCTAATGACTCATCTTACTACAACTACAAATCCCCCAGAACAATAACCATACAATAAATTCAACCCAAAAAAAAAGAATGATTTATCTCATATCCCAAAATGAGCCATAAAATTTCAATCTTTTTACAATCATCATCATAAAAAGTTGCAATAACTCCAAATCCACTCAACAAGCATTCAGACTGAACAACCAAAAAAGCAAAACAAAAAAATCCATTTCATTTTCATCCACCGGGGAATTTTTCATGATTATAAAACGTGTTGTGTGCATACATACGAATATAGAATGCTATTAAAAAGCTTTTTCTTCCACCTTTTTGCATTGTTTATTATTTAACTCCAATATATTTTCTCATTTTATGCTTATATGAATACATCCTTATTCTCTCTCACAAAAAAATTTTGTTTTCATTTTCATTTCCATTTCCTTTCACACCTTTTTCGGAGGAAAATGAATGAATGAAAAATCCACTTTTTTATAGCTCTTTGAAAAGGCGTCTCTTTTTTTACACGTTTACGTCTCAAAAATGATGATGATGAAAAAGGTTTGTGGATAAAAATTAGCAGTAACAGCACATATTTCGAAATTGAAGGTGGGCCCTTTTTTGAATGAATTGAAAAATGAGGATTTTCATTTTTTTTATTTTCAACCAACTGTTAACCCATTTCAGTGTAAGTTTGGCAGGTGTAAGTTGTGTGGGTGGATGCAAGGGATGAGAATTTTTTCAGATTTTACAGATTCTCCCTCAACTCTAGTTAAACATTCCTACACCCTTCTCCATAATTCCTTCCATACCAAACTTTATTTCCAACGAATTCCACAAAATTACATTACATTTATCCCATCAAACATCATTCAATTATAAAATTATCCCAAAAGCATCCATCCCTATAATTGACGTACATAAAAACACACGTGAAATAAATAATATAGAAAAATATGAAAAAAGCTAATCTTTATGAAGGGAAGGAAATTAATCGTCTTATTGGCATTATATGAAGTTCCTTCCGTAGCCTTTAGCTCGAATAAATCTACCGACCGAGATTGAGTAGGAAGCGAGAAAAAAAGCAACAAGAAATTTATTTTTTACAAACGATAAAGAATGTATTGACAGGAAAAGAAGATTGACATTCTATCCATTCACTTCTTATACTGCTGCTGTAGCTGCATGAAAACATGAAATGTCACTTTGAGAAAAAATTGATAAATTAACTTCTATTCCATATCCCGAATAGACAAAGAGTACACTCAGAGTACGTTCAACTTTTGGCTGAGTATACTCACTTGAGCATGCTCATTCATACAAAATTTGATCGCACTACTTTACGCATTTGAGCACGTCATTTGAGCATACTCTGAGCATACTCATTGAGTGTACTCAGAGCATACTAATTGCATACAATTGAGCATGCTTAGAGTATACTCATGAGTGTACTCCGAGCGTACTCATTAAGCATGCTCATAAGTACACTCTGAGTATACTCAAATAATCGATCAAAATTTTAAAAAATAAATATTTTTTTATACTTTTTCACATTTTTGGAATATTTTTTATTAATCTGTAGCATTTGTACTGGTTTTAGGATAAATTTTATTTATTAGTAAATCTGAAATGAAACTTAGAAAATTTTTGATTTTACCTGGATTCGAACCCATGACCGCTCTGTTGCTGTTGAGACCTTCACCTTAACCGTTGCGCCACTGCTACTTTTTACCTATATAATAATTTTTGGCAAAAGGCACATATAAATTATTATATATGTAAAATACTCTAAAACGGGTCTTATATTGTCTTATTAGACTTTTAACATGCTTAAAAGTCATAATTCCCAAAAAAATATTTATATTAATTGAATCTTTCACTTGTGAAGTATATAAAAATATCACATAATTTTTGAGCATACTCATGAGCATACTCAAAAACTTAGAGAAAATTTTAAAAATCAAAGATTTTTTAAGGATTCTAGTGAGCATGCTCAGAGTATACTCAAGAGTATAATCAAAATGAGCACGTAATAGTCTAATGAGAGAATTTTTTTTGAGTGTACTCAGCACGTACTCAAGAGTATACTCAAGATGAGCATACTCGATTTTCTACAATTTAGCATGCTCATGAGTATACTCAAAAACTTAGAGAAAATTTTAAAAATCAAAGATTTTTAAGGATTCTAGTGAGTATGCTCAGAGTATACTCAAGAGTATACTCAAAATGAGCACGTAATAGTCTAATGAGAGAATTTTTTTTGAGTGTACTCAGCACGTACTCCAGAGTATACTCAAGATGAGCATACTCGATTTTCTATAAATTTAGCATGCTCATGAGTATACTCAATCGAACGTGCTCATTTAATTTTTGAAACAATTTATTGAGCACATTCAGAGTATACTCATGAGTATACTCAAGTGAGTGTACTCACCTGAGTACGTGGAGCAATATTTTGAGTATGCTCATAAGTATACTCAGTTGAACATGCTCATCAATATATTTTTATTTTTTTTTATGAGTATATTCAGAGTATACTAAAAAGCATGCTCAAGTGAGTGTACTCAGCTGAGTACGTGGAGCAATATTTTGAGTATGCTCATAAGTATACTCAGTTGAACATGCTCATCAATATATTTTTATTTTTTTTATGAGTATATTCAGAGTATACTTATGAGTATGCTCAAGTGAGTGTACTCAGCTGAGCACGTAAAACAGTGTTTTTGAGCATACTCAGTAGCGTGCTCAAAAAACTGAGCATGCTCAATGTTTATTCGGGTATGTTGGATGTTTATATGACTTTATCCCCCTTTTCCCTTTGTCATCATCATCACCATCAACATCATCATAAGCTGATTTGAGATTGGCATTTTGTAATCTTTTTCTCTATAAATCTCTCTTATCTTGTTCATCAGAATTGACTAGCTTATGTGTAACACTGTCAGAGAGAAATCACTTTACAAAAAGATAATGAAAAATGAATAAGGATGATGATGAGTCTTATGTTTTTGTAAAAGATGATGAATAAAAATAGCCATGGAGATTGATTGTTGTATGGGAATGAGGGATTAATGCTGTGAAGAACATTAGATGAGGAAGAAGTTTTTGATTTGTTTTGAAAAGTTTAATTAGGATTTGAGGAATATTTTGAAAATAAAAGGATGAGGATTAGAATTAGGCTCCAAAATTAAAACTTGAACATCTTGAGCATCAATGTAAGATTTTCAATTTTTTTTTGTGTTTAAATGATTATAATCTTAATACTAAACAAATTAAATTTAAATTTTTTTTTTCAAAAAACTTAAATCGTTCACAATACAACAGTTTTAATTCTTTGATTTTGGTCCCGAAAAACCCGGGACCGGGAAATCGGGAATTTTTTTTTAGATTTTATCCGAAATTGACTCTTTAAATTAATTTCAATTAAGAGTCGAACTTGCAAAATAGGAAATCATAAAATTCATAATCTCAAATTCACTAAATCACTTCACATTTCTGATCCAAAGTCATTAACAACCCACAATAAATCCAACAAAAATAAATTCTCTCATCAAATTCCCAATCTTGAAAGAATTTTAAGCTCCCAAACGAGACACTTCCGCCAACTCGCAATCAGAAAAAAAAAAAAAATAAAATGAAAACTTTCAAAGCTTCTTTTCAATTCTCATATTCCCCAAACCATCTCAAGCATCATGAAAAGGAGTTTTCATCAATTCAAAAGTAACGAAGTGTATTACTTTGCCTTAAAATTAAATCTTCTTAATATTAAGCTATGAATTGTGAACATTCAAATTACTTCAATCTCACACACGAGTTACTCCAATCATATTCTTTGGCATCATGAGAATAAGAAAAGAGGAAAAAAAAGCTTCGAATTTCTTCCCATTTTCAAAAAGCTTGTTACAATGAAACACCAACACTGATGATGCTAATCTTACAATTCTCGTATACAATCAGCAATCAACTGGGAATCAATTCGAGAGTACGAAAAATTTTAATGCTTGAAAAATTTTCTACTTTTTATTTTCAAATTAAGCTCATGAAGAAAAATGATAAAATTGAAAAACACGTACGTAGGATGATTCCGCATTAGGGATTTGACGAAAGTTTCACATATAAAGTCAACGACCTTGTAGCATGAAAATTTATGTAGATGAAGTTTTCTTACCTATTTTAAATTGTCAACTCTTTTTCGTGTCTGACGTTTTAAGTAAAATAAAGTTCATATTTCTTCATACATCTTATTCTGATTCTTCTGGGGATGAATGATTTGATAGGAGTTGGTTATGCTGTTGAGTTGTAGAATTTAGAGCGTCTTTTGAGAAAGTTTTGAATTTGAATCATTGGAAGACGTAAAGTGACTTGAATGTTGAGGGTAAAAATTTTAATATGGAGTCTTAAATGATGTCAAACTCATAAATTAGATTCGGTTTCCAAAACTCTGCAATATTTCGCAAAAATATTAAAACAGTTTGCTTGCATGAGTTCTGAACCTAGAACCCCTTGGTTTAAAATTGTGATTAATTTTTTGAACAATTCCTAATCGCAAAAATAAAATTTAGAAAATTTTATCAAAAACCTTAAAAGCTTTCAACTTATCCTAGTCAGACAGTCAACAAATAGTCAACTTACTTGTTATAAAATTTTTCTCGATTTTCTCCTATCATCATCACCGCAAACATCATCTTATAAAAAAAATAATCAATCCGTGTCTTACCGTCATCCAAAAAGTCAAAAATTTATTCATGCACACACTCATAAAAAAAAAATTAAAAAATATTATTAAAAAATTTAAAATTTTATTTTTAAAAATTATTTTTAAAATTTAAAAACTGGTTTTTAAAAATAATTTTGTATATGTAAACATATTGCCATTATAAATTACATGGCTTGGTAGCTCAGTGGTAAAGCACCTGGCTACCATTCCTAAGGTCAAGGGTTCGATTCCCACTCCGAGCAATTTTTTTGAATTTTTTTAAAATTTTTTTAACGGTCAAAAAAAATTTAAAATTTTTTAAAAATATTTTTTAAATTTTAAAAATTGTTATTAAGCGTACAATTTAAAAAAAAAATTAAAATTTTCCATACAAATTTAAAAAAGTTTTTAAATTTTTTTTATCTGTGCACACATACATTTTTACCACTTACTTATGATTTTAAGAAGTAAGTATATCGTCATTTCTGTAAATGACACAAACGTTTATAAAATTTTTCATCCATCTCTCACATATGATGCTGTAGAAAAAGTTCTTCTATGCCGTTACAACATTAAGATTCACTTCGTAAAAAAATATTCTTTTAAAATTTTTTTTTTATGGCAACATCATCAGCAGTAAAGTAAGACAACAACTACTGCAATGTACGACATCAGAATTGTTAATGATGATGATGAACACACATAGATAAGAAGGATGTAAGAATGAAAAGTTTGCTTTTTTTATGTGCTGTTGCGGAGACGGTAGACATGTCATGAAGAAAAAAGAAGTAGGAAAAAAATACATGAAAAATAAATTTTTTTGATTGCTGTCATCAGCAGATAAAGGTGAAATTAAACAACCTGTCCAATTTGCGTCTTCTTTTTCCTTCCATTTTTTTATTTTTATTTTATGAGTGAATATGTGTAAACTTTTTTATTCCGTATTGCGATGGAAAAATTATGTCATGTCACCAAAACCACCGACCTCTTATGGACGAGCACTAAACTGCAGTAAAAAAAATTAAAAATTACTTGTACATAAATAAATTTATCTTCATGCCAAGTGGCTTTGCTCTCGACTAAAATTCAAATTGAACTTTTTAATTAAAAATTCATGAGGGAAATAAAATCAAGAAGAGCGAAATGCAGAAAATAAAAGTCACAACATCATGCGGTTGGATGATGGAATCATTAGCATTAAAAGTGTAAAAGAAGTGGATTTGAATGTATAATTAAAAGCTTTGGCAAAAATAAGCTTTCCGCTTGATAAACACTTCACTTTTTGACTGCATTAATTGTTACATCATCCGTCAATATGTAAATTGTGAACAAGATTGGGGAGAGAAGTTTTCATAGGATTGGCAGGATTTATTGTAAAAATCTTTAAGAGGACTTTTAAAAAATTTCAAGTTTAGAATGCAAAAATGAAGCTTTTGACACTGAACAGACTTTGGCAGTGCATTATTTTTATAATTGGATTTTTACATAGATTTTTGTTGTTTTTGAAGAAGTGCATCAATGCTTGAAACAAATGCTAAAGCAGAAATCTGAAAAAACATAGTTACATCACTTCAACAAATTCTTTAATAATTCCAGCAAAAAAAAATACGTTCAAATTAAAAATTAACTTGCACAACCTTCCTAGAAATTTACTCTTTTTAACTTGAATTCTAAATGAATATTCCTTAAAAAAACTCTCACAAGCAAAATACCCATAAATTCTTACACATACACAAGGGGCTTTTCACTTATGACGTCCGCCAAAATCATGGACTTTTAGGCCCCCTCTCCCCTCTGTCACAAAATCTTCATACAAAGAATTATATTGTTAAAAACTGTCACATAGCCTCAAACCCCCTCCCCACCTAAAAATTGGACATCATAAGTGAACGACCTCCAAAAGATTCAGAAATAGAAATTAAAATTCTTCACTCACAAAAAAGTCAAGACATCAGCTTGTTAAAACCAAATCTTTTTCTATCCACATGTCTGGGTTCTATAAAAAAATATCATTGATGTTGAAAAACGTGCAAATCTCTCCATGATGGATTTAATGAAGAAACCAAGGGATCTACATGTGCGAGAGCTTAGAATCTCCTGAGAATAACAACTAGATTGAGTTTTTTAAGAAGAAAATTAGCAGACATTGCTCGAAGAAATGCTTTTATGAGGATAAGGGAATGATGATTAAGGGATGTGATTTTTGAAGGGGAGAAGAGAATTAGACGCCTTGGCAAAAAAAAATTAAATACAAAAATTTTTACAACTTGAAAATTAAAAAAATTAAATATTTTTTAAAAAAGAACCAAAAATTTGATTGAGTTTGGTTCCAATATTTTAAACATATTAATTGTGCTTAAAAAATTATCTTCAGCTTGAAAATTAAACTTTCAAACAATGAAAATAAGCAATATAAAGCTTTCAGTTCCCATGCCTCCAAAAGCACATCCCTTAAGACTATGATGAGGTATGATGAAGCATATTATAAATAAAAATAATGGATATGCGTGTAAGATAAAAAAACTGAAAAAATAAGTGAATCAGATCAGCAATAAATAGCATATCCCATAAAGTACTTGGGGGATTATCAAATTCGCTTCTTCAGCGAAATGGAAAGGAGAAACTTTTTTTTTCCATTTCATGCTTAAGGAATTTGCGATTTTTTTTTTCTTCTTTTCTTGCATGAGTAATGGAGAATTGCTAAGTCGTCTTTTTTACTTTTATTTTTTAAGCATTGCATAAATTTTCATTAAAATTTTCTTGTTACTGCGAGAAAGAAATTTGTGTATGTATGTGCGGTCGCCAAAGATAACATTTTCTTAATGTGCTATAACATGAATGTCTGCCATAGTTTACATAGCTTCGTTTCTCATTCTCACTTATTTTACCATCATCAACACAACTTTATTCATCTTATTAATCTCTTCTTCTTATTTTTTGCCATTTCTGCTGACAACGTTCAAAGAATTCCAGCCACTCACCCAATCTTCTTCCGTTGATGATTTTGTAATTTAATTTTAAGTGATGCTGAACTATCGCATCGTCTAGAATAAATTTCTCATATCTCACTAAAATTTCACAATATTCTCATCATTATATCAATATCGATCGACAGCAGTCGGCTAGACACAAAAAAATATGGTATATAAAAAAGACGATTATATTGGAATTAAATTATTAATTAAACTTTCAGGCGAGGTTCAAAATGTTGCAAAGCAAAAAAAAAATCTCATATTTTTTAGCGATGGAAATAAAAAAAGGGGTTGCAAAAAAAAACTGCTGAATAAAATGAAAATTATGAAATCATTGTGGATTAATTTTTTTGAGCTTTCGCTTATTTAAGAAGCTTTAGGGGAATTTTTTTCTCTCTCTCTCTCTGAAATGGATGCAGATTGAAAGGGTTGAACATAATTACTTTATTTTTTTATGAAATTGTTGGAAAAATTTTTGATAATTTTTTTTAAAAATAATCAACTTTTTGTTTCAATCTCTTTTTGTTTTGCGATGATTGTGGGAAAAAATTTTTTGTTTGGGAAACTTTGAATGGGGAAATTATTAAGAGTAAACTGAATAAAAGCTTTATAGAAATTTGGATTTTGAATGAAAACATTAATTAGTATAATTTTAATCATGGGATGAATGACGTGTATTCAATGTTTTGTGGCCAAATTTCATTATTTTCTGAAGTGTTGCTTAATAATTTAATATTTTTTGTTTTGAGCACAAAGTATGTCGAAAATCCATAATTACTTAAAAACTATTATGTTCCCTCATATTATTCTGAATGAGCTTTAGTTGTGATATTAATTTGTATTACATTTTTAGTTAAAAAATTATTGAAACTTCCATCATTCTCCAGCAACATTGTATGGGTTAATACAAATATTCTCTCATGTACTTTACAAACTTTCACATAAATCCATTAACCAATAGAGAAAATGCTTCCACAAACTTCATCAAATAGCTTATCTAAAGTTAAAACCTCCCAACATGTAGAAAAAAAAACTTTTTTTTTATCGATCCCGAACATATTTCATCAATTATAAGTTTTAATTCCCACAGTAATTTCCATTAACGGATTTATTTCTTTATTCTCTTCCTCTTAATCTGTTCTGCTCATGTGGGAGAAATAATTCAATAAATTCCACCTTTTAAGCTTCTTATAAGCTGATTTCAGCATTACTCACCCCTTGCATCATCTCAACGAATAATAATAAAAAAAATGATCAAGAGAAAAAGAAATTTTTTTCGCGCTATCGTCACTTGATTGTCGACTAGCTCAATAAAAAAAAATAATAATGACATTCTTTTCATCGTTCTCGATTTCTGGTGCTGCAAAAGCTCTTTCTCACTACGTCTCCTGTTAATATTCTCTGGAGTGAAAAATATTTCATTACTTTTTTACACCATCCGTACGATTTATAACAGCATTTTTTCCTGTGTGTGCTTTGCAACAGACACAAAAAAAAAAAGAAAAAGAAGATGGAAGGCGACAGAGCTTAAAGGAATGAAAGAAATATTGAGAGAAAGATAAGGTAATTGGAATGGGGCGAAAAAAATTTGCAATATCGATGTGAAAATGAAGAAATAAAAAAATTGCTGACATATTGTTGAGTTTTTTCGGGGGTTCAATTAAAAATGATGTCAATTATAATTGTTTAGTAAAATCATCAAAATTTAATAAAATTTCAGCATTTTTTAAGAATTTTGTAACTAAAAACATCATTTAAATCAAACCCTACAGCATAATCTACAATTTTCCGATTGTAAATTGACAATTTACTTCTGCAACATCACAAAATGAAGACGTCAAGCTGCAGAAGTGTCAACAATAAATATAAATGCAATTTGTTCATGTCTATGACTAGAATTTTTATTTTTCATCAACTTTTCCTGCAGATTTCTACATCTACTACTGATGTGACTGTTCTACGTCTACTACTATGCTTGTGTGACTGTTCCTGTAATTTTCACAATCTCGTTCTTTTGCTATAATTTAAACTTCCTATGTTTGCTCTTTGCTGGAAAATAAGCGAAGTCGGTCGACAAACGTGAAGGCGTAAAATTTTATAACGAAGCCTGTAATTTAGTCTTGATAAAGTCTCGATGGGATTGATATAATTTTAAACTAATGGAAAATATAGCTGTGCTATCTTATTAAAGATGTGTTTTGTTAGATGGGGTTAGATGCTGTAATAGATGTTGGTGGTGCTAGATGGTTGCTTTGGAAGCATTTTTTCATAAACCTAGTCATGAATTTTGTTTGATTATTTTAAAAATTAAGAATATTCAATATTTTAGATCAATTAAAAGAAAATAATGCAAAACTTCTATTTAGCATCAAATTTAAGCTCCAAAAACTCAAATTAACCCCTTCAAGTCTTGCAACATAATAATTGTCATTATTTCCACACAAAAAAGAACTTTTTCTTCAAATATTATTTTTAATCCACCACCAAGTATCATTAACACCCCTCAAGTTCCTCGAAAAACTTTTTATTCCAATAGACAATGTCTCTACTGCGTCTTTACCAAACTGCAAAAAGGAACTTCATTCATTTGTAATAAAAAAGCTCTGCTTACAACTTTTTTTTATTATATCTCTTTGAAAACTTCCTTCAAAGTTTAGACAGAAGGAGGAACGAAATAAAAGTAAACTTTATTCTGTTGCATCACAAACTTTAAGGACGAAGAATGAGGCTTTAAGGAATTGAAAAAGAAAAGAATTTAATAATCCGTAACATAATCGTTAAATGATAGTAAAACTTTGTAAACTTCACAGGGGCATTTACACTTCTCTTCCTTAATGCTATATAATTTACTTCCGTTTTTATAATCATTAAACTAATTTTCTTCCTTTTTTCTCTTCTTATTTTTCATGCTTGATGACGTCTATTTTGCTGACCATTTTATCATCAACACCTTCTGAATGAATGAAAAAAAAATATTATTCATAAACAACGTGATTGCAAAATAATAGGAAGCACAAGTGTTAAAAGCCCTTGTGCTCGGTGAAGAGGAACGAGGTCAGAGTCAGTATCAAGTGATGTGTTTTGTAACAAAATTTCAAAAGGGTGATTTTATTACATCAGATGCCATGGCAAAATTAAGACAGGTAAGCTTTTTTTCCTCAAAATAAAGGGGTTCAAAAAAAAGGAATTGGAAAATCGATTTTTCCTTTTTCTATGTGCTTTATAGGTATCAGTATCTTTGAGATGATATACGAATAAATTAAGTATCAAGTATTCCTTTTGTTAAAGCTTTTTTTTTCATTTTAAAGATAAATACCTATAGATAGGCTGCTAAGCTTAAAGAAGTAGAAGAAAATGAATGGAAAATTTTGAGGATGAAATAACTTTTTTTTCGGTATATTTGCTGGATTTTCCCAGAAAAGCTTTTGTGTAGAAATAATTTTTTTTTTCTCAGTCACTAAGCATTCAAAAATATTATCATGAACTCTTATCTGGTTGGGATGTGTACGGCTGTTGACAAAAAGTAGAAAGATTATTTTTGAATTATGTAAAGATAGAAAGGAAGTGAAATTCTGTTTAAAAATTTAGATGAGAATGATAAGGAACGCTTTTGTAAGGATTTATTGAAAGATGGGAGAGTTTTGTGCAAAATTTGCATTATGGATTTTGAGATCTTTTAAGCTTAAGTGAAGTGTGCTTCGATTCGATACATTTTGAAGAGTAGGTTGTTTGTGAGGATTGGAAATTTAAATTGATTTTTAAGTAGTTGACAAAGTATGAAATGAGACTTTTTATGAACATTTTTGAAATCCTTTTTTTAAGAAAGATTTTTTTAAGTCTTCAGAATTTTTAAAAATTCGTCTTTTTTCTAAAAAATTTTGAAATCATTCAAAATGATGCCTTCAAAGTTTTTGAAAAAATTTATTTTTCTTTTAAAATTTCAAAATTTTAATTTTTTTAAATTTTAAAGTAATAAAATCTAAATAAAAATAAATTAAAAAAAAAATTAAAACTTCAAATTTTTCAAAAAGGTTTTTTCGAAAATAAATTTTTTCAACATTCCATACTGTAAATTAAATGACATAAGCAAATTTTTTTCATTCGCAAATGAACACAAAAAAGTCTTTGCATACCTCAAAAAAAATCCAATTTAAGCAAAAAAATACCACAAAGAGATTAAAGCAAAAAATATCAAATCCAACCCAAATTCACCTCAAATTCAACAACATTTATCCACAATGAAGCACATAAATGGGAAATCAGTAGGAAACGTTTTCTTTCCTTATTACTATTGTTACATAAACTTGCCTTTTTCCGCTTTTCTTAATTTCACTTTTGTGGCTCTACAAATTACCTTAATATCATGTGTACCACAATTTTTCTTCCTCATTTTTTTCTATTCCATTTCTTCTTACTTTTCAACCCTCACTTTCGATTTATTTTCTTTACATCCTTCTTCTTACATTATATACAGTAGCACATACCAGAATTCCGGAATCTCCACACATACACACAGAAAATATAGACATGCTTGCAAAAAGGAAAATAAAAAATATAAAATAAATTTTAAAAAAATATTTTTTTTCTCTTCTTTTTTTTGTGTAGAAAAATCCGAGCACAATACGAACGCCGGAGGAGGATAAGGGTCGAGAGAATTTTACGATGACTGGATGGGTAAATTTGGAACGGTCATCGCCCATATCAAGACACTTATCAATTTGCAGTGAGGCAAAAGACTCCACATATGTTCGTGATGTTGATTTGAAATCATGGGCTGAATTGCCAGGTAAGAACGGATATGAAATATTTTTTCTTCGTTGTGTACCCCATTCTGGGGGCTATAATGAAAATGAGATGATGAGAAAGAGTACAAAAAAAATTATGAAATTTATTTTACCCAAGGATGCCTTTTTACATATTCATATATCCATAAGATGAGAATTGCACACAAAAAAAGGATTTTTTTATGCCAGTTGGATGAGAAAAAAAGTAGAATTGGAACTTAAAAGCACAGAAGCAGTTAGCGGAAGAAACCAAATACAATTTTGGTCCATGTTAATTGGGTTTTATTGCCACTCTGATTCAATTGCTGCTTGGCATTTTTTCATGTGCTTCTTTTTGTTCACCGTTTGGATTATTCTCTTTTGTGTGTGTGTGTGTCTCGCTCACTTGACTAAATCTATGAATTGAGGATGATAGCGAGTTAGTAAAGGTGAATTGAGTGATTTAAGCGCAGTTTCGGGAACAAAATTTCAAATAAAAAAGTCTGATATCTGATTTCTAGTTAGTTTAGAATACAATCGAATCAAAGTCTGCAAAAAAGTTAGTCGAACTCAAAATACTCAAAATAAATTAAAATCTGGATAATTTTATGATTTTTTTGAAAATTGAACTAAATTAGATTTTTAAAAAACGATTCATGTTAATTAAAATCTTATTCCAAAAATTCATCCAGTCAAACTAATCTCAATATTCCCAAAACACTCTTTTAACAAGAAAATTCATTCATCCATCCATAACCAAGCACATGACAGTTTTGTGGGAAGAACTTAATGCAGATAAAAAAAATTGTTTATATATCCAGTTCATAAAGATAAAAAAAGAAGAACTGAAAAGAAAAACTTTTGAGCATCCACTCGACAATGATGAAAAATTTTTCAGTCTGTGGAAATTGAAGAGTCAAATGTACACAAAATAGACACAAAGTGAATGAGTGGATGAGAACAAAAAAAAAGAAACTGAATTAACTATAAACCAAGTTTATATGCTAAAGCAAGCACAATTGAGAACATAAAACTCTTTTATTTTCCTCTGTATATAAATATGTATGTTATTCTTCTGTACTTCTTTATTTTTTTTTTCGGGGAAGTGGAAGTGGATTCTTCAAACAATAACAGCAGAAGCAAAACTTTTATTGCTTCTTATAACAACAGCAGATTTTTCAATGAAGTTCGCATCTCACACTTGGTGCTAGAGTTGGAAACTTGAGTAATAATTGGAGAATATTGAGTGTTGAGTTGGAAGAAAATCTTGAGTTTTTCTTGTTGGGAGATTGAGAAAGGGGGTGGATTGGATTGATGTTTTGTGGTTAAGTATTGTCGAGTATTGAAAAGGAATATTTGTATAGTTGGCAAAAATCATTGAAATTTGTAAGGGATGATTTATCAGCAGAGCTTAAGACAATATAAAACAGAAATATCACAGATATACAAGCTAGTTTACATCTTTTAATGATCAAAAGATTTTGTATGTGAAGACAATGGAAATTCTAGTGCATTTATAATTTTGGAAGAATTTAAAAAACAATTTAATTTAAACCTAACATAGGACATTGAGAGCTTTTTTCGTTATTTTTTCAGAATTTTTAAATTTTTTTGTGAGTGCGTTCAAAAATTGAATTTTTATTCGAAACTACCAAATTTTCGAAATGTTTTAATTTGTCCCTTTTTAATAGGTTTTATTGTTACTTATTAATATTAAAAGATTTATTAGATAATAATAACTGAATATAAGTCATTTAAAGAGTTTGAAAATTTATAAAAGAGCTAAAATTGATAAACTTAAATCTTCAGAAGAATTCTAAACAAATCATTTTCGAAAAAGCGATTTCTAATTTCGAAGAAATGGGTACCAAATTTCGAAAAATGAGATACCAATGTCCTATGTTGGATTTAAACCTTTTAACTTAAAAGAATACCTAAGCACTAAAAATTAATGATCAGCTTTACAATTCGACAGAACTTAAAGAAAGTAAATTTTAAGTAAACCTTACTCCTAAATCTCATAAAACCCTTAATCAGTACTCAAAAATTGTAGAAACCAAAACTTTTTTCTAAAGCTTTAAAGCTCAAAAAACCGAACCCACAACTTTCCTAAAAAGTTTAATGACTTACAAACTTTTCATCTCAATACCATACCAGAGTTGAAATCTGACATATATCTGTAAAAATACATTTTCTGTATACAGATATTATCTGTTCTCGGAAAGATTTTTTTCATCTGCATGCAGATCATCTGTATGCAGACATTATCTGCATGCAGATAAAATCTGAATGCAGAAAACAGATATCTGCAAAAAGAACAATAGAATCTGCATCCATCTGCAAAACAGATGAGCAGAATCTATCTGTTTGCAGATGATATCTGTAAACAGATCATCTGTATGCAGATGAAAAAAAACTTTCTGTTTGCAGATTCTGTCTGTATAAAGGTAATTTCTGTAGCAAATCTGTCTTTGTATCTGTTAACAGATATCTGCTTTTTCAACTCTGTACCATACACACATACACACACACAATATTTATCTGATTCAAAAAAGGAAGGGAATTAAGAAGACTACGGAATACTAAACTTTTGCTTTTTACATCTAACAATAATTCTCTTAAATAGGAATCTGCTACATGCTCATAGCAAATATGTGCTTTTATATGTTTCTTCTTACTTTCTTACTGCTTATAAAACTAGTTGAGAGAAAAAAAAGAAAACTACAAGAAAAAGGAAATTTCTCATTGGGAATTACTTGTTAGATAATCTTGTGCAGTATACGGACGAATGACTTTATTGAACTGTGTATAAGCTCATAGTCGTATATAGTTTAAATCCCCACACTGCAGTTGCTGTTTCATATCAAGGGTTTAATCTAAATGAAGGAAAATCCTTTTTTTTCGTTGAATAAATTTTAGTTTTAAATTGGAAGAGGAAAGAAGCCAAAAAAAAAATAGTTTCATTTTGAAAATGGGATTAAAAAATTCAAGGTCGATAAAGTTTCAGTTTTTTTCTCGTTTTATTGTTCATAATATAAAATTATCTTGGGACTTTACAAGTATTGGAGATTCCTTTGAGAAATTTGATCCTTACTAAGTATTTTTGTCAAGAATGAAGTGTTCATTGAAAATTTTACATTTATGATACAAAATTGAAACTTTTTTCCACGAATATAAGCAAGATAGTGTTGAGAAAATAAATTCCTTAAGAGGCGTCAAGTGCTCTCGGAATAAAGGTTTAATGAGCTTATTAGGTGAATATTGAAGCAGGGTTGACGTGCAAATTTATAAAATGAATTTTTAAAAAGGTTCTTCTATTAGCTGTTGTAGCATGTTTGTCGTAAAAAGATAGACTTGCATTTTGGATGTGACTGAATTTTTTGCTCCTTGAGAATCTTCATTAATATGTTACTTTATGTGTCTGGGTTGACAGTTGTATACTAAATGACATTTTTATAGATTCAGATGTGGATGAAATTTCTAAAATTTGACTTACCTTATCAACATCCTCAGAATACTATCTAAGTTAGTCTCAATAGCATCCATAACATCATTTCTGTCTCAAAATACGCGCAAACTTTCAACTCAACTCAAAACCAAGGGTGTGGAACTGATCAAATTGATTTTTGATCATTTTTGATCTTTTTTGATCATTTTTTTGATCATTTTTGATCAATTTGATCAGTTCCACACCCTGGCTCAAAACTTTAATTAAAAACCCAAAAAAAAAACTTTTTCTTAGTTCAGATAATTTTAACTAAAGTCATAATTACACTTGACTCGAGTGTTTCAACAATAAATAATAACACATAGAATGTAAATTATACCTTAGCGACACAAAATGGCAATTAACAAAACTTTGTACTTTTTTATATGTTCATGAAAACTCAAAAGCACTTTGGTGAATTTTTAAAGCAAGGTTCAATTAGTGAGTACTTTACATAATTACTGCTCTAGCTTGTTTTAAAAGTTTTGCTATAAATTTTTCTAGGAATGTTTTATTAAAGACGGTAGTGAGTGGAAAGTTTGTTTTGAAGTATTTACAGGATTTTAAAGATTTTAGTTAAAGTTTATGTTTTGAGAGAAGTTTGTAAAGTGGGTCGTTTAAAAGTAAATTAGTAAGTTGGGGATTGTTGAGTTTCAGTTTTAAATAAATTAATGATTTGCAAATTAAATTGGATTGAATGCTGTTTAAAGATGTATCTAGATGAGGTAGGAACGTGACTCATGATGAATTTGGTTGTTGTTGCATGTAAGAGAATGAAGAATATCAAAAAAAAAATTATATTAAGTAGGTTTAAAATTAGGCTTTCCCGATTTCCCGGTCCCGGAACATTTTCGGGACCCGGGACGGGACCGGGACGGGACCGGGAAATCCCGGTCCCGGTCCCGGAAATATTTGAAAATTTTAAATTACTTTAGATAATATTATGAGTTAACTAATTTGTTTTTACACGCTTTTTTTATTGTAATTTTAATCATAACATACATAATTATGGATTGAAGTATAAGAAAAAATAATATTGAAAAAAAAATTCTATTATTGAGTCATTTTAGTTGCCCAATTCAGCTTTTTATCATTCCTGATGATCCATATATTTTTAAACTTCACCATTGCTTCATAATCTTGAAAACAAGATGACCCAAATTCGTCCTATTTTTGGTACACTTTTTTGTCGTGGTTTGTCATGATTTTTGACTTAATTTTTCAAAGAATAAACAAAAAAATATTTTTAATCGGTTTTTTGTTGTAAGAAGGACTGTTCACTGTTATTTTAAAAAAAAAATTTAATCCTAAAATGTGCTTAATTTGTTATTTTGACAATAATATTTTTTGTTTGTTGACGAAATATATTGTTGCCTACTTCAGAAAAAATGTACCAATTTCAAGATTTTTGTTGACCAATTTTAAGATTTTTTGACCAATTTTTAAGATTTATCATTAAAGTTGCTGTAACTTGAAAACGGAAAGTCTGTTGCTACCAATTTTTTCAGCAATGAAAATATCGATTCCTTGTGCTATTTTAACGTAGGCTTCAACAAGTTTAAATGAAGCAGCTCAGAAAAAAATTCTGTCAAAGTTTGAAATGAGAAAATGACCAAAATCAAGATTTTTTACCCTATAAAATAGTTTCAGGTAGAAAAAAATATTTTTAAATTCTCAGTTCTCTATATTTAGTTTTCAATTCTCAATAATAAACAAATAAAAAAATCTTAATCAAAAAAGAAAAATGTTAAAAAATTTAAAAAAGTTAAATCTTGAGTCCCGGTCCCGGTCCCGTAAAAAATCCGGGACCCGGGACGGGACCGGGACCGGGATTTCCCGGAAAATCCCGGTCCCGGTCCCGGTATCGGGAAAGCCTGGTTTAAATAAGTAAGTTCATAAATATAAAACTCAAATTGCTCAGTTCTTCAAACTATTTTCGATCATTCAACTACAGCATATCCAACAATTCATCCTTTAATCGTTACAAAAAATACTCAACCAAAAAAAAAATCAATTTCAACAAAAATGCACAAAAAAAAACGTTGATCCTTTTGAAATCCCTCAATTTTCATTTCATTGATTGTTTTTTTTCTGCTGATTGACCATCCAAAATATTCAAAAAAAAAATCCCATTGTCTACAGAAAAAAATGCAATTTAATCTTTTAATTTAGAAAATTTGTTCAGCAAAATAATAATGCAAAGCTTTCAATTTCGATTGCACAAATTTCAATTGGAAACATATTGAAAAAAAAAATCTGGACATAACCGTAAACCTGCCCTCTCCTCCCATTGTGCATCGATAATATAATAACAAAATAAAAATGTTTTTTTTTTGTCTGTTTTATTCTTCCATATCGTCAGTTTCAGATAATATGTTTTGCCATTTTCATATCCAATATCTATATATTGTTGTTTTTTAGTGTACATATTGCAAATGACCATTTTTTATATGAAATCAAATGCAATTACAAAAGGAGAAAAGAAAAACTTTTATGCTGGTTTTATTCGGTATGGAAGCATTTATCGAAGGTATAAATAGAAAATTGGGGATAATGGGATGAAAAATTGTAGAAAAGAAGAAAGATAAGGGGATTAGGGGATAAGTATGGAATGGTTTTGAGGTTAAGATGAAGTATGGAAACCTTTCTAAAGTGCATAGCATGCATTTTTGGTATCATTAATCAAATTACCTACATCATCTAGTTATAAGCTCGATATTCAAAATCCTAGTTATAAAATTTTGTTAACCTTAAAAATTTTTTAAATTTATAGACTAAACTAAGAAGTCATCAAAAATCAAAATATTTGAATGATTTGGGTTATTCATTGATCAATAAAACTTAAAGTAATTAATAAATTTTTTGGATTATATAAAATAAAAAATTCAACTACCCAGACACCGAGCCAAACTGTCACCAAAAATTACATTCCAATTGCATTCGAAACCACAAATAAAAGGTACTTCAACATGCATTCATGCATTTCAGAAATACATTTTCGAGATGCAAAAATTAAATTGTGTAAATAAAAGTCTTATTCTGTCCATTTCGAATGAAAATAAAGTTTTTTTTCTGCTTAACTTTATCTCGTCCTGACTAATGGCTTCAAGGCAGGTAAATCGTTTTCACGTTCAACAGATTAAATGTACGCAAAAGATTGCTATCAGCATAAATATTGGCTCTATAAATGTACATGCTCGGAGCATTTATACAAACAACAAGCATTTTTTTTCATCCTCATAAAATGTCCAAAAATATGTGAATTTTTTTCTGTTAGCTGGCAAATTTTTACCTTTTACTATGTGCTGTGTTGTTGTTTTTGGTCTCGAGATAGACATAAATATGTGCACACTATTTTGTACACTTACAGTAGGAGAAATGGCTAGAAAAACATTTATCAGATAAATAGAATCATCTTGTGCTGTTCCGTGATGTTTATTTCTTTCTTTTTTATGCTGAGGATTCTTTTCGGTGTTGGTCTCTTAATATGTCGAAAGTTAAAATGAAGTTCTTAGATAGAAAGAGTGGAGGAATGTGATGAGATTTTAAGGGATACTTAGGGATGTTGGAAGTTTCGTATTTAGTTGTTTTGAAAGAGATAACGAGTTAATTAGTGGAGTTTTGATATTTGAGGTTATGTTTTTAAAGAATTTATTCTAAATTACATAATTTCTGAATATCTATAAATACTCCTACAATGTAAAATATACCAGAAGTAATCTAGTTTCTATCAATTATAATCATCTCAATTGAGATGCTTACGATGATCTTCTCCATTTAATAATCCAAAAATAATGCCAATTCTAATAAAATCTCAACATCCCACTCCTTGCTAATCTCTACTTCTTCCCTCCAATTATCTCAATAGATTTTTACTAAAATTTTTGCTTATCTCGAGAAAAAACAAATTTTTGCCAATTTGCTTATTTTATGGCAATTTTCATTGGCTTATCCTCTCTGCCATACATGACATCAATTTCTTTCAATTTTGCTTTTTTTTCATTTCATGTGATACTTAATGTATACATGACATGCACACATTGTGCAAGCATTTTTTTCATGGATATACACAACAAAAAGAAATATATAAATACAGGAAGAGAGCAAATCTATTGAGTAAACAATTTTACTTATTGGAGGAGATTTTTTAAGCTTGATATGATTGGGGATTTTTATGTTAGTTCAATATTAGAGGAGTTGCTTGGATTTGTGGTAAAAATGTGGTTTAGGCTAGCTCTTTTTTGAGATTTAATATGGATCAGTGTTTATGGAAAAATTCTATCACAAAACCACATAGCTTAACATTTCTGTTAGATCTGTCAAAAACCAGCGAATCCTCAAAAATTCTCGTAGCGTAAATGGACAGTCATGACAGCATCCTAGACAACAGTTTTATAATTTTACCCTCCACATCACAACCTATCCTACACCGTCAAATCCTTCAAAAAAACTGCACATTCATCCCCCCAATAATCCATGCAAACATTTCCAAACCATTCTTTTACGAATGATATCACAAAATAACAGTGTGGCAGCTAGCGCTATATAAATATTTGATCAGTCTCTGTCGGAGCGTAAAAGGCAAATATATGGAACAATCCAATGGATTTTTTTTTTTGTGAAATTTTTGTTTGTGTACGGAAATGTACAGCCTTTACTTTACTTTTTTCTCATCTTATCTCATTTCCATTCGCCTGTGGATGGTACTCATGCATGATATTAAAAAACAATCCGTAAATGTTGATTCGATAGATTTCAAGGATTGCAAATATCCGGTTATAAATTATAAAAATCAATATTTACTGACAATCCTTTCCATGTTGAAATATCCTTAAGTAATAATTTTTATTCTCTTTTTTTTCATTCTATTCTATTTATTCAGGCTCATCAATGTCAATATTAGAATCATCAGTAACAGCATTTCCAAATGCACAACAACACAAAGTGATATCACGATGCAATGAAGTATCAAGTATATGGGCACCATGTATATGTTCATTGGAGCTGTGTATCGGTTGGTATCCATGTGGACTAAAATATTGTAAAGGAAAGAATGATAATGCATTAAGCAGTAATCAAATTAATTCGAGCTATCGATGTGGCATTAAGACATGTCGAAAATGTAATAATTTTAGTTATTATGTAAGACAAAAGCAACAATGCCTGTGGGATGAATGACCAAGAAAGATTAGTAATAGTAAGACTAGAAATAAGAGAAAATTAATAATACCCAAAGCTGCCGATCCGCATTCTGTATTAAATAGATATTTACACAAAATATTTGATTTTAATTTATTATAGCCGCAGAATAATAAAAATTAATAAGTATATATATATATACAAACAGCCATAGTCATCGTCTCTCGATGAATGAATGAAAGCAGCACAGAATGACGGAAATTGATGAAATTTATTCGTAATTTTTTTCTCTCCATCTAAACTTGCCTTTATGTCCCTTCGGGGCGCGCTCAATGTTTATGTCATTCACAATTTATTCTTCATTTTTTTCTCATCCCTTCCCGTATCTTTCGATTCATTTTCATCATTTTTGGTGTGTATTTCGAGGGGATATAATATGATGAAAAAGACATAATTTAAGCTAAGGATAGAAAAATAAAATAATAAAAAATTTTGTCCTTGTGTGAAGCGCGCTCAATAAAAGAAGCTTTATCTCGATTTTCTTCATTCTTCTCTTTTTCTTCGAAGCTCTTTCGAGACAAAATCATTTCCATCCTGTTCACCCTCGAATAGAGAAGCTGAGAAATCTTGCCATATACGTAGACTTAAAGAATGTTAAAATGATTTATGTGGAATGTGGATGAATATTTATTGATGGCGCATTTTTTTGGAGGGTTGGAATTTTTTTGAGGTGGTTTTGAAAGAAGTTGCTAGAGCTGTGGGAATGGAATGAGAATCAAATGCATTTCTTTGTGGATTGAAATTTTTAAGTTCGATCTAAATTTTACGATAAAATGAGCTATTTTGAATATTAAATGTCCCAGTTCAGTTTTTAAAAATAAAAATACACCCAAACTGACTACCAACCCACACATCCCTCAAAAACTTTCTCGCCACAAAAAATACGCTAGCAGAGAAAAATAAGATCAATCCACGCAGAATGAAAAAATCGAACACAAAAAAAATGAGAAAAAATTTCTATTTATACAATTTTTATTGGATAGAAAACAGTCTTTATCGTCTTGCCACATCGAAATAATTGACATCAATTTGTCTATTGATAAATTAGAAAAATACGATGGATTTGATTGAAGTGACATAGCGTGGAATATAATTCTATTTTTTTCACTCACTTCCTCCACACTTTTTTTTTCCTTCGAAAGAGGGAAAATTTTTCGAAACATTTCTGACTTTTATTTTATTTTTTTGTCTCTTTTGAATTGTACAATTACGTCAATAAAATGCAATGAGGAGATTTAAATAATTAAAGAAGTGGATTTTGTATTGTTTTGAGTGCTTAGTTGTTATTGCCATTCACGATAATGGGCAATTTTCGAGATCTTTTTAAGGATATAAACATGAATGTTTATAAGACTATTTTCATTTTGTGCTTGTTAGAGGACAGTTTGGATGTAAATTTGACTTTTTCTTATTTCCATCATTAGAATTGTTATTTATTTGATGATTTTTGAGGATTATTGAGATTGAAAAAATCAATAAAAATTCAGTGAATTATTTAGTAGAATTGAAAGCATAAATTCAATCAGGAAGGCATAAAAACTGCTATGGGAGTCTAAATGATGAATATAAGAGCGAAGGATATAAAATGTTAGACTTTATAGCTGAAAATTATAACACAATTAGAATTGATGCTAAATATTCAATTAAAATCTTGAAAGTTTTTTGAACCATAACACATGTAACATCTTTACTATTTGTACATCTGACGAGTGAACTGTATTTATACTAAAAAAACATCCATTAGCGAATTTTTTACCCTCACTGTGTTATGAACTCTTTCTCTTAAATGTAAATTTCAAGATTATTTAAATTTATCATTCACAAGCTTTTATAAACCTTTTGAAATTCATGAAAATTCATAGCTAATTGAAATTTCATATATAAAGTATGAAAAGCATTTAGAGAGTAACTAAGATATTCAAAATGCATTTAAAATTAAATTAATGCTGTTAACATCAATACTTGAGGATGTTGAGGTTTAAGATTCGCAGAAATAAAACCGAGGGAAAAAAATTTTGAAATGTGTTTCAATTAATGCTTGACCTGGATGCAACCAATGAATTTTTTCAACTGAGAAAAAGAATTTTAGGGGATATCTTCCAACATTTTTTTTTTTTTTTTAAAAAAATTAAATTAATTTTGATAAAATTGAAAATCAAAATTTTAAAATCTTCCGACCTTGAATAAATTTTTAAAATTTTGCAAATTTAAAACTTTTTTAAAAAAAACTTTAAAATTAAATTTCAATCCAGATTCAAGAAAATAATTTTTATTGTCTATAAAATTCATTGCACTTTTAAAAAATTGTTTTTTAATCATACCTAATTTATTTCAATTTTGTAGAATAATTCATGCTGCAAAGTAATGATTATGAAACCCCAACTATCCAGAAAAATAAACTAAAAGAAGACGAAAAACTTTTGAGATGGAAAAATTCTCATCAATCTTTATTTTTTAATTGAAAAACTAAAAAAAAAAATTTCATCGTAAAAAAGAAATTCTTTTTATATTTGTGATGAAATCAACTTTCAAAAATATACAAATAAAAAAAGTTTTTTTTTCTCAAATTTTAATGATGAAAACAAACAACAAACACAAATATGACGATGATGATACGACAACAAGCGAGGGAAAAAAAAGAACTGCATCATAAGAAATAGTTTTGCTTGATGAAGTGAATGTGCTTGTGAGTTGAAAAAAAAAAGTTTTTCCTTCGCTTGAGAATTTTTAATAAAGTAGAGAATGGAAAAATAAATATTCGACATACTGACGCTTTCTAAATGAGCAATGAATGTTTGTCGACATCCTCATAATTTTTTAATGAATGAAGTCAAATATGAGAAGCAGAATTGAATGGTAAATAAAATGAAATTATTATTTTTTTTTTGAGCAAATGAATTTGAAAATTGGTTGTTGTGATGACTCAGACTAATTAGCTTATTTTTATGAAGATATCATGAATGGAAATTGATGAGAAATGTTATATCAATTATGATAACTTTCTTGTTTAAGTAAATTAAGGGTGAGCGTTTGATTATGGGTTCAATTTTCATTATTAAGTCCCATTTCAAATATCAGATCCAGATTCTAGGATTTTTAGGACAGTTTAAAA